>OZ007591.1:191105513-192353684 GCA_963931845.1 Maratus michaelseni
AAAAATTAATTTTTGTCTGCTAAATTATTCTATAAAAAATTTTCCATTTAGTAATATTCCGTATATAACTCCGGCTTATTAAAATAATTCTTATTCTTAAAATAGTTTCTTTACTATCCATATGTAAAGCCATTTTATCCTAATCCACTTAATAATATTTACTCCAAAGTATTTAAATCTAAAAATGGCGATAACTACTTAAATTTATTCTTTAAATAGAGCACCTTTATTTTTAATCCACTATTAAAATTCATTATTATTCCCGTGAAGTCCAACTGCTATAAATTATTTATTAAGTGCTAAAATATCATATCCCTTAAAACTACTCCGCTCTAAAAAACCTTATTTAAAAAAAAAAAAAAAAAAAAAAAAAACATTTTATTATTAAATATTAAATGTCTATTACACACACACACACACACACACACACACACACACACACACACACACACACACACACACACACACATATATATATATATATATATATATAATTGAAATTATGAACAAATCCATATTCAAAAATGTATAAATTATGATCCAGATTGAAGTTCGCATAAAAGAATTAGCGTAATCGAATATGCTCATTTCTATCATTAGTTTTCGAGATAAAGAGAAAATTTTCCCATTAGACACTCTAAACAAAATATTATGCACTGTTGTTTGCATCCACAGAAAAGAAAATCTTAAACAATAACCAGAAAAATTTGGTACTATTTTTATTTCTTCCTTTATATTTAGTATTTTTTTTTTTTTTTTTTTTTTACATTCCGACACTTTTCCTTGTACGATCTCTATTTTATTTTTCTAAATTAGTAGATAAATGCCTCATACGTTTTCCTTTACAACTCTATGAATATTTTAGAAAGAGTGCATAAATTATATGTACCTTTTCCAAGCTTCTTTAATCCAAGGAATTCAAATAAAATGTTAAGGGTGGGTGTTGCTATTTGAAAAATGAAAGTTGGTGCATTTTGTAATACATAAACGATCCTTTATGAGAAAATAAACCACATATAATTTACAAACAACTTTATACGAATTAAAACGGCATTTTGACGGTTTGAGCCTCACGTGCTGAGTTCAACCACTATCACTTTTTTCAACTTTACGTGTCTACATGATTAAACTCAAAAATGCCCTGATTGTAATTTCAAAAGGAAAAAAAAAAAAACAAAAAAAATAAAACGACACAATCAAAAGTTATCTTGACACAATAATCTAAAAAACTTTGCACACTATGAACTTTATTACAAAAATAAAGCAAATGTTTTTCCTTCTTATTATATATTTTGTTATCGTTATGCATTAAAAATAATATATTATATTGCTTCTGGAAACATGTCTCTTCTGACCACTTACAAGCTAAGCTATCTCCATATCTCTCTCAGTGGACTTCAAGAACAGAGAAATAAATCAATACACTGTGCTTAGAAATTCAATATTTCCCTATGGAACGAAAGCCAATATAGTACTATTGATTTTGACCTAAATCTGACATTAGCCAGTACACGACGAAATTTTATAAATCACCCGTTTGTTAATTTTTAGGAAAATGTCACAGTAAAGGAGGGAGAAGGAAAAGAACCACTCTTTAAATTATATCATTATTGACAAAAGAAGTTAAAATTAAGTTGTGTTGGAATAGAAAGGTTTGAGACAGGTTTTTTCGATGTTGTCATTCTATATGAATGATTTAAAAAAAAATATTTTATGAAAAATTTTGCAAATGCAGTGTTTGATTTTAGATTCGTTGATGTAATCAATATACGTTATCACTAATAATGTTTTATTACTTACCCATCATACGTACCCATCATACGTAGTATAGGGTAAGTCTTGTAATCGTTTTAAAAATCGAAAAAATATTTTGGACGGATTTACACGTTTCAGACACTGAAGATTCCGAAAAACATATTTTAGAAAAAAAAAAAAATTGCCGTCCGTCTGTATGTCTGTGTGTCTGTAAACGCTATATCTCCCAAACAAATTAATATGGAGACAAATTTGGTATGTACTTAGTATATAATAATGGGAAGAAGCTTATTGAATTTCAGTAACCTGGATTATCCGGAACTATTTTTTCGGACTCTCGAAATATTCGTTCTGATAAAAGGTATATAAAAATTTTTGAAATTGTTTTTTTAAGGAGTGACTATAAAAGACAATAAAAAAAAAACAAATTTTGCATAAAGCATGAAGTGAGATGCGGATAATGAGTTGCCGAGATATTTGTAATCCTATTTTCCACACTCTTCGACTTTTCAAGACCCTGTATTTCATCCAAATTTCAATTCAAAGATATATTTTAAATGGAAATGAGACGCTTAATCCGACGCAATAAACTGTTAGTTAATAGGATTATCATTTTTGGAGTTATAAGGATGTTTCTTTTACGCAATTCACCAATAGAGCATTTAAAGTATATGACGTCATCAAGCCACGATTTTATTCGAATTGCAATGCATTTTATAAGTAGTTTACACATGTTTTATTTTAATATTTTATATTATGCAATATCCATGATGGGTAACTATTACGGTGACCCCCAACGACTAGTTTAATTTAATTTTAATTGATAATTTCGGAATTTGTTCACTAAATAAGCGTTATAAAGACTCGTACAAACCCATTTATATATACTAGTTCATTGAACAGAAAGTTTCGAAATAAAACGAAATTGAAGTGGAATGAAAATATTCACCTTGTATTTAAAGTTTATAAAATATAACATTAAAATATGCTTAAAAGGTGACAAAATACAAAAATAAATATTAATTTATTTACATCCCGAGACTTTCGAACACTAACGTGATCATCTTCAGTGGGGAAATGTTGACTGAGTTGAGATGAATGTCGCTTTCACTGTGCAAATATGTAACGTATTTGTACCGTATTGTGTTCCTGCAAATAACGAGTTTACAGCTAAAATCAGAGAGTCTTTGGAGATTTTATGTAAAGAAAATAGTCTGTAATGATTGCTTATCTTATAATATACCTAAAATCTGGTTTAATATTTTGAAATTATCAAGAACCCCAGCGCCGGAGCTAATGGACTTTTCCTGATACACCCCTACACAATAATAGACTGGCCCCGTTAAAACCCCGTTACATATTTGCACAGTGAAAGCGACATTCATCTCAACTCAGTCAACATTTCCCCACTGAAGATGATCACGTTAGTGTTCGAAAGTCTCGGGATGTAAATAAATTAATATTTATTTTTGTATTTTGTCACCTTTTAAGCATATTTTAATGTATATTTTATAAACTAGTTCATTGAACTTTAAAATGTATTCCAAAACATTTTCCTTCTTTGAGGTAAATTTAAGCAGTTTTTCTCGAATCTCCTTTTTCCCCTTTAACAAATGCAACTGGTTTTTGTAACCAAATTTGGCAATATTTCACCAAGTATCGCTAAGCTCAGTGTCAAAATGACACATGTGTGTGTAAGTAAGTACAGTCGTGAAAAATAAAATAAAATGCGCCACCACATGATATTTTTATATCAGATTGTCGCAGAGTGATGCAAGAAATACCATTCGACTGGTGATTGTGTCTACTTTCCGAATATGAATGCAACTTTTAAAATAGTGTCGTATACGCATTAAAATTATACGACCCTTTATTTTTCTAGTGATAACACCCATTTTTGTCACTTCCAGTTTCTTGAAAACAAAACAAAAACAACAACAAAAAAACACGAAAGGCATAGTTTTTATATATTTTCTTGAATTTTCCTAGATTTAGGAGGGATTAAAGTTTGAGGATGCTAATGTCAAATGGACGTGACAAACTTTAATTTATATCTTCCAAAAATGTTATTCGATTAAAATGTTTCTTTTTGAATAAGATACAATAAATAGACCCAATCAATCAAACTATTTTTACTTGCTCATCATACGTAAGTATAGGGTAAATCTTGTGATCGTTTTAAAAATTGAAATTTTTTATAACGTATTTACACGTTTCAGGCACTGAAGATTCTGAAAAAACATATTTTCAGATATAGAAAAAAAAAATTGCCGTCCGTCTGTCTGTGTGTGTATTTGTAAACGCTCTGTCTCCCGAACAAATTGAGATAGAGACTTGAAATATGGTATGCAGTTAGTATATTATAATAATAAGAAACCTATTGAATTTCAGTAGCCTTGATTATCAGGAACTATTTTTTTCGGACTCTCAAAAGATTTGTTTTGATAAAAGGTATATAAAAATTTTCGAAATTGTTTATTTTAAGGAGTGAATATAAACAAGAATAAAAGAACATAATTTTTTCATAAAGAATGAAGTCGATCGGATAATGAGTTGCCGAGATATTTGTAATCCTATTTTCCACACTATAGTTGTGGATATATGTTGCTCGATTTTTTGACACTGTATTTCATTAAAATTTCAATTCAAAGATATATTTTAATTGGAAATGAGACGCTTAATCCGACGTAGTAAACAGTTAGTTAATATAATTATCAATTTTGGAGTTATAAGGAGGTTTCTCTTACGCAATTCAGTAATAGAGCATTTAAAGTTTATGACGTCATCAAGCCACGATTTTATTCGAATTGCAATGCATTTTATGAATAGTTTACACATGTTTTATTTTCATATTTTATATTATACATATCCATGATGGGTAAATATTACGGTGGCTCCCAACGACTAGTTTACTTTTGCTACGAAGAATTCGTTACTTTGACAGGTTGTATGATTCAAACCGAAATCCGAAGCGACAATTTATTTATTTGTTTAATGAATTTTTGAAAAGTGGACGGAGTTATGAAAAACTCTGCATTATATAAAAATTATGGTAACTTTTTATTAGATAGCTAACAATAATTTAAAGATTTATATTATAGCATATTTTTTATGTTTTTAAATATATATTTAGGTAGATTTTTCCCGTCCTTATTACCCCACCCTTTCGTAATGCATTTTTAAAAGCAAACTGAACTGCATGAACTAGTTTTACAGCAGTTTATTTCAAATTATTCGGTATTGATCACGAATAATATTTTTAATGCATCATACCACATTGGTGATATTTAGGGCGTAGAAAACTAATTGAAAGACTGTCTAAACGATTATATATTTATGAAACAACCGTCATATCTAATCGATAATGATTTCTGATTGTTCGTTTCCGTGTTCGGCTTATTTATATCAACTAAGCGTGGGAAACAAATTGTAACAAATTATATGAAACTGTAGTTATTGTCACTAGATGAAATCTTCAAAACGACTGCAACATATATTTTGGTATAGTTAAAATAATAATATGCTGCCAATATATATTCTTATTCTTACCGTAAACGTTTTTTTGTAATATCAGAAAAAAAATATATAGCAAATTGCTTAGAAAACTAATTCCTAATACTAAATTGTACGGTTTTTAGTTGAAACAAAATTATAAGATAATTTTATCACTGTGACAGTAAAAAAATTGCAAGGTACCATTTTTTTTTCACTTACCATTTCAGATATTCACAAAAAATAGATTTTTGTTAAATAAAAGATAAAATGTAAAGACTTGAATAATGAATTTTGGCAACTTAAATTAATTTAGCCTAGAAATAAACTTAAAGAAAAAAAAATACTAAAAAAGTGCTTTTATAAGAAAATAAAGTAAAAGAAATTCTGCGTTTAATTTTTTGAATTTGAAAAAAAATCTCAAATAAAACAAATATTTAACGGCGTATATTAATAAAGTAAACACCCGTAATGTCAGTTGCGCTGAAGTTTACAATTCTTGTAATATGCTGAAACAAGAAGTTTGATTACTGTTTTTTTAAAACATCAGGATTATTTATAAAATATCTTCAAATTATTAAAATTTTTATGTTAATTTATCAAACCAAGTTTAAGTTTATTATCGCTTTCTTACAGGTTAACATTAGTATCATTATTTTTAAGCTTTCTAACACAGTTGAAAAGGTTTATGACTTCGGTATGTCTGGCCATCTGTCCGTGTTCCAACTCGCGTAAATATACCCGGACTGTCATGTAATTGATATATGGTATTGAGGTTTAATATGGAATGCGCGATGTTGAAATCAAAGTGTGTAGAATTTATACTGTATTTACAGGGGCACTCAAAAGAATTCCGTTATTATTGCCTAAGGGCAAAATCGTTAGAAGTGTATTTTAATGATGTTGCAGTATTTCAAACATATTGAAATTGATATACGTCATCGATATGCACTAGAAGATGCTTACTACAATATATGGTGTGCATAGCATTTATCGTTCACTTATAGGAGCATACAAAAAATACGGCTACAGTCTTGTTTCTGAGGGAAAATTGTTGGAAGTACTTTTTTAATAGTGGTACGCATTTTTCAGTTTACTAAATTTTGCATATTATCTGCTCTGTATAAATTCTGTAGATCATATACGGGACTGCGCAAAAATATTCGAGTACATTTCCGTTTATTAACGGAAATTACGGAAGAGAAATAGCCAACTGGGGTATGCGTTTCCAAACCGAGCTAAATTTTAGCATACTATGTAGTATATATACAAATCTATGGATCATATACAGGGTGGCATAAAATAATTCGGATACTTTTCTGATTATATTGGTAATGGCAGAAATTGTGTTTTCATATGTGTTATGCGTTTTCTAAATTGTTTATTTAGAGATCATCTTTCACTTTATTAAACGGTGAAGTTTCGTTAAAGTATTCTCAATGTGTTGGAAAGTGTTTCAAAACTTATACTTGACAGATGATCTTTCTTTCTTGTTAAAAATTATGACGCGGCACACATTCGTGATGTTATAGGATCATTACGATGATTTGTTAGTTCTTACATTCTCAGTAATATTGGTTTAAAATGAACTTTTCTGCAATCGGCAATATTAAAAACAAAAATGGATCACTGTTAGAATTAGTGATGGGCATAACGATTATTTTGATTATTCGAATGAATTATTCATCAAAAAATGTGTTTCGTTAGCGAAACACAATTTTTATTTTTTATCTGGCTAATCTAATTCTAATTAAAATCTGAAACTTTTTTTTTTTTTTAAGTTTGACAGATATGTTTCTGCGCATGCCCGACGGATTCATTTGAATAATTAAAATAATCGTTATGCCCATCACTAGTTAGAAGACCTGCCTGGAAGACAATTTAATAGTATGTCTTCTTGAAGATCAATCCAGCAAAGGCGATATTCTAAAATATCTAAGCCCAGCAAGTTCATACAATATCAAACTATAATAATCAGAAGAACAAATAAAAAGAAATAAGTTTTTTAAGAAATTTAATTGCAACCTATTTTATTGCAAATTATAAGAAATTATTTTACTATAATATTTGGTCGTGATGAAAAAAAAAGGGGGGGGGGGATTACTCCCTACTAATTCTGTTGGAAGTAATTGTGTGAAAAAGGCATAGATACTAATGTTAATAATGTATACTTTTTAATGATATCCTACTATTTAATTATCCTTACATATTAAAAATTGCACCAACTTTAATTTTTTAGTACACTTACTTTTGGCACGTTATTGGAATTCCTTGGATTTAATTAGCCCTGAAAAGTATATAATTTTATCACTTTTAGTTAAATCTTTATAGAATTAGATAAGGTTAAGTTTTGAGGTATTATTATTAAATCCACCTTACAAAATCTAATGTATAACTTTCTCAATAATAATAAGATTGATTTTTTTTTTTAATTCCATACAATGAATGGCCTTATACATAATCTAGGCATTCATTTCTTCTTTGGATAAGAACACCTATTTTTCATTGTGAAAATTATTAATAAATTCATATTGAAAATTATAAATGATGCCCCATATTAATTTTTACATCAAAATAATTAGCATAATTGGAAATATGGTATGTGCTTTTACAGCTCATTCCTATAATTAATTTTCGAAGATTTTCAAGAAATTTACTTCTAAACCATCTAAGAACGCTGCGCCGTTTTTCGTTTTCGTTTTCACGTGAGAAATTTATTTAAGATATCACAACAACAACAACAACAACAACAAAACAGTATTTTCTTTTATACATCGTTAATTTGTTTTATATTGGAAATTTTCGCAATTTTTTTCCGATTGCTAATTGAATGTTCCCTCTACTTTTCCATGTAAGACCTTAATTTTATTTTTTCGAAATTTATGGATAAACTCTTGACACTTTTTTTTATGACTCCATGCATATTTATGAACATGTATGTGTATAAGCAATGTACTTTTTCGGACTGCTTAGATCCATGGAATTAAAGGTGTCAAACGTGGGTGTTGCCATTTGAAAAATGAAAGTTGATGCAATTTTTAATATGTAAGTGTCACCCAAAAAATAGTTTATGCGCAGCATTAAATAGTATGGATATTCTTAATTGTTTAGTATCTATGACTTTTTCATACGATTATTTGCAGAAAAATTAGCACGTGTAATCACTTTTGTTTGATAGTAACATATAAATCAAAAGCATACTTTTCTTTTTCTTTTTCTTTTCTAAACTATAATTTAAGTGGTCTGTGAAATACAAGGTTGAAAAATACAACATAAAAATGTTATATATATATATATATATATATATATATATATATATGCTCAATAAAGATTAAAAATAAACTAAACTAATACATTTAATAATACATTTAATACATAATGTGCTATATATATATATATTAATATTGCAACAAACTAAGTTGAAGAATTTCAGTGGAATTGTTTTAAAGTTGAATATTTTTAAAATGCATGAGACCTAACATTTTCCGTATTTTGGAAAATATCTCTGTAGTTTGTCTTTGTTTTTCCCTTTTCCATATTGTTTATTTAGTTTGTTTTTTCCAGCGAGTCTGTCTAGATCCCATCGTAATCTGTTTAGACGATTTCTTTGCACATAAAATACTTTAAAAGAAAAACCTGTTTTCCAGGGAAAGCTGGATTGAATTCTGTGATAAAACTTTCAATTTCTGTATCCCAGACAGTTTAATAAAATGCTAGCAAAAATTTCCTTAACCAAACTTATAAAACTCTTTTTGCATGAGAAAATGTATCTTTAATCAAATAAAACCGAAAAAGTAAATCTTATCTGAAGGCGTTTCAAACAATAACAGCTTGTTGATGATAAAATTGGTGAAATCTTTTGTGCGATTTCATGAATTATTAATGATGCTTTTTCTTAAAAATTCTGTATAAAACAAAAATTCAACAGAACTGAAAAAAGTAAGCTTTATCTAAAGGGAATCAAACAACAACAGCCTACAGATGATAAAATTATTGAAATATTTTATGATATCCTACAAATAAACTATTACTTATGTTACTTTTGTCATTTTCAATATTAAAACTCTTTTCCTGACTAATAAATAAAACTTTCATGGCGTTAACAGAAAAATATAATTTTTTAAATGCGCCTTAAATCGACAACAACAACAAAAACAAAAAAAATATGCAATTTTCTTTGACCGAACTTTCCATTTTTAACCACAAAAATCTCGACTTTTGAAAAATATTATATTGAAAACCGCCCTCCCATACTTTTTTTTTTTTTTGGTTAAATGAAATTTCGAAATGTGAACCAACCTTTGGGATGTTTCTCTATATTTGTACAATATATTTGATTAAAAAAAAAAAAAAAAAAAAAAAAGATTATGGACGAATTAAATCAATAAAGCTTAAAAACACTGCATTAGAATATCATACAATTTTCTTATTATTTTTCATTCATTTTAAATATAGTGACAAATTAATTTAAGCCCATTTAGTGGAATTGTTTAGAATCAGAATGTCTTCATCCTTACAGGAAAAGAGTATTTTTGAAATTATCCCTATATTTTATTTTTGTTTTCTTGTACTCTAACCCTTTTATGTATTGTTTATATAATTTGAAATGTGAACGGACTTATGGGACATCCTGTATATTTCTACAATATATCTCAAAATAATTTTTTTGTGCGAATTCAATTAATAAAGCTAAAAAATACTGCATAATAATATCATAAAATTTTCTTTTTTTTTATTCATATTAAATGGTGACAAACTAAGTTGAGTTAATTTAGTGGTATTGTTTAAAAGCAAAATGTCTTCATGAAAAAATGTATTTTTGAAAATAACCCTTTATTTTATTTTTATTTTCTCTTCCTCTAAACATTTTACGTATCGTTTTTATATATTTTAAAATGTCTTAATTTAATCTCTGCGCATAAACCCGAAATGGGGCGGGGGGGGGGGGGGGGGTGCACCGATGGTGCACCAATGGGTTCCTCCCCCATTTCGAGTTTATGCGCAGAGATTAAATTAAGACCCATTGAAAATATGGTTATGAATGATTTTAGTGAAAAACCTGCATATTGGTGTAGATATGCAGATGATATTTTTATTATATGGGAGCATGGTATAGATTTATTGAAGGACTTTGTGATTAAACTTAATAAAATTGATACAAAAATACAATTTACCCTGGAGTTGGAAAAACAGAATCGTTTACCTTTTCTTGATGTAGAGCTGATAAAAAACAGTAATTTAACAATAGATCGGACAGTTTATAGGAAAAATATGCGGTCAAATAATACTATTTCCAGAGATGCTTCATCACCTTTAAGTTATAAACTGGCTGTATATAGGTTTTACATCCGTAGAGCATTTTCAGTGTGTACCGATAGTTATATCAATGAGGAGCTTGGCAGAATTAAAATTATAGCAAATGAAAATGGTTTTTCAGAGAGGTTAGTTAATAAGTTAATTTGTCAATAGCAATATCAGGATAAAAAACAAAAAGAATTAATAGGAAAACCAACTAAATTTTACAAATTTCAATATATTCCGAAACTTTTTGAAAAATTAAAATATAATTTAAAGAAATATGAAATAAATTTGGTAGCATCCCCTCCAGTTAAATTGAATGCGTTACTACATAAGAAGATTGATCCCATACCGATTGAAGATTTAGCAGGAATTTATAGAATCCCAGTTACTATGGAAATAGTTGAAAATAGGATGAAATCTTATAAAGTTAAAGACTACATTGGTATGACATTAAGGAAATTTAAAATTCGGTTAAAAGAGCATATTACAGTTATCAAGTACAATAGAAGTAAAACGGCACTTTCCAGATTAAAACAAGAGCAGTCGATTAAAATTGATTTTGATAAAGCTAGAATTATTAGACCCACATCCTCTTTTTATCAAGCAATAATAAGTGAATCCATAGAAATTTTAACCAGGAAAAATAAAACATGCAATGATTCAGTTTCTTACAACATCCCTAAATTATGGTACAAACTTTTACAGATAGTTCAAGATTAAATAAGATTGGCACATCCCTCCCTATGCTTCCCACCCCTAGTGACCTATTCATAATGGTTTGACCTTGTCTTCAGCAGACATTGATGTTTTTACTGTGTTTCAGACTATTTGTGTTTTTTGTGTGTATCTGTGTGTTAATGTTTTTAACCCTGATGATGAGCCAGGACTGCTCGAAAGCGCTAGGTTTATAATGTGAAATACAGTTTTGCATATTTTAAAACACCTAAAGTAAAAGTTTTTATTAAACGATGCATATATGTCTTTTTGTGACATTTTGTGTTGTTTTTGAACAATTATTATAGTACAGAGGTGAATTTGATTCAATTGAGTGTTGTGTTTTCCATGACTCAAGTTTATTTTGATCTTAAAAGTTTTTTCGCAGGTGAATTCAACCAATAAATCAAGAAATATACTGCATTAGAATATCATAAAATGTTCTTCATTTTTATTCATTTTAAACATAGCGACAAATTAATTTGTGCCAATTCGCTGGAAATGTTTAAAATCAAAATGTCTTCATCCTTTTTTTTAAAAGTATTTTTGAAAACATCCCTTTATTTTGGCTTTGTTTTCTCTTCCTCTAAACTTTGTACGTATATTTTAAAATGTGAATGGACTCGTGGTACACGAGTATTACCGGTAACGGTTAATATGAGAACTTTTATAATTCCATTGATTCTTGTACTAGCAGATTTCGACTGTGTTTTAAATATATTCTTTTTTATATTTTATTTCTCTTACTCTAAACTTTTTACGTTTTTTAAATTTATTTTTACTTTTACCAGTGAGGCTGGATGGATTCCGTCTTAATCTGTTTAGCCGTTTTCCTTGCATACAAACTGCTTTGAAAGAAAAACTTGTTTTACAGAGAGAGTAGGTTTGAATTCTAAATGAATTTTGTGATAAAACTTTCAATATCTTTGGTCTCGGCCGTTTAGTAAAATGCTAGTGAAAGATTTCTTAAACAATCTTGTAAAAGTCTTTGTGTCTATTTATTAATAAAATGAAACTGAAAAATAAACGTTATCTGAAGGTAATTCAAAGAATATATTATAAAATAATAGTAGATAATAGTACATAGTAGAATAGATGATAATAATAGTAGTATTATAGTAGTATTATAGCAGATGATAAAAATATTGAAATGTTTTATGTTATACTATAAATAAAATATTATGTACTTTTCTACTATAGGGACTTTGGTGTTTTCTTTTAAAAGTTTGGCACAATTCGGGCTTCAGAAAGTGAGGTTTGTTGATATATATGTAAACATTTTATTTATGTGTGGTCGCAAGAGTTCGTTATCTGAACTTTGGATAGCAAAGTGCAGCAAATTTTTAATTAAGGCTCGTGATCTGGAACCAAGTTCTCAGATTCCCGCACAATAGAATTCTGATGAGATATACATTTTCATTGTGAGAAGAACAGCAGATGAGCTACAACTTTTGTCGCGAGAGAGTGCTTCTTTTAATTTATAAGCCGATCGGTGGATCGCGCTAGTCTTTAAGCCTATAATTTCGACTGACGCACAGTGGGGCGTTTTGAGGATCTAGGTGGACAAAATTATTGCGTTGAAGTGTAATTAGGTTTTGCTGGGTTTTCGAATGTATCAGTAATAAAATAACAAAACAGTGATAAATATTTGACTTATTTAATTATTATTATTATTATTATTATTATTATTATTATTATTATTATTATTATTATTATTATATTATTACTTACATTATTATTAATTTTTAAATTATAATATTGTATTGTCATTGAAACTACACATGTATTCAAAGTTTCAGCTCAATCGGATAATTAAAAGTGGTGAAAATTGACTTGCAAGATTTGAATTAAACACTCAGACGCACACTTCAAGTTAATATAACTTAATGATTCGCAAACTTTCGCAGGAGCTGTCTTAAGTTTTCAATACTTTAGGAATGGCATTCTGATTTTAAAAAATGCTTATTGCTTAATAATGCTTAATACTGTATTAAAAGTCAAGATGAAGTTTGAAAAAAAGATGGCGCTTATTTTCAAACAACAATAGGTTAAATCGTGTGATAAACATGTGACATATGTTCAGTAAACTCCTGCTTTCAAATAAAACAGAAAAGTCACGAGTTGCTTTCGAACTTACAGAAAAATAATGCAACTGTTGAAAGTCTCTCAAATCAACTGCCTTCTTTACGGTCGTAGTTAATCGACACATTGGGTTTTTTCGACAAAACTCGAACGGATCTCAACAAAAGAGACATTCAGCTACCAGTATACGCGGTCTTGTTAAATTCCGAGATAATCGGAAAAATGAATTTTGTCCACCTAGATCATCAAAACGTCCCACTGTGAGACGGTCGAAATTATGTTCAACTAATTATAACTATCGTTGTAAATATTTTATATTGTCATAATTAAACAAGATATTAAAATTCTACATAATCTAACTTTGAAAATATGGTGGACTATCAATTATTGATCCGTAGACACTAAGATATTAATTTCATCTTAAGATACTTTTGTATTTTATGGACACTACAACTAAAATTTCCTACATACGTATATAATATATAGGGATTTCAGTGTATGTGGTCAGTTTCTTATGTTTCAATGGTTAAATTTTACTTAAAGTTATATATATATATATATATATAATTATAATATCTATGAATTTCAAAAAACATATCAAGTTCTATTATCATTCTACTTAAATCTCCAAAGAGATAATTAATGATATTGTGTATACAGAATACCACATAGCTAATAATTAACATGTGCAAACATAATATTACCATAGCTTGTGCTTCAATGGTAATTGGCCAAATTTTACTCATACCTAAAGAATATTAAAAAAAGAAAAAAGAAATAGAGAGAAAGGGAAAAAAAAATTATAATATGTTGTCAATTAGTTATTTTAATTTTATTCATAATTTCACAGTTTTTGTTGGTGGTTGTAACGTTCATTTAATGGTTATATATATATACAATTTACATCTGTTTGTATGCAAAAATAGATAAAGGGCTTCTTTATATTAAACAAATTGTATTAATATTGAAAAAAATTGCTTGTGTATATGAAACAGTGATAGGTTGCCAGAATATACGATGCCAAATTTCCTTCTCTCGCCATAAGCGATTTTTTCTATCTTGCCAAGACCCTTATTCTGGAAAAGTATCAAATATTATTTACATTATTTCAGCCAATTTCAACAGAAATATTAAAGAGGATTTTGTTGAGTTAATAGAAATAACTAGTGTTTAAAATGTACTTCAAACATATAAGATAACATATTTGATTTTTCTTTTATTTGCAGAAAGATACAAAAATATCCAAGTAAAAAAATTCGAGGCACATTATCAACATTATTATTTTTAAGATATATGTCTCATAAACTACAATATTGCTAAACTCTAAAAATGTTTATTTTATTTATTTTTTAATTTATAGATGAACAATAATAATAGACAAGACACACATTAAATTTTAATTTTACTAAAATATTTTTGCAATAGCGTTTTAACATATGCTAAAATTATTGTTGAGTTTACAATTATTACATAAAAAAAGTGTGTGTGTGTGTGGGGGGGGGGGGGGTGTAATCTATGTGAAAAGGTGAAATACAATATGTGTTTATACTATTCTAAGATAAATTCACGTGTAGTTAAAAAACATTTTAGAAATTTTTACTATTCGATATTATTTAGTAGTTTCCAATTATATAAACGTACGGTTAACAAGTACAATAAACATGGTTAGAATGCTTTCTTTTAGAGTAATTCATCGTTCTAAGTAATATAAAACTATATTAAAAAAAATTCTAAATAAATAATAAAAAGTTCTAAATAAATTTATTAAATTCAAATAAATAGATCATGTTTATTAAAAAAGATAGTATAAGTACATATTTTTAAATTTCTCAAGACAAAATAAAGTGAAATATATGTTATTTTCATTAAAAGAAGAGACATATCATTTTGCGCAAGGAAATATCTACTAGCCATAAATTATGAAATTACAAAATAAATAAATACATAAATAAAAAAAAAATAAATAAATAAAAACATAAAACACAACTTTTATATAAATCGTATTTCAAACTGCTATAAAAAAATCGTTTATTTTACTTGAAACACCATTAGATTTCGAGACTTTTCTAAGAATGTGTATACCTTATTTTATTTTATTAAAAAATAGTCCGATTCTACTGGCATATATCATCCGCAAGCAAAACTGATCAAAAGAGTAAAATAAATAGTTTCAAATAGTAAAAAACAGCTTTTTTTTCTTTTGTTATGTAATGCTACAGAGTTTATCCTGCTTTTTTTTTGGTGATTTTTTTAATGTGGATTTTTTCTAGTGAAAGTGAGAAATAAAGTTGTGAAGAATCTTTTAACCACAGGCCTGCGAAATAAATACTTTATATTTTTGCCCTGCACCATTTCAAGTGTTTATAATGTTTTTCTATACACTATTTTAAAACGATTCTTTTGCATAGGATAGCTGAAGTCGATCTCTAATGTTGTTAGTTTTCACTTTTTCAATTTTGGTTCCAGTTTTTTTTTTTTATATAAGGGTACTTTCACTTTCAGAACCGGTTCCAACTGGTTCAAAAATTGCAAATGTTCGTTTATATATATATATGTATATATATAAAAACTTTAAAACAAAAATCGAAAAGTAAAACTAACAACGTTAGATATCGTCCTCAGCTATCCTATTTTAAGGGGAAAAAATCTTTAAAAAAATATTAAAATACGAGCGAGAAATTTGAAAATAACTTTCCCATAGACTTAACATTAGCTTGAGCATTTCTTCCTGGGACTGGTATAGGCTCTTTTCTCACTCGCTTTTTAATATTTTTAAATGATTTTTTTTTGCTTAGGATAGCTGAGATCGATTTCTAACGTTGTTAGTTTTTACTTTTTCGATTTTTGTTGCAGTTTATTTATAAGCGAACATTTTCAATTTTGGAACCAGTTGGAACCGGTTCTGAAAGTGAAAGTGTACCCTTATATAAAAAAAACGGGAGCAAAAATCGAAAAAGTAAAAACTAACAACGTAAAAAAATCACTTAAAAATATTCAAATGCGAGCGAGAAATTTGAAAATAAGCTTCCCATAGACTTAACATTAGTTTGAGCGTTTCTTCGCATGACTAGTGTAGGCTCTTAACGAATTCACATTCACGTCACTGTGACTTCATAGTGACGTTGTCGTGAAATCACTATGCCTTACGGGAATATGCAAAATGTTACCCAAAAGTCCACCTAAGACTTATAAAAATGCCGTACATTTTAAAAAAAAAGTCAAAAAAACAACAGCAGCAACAACACATTTTAGGCATTGTATTGAGTTGCAAAATTAATAGGTTATTGTAACCCATTACCAAGCTGTGGTGTAACGTTGGAGCCTGTTAACAGAAAGTAACGGATTACCACATCTCTATTTCCAACAAAGAAGGTTATGCGATTCTATTTGAATATTTATATTTCTGTATGTTCACGTATAACTTTTGAACGGACGCTCTGATTTTGATAATAATTTTTTTCTTGCTGGAGGGCAAGTCTGGGTGTGTCTTGGTGGCTATCCCATCATAAACTTCACCAGGATCCAAAAATGGTATGTTTGCCTGCTTGTCCGTTTTCTTGTCTGTTTTTTTCTTTTTACTTTCGAGACAGTAATTTAGTAAAAAGTGGACAGTCTCTGCGAAATTTAAATAGGCTGTCAAATTACACAGTGCTATTTCATGTTTTTGAAATAGTCGTCGTATCATATATATATACAGGGTGTTTTTTTTTAAGTTGTGAAAGTAAAACTGTATAACAGAATAACCACTGGTCCAAATGACCTGAAATTTCACCAGTATGCTCCCAAAGCAATGGGAATTTTTCTTGGCGTAGTTAAAAAAATACTTAAAATCGCACCGACAGATGGCGCTATGGGTTAGCATCAACTGGTTTCCTTCCTCTACCTGGTTTTAGGATCAGTGAAGCAGTCTGTTCAAATTTCAAAACCATCTTCCCTAAGTCTTTTGTCGTCATTGACCATTTTCTTAAATTCTTAAGTGTCCTAAATCTCTTAAGAGCAGTTTCTGAGCTGTCATTAGTCTGATAATACAGTTTCACTAACAACGCACGGTCCGTCAATGAAACAGTCATTGCGAGGATATCGGTAGAATAATGAACACGAGGTGTGCGTGCTTCACGTTTTTACGCCACTGTACGTGTGTCGTGCACAAGCTCGTCTCCAGATTTTGCTGCATATACAGCATATTTTTGCTGCATATCTGTCGGTGGGATTTTAAGGGTTTTTTTTTTAATCACGTCTAAAAAATTCCCATTGCTTTGGGAGCACACTAGTGAAATTTCAGGTCATTTGGATCAGTGGTTCTTTTGTTATAGGGATTTAGTTTCACAACTTTAAAAAAAAATCATCTTGTATATTTAGGTGTACACGTGGTCAGATGTGCGTCGAAATGAGCGATATTGGCAACATTTTGATACAAGTGAATGAGTAATAATAAAAGGTTGCCGAAACAGAAAAAAATTTCTGTGACAAACCATCTATATATTTAAAACGCTAAGCGTTTTCTTTCGACAATTCGTGAGAACAAACTACTGCATCAAATTACATCATTCTTTTTTTAAATGAAAGATATTTAGACACAGATTTGTTATCGTGCATTCGTTTGTTCGAAAATTTAATTAATTAGCCATAATTTTCAATTAAAATTTTACATTTGCTTATGACGTCATAAAGTTGGCAATCTGATAACGCCCATTTTTTGCGAGGCACAGAGTAACAAGGAACGCTGTGGTTGTGACGATGATAAAAGATAAATAATAAATATTAAAGGCACGTGGCTTTTAGGCCAAATTTTTTAATTTCCAAGTTAAATTTCAGTAAAAATATTTATTGCGCGCACTTCATTTTTATAAGCGAATAAAAATTTATATTTATTATGACGTCACGGGAATATTGTCCATTGGGTTTATTTTATCATTATGCATTATAACTTTGTTGATGCCATTTTTTCATTACAATTAAATACAAAATATTTTTTTATATGAATACATGGTGTTTAAGTATAAAAGTAACTTATACAAAGTACGTGTGAAAAGTTTGCGCCGATGAAAATGACGTTATGTTTAGCTTGAAATGCATTTTAACATTGATAAAATTAAAAAGGAAATTGATTGTGTTAACATGACGTAATTTTAACTGATTTTTCAATTTTTAATTTCAAAGATCAGATTTGGAGCCTTTATTGGTTGCTTCATCTTGACTGCATACCTTGATTACATCTTACCAATTACTTTTTTTTTAATTATAGGTTAAAAGATTTCATTTTTTAATAAAAAAATGCACAAAAGTAAAATATTTCAGGAAAATTAAAAATTATTAAATAGAAGTCTTACGGTAAAAAAAAAAAAAAAAAAAAAAAAAAAAAAAATTAATAATGATTGTATTTTTAGCTAGAATAAACAATGTAAGGCTAATATTTTATAGGAATTATTTTGGTAGGTTTGTTAATGGTAGTCTTTGGATGCCAACCTAAACACAGTGGCAATTTTTAGAAATGTATAACGGTTGTGACAACAATCGGCGCTATCGCTTTAGCTTTCATCGCGCTTATATCATTTCTAAATGCTACAAATTTCAATTTTTTACTACACTTTACTACATTTTACAATTTTAGTTCTTACATCACCAATTAGAAAAAAAATTAGCTTTCGATTGAAATTTATTTGAAAACTGAATTTTTAAATAATTTTCAAGCATGAAATATTTTTTAATTCTATCTCAACAATGATCATCAGTTTGCTTTAATAATGTAACATAGTCCCTGGGAAAGTTGCCCCAATTGAAAATAGATTTTCCTAACCATCGTAAAAAATGAAAAAAAATAATAATAAACACCCCTGATAAATCATAAGATCAAATTATCCATAAGATAGAGCATTTTCGCGCTAAACTAAAATCTGTCAAAAAAAAAAAAAAAAAAAAAAAAAAATTTTAGTTTATGATTAACATAAAATTGATATGTTGAATTCGGTGATGTAAATGTTGCATCAGAATATGCTAGGAACTGTATTTTATTATTATTTTAAAGATCCATTGGATATTTAACTGTATTAGAGGGAAAAGATACCCGTCTGTGATGGAAAAGAAATAATCATCCTGATAATGTAAAGGAACCGAAGTAACCATACAAATAAATTACACTTGAAAACATTAAAAATCTCCCTTATCTGCAGATTGATTTGTTATTGTAAAAAAAATTCTTCATCTTTACATAAAAATTGATTTGCTTAAAACAATGGATGCGTTTCAGAAGATATTGATTTGAAACAAACAATGATTAAAGACGACATTTTAAAATTTTTAATTTAAATATTTTTACCTTTTTTTTTTTTAACGGGGATTTTGACGGGGCATTTGGGGAGATGCAATGCACCTGCGCGTAGGAGCTCATTCGGTTGCATTATCACAGAGGGGGGGGGGGGGAGTATATGCTCATTGTGCTTTATTTACTATGTTCTTTTATTGACTGAATATGAGATGAACGTAGGGATACAATATTTAAATGATACTTCATAGGTCCAGGATTTTTTTTTCTTTCTTTGCCGTGGGAAATATGGCGGTAATGTTAAACTGATTTGCATTACACAGTTGTTTACGGATTGTTTGTTTGGAGTTTGCATCGGAAATAGTACTGTAATTCACTGGGGGGAAAAAACTTTTAAAATAAAATATTTGAAAACGTCATACGCACCCTTTCTTATGTAATAAAGAAGCTTATTTTACTATTATTGTTATTGTAATTTTTTTCCGTCAAGTTTTGACGGGTTCCATCTAGTTTTTATTAAAATACGCTGACAGTACGTTTTAGTCATAAAATGTATGTGATTCATTCTGTTATACAATCTTTTCAATTTGTCCGGAAGTCACAAAATGTTACATTTTTACAAATACATTTAACGAAAGTGCAAGTCACGAGAGAATCTTTTAGTACAATCTAATAAAATTCTACAGAAAGGAAAAATAGATTCAAAAGGATAACGGGAGTTTCATTATTTATTATTTTTTTATTTTTAAAGACTGAACAAAATTTTGTCTATATTTTACAGAAAAAAAAAATGAAAGTGAAGATTTAAGTTTACGTATAAAATAAAAAACTCTAAAATAAATATAAAAATCCCTTTAAATCAAAAAAATATTTTTACTTAACTAAAATTTAGAAATAATTTGAACAATCTTTTGATTTTTTTTTTTTTTTTTTTTTTTTTTAAAGCCGCAAACATATATATAAAACTGTCTAAAGTTATCCATAAAAAATAGCAGTTAATATCTTAAATATTTTGATTTGATGAAAGCAGGATTTTCAACTAATAATCTATACTATTATATAAAGAGAGAATGCCTGACTGACTAATCAGATCCCAGCTGAAACGACTAAAGTCAGGATCCCGAAATTTGGACAGTAGATTGCTGTTATGACCTAGGCAAGTAATAAGAAAGGATTTTTGAAAATTCCCCCCCTCCCCTCCCCGCCCCACCGAAGGGGGTTAAAGAGGGTCGAAAGTTTTAGGTCATTTCGCCATATCTCAGCAGCAGTTTTTGTAGGAGCGCGAAATTCAGGAAAACAAATCAATTAAAAAAATGGTTAAACACCAATTTCAGCGATTTCAGAAATTCACTCTCCTAAAGGGGTTAAATGGGATTTTTAGGTAAAAAAAGAATGAAACTTGCGACAAGTTACAAAAATAAAGGCGCAAAAATAGTTACAACAATGAAATTACAAATAAAACACATAAAGTACAGTTAAACCAATCTGCTAAAAAATTGTTAAACACGTATTTCAGCTATTTTAGCGATTTCATCGTCAACATCGGCAATGAACCCGATTTCTGAAGAATAGACGACTAAGACAACTATTGCTGATTTTTTATTAAATATTTTACGTAAGACATCTTTCCAAGGAGGTCGCACACATTGTCTATCCGAGCGAATCCGGGACGGGCCGCTAGTTAAAAAATAAAGATAAAACTTTGCTTACTGAAAATATTTCAGCGCTTGAGACATTTAATGATTCAAATTTAGTATTTCAACATCAGAAGACGTTGTGTGTCATAACAATAACAATTCGAAATTTTGTAATTTATGATACACACAGATGTGAATACACAGATTTAAAAAAAAAAAAAATCAAATTAAATTTTACTAAAATACTTAATGTACAATATGTAAAAAAGAAAAAAAAAAAAAAGAGCGATTTTTATGATTTTTTTCCCTAATTAGTGTAAGAATAAAAGAAAAATCATTTTAAAGCGTATACAGTTCTTTATAATGGCATGTGGTTTGCCATAAAGCGTCGTCTACACCATTGCTGTTCAACCTGGTACCCGCGAATTATCAATATTTTAATACAATAAACTTGGCTTTATGTAATCACAGAAATTAGGAGATTGAATAATACGAAATCGACTGTAACTCCGATGGCTTTAACTGTATTTTTAATTAGTGTAATAATAAAAGAAAATCATTTTAAAGCGTATACAGTTCTTTATAATTGCAGATTGCCATAAGGCGTTGTCTACATCAGTGCTGTCCAACTTGGTGCCGCGAAATATCAGTATTTTGATACAGTAAACTTGGCTTTATGCAATCGCAGAAATTAGGAGATCGAATAATACGAAATTTACTGTACAAAAAAAGTGGTATTCCGCGAGCGCCAGGTTGAACACAACTTGTTTGCATCATGAAAATGCACCACCGTTCTTTTTCAAATACTAACACCCGCTTCTAACATGTCTTTCTAGTTCCTTGGACACTGGCGTAGTCAGGGTGAGGGGGTCCAAACGCCCTGGCTCCAACTAATTTTGTAAAGTTTTTTTTCCCTTTGTAACCACTGAAAAGTCTGTGAGTAGATAAGGCGAAGAATATTTCTTTAAAATAGTGGTATTCAGAATATTTGGATCCCCCTACACCAGCTACGGCAATGTCCTTAGACTAAAGCTTGGTGTTTTTAATCTTTATTTTGGCGCAGCATGTCCCTTTTTGCGCCATAAAACCTCATACAACCAACCTTAGATTAAAGCAGCCAGGAAACACAAATAGCAGTTTATGCACTTTTTCTTATATCTACATAGAATAGGGTCAACGCTTGAGAAAGTTAATGTTAAATTCACCTGACAAACTTTAATTTACATTAGCCAAAATTCATTTCAATGAAATGTTTGTGTTATGATGAGAGACACTAGACTGGACACAAACATAATCTAGCAATTTTTGGATTAAAAGACATAGTTTTAATTAGGAAAATTATTAATAAATATATATTAAAATATATGAATTATGACTTGCATAAATTTTTACATAAATAAAAGTAAGCGTTGTCAAAAACATGATTGTGTGCTTTTACAGCTCATTGCTATCGTTAGGTTCCGAGATATAGAAAAATTTTACTTTTCGACAGTCTAAGGGCGTTATCGTTTTCATCCACAAATAAGAAAACTTAAAAGATGACGAAAAATTTCTTCTCAAAGAATTTTTGCTTTTTTTTTTTTTTTTTTTTTTTTTTTTTTTTTTTTTAATAATTAGATTTTTTATAAAAAAAATTCTGGTCACTAAATGAATTTTCCTGGTAAGATCTTATTTTTATTTTTCGAAGATTACGAATGCACTCCTGATACTTTTTCTTTTATAACTTTATGAAAATTTAGGAAAAAGTACAGAAAATTACTTACTTTTCTGGGCTTCTTTAATTCGAGGAACTGAAATGAAGCATTATAATTGTGTGTTACTGTTTGAAAAATGAAATTTAGAGCAATTTTTTATATTTAGACAACTTATCTCATGACAAAATAAACCATATACATTTATAAGTAACTTTATACCAATTAAAACAGTAATTTAACGCGATTTTTTTAGGTATTGTACCTCTAAATTAAATCTAAAGATTTCACGCGTATAAAATACTCCTCCCCAATTTTTTTAAATGTGATATTTAATTTACAATTTTTAAATGCATGCTTTTGAAATTTAGATATACTACATGTTAGTCACAGAGACTAACAGTTAAAGAAGGGGTGGGGTCTGAAAAAAATATGACATTTTCATTGAAATTATTCAATATTTGTGCCATAAATATTTTTGAAATAATTTACTGAAAAATATTTAAAAATTGTAAAATTAACCTATTTTTCATTGAAAATTTTTTTCTTAACTTTTTTAATTAAATATTTTAATTAAGCTAGCTCATGTAGAAATATCATAAGAGGTAATCTTTTGTAGGATCATTTTTTGATAGTTTTATACTCTCAAGGAATTACTTCATACTTCCAAACGAAACGTGCATTTGAGTAGTAACTATACATATCAAAGAGTATTTGAGAAAGCTTCCAGAAATATTTTCTCAAAATTGTAGCAGTATTTTATATTTTACTTAGATTTTTCACACAATTGGAAAGTTTAAGTGGAATTATTTTACTTTCAATACTAATACAATCAAACTTGTTTATAATAGTCTCGGATGTTAAGAGATTTTGGTTTAAACATGCTTTAAAAAAAAAAAAAATGCTTGGTTTTTTGAGGATTGTCTCATTTTTTTCAGATTTCTACATATCCGGATTGCGGCCGGAACACATATTGCGGTTACCCGGCATGCCCGGATTGTGGTTCGGATAACTGGAGTTCCACTGTAATATAAAATTGTCAAATTATCAAAATGGAAGCTACTAAAATCACTTTAAAATTTCAAATACATCTAAAATACTGTTTAATAAAATTAAACTTTTACGAAAAAGTCAAAATTTAGCAAAGTATTTTTATAGCTTAATATTAGAGCGTTATATTTCATATATAATGCTTATAGACTAAAAATGAAGGGTAATTTTTTTTTGCTGTTGTGGCATGTTATTAAAGAAAAGAAAAGAAACAGTCATTGCATTTTTTTGACCTTTCAAAAAACTTCGAAATTCAGACTTCTTCCTTGAAGATAAGCATAAAGGTCCCAGATTTCATTTTCCAACTCCAATATAAAGTCTCTAAGCCATTTATTTCTTGAGCGAATAAATTCCCAGTGCAAAACTTAAATGTTCATGTAAAAATTCTTTTATTTGACTGAGCTTTCCAAATGTTGCTTTTGGAATTGCATTTTTATGTACCCAGATACTTTTACAAAGGAAAATTACGTCTTGTGTTTCATATATAGTTTCTACCAATTTTTTTTTATTGACTTACTTTTTCGTCTTTATTTGCTTACGATATTTTTATTTTGTAAAAGAAAATTTAACCTGAAAGTTACAAGATTTAGTAGCTTGTTTTGTTATCCCCGATGCATGTTATTTAGATTTTACCGTGGTATCAATTGCATCAAATCTTTCGGAAAATGTGAAAAAAGACAGTTTTTTCATGAGTTCTAAATGGCTTATTTGTTCGTTTTAGTTTTTAGCAAGTTGTTGATTAATCTTATATACCTTTTAAACCTATGCGGTATGCAAGGCTGCCACTGGCAACTATTTTTGTATTCTATGGGTATTCCTATTACCAAAAAAAAAAAAAAAAAAAAAAAAATTGGTAGATTTTTCTTGTACATGTTGTAGAAGTGTATGACGTATAACAAATATTTGTTTGGAAAAAGTGGTACGAATAGAATTGAAAAAAAAAAAAAAAGTAGCAGCCCCGGGTATGTAATGCAGATTTTTTTTGAACAATTTCCTAATTTTTACAAAAGTTTAAAAAGTTAATTTATAAAGAAAAAACGCCGGAAAAATAACTATTTCATATTTTCTAAATTGCTTATTTGTTTGTATTACTTTCTATCAAGTTATTGATTGGTATGCAGTATATGTAATTCCCGTCTTCCTTGAGAAATCTGCTAATTGTTTAAGAAAGGTTTAAAATATTATTAATATCATAAAAAATGTAGCAGAAAAATATTGCTGCTGATAGCTAAAATTAATATAAACGGGGAAAAAAAAAAGGAATTGCCTTATTGGTAGATATTATTTAGGGGACAGGGTGGCCAATATAAATATTTTTTAATGTTTACGTCTCTTTTATTATAAATATTCTTCAAAATACTTCTGTCGGGAAGTGTATGGAACAAAAACCCCCAGCCAAGTTGTAAAAGTGTGTGCCTGGTGGTCAAATGGACATGCGGCTTATAGCATTGTCTTGATGGAACACAGTGCATCTTCTGTTGGCTGTAGTTATAGCTCGCCAGCTCTACTGAGATTTTAATACATAAAATATAACATTAAGGATCTATTTTAGAAATATTTTGTCATACAAACCAGTAAAAAACATCCTTATAGAAGGATATACAGAAAAAAGAAGTGAAGAATATTAATTTTATTATGATAAATTTGAAAAATATGAGTGTATTCTATAGCCATAAGTCTATCTAACAATGAAGAAGGGAATTTTTTTTGGATATTATAACTCTAATCAACCATAGTAAAACGTTTTTCAGTTTCATTCACTTAGCTTTTTAAAATTCGTTATGAAATTTGGTGGTTATATTTTAACATGTCATCACGATAACAAATGAGGCACCCAAAATATAGTCTAAGTACAAAATTTTGTAATTTGTAAAAATCATAATACAAAAAAAAAAAAAAAAAAAAAAAAAAAAAAGAAAAGATGTAAATAATCTTATAGTTGATTTCGTCGGATCCCAACGATATAAGTTTACTAAGATCACTGGTCAATAGTAATATGACCTTAATAAAATTTCTATAATATGACCTTAATAAAATTTCTCTTTCAATAAAATTTCTTTACATATAAGTTTTTGAAAAAATTTCACGAACTGCTTACAGTTGTATTAGGGGTATCTCAAATGTTTATCAATAATAATTGAGGGGTTAAAATGACAGTAGAGTATGTCAAAAATTAGAAAAATCTAGATAACCATATTTTCACTGAACGTATATTAATTTCTGTTCAGTGAGACAGTCAAATAAGTCATAGTTCACTTAGGGAGTCGCTGGAGGGCAAAACAAGTTGGATCACTTAATGCAAAGGCAATACGACAAGTTTCAGAAAACCCTCCATTTCTCAAATTACTAAATATTGGCTTACTCCACTGTCATTCTAACCCCCTCAATTTTGAAATTAATGTTCGCAATACATTAAAAGCTTATCTGTTAATATATGGTGGATTACTTTCAAGGGCTTTCAAGTCACACTCAGAATTGGATAAATATTTGAAACAGGTATAATGAATCCATGATGTTATAATTTAAAAAGGGGTAGCGTGTGGCCTTTTCATATGGATTAATTTCAATATGTTACTTCGAAACGAATTTTATTTAATATCGTTCTCGAATTTCTTAATATTTACAACTCATTACAACAATTTTTTTCAGCTGGTTTCGTTTCAACTTGTAATCAATTTATAAATCAATAAAGAGTCCAGTCTTGTGCAGTAATTTGAAATCTTAACGTCTAACCGGAGTATCTTTTTCACTCTTCACAAAAAGTTCGAACGACGGCCTTGCCGTTGCCTTCAGAGAAATCCTCTCTCTTTTTAAAATGTGTCAGCAAAACCTTTTCTTCCCCACTAAAATGGGAATCCGTCCTGAGATGAGTGTTTTTCCACAAACACTCGTCTCCCTCCAAACTCTAACTAACCTCCCCTCGATTCTCTTTCTCGTCCCTTGGCTCCAACAAAAGTCTCTCCGTTCACCAATCAAAGAAGTTTCCGTTCACGTCATAGCATTCAGTTTTCCTGTGATTCGATCGGGATTCCTTTTTGGGAGGTCTTACTGAAATACCAAATTTTCACACGGGTAAAGTTCTCACGCTAAAACGACCCCACATGAAGCCGGCGAGATCAGAGAAATATTTTGCTGTCGAAACAGTTTCCGTTCACAGGATTGATCGAAGCTATTCTGTGCCTTTGCAGGTCGGCGACATTCTTGCAAGTTAGCAGAAAAATATGACAGAAGTTTTCCAACACCTGGGAACTTCTATCCTTGATTATTTTGCATAATTAGCAGACTGTGGGAGATTTAATGAAATCGTTACAACACCCCCACCTTTAAAACATTTTCCGGGTGAAACACGGAAAATCTGCAAAAAAAAGGGTTAGCTCAACATATTTGAGTGGCTAAAATAACATTTCAATTTAACCTCACTATATACATCAGTGACCTAATTTCTTATATACTGTTTGCTTGAACATCTAGCTTTAGAGACTTTTTTTTTGAAAGATACTTTTTTTTTTCACTACACATGCCAAAATAACAATAAAACTAAAAATAATCAAATATGTACAAAAGATTGAGTTTTACTCAAAAACTTATTGCTGAATTTCTTTACTAGCGTTTGTCGAACAATACTTTTTACACAAACGTTCCACTTCTTTAAAAAGAGTATCACAAAGGCGTGAATCTCCCATACTGTCATTTCTCTGTTTCAACAGGTCTTCAAAGGACTTTTGAAAAATCTTCGTGAATTCGTTTTCTCCCTCCAGATTAACTTTCGAATGAGGAACCTCCCTGTCAACACTCACTTCCCAATTTTCGCATCTATTTTTCGAATTTCCCTGCCGGTCGAAAACCAACTCATCAACTTTCCTTGACCTATTCAAAAGGGTTTCTTTTTCCCCAATACACTGAGAACGGTGGTTCTTCATTTCGGGGGAAATGACAAAAGAATTTCTTCCTGCCCTTGGGGATCTGTTAAAGGGTTTATCTCATTCCCCGGGTTCTCAAAACTGGAATTAGTTTGTGATTTTTGCTTTCGCTTTATCCTTTCATTTATTAAAGCCTGCGTCTTATTACCTAAGATATAGTGTTTAATTTTAGAGTGTCTCGGCAGGATTGCCGCTTTCGTACTTACATATCCGAGACCTTTTATTTCTATCTTTATACGTGCCACTCTAAATCGTTTTGGATATTTATCAAAAGTCTGTTTGAGCCAAACATATTCGTTACCTAATTTGCTTTTATTTACCAAATTCTACGGGCACACATCATACGAGCTACCTGAGTCTCTAAGTACACACGCCCTCTTCCCATTTATTTTGTTTTCACTCAAAAAAGGTCGGAACAAACTTTTGTCTTCGCTTATATCGCCTAAGTGATTTATGCTCTCGAAAGATTTTACTTCCGTACTATCCCTTTGTCTTTTCGGACAACGGGCCATAAGGTGAAATTCGCTTCCACAAGTATGGCAACGCCTCTTTTGTTCAAAGATACGTTCCCTGTCTTTAATTTCTTTGTCTCGCCAATTTGTTTTTTTGTCGGAATTTTTTTCTTCCCACGATTTAACCTCGAGTTTCGTTTCTTCAGATTTCCTATCATAAAAAGATCTCGCATTCTCCTTTTTATCCGAAATCCCTTTTACTGCTTCATATTCGTCGAGACATTTAGCTAAAATTACAGGGTCTTTGTAGTTTGCCCACGAATCAATGAAATGCTCTTTCATTTCACTAGAAGCACGGAGCTTGATCTGGTCCGTTATCAATAAATTTTTCAGACTACTGAAATCCGTAACACCTAAACCATTTAACCAACCCTCTAAATAACTGTTGATCTCGAAGATAATGTCCTTCCAAGGAGCATCTGGATTGCGTGGATGTTTCATTAATTTTTGACGATACGCTTCGGGACTCATGCGGAAACGCTCTAGCAAAAATTTCTTGACGTATTCAAAGCCGTCAGTCCGATCTTGCGGTTCCCTTAAAATCAATTCTGCAATTTCGACTGGCACTAAAGCTAACAAATGCGTCACTTAGTCACCTGCCTCTATTTCCGCTTTGGTCGCCTGTCGTTCGAACAAATTTAAAAACAAAGTTATATCCGAGCGTTACGGATCAAATCGATGCATGATTGTTCGGAGCGGCAATTTAGGTGGGCGTTCCGAGCCGCCACTGGAAATTGAACTACGTCTGTTTACATCTTGCGTCAATCTAAGTTGTTCCAACGTAAATTCACGTTCTTTTTGTTTTTCCTCTCTTTCTCTTTCTTCTTTCTCCCTTTGTTTTTCCTCTTTATCCGCGGCTATCTTGTCTTCGCGATCTTTTATGATATACGCAGCTTGCGTAAATGCAAAATCTCTATCGTAATCATCGGCAGCTTCGATTTTTTGGATAATTACCGGTATCCTGTCATTTTCCCCTATTTCCACTCCCAATTCTTCCGCTAAATTCTGCAAATCAATTTTCCCGCACTGTTTCAGATCAGTTACTTCTTGCATTTTAAAATTTTATGTAAATACAATATAAAGATGAAAATGATAGTTTCGCTCGCTAACTTATGCAATAGGGATTCTAAAACTTTATGGAAAATTTTCTGCTACTACCCACATAATACTGACAATTTTAAATACAATTCAATTTGAGGAATAATAAAAATAGTATACATATAAAAATAAATTTTCAATATTGTAAAATTTTCAATACACTGACACGTTTTGGTGTTGATCATACAACTTTAAAACAAATTTAGAAATTTGAAATTCTGTGCTCATAATTCAACCAATACTTGATATTTCTGACACCGCAGGTAACAATTTTCCCAGTTATAACAAAATGACCACTTTTTGCAACTGCTAAAAAATTTTCCTAACATCACATATGCAAAATATTTGATTATCAACAACATCTATTGTTTCACTAATAATATAAAAAAGTACACCTTTGAAATCTTTCAATCAGGAATAACTAGACAATCGACTTATTTGAAAAATCAAAATTTTTATCTTTTTTTTTTCGAGAAAAAAAAATTATATATATATGTACACATTTAGCTTGACAATCCTTATATTATTTTACTGTCAAAAGAAAATTCACACTATCAAATTTTATGCTGATAACCAATATACATATATTTTTCCAAATATGTTAAAAGTTATTAGATTTAAAAATTTATCATAATTTATCATATATCAATATTCAAATAAAAAATTTCTCAGAAATGAATTTTCCTCACCAAAGAATATGTAAACAAAATGAGAGCCACTCAAAAATGAATTGAGCTTACCTTTTCTACAGTCTTGGTCTGCATCATTTGTCGCCGGTTTCGGGTCTGGCCTAGACGTCGTCGATTTCACAGGTTATCTCGATTTGTCGGCTCCTGATGTTTCCATTTCAAGGACTTGCTTCGGGCTTGTTATTTGTACACAAGGGATTGCTTCGGGCTTGTTATTTGTACACAAGGGCTTGCTTCGGGCTTGTTATCTGTACACACGGGCTTGCTTCCAGGACGGAGCTGCTGTCTGTCGTGCCACTGCCAGGGTTCGCTTCGGGCTTGTTATCTGTACACACGGGCTTGCTTCCAGGACGGAGCTGCTGTCTGTCGTGCCACTGCCAGGGCTTGCTTCGGGCTCTGTTTCTACGTTCGGATGACGGAACTGCGTTGTCTGTCGTACCAGTGCAAGGGCTTGCTTCCGGCTCTGCTTTCCTCTCCTGACCTGGCGTCAGATCTTGCGCGCTTAGATGCGGGCGGGCGTCACTGCTACTGTCTGGGCTCTCTTCACTGATGCTAATCAATTTTTGTTGAAATATCCGACCCGCTTGCCACCAGCTATAATGAATCCTTGATGTTATAATTTAAAAAGGGGTAGCGTGTGGCCTTTTCATATGGATTAATTTCAATATGTTACTTCGAAACGAATTTTATTTAATATCGTTCTCGAATTTCTTAATATTTACAACTCATTACAACAATTTTTTTCAGCTGGTTTCGTTTCAACTTGTAATCAATTTATAAATCAATAAAGAGTCCAGTCTTGTGCAGTAATTTGAAATCTTAACGTCTAACCGGAGTATCTTTTTCACTCTTCACAAAAAGTTCGAACGACGGCCTTGCCGTTGCCTTCAGAGAAATCCTCTCTCTTTTTAAAATGTGTCAGCAAAACCTTTTCTTCCCCACTAAAATGGGAATCCGTCCTGAGATGAGTGTTTTTCCACCAACACTCGTCTCCCGCCAAACTCTAACTAACCTCCCCTCGATTCTCTTTCTCGTCCCTTGGCTCCAACAAAAGTCTCTCCGTTCACCAATCAAAGAAGTTTCCGTTCACGTCATAGCATTCAGTTTTCCTGTGATTCGATCGGGATTCCTTTTTGAGAGGTCTTACTGAAATACCAAATGTTCACACGGGTAAAGTTCTCACGCTAAAACGACCCCACATGAAGCCGGCGAGATCAGAGAAATATTTTGCTGTCGAAACAGTTTCCGTTCACAGGATTGATCGAAGCTATTCTGTGCCTTTGCAGGTCGGCGACATTCTCGCAAGTTAGCAGAAAAATATGACAGAAGTTTTCCAACACCTGAGAACTTCTATCCTTGATTATTTTGCATAATTAGCAGACTGTGGGAGATTTAATGAAATGGTTACACAGGATATTTTAATGGTTAAAAATTTAACGAAAATTTTATGTTTTGAGTATTATACAGAGGTAGAAAATATTGCATGATAATTATTTTTTCAAGTAACACAAATTCGTTTTGAGTTCTATAAATTATTCAAAATGTAGAGCACTTTGTTTTCGAAATGGATAAAGTCTATTTTTTCTTGTTCCGAGATATCTAATTCCTAGACATAATCGAAAACATGCATTACTAAATAATTTTCAATTGCTAAAAACAAACAGATATTTGAAAAATACATAAATACCAAAATTGCGCAAACACATATCTATTTATATACATACTATATACAGTGATGCCTCGGCTTACGAACGCCTCAGCTAACGAATGTTTCGGTTAACAAATATTTCGGCTAACGAAGCTTCTTTTCGCTGTTTTTATGACCCCGCTAACGAATATTTTATAGGATGAGCGCTCTAAAGTAATGCAGCCCCGTTGTATTTTGATTGGAAACAATTTTTTGGTTTATGAAGATTTTTTTTCGGCTAACAAATGTGATTCCGGAACGAATTATATTAGGTGTACAGAGAAAATGCTGCCCGTTTTCATCAGATGGTGGTATTTGTAAGAGAGTTATGCGTAGGTTATTAATTCCTGTACAAGTCAACACAGCTGACCGTATTCTACAAACATATTACACGCGCAAGATATTAAGTTTGAATGTAGTAAAAGCTAGTTTGAATGTAGTAAAAGCTAGTGATCTTTATTTCGTGTGATAAAAGAGAGGGATAAGATTATAATCCGTGGCTTGTAATATTATAAACGATATGTATTGGGAACTCTTACCATGTCCGGTGCACTCACAAGATATTTCACCTTGCGGTTACCACCATTTTAGCTCTTTACAAGAGTGCTTAGAAAAGCAGCAATTTCAGACTACAGATAAAGAGAGGAGAGGGAGGGGGGGGGGAGATGTATAACGAATTCCTCAATCCAGGAAAAACTGTTTACTGGTGAATGTTGCGCTCTTCATTTAAATAGTTTGGCAGAAAAAAAAATATTTGAAAAGAAACCGTATACTTGACTGAGCGGTGATATTACCAGTGTCAGTAATATTACAGTCCAACAATTCCAGGGTACATACAAGTTCGGTGGCCTACCAAACCATAAACTATCTCCAATGGAAAATTCTGCCCCATCCGGCGTACTCACCGGATATTTCACTTGGCGATTACCACTATTTTAACTATTTACAAAACAGCAATTGCAAGAGCAGCAATTTCAATCTGATGATGATGAGTGAAACGCAATCGATGAACTCATAGCACCGAAATACCTACCTAAGGCTACCCTTTTTTTTTCACGGTGAAATCTATCAGTTGTCTGAGCGTTGGTAAAGGGTAGAAGCTAATAGTGATCATATTGATTGAGTTTCGAATTTTATTTGATTTTCATAATTAAAATAAAATTGCAAAAATGGTAGAATTTTTTTATACCGAGGCATCATTATATATAATTGCCTCGTTTTTGCAAACTTAGACGTTCCAATGTTTAGCAAATATATGTTAATATGAAATACGCATGATGAAATATTAGGAGACGAACTTTTTCGTACGCGTATATAAAAACGAACAAACAACAACAACAAAAAAATTGATACTGTATATATATTAAATGTCAAATACATTATTTATTTACACAAATTTTAATTTTGCTGAGTGAAATAAAATTAAGAAACATTTTTATATTTTATTCTATTCTAGCTGCAAAATTCCCCATTAAATTCAAAATATATATTTTGCAGGAATGGGATTTTATTAAACAAGCTGTATGCATGCATGCATTTGTCATAAATATTCTGCATATTCTACACAAAAGATACCCAATATCACTTTTCCGAACTACTCTAAATTCAGTGCTTTGTACGTACTGTTAATAGATAGAAAAGTAATAGAATTCAAAATCTTTTGTTTATATGGTAGCTAGTCTCAAAATAGACGGGACTTCTGATCTCATTTAATAATTGCACTTGAGACGAACGGGAAACAATGCAAAGTTTTGCATTTAATTTTTAATACTGCCAGTATAAACCAATCAGTATGAGTAGCTTATTATTTTAAGTACATATATATAATAGCTTTATCAAACAATGAATATTGTTTCTATTTGAAAAGCTATTTCTAACACGACTTACCACTTCAAAAGGCATTGTCACAAAACAAAATGAATACGTTGCCTTTGAGCACAGAGGAAACTGTACATAAATTTCAGATGTCATGTTATTTTAGCCCTTATACAATGCCTTAAATATGATCATGTACGTATATATACCGTATATTCAGGCGTATACAAGAAAAGCTTTTAAAATTTACAGATACGCATTATACGCCGAGTATAAAAATGAAAGATTAAAAATGATATATAAATGTGTACAGGGTTAAACAAATACGGTCGCTAGGTGGCCATTGGCGACCAAAATATTTTAACTGGCGACTGAAAACATCAACATTGAATGATCTAAAGATGATTTACTTGTACTTTTTATTTAATGACTACTAGATAGTACCCATCAAGATTTGACGGTAAATAACTTAAAAGTTCCTTTAGAAATATGCTTTTATTTTTAATTGGATGCTTTTAAATTAAGTATTGAAAATTTTATGAATTCTTATATTGTGTAAGCGATTCCTATAGATATAAGACGATAGATTGAGTTGTCAGCCCAGCAATTTTCATCATAGTATTATACTTGAATTAATTTCGCAAGAATTTAACTAAAAATATTAATTGAATGATTTTTACTTACTACAGTCTCAAAAGTTAAAAAAATATATCAGTATTTAGTATTTTCTTTCTTTCTTTCTTTCTCTTTTTTTTAATTACGCGACCTTTAAAATTTTTCATTAATTTTATTTTTATCAGCCTGACTCTAAAACCCAGATAAACCATGGATATAAAGGTGATTTCTTTTATAATTCTTACATGGATATTTTTGCATCTTTCTTTCTTTCTTTTTTTTTTTTTAAGGAGAATAATCAATACTTTTCTTAGTAATACAAATATATCTTATTGATAATGCTCATTCAAAATATAGATAAAAGTTTAGATCACTTTATTTAATCGATAACTAGATGCAAAATATTTTAATTTAAATATTTATAATATAAAATAAGTAATTAAGAAAATATTGTCGGTTGTTAAATTTTATTTATCGCAGTACCAATATTTTGAAAAAATAACAATATTTAGTATTTCGGATTTATTATTTATTATTATTTTTTTAACTACCTTTAAAATTTTTCTTTAAATTAATTTTTATTCGTCTGATTCTAAAACCCTGAATTTAAACTTTGCTGTTTGCAGCTAACTTTTTCACACATTGTTTAATTGTTAAATCGTGGATATCAAGATAATTTAGAGTTCCTGTATGAATATTTTCCTTTTTTCCCCTTCCTTTTATTTTTCCCTTTTTACGAAAAATATTCACATACTTATCTTATTATATGATATCTTGATAATGGCCATACCAAATATAATAAAAATTGTAGACCAGTTCAATTTATTTAATGGATAATTACATGCACGATCTTTTAATTTAAATACCTTTAATATAAATTTAGTAATTAAAACAAAATATTCTCGGGTGTTAATTCTTACTTAATTATAAAGCATTCGAATAATAATAATAAAAAAAAATACAAATTATATAACTTTTCCTCCTGAATTAAATAGGACATTATTAAAATGAATTATTGCCAATAAAATAAGAAAAGTCATTATGTCCGGAATGGGTATCGAACCGTCATGATGATCGGAACAAAGCACCCCGCCTTATACCACTTCACCCTTTTCTCGTTCGAGAGTACTCTAAAACTGGTTAGGTTCTAGATTTAATTTTATGCATGCGCAAATGGATCATTTTCGTGTGAAAACTGGAATTTGACGGAAATCCCTTTTCATTTTAATATGTAGGATAAACTAGAGAAAGCTATAGATAGGTTATACTTTGGATTACAGATATACACAAGAACATATAACAGTCGTTAAGAAGCAAAAATTTAAAAAAATTAGATTTTGAAGAATCGTGGCAATGAAAGTATTTGCAAAACTTATAAGGTAGGTGCCCCTGTTATGACCATGTTCCTTCCAAAAAAAAAAAAAAAAAAAAAAAAAAAAAACTCTCTAGATGGCATTAGCGTACCATGAAAGAGCATCCTAGTGTATCATGTGATCACTTTATATTCAGCTAGGTTGTGAAATTCGACACCAATTTCCTATTTTATGTTTTTAGTTTGATCTTTTCTTGTTTCTTTCTGATAAGTGTCTTTTTTTATGCACATTATTAATTTTTATTTATGAATACCATCATACTCTGTTGAGTTTTTAATTCTCTGACAATTGGTGCTGTCGTTGATGGTGTATATTTTACGAGTTATTCAACATCAATCGATTTTCGTGAAAGCTGACCTGCTCCTGATATGGCCAACGCGGTGGCCATATCAAATGTGCATCATACAAGCATAGGATAAAGACATTTTTATTTGTTCCAATTGCGATAAGTAATTAGTTTTAACAAATTTCTTAAACTCTAAAAGGATTTCACATTTTTTCTACATAAAAACTTAAATTGTAATGTCAATTTTGTTAACAACTTCAATTTTGATGAAAAATTCTGTGTCGAAGCCACTTTTAAATAACAAAAAGAATTATTGAGTTTCATGTTTATTTATTTTACATCAAAATTATTTAATTTAGCAGAACAGCATTTTTAAATTGAAAAAAATCACGATCTGTGAAACATGGAACAATATGGTGGCCATATCATATGCACATGTTCCTGATATGGCTATTTGGCAGACTTTTGGTATTCCGTGTTTTTGGACTAGTAAAACTATTTTCAGGGGGAATGCCATTTTTTTTTTATGAAAGTCTATTAATTTGAGAATGTTAAAAAATAAAACGGTTTTGATTTTTTCAAAATGACAGTAGGGAAAATTCTTAAACTTTAGCATGGCCATATCAGGGACAACCATCTTACCAGGTGAAATGCCCTAAAACTGACACTTTAAGGATATTGGTCAGTGGTTTCCCTAAGTAATATCTTCCAAAATAATTTTCTTATAAACAAAATAATTATTTTAATGAAAAAAAAATTGTTTTTCGTATGATGTTGCATACTATATTCAGTCAAAATTTATAATGTACCTATATTTCATTTCTTTTGGAGTTATAATTTTTATAAATTTCGTCGAAAAACTTAACTTATATTAACTTTCTAAATTAATTTATTAATTGAATTGTAGAGTTAAGGCTATTCAAGATATATTATTACTATGCTCATGATTAGGGCTTTAACCCGGATTCTTTCCCGCATCCGTTCGGTTTAAATCGCACCTTTTTATCTTTATTCGTTTATAAACTTTAAAAAAAAAAAAAAAAAAAAAAAAAAAAAAAAAAAAAGGAAACATAATATCACAAGCAACTTAAAATATAAAAAAAGTTACACAATATACGAGTTTCTGGATATCGTATTCTGGAAACAATTATCAAAAAATAAATGGCGATGTATATGAGGGCTTAAAAGCTTTTTTTTATGATAGCAACGCTGTACCAAGCCTGTCCAAACAAGAAAAATCTGAGGAACCAAGTTGTTTAAAATTAAAGTGACATAAAAATATAAGTGCATTTGTTTATTTATGGAGCAGTTGAAAAGCATTACCCAACTAATGACAAAATTGTCAGGGACTTTTTTTTAAGCCAATATTTTGTGAACAATTTTTTTCATAAGAAATACCTACAAATTTTCATATCTCTTTTACTTTATGTAGTGTGTATAGAATTTATGTTTAGTTTTTTTTTAAGAAGCCACCTCAATTTATTTTAATAGCAAGCTAAATTTGAATAGAATTCGACACACTTTCAACTAAGAACGCAAAAGCGACTAACGAATTTTCTTTCTTGAATTCATAATTTTTTTTTTTTTTTTTAAAGCGAAGAAATTGTACTCAGTTGGAAAACTGTTTACTGTGAATCTTTTTATTTACTGTTGGGATTTTTAATTAAAGATATGCATGTTAAATTCTTGTAATTAATGTTTTCTTTTTATTTGCAAAAAAAATCATTCAAATGGGATAAAGTCACTTTTTAATGTTTAGTAATTTAATATTGAAGAATTACTCGTAAATTAGAATGATTTAAAAATGCATATGTATGTATTACATGTAGGGAAAGTCCGGGATATTCCCCCCCCCCCCCTTCACCTTCCTTCATTTTTTTTTATAGCAATGATTTTTGTAGTGCACAAATAACCTATCTACTCGAAATTTTATGTAGCACTTCATAAAAAATATTATTTTAATATAAATGCCATTTAAAATAGTGTTTTTATCAAAAAAACTTAATCAATGATTTTGGCCATTTTTCCCGGACCTCAGGGTTAGACACTTGATCGGGATAGATGCCTCATTCGTAAAAGAATAGGAAGCATTGGTAATTAACATTTATAATTAAAAATCTGGATTTGCATTTGACTTAATATCCTGTTTATATCAAATTCACGATTTTATCTTTTGAAAAAAATTGAGCTTACAGGCTCTGTATACTAATCCTGCGTTATACTTCCGTATTAAGAGATATTCGCTATACCCAATTTTTCGAATAAATGGATATACAAAATTCGAAGAGAATCGGATAATTTTAACGAACGCTAAATTCTGGGTTAGCAGAGTTCCTAAAAGTTTCTACCTTTGCTATCACTATTTAAAACAAATTATCGTTGAGGTAGATTTATTTTGCAGATATTAAATGGATCTACTACGGAGAATATTGTATTCAAATAGTGGTAGCAAAGTTAGAAATATTTAGGAACGCTGCGAGCCTTGTAAACTTGTTTAATCTAAACTAAGAAGCATTACCCCCCCCACCTCCCCCGCCCTCTTCTTATACTCGATGTACAAACTTTAAAAACTAATTTTAGAAGCAAATTTAGTATTCTCAAATTAAATGCGTTAGATTTCTATGTTTCTTAATGAATAAGTTCAAAATATTTTGCATATTTTACGGAAGGCTTAACTTATGTAATTTAAATTAAGGGGGGTGGGGGAGAAAACTTGCCAACAATAAAAGAAAGATTATTTAAATAAATAAATAAGCATAAAGAGAGATTATACCTCAAATATGGTGCCCCGGCATATTCTTTCCGAATTTCCTGTGGGAATGATATACTTAATGGATTTTAGATTTCTATTTTGTATTTACATTTCTATTTAATGCTTCTGGATATATTCTGATGCAAAGAGTGGGAAAGTTCGGAATGTGTGAATTAAAATGTTCTGAGCACAGCTATAAATACCAAACATTTAAATATTTTCACTTAAAATGTGAGGAAATTTCAATGTTTTGAACCAACTTTCTGAAATGAAAGACATTAAATTTTTTAAATCATTGCTTAAATTGAGAATTTATCACTACTAACACCGCCCCTGACTTGTTAGGTAATGATCCCCTGGAAGGACCATGGTCAACCAAAAGAAGAAAGCGTTTTTTTCTCACAATTATGAAGATTTAAAAATAATTCTCACACATCAAAGTTATTTGATAATTATAAACGGCGTCTTATCCCGAATCGCAAGTGAAGCATATATCCCCGATGTAGGTAAAGCATATATCCTTTTAATCTGGGATAGATTCCCCAGCCAGTAGCTCTAGAAGTAGAAACAAATATGTATGCAACCTATAACTAACACATTATTCGATAACTGTTTCAACAACATTCACAAAATATTTCACGAAAAATGTCTATTAAGTACATTAGACTTCACCTTCTACTTATCTATATCTTACAAGAGCATACAATAATATCCAAACTTGCATTTCTTTGATGTATAAATCATTTATTTGAAGAAATAAATCACAGTAACTTCGTCTACTATGCTTTTTCATAAAAATTGATTATTGATAGTAGAAAGTAGAAGAACGTCACTAGTTCTACACACGTCTAATAACTAAAATACAGTGACTAAGGCAACTAACCCGATGGGACATCTAACCTGGATTTACCCTATATGTATGCATTTTGATCATAATCTATATTATAAAGCCAAACATGCCCGAGAGTAACGCTGACATCGACGATGGCAATCACTTGGGCAAGCAATTTTGTTTTTGTTGCAAATTGTTTTACTTCTAAACATCGCACAATTTCTATTTTTACACCGTCGAATAGAATAAAAAATGTACTTTCAGATGCAATCTCTTTGAAAACTGTACCTGTTTTTATAATTTTAAAAATAATCTTGAAGCATAGTTTTTTAATCCTCCCGATTGCAGAAGACTAAGATGTTTCACAGGTTTCTAACACGTTTGCACTTGAAACAATATAAATAGTCCAGCATTTGTTTCCGGATGATAATCCATAACAAAATTAGAACTCTAGTAAAAAATAAATAAATAAATAAATAAACCACAAGTGTAACAGATGTATAATCGAACTATGCGTTTAAACACTCAAAGAATCATAATAAAAAAAAGTTGCTATATATAAATATTGAAATCTTTGATTTCTCTGGCTATTAACCGCTGGCATGGGGCTAATACAAAAGCAATGCTTTTTTTTAGTAAATTAAGAAAAAATAATTATCATTTGAATGCATAATTGATATTTTTCATCCGGAATTTCTTTTGGTATAAATTCAATAATTGGTGGTCAATCTAAACAAATGTATATTAAATATAAAAAATGTATCAGATTCTTCAACTTAAAAATATTTTCACCTATGTTGTGTACACCATGGGTAGTACGTTTTGTAACCTCGGAAGCCCGGTTTGTGTCCCCTGGTATATGTAAATTATGCAAAGAAACATAAGCATGTGAAAAGTCAACAATGGAGAGCTTGAAGTAGCTAAACAATTATTGCTTTTAATGTAATATAACATTAAATGATATGAGCAACTGCTAAAGTAATAGTATAATAAAAAAGTAAATGTAAACAAAGGACCAAAGATAGAGAAATCTATTTTTTTTTTGTTATACATAAATATTATGCCAACTTACTTAAATTGTATTCAAAAACCTGTTTGACTTAAAAGCAATCTTACATCTTAATTATTTATAATTAGAAATTGAGTGAATCTCAAATACAGCAAGCGGTTTTTCATGTTTCTAAGTCTATTTTGCTAGCGATAAAACCTTAACAAAAGCTGTTCTGGGCGAGAGTAATCCAGAGCAGCAATCTACACATAATATCAACCTCAGAAAACAATTTCATTAGAAGTCCCTATACACAATTATATTTCATTGCCGGCTAATTCATCTGAGCTTTTGTAACATCGGCTGCGTCTATCTGCATCAAAAGAGAGTTTATCTCAACAATCCAGAAACTATTGTTTGTTTTTTGAAAGGAAGAAAAAGATTTACTAAAGGATACAATCTATGTATTAAGAAAATCTTTTTAAAATTATTAAAATATATGAATTTCTAATATTAATTTACTGGATTGTGGGGTATTAAAATTAACGTACTATATTTATTTTTTGTTATTAAAATATACTTTTTTTTGTTATTTGTCATTAATTATCTTTTCCCTGTGACGTTTTAATAATTCTATTTTGTCTGTAAATATACGTATGTAAGTTGTGACTATCACGATAGCTTTAACAGATTCGTATATGGTGATTATGTAGTTAAATAAGTTAAATAATATTGTTTAAGTAAGTAGATATAAACAAACTAAACATACAAAATGAAGAATTTCTCCTCAATTTTGGCAAGGTCGTTTAAAATATGTTCAAAAGAGTTCAAAAATCTGCAAGTGTCATATCGTCTTGCTGTTAGTAAATGCATCCCTGAATGAAAATATCATCCACGTTTTGTTTTTGTCTGACATCAAACTTCGTTATTCGTTCGCAACTTTATATCTCTTAAAAGTCAATAGAGAGAAAAAAGTTAATTTCACAAGCATTATTTTAAATATTATGAATTAATGTTAAAATAACATTAGAACATTTTCTTAAATACAGATTAGTATAAAAAATATGATAAAATTGTTATAATCTTAAGTTACAACTTAGAGATAGATGGAAAATCTAGGCTTTCATTCCACATTGGTGTTGCTATTTGTGTTCAGCAATGTTTTTCTGTAGGCATTTTTCGAAAAAAGTTGCCTTATGCTGATTTAATCACAAGAATTAGTGTGAAAATTAGTGAGACTTTAATGCTTTTGATATAAAGTAAATATTATTTAGGGTTATTAGTAAGAACTAATGATTCACAACTGTTTTTAATTTGACATTGACATCTTTTTCTCTTTTTAATCAACAAAATATATAACAACGCATAATGCAAAGGCCTCTTTTTTTTCTTTTTTTTTTTTTAATTACCTAATTTTTCCTGTATTTGTGCAGAATTTAGTTATTGAAAATTATAACAAAATAAATTCTTTTATATTTTAGTTCCACTGTGTATTATATCCTTGTCAGATATTCATTTTTTACAATTATCGGGCATTACAATTTTGCTGAATTTTATACTTCAAAAGAAACATTTTCTGATATTAACTGTTACTTTTATTAAAAGTATTATAGCGATAAGTAAGGCTTGATGTATCCTTTTTGTGTGTCTGATGACAATGATGAAAATATTTTGATATATTAATCTTGTCGTATCGAAATATTTGTCCGAATAATTTTACATTGAGTTAAGGAGATATAGGCGGAATAAATGTTTTTTAATGCTTTACTTTCTGTAAAGTAGAATTTTGATACTATATGTCCGATTGTTTTCTTTTAGAACTATGCGGAAGAAACACAGTTTATGCGAAAAATGCGATTCTCCAACAGCTATTGAGGTACTTTTTAAATGCAAGACATAAGAATGGTGTTGTTGTGGCGCTTATCGTTAAAATACATGATATGTTGGCAAAAAAGTTTTCTATAGGTCTATAGGATAACAAATAACTAAATAATGCTATGGCATAAGAAAAGCACAGGAGCACCATTCCAAATTTATCTTGGAGGGCGCAAAATTCTTTTGTTGGACATATTAAATCCTATTGAAATAGTAAATTACTATTAAAAACTAGCCGCCTCTCGCGACCAGTTTGGTTTTCTTTAAGTAAATGCTAGGCGTTGCATCATGTTACCTTTATTCAAAGTTTAATTTACTTGCTCAATTATTCGCCAAATCGGAAAACTCTGATAGATAACTACAGAACTCTTTGCAATCATGGCATCAACGTCTATTTTTTGTTATGTATTTCGTCTTCCTTGACAAATACCACTTACGTTACTTAGCTTCATGTCAGTTTGCTTATCAGATACGATACCTTCGCTAATGCGGAGATTTTTTTAACCTATTAAATAATATTCCGTATTTGGATCCACTGCCAATTGACGTATTTTAGCTAATATACGATTTGGTGCAATGGAGTGTTTTTTGTGAAAATTCTTTAATGATATCCACATTTACATTAAACTGTATTGTTGCTAATATATTTTTTGTTTCACGCTAACTTTGGCAGTAGACTCGATTACGGTAGACTTGAAAATCTATGATTATTCTCATCTAATCGTCTTGGATAACGTGTCATAATTGGGCTGCATACAACAGTTTTTATAAATGTGGAACTCACTGACTATGGTATTTATGCGTAATGTTTACTGAATTTTAAGATAAGTAAAAATATTTCGCATTTAAAACTTAACAAACTACATTTTAGGTGAATATATCGAATCCGTGTTTGATTATATGTGTCTCGTTTTATTTATATTTCTCGTGATTTATGATGGACGTGGTCATGAAAGCTAAGTTACCTAATAGTACATTAAAGCAAAGCGCATATTCAAAGAATTGCATTCCATTTAAAACATGCAAAAACATGTCATTCAAACTGAATTTGAATGACATGTTGGCTGAAATTAGTTATTCAAATAAAGTTGAAATTTTACAACGTCCTTGAAATCAGCTTCATGCAGTTGTCTCTAATAGATAATAATTTATACATAATATAATTTGTGAGCGACCTTGTAAAATAGCTATAAACGTTAAACTGAATATTTTCCATAGAGAATATGCTTAAGTGAACCTCAATAACAAATATTTATTGTTTATTGTTTGAAGTAGTTGGACATCATTAAAATAAATTAAAAAACGTAGTACCCATAGACGATAACATATCATTTCCGAATATACGTATTCGTTATATACAGTAAAACCTGTAAAAACGGAATCATGCCTAAAAAGAAAAATAATTATGGTCCTGATGAAAACAATGCAACATAATTATAAGAGACAGTATATCTGCTAAGATGGAAACCAGTCTAAAGCTGGAATTTTCTCTTGTTATATATAAGATTCGTTTTACCAGGTTTAACTGAATAATATTTCCGTAATATATACAATTTTGTGCATCCTTGTAAAAAAAAAAAAATCTACATAATACGCACATCATTTTCAATAGAGAACATGCTGTAGCAAACCAAAATAACATATGTTAGTTTCATTCTGTTTGAAGTACCGGGTGGTTATAATATAGTAAGTATCTCTGTAGCTATCTGTAGCTTGAAGGAATAACCCAAATGAAAACAAAATCGGTACACTTATTATTCGAGAATTGGAAAGAAGAATGGAACAAAAAATAAAATTTGCAATAATCGCCGTTAGATGGCGCTTTTGAGTGTGAAATGTAATGTGTAATATAAGAACAAAGAATTAAGGCGTAAAATCAGATGATAAACCTAATTTATTGGAAAGTGTCACAGTGAATGTGGTTACGCTTTCGCATGGCGGTGCCGATCAAGTCTAAGTTTCGCATGGCCATTGTGCTGGAGGACACAATCCAGGCAGTACACGACGTGCTCAACTACGGAATGTAACGCATCAGGAGTGATGTTTCCCACATGCTGTGATATGCGATCTTTTAAGTCATTGAGGTTTTCAACACCTCCATGGTACACAACGGCGTTTGGACCGACAGGCCCGTAGCGCCATCTGTTGGCGATTATTGTAGCTATTTTTTATTGTTCCATTCTTCTTCCCCTTTCTCGAATAGTAAGTGTACGGATTTTAGTTTCATTCGGGTTATTCCTTCAAACTACAGACAGCTCCAAATAGAGATGCTTATATTATAACCACTCTGTATATTAACATCACTGAAATGCACATTAAAAATTATTGCACATAGACAGTAATGTATCCGAATTCTTTTGTGTGTCCCTATGAAAGATCTATGAATACTAAGCAAATATTTTTGATAGAGAATATGTGTAAGTGATAATTAAAAAATATTTGAATTCCGCAGCGATACAAGCATATTTACAAAAGTTAGAAAGCAGACAGACAGACAAACAAACGAAAATAAGGCACAAAATCTTTTTAACTGTGGTGGAAAGTATTAATAAATACTGAAAGGACATTTTTATTGAGGAACCATTATCTAAAACAACATTCTTGAAACAACAACAATCTCCTTCATTAAGTGGCCGCTATATTTAATCATGTATCTCAGCAAATTCTTTAAAATTCTTATAATATTGGCAATGAATATAATTATAAAACGAGAGTTTTTCCGAACAATTCAGAAACTATTAATTGTTTTTTTTATAAAGGAGAAAGGAATTTAGCAAAAGGATAAAAAGTAATTAAGTTGCTTACTCGTTTTCGAAAAAAGAAAGCTCTTGTATTATTTTTAGACATTTGTGGATTTCTTACTCAATATCGAACTGTTATTCTACTTTATCGAAATAAAACTTTCTTTGTTCTAAAGATAGTCTAACTTTAGTGTATTATACCAATAATATTTCTTTATTTGTACTGTTTCATCAGTTCTGTTTATATTTAATGCTGTTGTAAATGCCGATAATCGATACATTGAAGATTTCGTCGTGATTTTTTACTTTTTATATAAATTATTTCCAAAGGATGAAGTAAGGAAAGCAACAAGAAGAAATAAGAAAAATCATGCGTTAATATAGATTATGATACACTTTCCAACACATTCCGAATATTGTAACAAAACTTCACAGTTTAATAAAGTGAAATATTATGTCTAAAGTAAACAATATGAAAAATGCATCACACATTTGCAAACCCAATTTCAGAAATTACTATGCATAATGACTACTTACTATGCATATGCGTAAGAAAAATATTGAATTTCTTTTGTGAAGCCCTGTATTGTACCATTATAGTACAATAGCCCCGTATGTAACTTTGGATCTATAGATGTGTACGTATGTGCTAAAATTTAGTTCAATTAAGAAACGCATAACACCGTTGAAACACCTTCAGCATTTTCAATAAATAACGGAAATGAATTATTTTGTGCAACCCTGTATATGATCTATTAAATTGATTGACAACAAGTAATATGCAAAATATCAGTTAAATTTAAAAACACGTACCACAACTGAGAAAGCATTTCCAGCAATTATGTCTCATAGATAAACTGCAAAAAAAAAAAAAAAAAAAAAAAAAAAAAAAAAAATGTTGATTTTACAGTATAATACTGGCATTCCAGCTGCCAGTATTAAACTGTAAAATCAACAGTAATAAACAGTAAAATAAGCAGTAATACGCTACCGCGCATGCACGGCAGCGTATTACTGCTTATTTTACTGTTTATTACTGTTGATTTTACGGTATAATACTGGCAGCTGGAATGCCAGAATTATACTGTGAAATCAACAAATTTTTTTGCAGTGTAGTACTGTAACAGGATACTTTTGCGCGCCCTGTACATGAGCGATAAATGTTATAGCGAGAATTTTTTTTCCTAAGTAATATATACCAATTTTAATATGTTTGAAATAATTTAACATAGTTAAAACGTTATTATTATTCAGGATCCTTTACCAAAAAGAGCATTCTTAACATAATAACAATCTTGGAAAAATACTTCAGTAAGTGACCACTATATTTAATCGGGTAATCTGTGCAAATTATTCTTAGATTTTTTTTTATCACTGGCAACGAATATCTTTATGAAAAGATATTTTTCCCAAACAATTCAGAAACTATTAATCGCTTTTACTAGTAAAAAAGAAAGGAATTTACCAAGGGATAAGAAGGATTAGGTTGTTCTTACTGTCCAAAAATAATGAAAGGTCTTTTCATTATTTTTAGATATTCGTAGATTTATTACTAAGTATCGAACTGTTATTGTATTTTATCTAATTAAGTGTTTCTTTTTCTTTTAAAAAGATAGCCTAACTGTTGTCCATCGTGTCTGTAATATTCCTTTATTCGTACTATTTCTGTTTGTATTTAACATATTTTCAATACCGGCAACGAAGTATTCTGTGAAGTTTGTTTGTTATGATATTTCATTCTTTTTATATAAAATCTTTTAAAATTATGCAGTCAGAAGAACAACAGAAAAAACTTAACACTACAAATAATTATTTATCATAATGATTGCATGGATAAGGCTTTTATTTTTATTTTTGAGAGAAAACCAAATATTCAGAATTGTGAAATATTGAACATACCAATGCTGTAAAGTAATTTCAATAGAAATCTGAAAGGAGTTTTTTTTCTAAATCTTTTATTCATTTGGGTTAATCTTTGGTTTTCAAGACATTTCTTATTGTTATATTCTTAGCTTCAGAAATTGAAAAATAGTTTGCAAACGTGTAAAATAACTGTTTTAAAATTTAATTTAATTTTTTTTCTTTTTTATAACACATTGAAAATATAACAAATAATTTATCTGCTGAATAATTTTCGGAAAATTGAGTCAGCTTTAGCTGTTATACACATATGCATACATAATTACAGGTCTGGTGCGTAGAGTGTGCGATGTGTTTAATTCACACAGGCGCTTTTGGGCAGAGGGGCGTCACCTGATTTTTCTTATAATGCTGAATACACATCAATAATTTCAGATAAAATTTCACAATGAAAAGTTAAAATATAAATTTTCTCAGAAAAATAACATAGCTGAAAAGCTATGCAAGCGCGATAGTGTATTACTGTTTATTTTACTGTTTATTATTGTTGATTTTACGGTATAATACTGGCAGCTGGGATGCCAGTATTATACTGTAAAATCAACATTTTTTTTTCTGTGTATGAAATTAAGACAACAAAAATTGAATGAAATCCGATTATAAGGGCACATAACATTTGATTAGAAGTCCCTCAATTATTGACATAAAGAAATGCTTTCAAAGATGCATTGCAACGTGTTAATAATTTAAATATATGTTAAAATAAATACATGTTTAAAGATAATTTTCTCCCCCTCCCGAACAATTTTACTCCCCATAATTTACAAATGTCGGTAAGGAGATTTCCCTCGCAGAGTAGAAAATGAATTTCAAGCTTGTTGCATGTAAACAGGCAATTGATATTTACTTAAACAAATTAAAAGTACTTAGTATTTTTGAATCATCTAGTTAATCAACTTATACATGTGATATATTCTCTAAAAGATTTTAAATATATTTTTAGATAGTAAATAGTGATATGATGTAGGTGATAATGTTTATCTTAAACACAAGCGAGGATAATTACACTGAAAAGAAAAAAAAAAAATGTTGATTTTACCATAAAATCAACAATTTTTTTTTTTTTTTTCGTTGACATACAAGATGAAAATATTCATAATATTATAACTAATAGTCAGAATCAAGTATAGTATTAAATGAAAGTTAATATTAAAAGGAAAATATCAAGGGCTTATTTATGAGGATCACTTACTTTTTAGCTAAATCATAATTATTTTTCTTTTCATTTTAACAGCTTCGAAAGCTAAACAAATAGCTGTCGCTTGAGCTTGACTGTTAAGGTTTGATTTGTTGAGGAAGCAGTTGCAGTGCGCGATATTGCACTTTTTAAAAAGTGCAGCTAACATTTAACAATTCTCTACCTGGATAGGTGGCTTACAGCCAGCAAGAAGACAATTATGTTTCTACAACTTGTTGAACATTAGCTTCCGTTTTCTGATTGCTGTAACTGCTGGAAACTACAGACAGCCTTGCTTGATTGCCGTTGCTTGATAAGTATGTTAAAACATCTAACTAGTGGCACTGGAAGAAAGCCAGCTGATGGCGGAAGCCTTCCCATCAACATTATTTTTGCTGGGAATAGATAAAAAAATTAAATAAACTAAATTTAGAAAATGCAATACAAAAATTATTCATGCTCTTTATTCATGCTCTCGTTGAAATAAATTTCGTATGCAAATGCAAAAATTCTTTTGTCGTCATAACAAAACATTCGTGTAATGCACCAAGTCACGCTACTTTGTATTATTACGATTTCTTGGAAATATTTTGGTTATGCCTATAAATTTATGTTATTACTTTTGCTATATGCAACGCATTCATATTGATTTTTTAGGCAGTCATTTGCATTAAAGGGTGCTATATTTAAATATGAATGCAATTTAAAATAGTATTCAATGGAGCACTATTTTTGAAGAAAAATCTGTGGCTTGATTCGAAGTAGCTGCATATCATTTTTTCTTTAATATGATTTTTTAATGTAATAGAACCATTTTTTAAAAATGCATTTATGGTTAAACGGTCACAATCTAATCCATAAAAAGTAGTATTTAATACTTTATACACCAAATAATGAATCACGAAATTGCTCCACCTCAATAATTTTCTTATTTAATATCTAAAGACCTATTAGAAAATTTTTATAATAATAATAATAATGCGAAATTTAGATTTTTCATTAAAAATCATTTTATAAATCGATAGTTGTATCCAAAAGCTGTATTTTAAATCCTAAAAATTAAAAGAAAACATCACCGTTTCATAAAAATATAAACTCTTAAAAACTTGCTTTTACTTAAGTAAAGTGTTACACAAAATACTTACATAAACAAATAAACAACTTGACATGTATGATATGAGAATCATATATTAATTTTAATCTATCCTATCCTTCATTTAAATTATATTTTTCCCCTTCCTTTTTCAAAATTTAATTGAGTTATCTTTAACTACAAACAATAATCCCGCTGTAATTTATACCCTTTCCCTTTTTCATTTTCACTTGTGTTCGATCACTAATATCTCACGGCTTTTCGATTAAAAATAGAAAAAGAAAAGAATTAAATCAGCACAGATGCCTTTTCGTAATTTCACTTTTCGAAACCAAGCTTATAACACAATATGTGCATAACGCATTTTTGTGGCCACAATGTCAGTTAAAAGTTATGTGAATCTTCCATTTGGCCCAAATGTATGCCCTTATTTGGTAGTGGTAATAACTCAATCCCTCACACCCATGTCTAAAAATATATTCTGATTGTTAATGCACAAGTTGTTTTGTCTCTCAAAATTATATTCACATGAGAAGATATTTGTCGGTTATAATCGCCGTGGTGATATTAATTTTTGAAACAAAATTCGTCCTGTCGCCAATAATCTGGTAACCTCGCCCGGCAAATACCATTTGTTATGTCTATCTCTGTCTGAAAGTATTTACGCCTAGACACTCTGTAGCAACCCTATTTTGGCGAGATTCTTGTCAGTGCAATTCCAACTTGTATCGTGGAAACAACACTCACTTCGCTTCCTGTCTTCGCATAATAATGACCGTCTAAGAAAGGTTTTTCTTGTTTCCCCTCTTCTGCCCGCAATCCTCTTGGCATCGTCATAATGATCTTATAATAAAATGACTTGACGATCATTCTGGAGTTTTTTTTATTATACAACGAACCTGTCTTACTTGCTTTTTTTTATTCGATCACGAACAACAATAACAAACTATGATCTGATCAGCCAACATCTTTACAAAATTATGGTTTCTGTGACCACATTTTTTTTCTCCCGGCTAAATTAAAAAAAAAAAAAGTTATAATTCGCAGAAGAGGGGACGCTTTTTATTACCATCCCACCGGACCGAGTGGACTGATTTAAAAACTTTGCTTCACCTGTCTACCCCAAAGTTATTCTCGGGACTGTGCTTCACCTGTCTACCCTAGTGATATTCTCCAGTGCCTCTCCTACAAGTGTCATTCGCCGGACCAAAATGGATTAATGGAATCTCTGCCTACAATTTCCTGGTTTTTAGAGACTTTCCTGTGCTGTGGATTATCATCATGCCTAGGAGGAATTCCCGGCCTGATTATCACCATCTCGACTGAGCCAATGCAATGATGTAATCCCTGTGTCAGTACGTCCCCACTTACAAATTTTTTTTCGTCACCAAGTTCTAGCTTCCCTGTGTTCTGCCAGTCTCGCCCGTCTCTCTTTCACCCAGCAACGCCAGTGCCACGAACTATAATACCAGTGTCCATGTTTTACTGCAAATGTGCCTATTACAAAAACCTTGCTACTAAATTGTGCTAAATAGAAGTTCATCAGTTTTAGAACCTGCATTCCGCCGTGTTAATCTGTGTGCCTGTGCAAAGCTCTATGACATCCACTGTGTCTCATCCCGCGCCCTTCCATATGCTACAAATTATTTTTTCCAATTCGTGATAATTCAATATTTATCCAATATATTACGTCTATGTAAGTTTTCAAGTTTGCATCATTTGTGGTGTGCAGTTTACTTCATAAGTAAAAATTCCGTTTGTATTTATCAACCTATTCAATTCAGCTAATGCATCGGAAAACATTTAATATCGCCTTTACTTTCTGCAAAATCAGTTACTAAATGTTCACGTTCCTCCTAAGTGATTATCAAACTTTGGATCTCTCCATTCCTTATGCTGCATAATTTTTCTCGCCTTGGTGGTTTACGAAGAATAATAATACTTAGTTCCTGTTTCGATATGTCGAGTGACCTCAGTCTGTTTTACAGCTGATCAGTATAAAAGGAATCTGAACTTTGATACGTTGTGCTGACATTCAATTTCAAAGATCATCATCACAGTACGCATAATTTTATGGCTTCAACAAACTTATTAATTGTTCCAGTGATTCACATTAAATAATAAATTCGTCTTTTCGGATTGACTGAACATAAATTCGATTCAACAATATCATTTCATCATTTTATTTTTTTTTTAAAAAAAAAGGACTTCAGCGTAAATTTTTCCATGGGTAATTTTTTTTAAAGTGATATATTAGTTAATCAAATGGATATTTACTTATGTTACAGGTAAGGGTTTTATTCTTAAAATGTTGAGATAATAAAAAATAAATAAATAAAATAAAAATAAAATAAAAAAAAGAAGAAGAATAGTCTTCCGTTTTTTTTTTTTTTTTTTTTTTGAATTTTCAGTAAGGTGAATATTAATAATGATTCATTATATTAATTTTAAACAATTTATGATTATTTTCTGTTTTTAATGTTATTTTTTTGCCATATTATAGGTAAGTTGGTAAATTATATTCTGTATGTAAAAAAAAAAAAAAAATTAAACAGGCACAGGTTAATCTTAAATAAAGAAAATAGTGAATAAGAGAATTTTTGAATATTATTGTGTATTTCAAAAAAATGTTTTTCCTATTATGCAATATGACTTTTTCATATATTGAAGGTATGATTATTATCATTTTGAACGAAATAAGAGTAAATTACAAGCTGCATCTCTTTTATTTTATAAAGTTTTTTTTTCTTTCTTTAAAAGAAACAATATTAGAGTGAAACATATGATATAATATCTATTTATTTATTTATTCATTTTTCTCTCAAAGGTATGTTTAGATATCACATTTTTTTTTTCATGACTGAAATTTATTTAATAGATATTGCATAAATTTTTGTATTTATAATAAGGCAGACATACTTTTTCTATAAACAGTTCATGGTGTTCTTTTTATCTGCCACAAAGAATATTGCAGTCTGCAGAATGAGCGATTAATTTATTTATGTATTTACAGATATTTTTCCAAATTGTTCTTCTTTTGAAAATTAAGATATCTCTTGGTTATGAATTTAAAAAATATATATATATGGTTGGATAATAATAAAAGAAAGAAGGTAATATATTTGTGGGTGTGAATAATTGTTCATTCTGGAGATATAGGTATTTTGTTTTTGTTTTTTTTCTTTTTCATAAAAAAAAGAGAGATTGCATTCATTTTATTTATTCATTTATTATATATATTTTTGCTTATAAGTAATACTTGCAGTAAATATTTTCTGGTAAATGACGGTGAATATTTCAGTGAAACAAAATTTTCCCCACCTGAATTTTTAATATTCTCTTAAGGTAAAGATTTATTTAGCTAATAAATTCTTGCAAACAAAATGTTTATATTTGCTCACTCGTTAGCCAAATATGGCCAGTAAACTAACTTTTAAAGTCACCAATTTTGATGGCGAACCCAGTTTATTAGAGTTCTTTTTTAATCAGTTAAGAACATTGGCCCGTATACAAAAATGGAAACAAGAGGAAACAATTCAGTTTCTGGGTGGGAAACTGACAGGCCCAGCGTTGACCTTTTTTCACGCAAAACCCTGAGATCTATAAATCTAACGATTTGGATTTTGTCGAAAAAGAATTCAGAGCGTTTTTCGCTCCCCCGAGTAAAACTGCTGCGTTGGTTGAATTTAATAATCTATTATTACTACCAGAGGAATCGATTCGAAACTTAGCGCATCGTATAAACACACTCACTGCTCGCGTACATGACACTATAACAGATAGAACGGCCCTTGACAACATAAAGTTCACAAAATTTATTTCTGCAATTCCCTCGAATTTACGAGTCAAAATACAGGAAGAAGGAATTTCTAATTACAAACAAGCGGTAGATAGGGCACAAACATTGCAAGAAATAATGCAGAATGAGAAAATATTGCAGCCCTGCGCATCATCTAACTCTGCAGACTCGATCGCCCTGCAGTTGAAATTACTAAATGAAAAAATTAACGCTTTGTCGTTAACAGGTAGCGAGGACAAAAATAACACCCATAATCAACCCTCTTGCCCACAAAACTCGCATGATCAGTATAAAAAAGACTTCAAAAAAAGACACACTGGTCATAGCTATTACCGCACTAATAAACAAAAAAATTCGAATTCTCCACCCACTTGTCAGTTGTGTTTGAAACGTGGCCACACTGCAAAATTTTGTTTTAAATGGAGAAGATCTAATGCGAATAAAGCTGGATACCAAAACTACAAATTCAATCCAAATTTTCGCAAAAAAGTAATCAGAAAGGGGAATCTTTAAACTATTAAGGAGATGTAATTTAGCTGATGGCTTTGCATCTCAGGATAACATTTTAACATCAGCAACTTGCCCTACATTCCCATGGTCGTTTGATGAAACTCTTCCAAAAATTTCTAAGGAAAGGCTAGTCAATTCGGTCGCTTCACAGACCACAACAAACATAAAAATGACCAGGAATGGGTCGTCACAAACAGTGCACAGATCAACTGAAAGTTCATCGCAAACTGTATCGCCAAGTGACGAAAAGAAAGTTGAAGTGATTTCAAATGTGAATAATAGTTCCCCAACACTTCTCCTTATAAAGGCCTCTATAGCGAGAACTGACACAGTTTTACTTTTAGATACAGGGTCCACAATTTCCCTTTTATCACAGTCCCTTTTCGATTCTATTAAGGACAATCTTAAATATAAAAGGTTAGGCACAACAGTTACCCTTAAAACAGTAAATTCCGATGTTGACTTCACCGCTTGTATAAAAGCATCAATCAGAATTCACCACAAATATTTTAGTCACAACTTTTATATTGTTGACATTTCCGATACGTCGAGTTTTCAAGGAATATTAGGATTTGATTTTATTCATAAACACAGGATCATAATTGATGTTCACAAAAATAGAATGTCAACAAATGAATTTCATGTGCCATTACTTAGTGCGTCAGCTGATGGCAAAGACATAAATCTTTTAAGTGAACATGTAAACTCTCCGGCAAATTCATTCAAAACGATTCGCCTTGCACATAAATTAAAACTTGAACCACATGAGAAAACATGAATTTCCATCGACACTGATTCTTTAAACCCTTCAATGCAGTACTGTTTTGAAAGTACTATTTCTAATAAACAAATTATTTGTTATGACAGTCTTCTAGGTAACAATAAAGATGCTGAATCGGTCGATCAGGAAAATCATAACAAACACCTACAAAAATCACATGTATACGTATTCTTACAAAATTCTTCTAACAAACCCGTACACATAAACAAAAATGCACGAATAGGAATTTTATATGAAGTTTCGGAAATTATGGAACCATCTAAAAAAGACAATTTTTCACAGACCATGAAGTCATGCGACAACATCAACAGCTTCAATATTCAACCTCATGATAATTTACAACAGTTTATTTGCAATTATATTCAAGCTTCAGATGAGGTCTTAAAAAAAAGAAAGGAAGATTTAACAATACAAGACTTCAAATTGGAACATCTAGACACTCAACAAGCAAAAACCTTAGGCTCATTATTGTTAAAATACTATAGTTCTTTTTCTAAATCAATGAAAACATTAGGTCACACAGACAAGGTTGTTCCAAATCTCAAATTCATTAATGACTACCCAATCCAAACATTACCTTTTCCGGTACCACAATCATTACACCAAGAAATGAAAGAGCAAATAAATCAACTTCTTGAAGCAAATATTATTGAACGTAACTGTTCAGAATGGGCATGTCCTATTTTGCTGGTTAGAAAGAAGTCTGATGGGTCTGCAAAATAAAAATACAGACTAGCTCTTGATTTAAGAATGCTAAATTCCGTCTTACAAGGATCTTCATATCCACTTCCCAAAATACAGACCATTATTTCAAATTTATCTGCATATAAATATTTCACTTCGTTAGATTTTCAACAGGCCTATCATCAGATAAATTTACCTGAAAAATATCAAGATCCACTTACATTCACATGCATTTATGGTACTTTTCGTTTCAAAAGATTGGTATTTGGATTAAAGAATAGCAGTAGTTTCTTTCAAAATTTAATGGACACTATTATTGATGAATTAGAAATGGAAGGTATTTTTGCATATCAAGACGATTTGATCTTTGGTTCTAATTCTTTTGAGGAAACATGTGCAAAATTACAGAAAGTACTTGAAATTTTATCGAAATATAATTTAACGCTCTCGCCCAATAAATGTTCATTTCACAAAACCGCTGTTGACTACTTAGGTTTTCACATTGAAAATCATTCCATTTCTCCAGTCCAATCAAATATTGTCAAAATAAATTCTTTTCCTACCCCGACAACAAAAAGACAATTAAAAAGGTTTATTGGTCTTGTCACATTTTATAAATCTCTAGTTCCTTCATTTTCAAAACTCATCCAACCACTTATCGATCTCACTACACCAAAAACAACATTTAAATGGACTCAAAAACATAAAAAATTATTTGATCAAATGCAACAGGTGTTCTTTAATTCTCCCATGGTTCGTTTACCCGATTGGTCTAAAACTTTTTACGTAAACACAGATGCGTCAATTATAGCCATAGGAGGTGCTCTGTTACAGGAACATGAAGGACAATTACTTCCCATTGCATTTTTTTCTAAATCTCTTAAACAGTCTGAAAAACGTTATCCAGCACTGAAACTTGAATTAATGGCCATCTACAAATCAGTAATCGCTTTTAAATACTACCTATATAACCGAAAGTTTGTAATTTTATCCGATAGTGCTCCTTTAAAAAAATACAAGAAAACAACTAATCCCGCTGATATAACAACTAGATGGTTAACAGAATTATCAGAATATACATACACTTTTGATCACATTCCCGGTTCTTCAAATGTACTTGCAGATTATTTGTCCAGATGTTCTTTCGAGAAAAACACAATTGACTTAAATTCCAACCCAGAGCTTATCAATGAACCATATGCTTTGCCAATTGTCGATAATGATCTACCAGACACTAATAATGATCATTTATCATACGGTACACATTCTCTAAATTACTTAGTTATTGGTAACAAGGATCAAAAAGACCCTTTATTGGAAATTTCAAATGAAACATTTGTAAACGAACAAAAGAAAGATACAAAATTATCCGAAGTTTACAACGAAATTATGCAAAATGGTTCATCGAAGCAATTCCCTATGTACTTCATTCATCCCGATTCAAAGGTTTTAATGTTAAAAAAAGAAAACATTTGTAATGACACCTTTTCTTACCACATTATTGTCCCAAATTCATTAAAAGCAAAAGTTCTAGCAATATGTCATTTTTCACATTTTGGATAAACAAAAACTTATGCTTTTGTCACAAAAAAATATTTTTGGAAAGGAATGTATGCTGACACTTTAAATTTTGTAGCGTCTTGCACAAAATGTTTACAGGCAAAACATCACAAAACTCCACTTGCTCCACTACAACCTACATACACACCTACGCATCCAGGAGACACAGTCAGTGTTGATTTGGTCGGTCCCTTTAGTAATGGACAGTCGGTATTGACAGTAATTGACCATTTTTCTCGACACCTAGAACTCTTCCCTTTGCGTACCATCACTTCTGAAAAGATAATAAAATGTTTATTCAGTTATATAACTATCTTTGGAAGACCTTCTGTAATTTTGTCAGATTTGGGAAAACAATTCACTTCACACATATACGACAAATTTAACGACACATTAGGCATAAAGGTACGTCATTCCAGTGTAGCGAGGCCACAAAGCAATGCCGTGTCAGAGCGCGTTAATAAATCAATATAATACTCGGTTTCAACTTTACTTCAAGAAGGTCACACTTTTGAAAATGCTTTATCAATTCATAAATCTCTTTATAATGGATCTCTACATTCCTCCACAAAATATTCTCCCAACTTGCTTCACTTTGGAAGAGAACTCTCCTTAATATTTGATACTTTTGACCATAATGTCAATCAGGTTCTAGACAAAGATTTTGAAGCTTACAACTTTACAAGATTTAAATAATATTTACAGGAAAGCATATAATAACATCAAAGACTCTCAAAACAAAAGAAAGGATCATTTTCAAAAACGTGCTAAACTAAGAAAAATTATGAACATAGATATTGTGTATTTAAAATCAGTAGATAAGTTCAAACCAAAATATTCTGGACCTTACATTGTTATACACAAATATTCACCTGTCTCTGTTTCAATCAAACGCTTACATGCACCTGATGACTCTGCTTTTAGAGTACACATTGATAGGTTAATCATCGCTCCACCAAGAAGCGATCACTTACTTACAAGTTATGATGGTTACAATAATATTAACTTTCCAACTTATTCAACACGTTATAATTTAAGACCTAGAAAATAGCGTATAATTTTATAATTGTTGTATTTTGTGCGAATTTTTGGTTTTGTTCACACTTGTGTATATTGATGTACACAATATACTGATGTTATATTTGATGTTTCCTTGTGAAAGTTCTCGGCTGGTCCAAGTTTGTTTCATCAAGGGAATGGCAGATATGGCAATCTTGTTGTGAACATTATCTTTTATGTTTATGGGGTGTTTGCGCATATACACTTAAAAAAAAAATCTTAACTTTTGTCGTCAGATTTTTTTTAATCTCATAAATAGTTATAAACATAATAGTGGTAACATTAATTGCACTAATTTTTTTTCCTCTTAAAGTCAGTTTTTTAATTTTAATAATGCTAATTAAGTAAATATGTTACCTCATGACTTAACATTTTTACCGAACTTGACAAAACTCTCTCTCATTACTCTAGGATTGACTTTTATTCGACATACACTAGGTGTATATATATTTTTTTATTTTTCTAATTATTCCCTCTCGGAGTGGTGATCTGTTCAAAATTATTGCCCTTAGGATCTTCTACCCCATTGTAATGAGAGACACATTCGAATTGGTATTCCAATTCAGCTTAAATCCCCTGTCAAAATGAGTATACGAGATGCTCCTCAGTTTGTTGCATTACTGCTGCGGGAGCAACGGGGTCTATGTTGTGACAACAATGTGGACCTCGCCCTAAATATTCCCTCCACAAATAAGGCAATAGTCCTAAACTTGCGTCATTACACTTGTCCTTAGACAAGATTTAGGGCAGGATTTTTTTTTTTTGGATCGTGCGTCACTTTCCCTATCCTGTCCAGTGCGAATGCACAAATTTTTACTATTTTTAAACCCAAATATTATTCATTTTTTTTTATCTTCATCATTTTTGTATTTCATTTTTACACATGTGTAACTGTTAATGTAACTGTAACTGTATCTTATCTTATATATCCTGTATTTGCATTTATATATTTTATGTTTATTTTATGCAAGAGAACATATATTAGTATCTTGTATTCTGTTCGAACAAAGAGAATTTATTATATTGTAGTTGCAACTTATCAAAGTTTATCTGTTCAGAAATATGAACATTTTAAATTCATTTAGCATGCTTATGACCAGTTGTCAGTAAAATAAATATTAGTTGATGATAATGCAACTTTTCTGGTCATATTTTGGTCATCAATATATATGTAGAGTAGTTCAAATGCTATATGTTCCGGAACAGCAAATAACAACAACATCTACATCTACAAAAAAAAAAAAACTCTTATGAAACCATGGACTCAAGGAATAAACTATTGTGTACACTTTGATGACCAGTAGCAAAAATTTTGGTATACCATTTCCATTTCCATTTCCATTTTCATTTTTGATATTTGTATGTGTTTATATTTTTCTTATATTGTGCATTGATTATATGTAAACTTTCAGACGGAGCATGCCTACAATTTAAACCCTAACAAATTATTCTTTTATCTGAGCAAACGGGGGAAATATATGATATGAGAATCATATATTAATTTTAATATATCCTATCCTTCATTTAAATTATATTTTCCCCCTTCCTTTTTCAAAATTTAATTGAGTTATTTTTAACTACAAACAATAATCCCGCTGTAATTTATACCCTTTCCCTTTTTCATTTTCACTTGTGCTCGATCACTAATATCTCACGGCTTTTCGATTAAAAATAGAAAAAGAAAAGAATTAAATCAGCACAGATGCCTTTTCGTAATTTCACTTTCCGAAACCAAGTTTATAACACAATATGTGCATAACGCATTTTTGTGGCCACAATGTCAGTTAAAAGTTATGCGAATCTTCCATTTGGCCCAAATGTATGCCCTTATTTGGTAGTGGTAATAACTCAATCACTCACACCCATGTCTAAAAATATATTCTGATTGTTAATGCACAAGTTGTTTTGTCTCTCAAAATTATATTCACATGAGAAGATATTTGTCGGTTATAATCGCCGTGGTGATATTAATTTTTGAAACAAAATTCGTCCTGTCGCCAATAATCTGGTAACCTCGCCCGGCAAATACCATTTGTTATGCCTATCTCTGTCTGAAAGTATTTACGCCTAGACACTCTGTAGCAACCCTATTTTGGCGAGATTCTTGTCAGTGCAATTCCAACTTGTATCGTGGAAACAACACTCACTTCGCTTCCTGTCTTCGCATAATAATGACCGTCTAAGAACGGTTTTTCTTGTTTCCCCTCTTCTGCCCGCAATCATCTTGGCATCGTCATAATGATCTTATAATAAAATGACTTGACGATCATTCTGGAGTTTTTTTTATTATACAACGAACCTGTCTCACTTGCTTTTTTTTATTCGATCACGAACAACAATAACAAACTATGATCTGATCAGCCAACATCTTTACAACATGTTTTGGCTTCATTAGAGACAAAAACCATTATCGTAAAATTCTTCATCGATCAATGATAATGTGATAATGGGATCATAATGTGAGAATGGTTTTTATCTCTAATGAAACCGAAACATGTCAAGTGGTTTATTTGTTTATGTATGTATTTTGTGTGATACCTTACTTAAAAGAAAGTTTTTATGAGTTTATAGGTAGTTATATCTCTTTTTGAAAAATATTTACAAGAATTAATAGATTAATTAGCAAAATTACTACACTGGGAAAAAAAAAATCTATTTTACGGTATAATACTGGCAGCTGGGGTGCCAGTATTATACCGTAAAATCAGCATTTTTTTTTTTTTTCTTGCGGTGTATTATGGAAATCTCGCAAATCTTATATAAACAATGTAAATAAATGTATTATGATCCTATCTGTAAATGCAAACGTTTTTTTAGTTGAAACATTTTTATATAACATTTTTAATAAGAGAAAAGGACGACCCATGTAAATGGTTGATAAAATAACCACTTTTAAAAAATTAGCTTCGACTGTTTCGCTGTGCTTTCTACATGTGATCGAGCAAAAGTATGTTAGAGGAAAAATGAAATCTTATTTTATTATTAGACGGATCAAATAAATTTTGTATTAAATTTTCTTTAACGGTACTTAAAAGTGCCGTCGGAGCATTAAAAGTTAATCTATGACTACCTGAACTTTTTCTAACCTTATGAAAAAAAAAAAAAAAAATCATTCGAAACGTTTATAGAGATTTCGGATTCAATGAAAATATGGTTTAAATGAGCAAAATGAAATTAAATGTTTACTTAAATATAAAAATGCATTGCCGGAGATTCGACTGTAACATAGAAAAGTCGGATATAGCAATCCAAAATTTTGCCAACCCACGAAAATGTTTCGAATTCTCTTATTTTTTCTCTAAGCAAAATATGTTAATTCACGTGTTTTCTATATTTATAATGCACCATGTTGAAACATCTTGAATAGGTCACATTATTTATGCAATTTTTCCTTTTAAAAGATTTAGTTTTTCTTCCATAAACAGACAAATTGTACTAATATTCAAGTTTTGAGTTCTCTAAAGTAGTAATTAGAAAAGAAGTACATAAAGTGAACGCGAAAAAAAAACCCCTCAAAGAAGAATACATGAAGGTTCTATTTAAATTAATAAATAAATGGTAAGCATGTGTTCTTTAATTAACGCACAGAAAAAAAATAAAACCCAATTCCTGATGATAATTCCAAAACCTGATGATATACATTTTTGAATTTTTGTAATAAATAAGTATTATTTGGAGAATTGTGTTGTATGATGTTTTCTGAATAGGAATATTATTGTATTTTTGTTATTCAATTCATTAAATTAAAGTCTTTATTTTTTTCTTTCTAGGTAAGTGTTGTATATACTGTTTTATATAATGGCTAATTTCCTCTTCCTAGGCTGGTATGTTTGTATAATTTTTTAATCTACCAATTTTGTTGTATCACTTGAGCTTCATGTATAAAAAAAGTTTTGTTATTTGTTAAGTTGAGTAACTAATATTATTTGAAATTTATTAAATAATGTTTTTCTCTTAACAAGCATATATGGAGATTTTAATTATTGATATTTAAATAATATTACCATGTGCCTGCAACATATTATTCTTTTATAATTACTTCATCAATTACTAAAAAAATAAGAATTTTTTTGGCGTAACAAAACGTGTGATATTTTTTGTCTAGTCCAAACATAGTTTTAGAAGTTTTTTGTTACTCATTTTTAAATTTAAATATTTGATTTTTGTGCGGACAGACAATTTCCTTTTGTTTAGTCATTTATTGTATGTAGTTGTATATACATTTAAAAAATATCACTGATTTCAAACAGCAAGCTATGTAGATTTATTAATACTGAATATAAATATAGCAGCCATTATTTTATTGAATAAATCTTTGTTCTAAATAAAAGACATCAGTCTATTTTAACTTCAACAGAACGACGTTTGTTTATCATCATCGTTTTACAAACTTACATCTTATATTCTGTTTAAAAAAGTCAACATTTTAGCATAAAAAAAGACACTAAATTTAAAGTATTCGAAGAGAAAACTTTTATTCCAGATAAATAATCTGATTAAGATGTTGTTTTATTTTAAAATCTTATATATAGTTTTATTTATTTATTTATTTATTTATTTATTTATTTTTTAATGAAATGAAATACAGCGAACCAGTTTCTTTTTTATCTATAAAACCATGTTTTGTAAATTTTCCGGCTGACACAATTTTACTTTAAATGAAATAATTAGACAATTATATTACTATTTACAGTACAAATAGATATTTTTGTTTATGAACAATATATATCTTAATTATAGCATATTGTAATCATCATATCAATCACATGTCTACCTTCAGATAAATAATAAGTATATAAATTTAATAATTCGAAAATGTGAGAAATTGCGTTCTTTTCAAGTCATTTTAAACATATCAAATTTATTAACCTTCTTAATAAAGAATTTGTAATTACGATTTTTATTTTTATTTTTTTTTCCCGCCATAGAAAGTATATCTCTAATTAATTTTACACACTCTTTAACTCATTTTTACTTATCATCCGTTTTCACTTCCTGAGAAAAAACAACGTTTGCGCGTTCTCTCTCAGTTATTCCTTTGAATAAATTCATCGTGCGGAACGGAAGATGTAACACAATTTATACGGTGGCAATCGATTAAAATAATAGTATGAAAGCCGGGAATAAAAAGAAAGAAACGAAGCTGTAGAAGAGAATACCCAAAACATTTAATCGCATTTCACGCCAAGTTAATACGTCGACAATTGTGGGATGCGAGTGATGACTATCTTGTCAGAAAGAATTTATCTCAAAATATCTAGAACCCATAAATTACTACTTTACATAACGTAAAAATGGATTCAGCTGGGAATAGAGGATTTTACGCTGTAGAGAGAAATGAAAGTGCGATGCAAATTTTTTTAATGTTTCAGAGAAAGATAAAATTCACGGATATTGTTTTCTCCTTTTTTATTCTCTATTTCGCGGAATTGAAAAGTAATAATAACTTATTTATTAAGATAGATATAATTTCACTTTGATTTTAATCAAGAGGTCGTGTCCCCAATTTAAAGGATTAGACCAGATGAGCTATAATATCTTAATTAACAAATGATACACTGCAAAAGAAAAAAAAAATGTTGATTTTACAGTATAATACTGGTATCTCAGATGCCAGTATTATACCGTAAAATTAACAGTAACAAACAATAAAATAAGCAGTAATACGCTGCCGCGCATTATGAGATGCCAGTATTATACTGTAAAATCAGCGCTTTTTTTGTACAGTGTAGATATCTTATTTATTACAACTCATTGTAATTAATATATCGTTCAAAAAACACAACACCGTCATAATTCACAAATTATTATCGACCTTGCGATGTTGAAACGTACTTTGTATGAAACTTCAATTGCATTAATTACAGATCTCTTTGTTAAAAACTCAACATTGGATGGTGTTCAAGCCTATAAAGAATTAGTGTTATATTAATATTCCGGTATACTTTTACATGCATACAAATAAAAGTTAAAAACGTTAGGTATTTTTATTATTCATTACTCCACCAAGAATTACCAATGCAGTTGCTTTGAAATATTTGATACCCAACTTAACATAAAACGTTTACTTGCATAATATTTCTAATTTCTACGAGGGTCGATCCAGAAATAAGGTTCCCAAAGAGCTCCAGCCACACGGGAAGGTTCGAGGCGAAATACAGCAACAGCGATGTGCGCGGCTGTTCCCGCACTCGCGATTCCCCACGCCACGCTTCACTGCGCCGTTTATTCTTGGCTCAGCAGCCGTCCGAGATGGAGGTTCTCATTGTTGATCCCGCCAAGTACGAGTTATTGTGTAACACTAAAAAAACTCAGGCGAGCTATCCAGAGCCACCGGCGAGGTCGACTGACAGCCGGTGTAACGCTGCTTCACGACAACGCCCGACCTCTCGTCTCCCGTCAAACCCAGGAACTTTTGACACAATTCGGGTGGATTGTCATACCCCACCCACCTTACAGTCCGGACCTCGTACTTAGTGATTATCACTTGTTCCCCAAGATAAAGGAACATTTGGGTGTTTAACGCTTCCGGAGCGACGATGACGTCAAAGAAGAGGTGAAACGCTTCCTCAAAGGGTTGCCGGCAAGGTTCTACGACATTGGGATACAGAAACTGGAGCACCGTCTACAAAAATGCGTTGAAAGATGGTGATTATGTAGAGAAATAGAGCAAACATTCTTCTTTCCAACGATGTAAATTTCTATGAGAATAAACAATGTTGTCTATTTGTAAATTTGAAGGGAACCTTATTTGTGGATCGACCGTCGTATAATAAATATGGCCTCAAATCTGAAGGAATGCTTTTATATAAAATTTAAAATGTTAAATATCTATGCCTATATTTAATACATATTTCATGGTTCCAAAATGTAAGATATCGAGTCTTTTGCAATACATTAAAGAAAATGCCCCGTGAAAGTTTTAGTAAGGAATTGCTAATTTCTATTTTTTCCTTTATGTTATCATGGAAGGTATGGCCTTATTAAATTATCTTATCATTCGCTGTCATTTTCAGGGAAAAAAAGGAATAATAACTGTGAACTTAAGTTCAGTGTGTAAAGTAGAAATTACAACAGAATTTTTGCGATGATTATTGATTAAAATAACACTATAAAAGCGACAAAAAAGGCCCTATAAGTTTAATAATCCTTTCACGGCAAGTTAATACATCGACATTTGCGTGATGCGAGTGATAACAATCTTCAGAAAGAGTTTATCTCAAAAATCAAGAACCCATAAATTACTTTTACGTAAGGTTAAAAGAAAAGCATGGCGAAAATTCGGTAGAGAGTAAAGGATTTTATGCTGCAGAAACAAACGAGTTAAGTTATAATGAAAGTATATCAACATTAAGATAGTGTAATTATTAAGTGATAGTTTCATATGTCTTTCAATCGCCTCGCCGGAAAGCATTATACCACTTACGGTAACAGAAGCCTGACCATGAAAAAAAAAAATTGTTGTTGCGATAGTTGTGTTGGGGTTTAAGTATTATGGAAGAATCCTCATTAGCCGCTATTAATTCAGTGTACGCATTATTTTGGTACACTGAAAATCTGTATATGTTGTTTTGGTTTAGAGTTACGGTGATATTTTTCGAGGCAAACTGCCCAACTGCAAATACTCGTCCCACATTTATGAAATTTGTAGGACAGGAATCTTTTGTCAGAACTACAAAGAAAGGATTTTGAAGAATATTTAAAATAAACGAAATAAAAAATTATAAAATATTTATTTATCTTAACCAATATACGCAATTAATATTAGCCAATAAAGCAGTTATTTATTCTTATTACATCTTATACATCTGTTTTATATTTACAATTATATATTTAAGAAATATCTAAAATAAACTTGATATCTATACTAATATTATAAAGAATTAAAGTTTTTGTGTTTGTTTGTAGGGGATAATATCTAGAACTACTGAACGTTTTTCAAAAATAATGGTGGCAAAATATTGGTGACTATCTCTGCTCCAACATAGTGAATATTTTATGTTGGTACAACCCCCAAGGGGATGCAGGGGCATAAAACGTGCTAAAATTGCAATTTTTGTGATGTTGTTGAAGCTAGAAATTTGAAATTTGGTGTGGTGGTTACTTTTAAGATGTAAATACTTACTATAAATAGTGTCGAAAAAGTTCGAAATTTAAAAGGGTGAAAAGAGCGAAAAACGTTCTAAAAACGTTCTAAACACGTTCTACACGTTCTATTTGTTATGAACTGTTAGGGATAGAAACGTGAAATTTGGCATGACTGTTACTTTAGAGACGTAAATTCTTGCCCAGAAGTTTTTTTTTTTTTTTTTATTTTTTTTTATTTTTTTTTTTATCGAAATTTATCGAAATTTAAAAAGGTGCATTGTAAAATTGCGATTTATGTGATATAGTTTGTATTGAAGTTTGAGATTTGGTTACACATGATCGTTTCTTTTAAGATGTAAATTCTCACCAAGAACGATTTCTAAAAAAATAGAAATTTAAAAGGGTGAAATGAGCAGAAAACATTGTAAATTACAATTTAGTTGAAATTGTTAGGTTTTGAATAGTGGTTACTTTTAAGATGCAGATGCTCGGTATAAACAGTTTATTAAAAATTTGAAATTTAAAGGTGAGAAATGAGCGAAAAACATTCTAAATTACGATTTATTTAGAATTGTTTGGGATAGAAACATAAAATTTGACATGTCTCTTATTTTCCAGACGTAAATGCTCGCATAGAACAATGTTTACAAAATTCGAAATTTAAAACGGCATAGAAAAAAAATCGTTCTAAAATTGCGATTTTTGTGATGCTGCTGAGGCTAGAAACTTTAAATTTTGCATAGTCGTTACTTTTAAGATATCAGGGCTTTAGATATAATACGCTGCCGCGCATGCGCGGTATCGTATTACAGCTTATTTTACTGTTTATTACTGTTAATTTTACGGTATAATACTAGTAGTTGGGGTGTCAGTATTATACCGTAAAATCAACACTTTTTTTTTTTTTTTGCAGTGTAGGCACACAAATACCACTTGGCATACTTCAACAACTACATGTGCAAAGCCGCGGATTTTGATAGTAATAAATACATTTACAAACGTATTGTTGGATATCTTCTTATCCTCATTATGATTTAAAGTAATAAATTAGCATGTCTGAATGTTAAATATATTTAAAGAAATTGCAATACTTTAAAAAATAACGTTCTAAAAGAGTTTAAAAAAAAAATTAACGACCGATTTTTCGCTTTTTTGTTCACGGAAAGGATGGGCTTAATGAATTATCTTATCACTTGCTGTCATTTCTCTCGGAGAAAGGAAACAATGTTTCTGAGTTCCACGACTTATTTTGATTAAATTCAGAGTGTGAAATGGAAGTTGCAGCAAAAATTTGTGCTAATCGATTAAAACAGTATTATAAGAAAAAAAAATCATTTCACGGTAAGTTAATAAATAGAAAATGATGTAATTCAAGTGATGACTGTCTTGTCAAAAAGAGTTTATCTCAACAATGTAGAAGCCACAAATTACTTTTCGTAAAATTCTTTGGGTATCAGAAATTTTTATTTTAGAAAGAAACGAATTAAATTACTTTCTTATGAGCGCCCAATAAAAGTTTTAAGCGATTTCAATGAAAGATAAGATATATAAAATTCATGGATTATTTTTTCTTCTTTAAATTATGGTGTTGATAACTTAGTTGTTAGAATAAATATGTCACCTCTTAATTATTATGTAATTGGTATTGATATTATTGCATATTATTATAATCAATATACATATCTTATCCTTATTATTATCTACATTATAAAGGACAAACGCGTCTGTGCGCAAAGCTGACGTCATTTTGAGGTTGGCAACGCCTAACGATTAAATTTCGGTTTTAAAATTTTCGCTACTGAATTTTATTTAAACTTTTAAAAATCTCGCATTTTTAATTTTTCCACCGTCCGTCGTGCAGGATCAAATGCAATTCGTTTGAAAATTGTATCTCAATTTATTCAGGAGAAAATAATATAATTAGTGCCCACGAAGTTTAATAGCATTTCACGGTAAGATAATGAGCCAAGAACTGTGTGATGCGATTGATGACGAACTTGTCAAAAAAGAGTTTATTGCAATTATTTGGAAGCAATAAATTACTTTTCACAAATTAAAACTGTGGGATATAAGAAATTTCTACCGTAGAATAAAAAGGCTATAAAACCGATGGTTTTGATATTTTCTATGTTTTTTATTTCAGGTGATTCCCCTATGATAATATATATTATTTTTGTTGTCAACATCCCGTTTTCTAAGCAAATACAAAACGCAAAACGATAAATGAGGTACCATATGAAAGGTTTTTGAAAGGGCTTCTGACATAGTACACTCACATTTCGTTGAAACATGTATTTCGAATAAAAATTTCTGTTAATTAAAAATTAAATCGGCATTGTTTTCATTATTGAAATAAAAGGTTTTCCTCAAATTAGTGTTGCCACAAAAATAAAATACCGCAACAATGATTATATAAAAAAAAAGTTCAATAACGATAAAGTGGAATATAGTTGCTGCTCGGGTTTATTTTATATTTATGATTAAAAAGCAAAATTTTAATTCAGATGTTCAATTTATTTTTCTTTAACCTATGTTTTTTTCCGTAACTTTATTGTGGTTTTAAAAATAATTTTCAAGCATGATTTTTTTAAATGTATCTCTTAGCAATGCATGCAGGCTCTATTACGGAAAAAATATAACCCATTTGCACTTAAAGCAATATAAATAGTTCAGTATTTGTTTCCGGCCCTTTTTCTCATAAGGAAATTAAAACTTATCAGTAAGTAAATAATATAAAATAAAATAAAACACAATTTAACATATATGTAATCGAACAATTTCAATTTTTACAACGATGAATAGGAAATAAAATGTACTTTCAAATATAATTTGTTTGAAAGCTGTGTCTCTCACTTTACTGATTGTTAATGGTTTCTAAAATAATTTTCAAGCATGAATTATTTTATTTCTATCTCCGCTGCGTTGCACCCCGACTACGAAAGTTTAATATGTTTGCACTTAAAACAATATAAATAGTTCGGCATTTGTTTCCGGCTAATATCCCAGAACGAAATTATAAATTCATCAATAATAAATAATATAATAATAAATAATATAATAAAAATAAATAATGTAATATAAAATAACATAAAAATAAATAATATAATATAAATAAAACACAAATTTAACAGTCATGTAATTGATCTACGCGCTTAAACCACTGAAATTATCACAATAAAAAATGCTGTATTAAGTATCGAAATCTTGGGCGATCTCTTCGGGAGCGCTGAAAACTACCCCCATGAAAAGTTCCCCCATACGTCATTTTTACGTCACAGCAGATGGGGGTAGATTTCCAGTCATAGAGAATTTTACTTTCGTCGAAAATTGGAAAACTTCCCCCTGAAAAGTTCCCCCAAACCAGAAGGAAGAAGTTTTCCAGTGCCAGGTAATTTTCTTCTTCACTGAGTTCTTGAAAACTTCCCCCATGAAAAGATGTCCCCATACGTCATTTTGACGTCACTACAGATGGGGGAAGATTTCCAGTCCTAGAGAGTTTTACTTTCGTCGAAAATTGGAAAAGTTCCCCCAAGAAAAGTTCCCCTAAACCAGAAGGGGGAAGTTTTCCAGTACCAGGTAATTTTCTTTTTCACTGAGATCTTGAAAACTTCCCCCATGAAAAGTGTCCCCATACGTCATTCTGATGTCATAGCAGATGGTGATACATATCATGGGGGAACTTTTCCAGTGTTAGAGAATTTTCTTTTTACTGAGAACTTGAAATCCATCCCCATGAAAAGTGTCCCCATACCACATTTTGACGTCACAATATAGGGTCACATATCCAATGCTAGAATATTTTACTTGTTTCGAGAGCTGAATATCTGGCACTCGAAATGTGTTTCTCTTTTATGTCTAGTTACTATTGTTATTGTGAATTATTATTATACGGACTTGAAGAAATGCGCAGAAGAGATTTAGTGCGTAATGTAAAAGTATCTTGCTTACTTTTCATATTCGGTTATCAAACACATACTAGGCGGACAAAAAGGATTTAAGTATTAATGTGATATAATATTGCTCAAAGCATAATCTGTTAGAAGGTTCATGGAAACTCGACGAAAACAAAGATTTTTGTTATGTTAGCGGAAAGTGTGTGCATGTGATATTTGTTGTTGAGTAGAGCATCAAATGTGAATCTTTAATGAAAAATTCACATAAGTTATTTACTTTTTTTTTAAAATTTTTTTTTTAATTTTTTGGAAAAATAAGAATTTGCTTTTTTTTTTTTTTTTTTTTTTTTTTGGAAAAATAAGAATTTGCTCTTTTTTTTTTTCTTTTTTTTGTTAATATTCCAAATCAAATATCCAATATCAATAATTTGACACAAAAACAAATAATTCTTGAATCAGCAGATCAGAATTTAGAATTGAAATCAACTATCAACTTCTTTATTATTATCTTTAAAATTGTGTTTTAAAAAAAAATAACCATATTAATTGAAAGGTAAACAAATATTAAGAACAAACTAAAAAAGATACTATGTCATTAGTGTACAACAAACTTACAAATAAATAATTATATTGTTGTAAACGAACATTAGCTTCAAAAATATAAATGGAATTTTAACTTTTAGTAGACCATAAAATACATAAGAAATCTGATTTTTGAACAGAATTTGTAACAAAATTACTATTTTTTTTTAATTGATTAATCTGTGATACCCCATTTATATGAGCAAATAGATAAATAAATAGAATGCTAAATTCATCTTTAAAAGTTAGACTTAAAATTATAGAATGTGCTGATTAATTAAAAGATGATAAAAATATTTTTAAAACAATTTAATTGGTTTATTGTATTCTCTGACGGCGGCTATGTTTATGCCTGAAAGTACTGTGAATTAAAATAATTATAAAAATTTTCTTTCAATATTTCTGTCATCTTTTAAGTATTTAGCACATTGTGTAATTTTAAGCCTATTTATAGTTTAAGAAAAACTATTTTTACCAAATTGTTCTACGATTGTTGAGGCGAAGGCAATTTTTTTCAGGGCTTTGCTTTTTTTTTTTTTTTTTTCAATTTAAAGCGACTAGGAACAAATCGTTATTATTATTATTTTTTTTTTTCATTTTTAACATTTTACGAAAACGAAGAGCCTATTCTCAACAGCTGTAATTCTTGAAAAAAAAAATCGAGACACATTAAAATAAAATCCTCATAAATACTACAATTTATTAGCAAAGCAGACATTGGATGCAGTGCCGCGTTAACCTGTTAACAATCGGGGTCTTGGTCTAAGATCCCAACCTCTCACAGTTGTCCCAACCTCTCATGATCATAATGCATTTTCACGGTTTTGAATTTTTATTTTAAAAGGATAAATTATTTCGAACTACTAATAACCCATTGAAACGAATTTAAATAGTAAACTGAACTTTAACTTTTCTACTATTACATAAAACCAAGTCATTAAATATCCATCATAAATTTATAACATCTATAACTGGAAATTAAAAATATGTTTTCTTTACATCCTTTCCTAATAATATTATAAATCTGATTGCGTTCAAATGTTAGGCTGAAGCCAGTGTCAAAATAGAACATTTAATGATCCTGTATCTTTGCGTATAGGTTGATAATAACCCTCAAATGAACATAGGCTGGTTTTTGTTTATTTTATTCAAATATTTTTCTTAATAATTCAAAATTTCATTATTTTCATCCTAATAATATTATAAATCTGATTGTGTTCAAATGTTAGGCTGAAGCCAGCGTCAAAATGGAACATTTAATGATCCTGTATATTTGCGTATAGGTTGATAATAACCCTCAAATGAACATAGGCTGTTTTTTGTTTATTTTATTCAAATATTTTTCTTAATAATTCAAAATTTCATTATTTTCATAGAGAATAAATGGAAATTTTTTCGTATAATATTTTAAAATGGTTAAATTTACTTTACCGTTGCTAGTACTTTATCGTTGCGAAAACTAATTCAAAACCCGGAATAATAATTTTTACTCAACAATTTAGTTTCAACTGAAAATTTTTCAATGAAAAATGAAAATGAAATAAAAAAATTAAAGAATTAAAAATAAGATAAAATAATATTATTAGAAATAAAACGTACTTTTTTTTGTTTTTGATAATAATACAAGGTCTCAATATGCGTAACCATATGAAACAGGCGAATATGACGTCATTCATCTAAAATAAAGCGGATATTCATCTAAAATAAAGTGGGGAAATAAAATGATCTTGGGTTTTTCTTCACTTTTTTTCTTTTTTTTTTCTTTTGTATGGTAACAATACTTGACGTTTTACCGTCTGCGCACGGCTAATATAACTAAACCGTATTTTTTATTTAAATTTTTAAAAAGTAAAAAGAAGTTTCAAAAGAAAAGCAAATGTCATTAATATGCTCCGCAAAATTATCCATGTCGAAAATGATGTCATGGATAGCGAGAAATAGTTATTTCATTCTTAAAACTATTTCTTAAAACTATTAAGAAATAACTCGATTACCTAAAAAAAATGACGAATGTTAACAGTTCCATTTTTGTTGATAAAACCTAAAGATTTAATATTATTTCGTTAAAATGACTTAATTTCTCCTATGCCAGTATTGAAATTAATTGCCTGGAAAAGAAAATTAACAAGAATTATGTCATTAAAAAGGGATTTCTCTGGTGAAAAAGAGACTTCATATTTGAAATAAAACGGGAATTTTCCAATATGTTTTAAAATGAGTGTGAATTAATTCCTTACATTAATAATACAAGGATCAGTAAGTATAGAAAGTAGATGAGTTTCACGCCATATTTATAACGAAAAATTTAAATGTTTTGTTATCTATACTGATTATTAAGCATGAGTATCCGTTATATACAGATGAGAGTTTTCTGCTAAAAATCACATCATAATTTTAAGAAAAGGAAAATGAACACGAATCTATTATATTAAAATCTGACCGTGTTTTTGTATTTCGCAACTACTCTTAGATTATTGAACGCAACTCGATTTACTTGATCCGAGGATGTCGCACAAACTCTCAGAATTTAAAAAATTAAATTATATTCCAAGATTTTTTTTTCTTTTTCTTTCTTTTCTTTTCTTTTTTTTTTTTTTTTTTCTTGTAAATTTTAACGAAGTTTATCTAAAAACGGAAAGGAAATTACTCCATATTTGTGTATAAAAAAGGAGAAATAAAACATATTAGTATATTTTTTACACCATTTTCTCATTAAAGCTGAATTGATTTCAGTAACTTTTCCGATAAACAAAAACATATTTTCACATATACAAACTTCATGAATCAATTTATTCTGGAGAACAAAAAGTGCCTGTCAACATACTGTCATTTAGAAAACAAGATTTGTTTCAACTATACATTAAACCAAGGAGGCAGAATTGAATTTAAAGAAAAAGCATATACTATTTCCAATTAAGGTTTTTTTGAAGGATGTTAAAACGTTTCACAAAGACTTAAAAGTAAAATTTTTTATCAGGTAAAATTGATATTTGTTTTTACCCAATTCGTCTATTTCCACGATTTTATTTGGCCCTCCTTATTGCATTGGTTTCAATTTTATTTTCGCGATTATTTGGCAAAAAATTTCACTTTTTTAAGACTGGGTTATGTCAAGGTCCCTATAATAAAAAATACCGTATTGTCTCCTATGAAATAAGATAAATAGTTAGTTAATTATTAACGTTTTTAATTATCGGGAATGAAATAATTTTCTTAATTAATGTATTTATTTTTCTTTTAATGTTGTTAAATGGTAAAGATTTGTAAAATTATTTTAGAAGTGTTGTAAAGTGTTACAGAATCTATGCTTGACGCATGATTTTTCGTTCTTGTTTAAAATTGAATGAATAAATTTTTTTTCATTTATTCTTCTGAATGAAAAGTGAAAATTTTGGTAGAAATACCGTTCCGAGTAAGACTCCTATAATAGGAGCTCTAGTTCCGAGAAAAATCACTATAAAAGGAAGAATGTACAGAGTACTAAACCCGTTTTCCACTCTTCATCTTCTGTATACGTTTGAATTGTTAGCGGAAATATAGCCTGGTCACTCAATAAGTCATTAACAAAAGACGCTGAACGGGCTGTGTGAAGCAAACAGATGCCTCGCCTCTGTATTTAGCGAAACAGCTTAACCATGAATTTTTTTTGGGTTGAAACTCAAACTCTATTTAATATGGATTTTTCGATATTATCAAAATAATGCAAACTTTTTATATATATTCTTATGTAAGATATGAATATTTAATGTGAATAATTAACTGTGAATCCTATGAATTATATGAAACGATTTTTCCCCCTTGTTTTCTGTCTTTCTTATCTTTTTTTCGCTAGTATCTCAAACTTTATGTATAAAAGATGCATCAATTATTAAATGCATTTTTAAATACTATATGATATAAATAAAGTGAAACATCACTATAAAGTAATAAGATATTTTTAATTATAATTATTTTTAATTATAAAATTAAACGGTCATATAATTTTCTTCGAAAGAAAAAAAAGGAAGAAAATATTTTAAAAATACCGTATTTGCAGTAAAAGAGTTGAGAAATATAAAAGATTATCTGAACGGAACATACACATGAAAGCATGAAAAACATTAATTCATTTTCTATTTCTTATTTATGTGAGCAACGAACCAGATCGGCTATATTATGAATTAATTGGCAGAGTTTATCGAAATATTTTATTCAGCTTTCAGTAAAGAATATTATCTTTAAGATTTCTGAAATGTGTAATCTAATACAGACAGAGTGGGTGCCTTTGAGCAGGGCTGTCCACCGCGGCGATGGTAACTGTACTTTTAAATGTTTTTCTCATTTTCATGTAAACTGCATCCTGGCCTGACAACCTTTAAAACGTGCAAGTTTTATTTTTTAATCACTATATGCCATGATATTCAGGGATGTGAATTTTATAAACGAAGACTCCGTAAATTCAATAAAATAAAATATATTATTCAAAATATGCTGCACATACGTTAACTGAGGATACAGTCTTTAACAAATAAGCTATTTTAGAGGAAGCAATCACAATAGTATAGTTTATATTTTTCTTTATTTTATTAAAAAACTTTAATCTTGAATATCTCGTAATGGCATTTTTTTAGTTACTTGTTTTACAAATTAGCCCTTTATTGCATAGCATTATGGCTGTTTTCAAATCCAAAGGAGCTACATTCTGACAAATTTCTGAATTAATTTTTGTTCGGAAACGCATGAAATGGGCAGGTGTTCTTTATTCAGAAATTATGTAATCGAGTGGTGTTTTCAATGTTTTAGTAAAGGCAGGTGATCTTTCAGAAAATACTGTCAAAGTTGATGTTTTGTACATAATTTCCGGGCGCACGAAAGGATAAAAAATCTATCATCACGTGACAGCAATTGCTTTTAACTCAATAAGTAATTTATTTATCAAAAAATGAAAACGCCATTCGATTCCAAATCGCAGTTCATTCAGCAGTCAGGCCTGCCAATTTTATGCCATGACGTTTTGAAAGAAGTAAGAAAGTTTGGCGTTATTGAGCCGGGAATTTGATAACCACTTTAATCAAGAAAGGCAATTAAAAAAAAAAAATAAATAAATAAATAAATAAATAAATATGGGGTTATTTTAGTTTTCTTTTAAATTATAAAAGTAATCAAATCAGGATGCTCGTAAAATAATTAAAATTAAGGAAATAAAAAAATTAGGAAAATAAAACAATACTTCATACTCTTGATTCATTATTTTATATTTATTAATTTGCGTTTTCCGAAAAATCTGGAACTATAAAGTTAACGATATAGTCTTATTTTTTTAACACATTATCAAGTCAACCCTTCGTTTTGGCTTCAAATTGCTAGTCCTTTCTATGTGCTTCTTTTTCCTTTCTCCTGAATTATAAATACACATTAAGCACTTTTTATATTTCGTTTTTCTTTATGTCAAATTTATACAGTAAAAAAAGGGTGATACAGAAAGAAAGAAGTAAGATATTCATGGAAGACTTTGAGTCCCGAATAAAGAATAATTCTAAAATATTTTGTACAGAAATTAATATAAAACTTACTAAAAAATAACAAAAATAAACATTTGTTTAGCTTAGCAATGTAGGTACATCAACCATAATGTATCTTAAAATAACTCAAATATTATCTGTAGAAAAAAAAAAAAGCATATGTGAAACTTAGTACATGCTTTTTTTTTTTTTTTTAAATAATAACATTTTATGGAAACTTATTCAATAGAAAAATAGAAAATAAATTTCAACTTCTTATTTTTTATCTGATACGTCTATTTTAACCATATGATTTCTGACAATCTATAAAAGTTTTAATTTAGAAACTAAAAAAGAATTTTTCAAACAATTTTCCAATTTTTTAAACTAGAAAACCATTTTTCTATCTCTTGAATTAGTGACCTTTTGAGTTTAAAATAAGATTCTATTTCTATTACTTTTTTCAGACACGTTAAACTCTAAAAAACTAATAATAAAGAAATCTAAATTGTTAAATTAAACCCAAAAATTAATAGAACGAATGGTTAGATTCGTTTTTGTGTCTCAACAAACAACTAATTAAAAACATTTTAAAAATTTGGAAATATTTCTAATAAGTTGTCACCAGATGAAGCTCGTAAGATTTTTCCTGTTTTGGTGGGGGGACAGAGGTTTTAAATTGCTGTCTCCTAGTAAAAAAAAAAAAAAAAAAAAACAAGAACAAAAAATCATGCGTTAAGTATGGAATATGTAAAACTTTTCAACACTTCCAAAATGCTTTTATAGAAATCTTTACCGTTTAAGAATGTCTAAGTCTGATGCTAAAGTTAACAATTTGGAAAACGCATAACACATTTAAAAATCCAATTTTAGAAATTACCAACAATATTCGGAAAACGATCCTAACTATTTTGCGCAGCCCAGTGTATGATCTACTGATTTTTATATATACTACATAGAATGCAAAAATTTAGTTCAGTTAGGATACGCATAGCACAGTTGAAAATAGCCCATCGGCAATTTCCGTCAATAAACGCAAATGCATTCGAGATGTTTTGTGCTGCCCTGTATATAACCTATAGGATTTATACACATCAAGTATAATAGGGGGGAAAAAAGTTCCATTTAAAAACGCAACTGAAAACGCATTTCCAACCATTATTATTAACAGACAGTACTTTAACAAAATAATTTTATGTGACCCTGTAAATGAAGGAGGAATGCTATACACACAATATTCTATAGTAAGCCTCTTGTAATGCACCTCAGTGATATATATCTGTTTCAGTATGTTTCAAATATTGAAACATTATAAAATAAACCGCAAACGATTTCTCCCCATAGACCGTTTTGTAATGGAATTCTTTTGAGTGTCCCTGTAAAGCAGGTATGTCAAACACGTGGCCCACGGGCCACAACTGGCCCGCCGACAACTTCTCTGTGGCCCGCCAAGCCTTTGGCATTTTACCTGTGCATTTATTTTGGCATTTATTCAGTTGCTCGAACACGCATGCTGAAAATACACTTTTGAGGAACTCACTTACACCAAATAGTCTTAGAGATGGCAAACATATGTATGTAAGTATTGCCAGTTGCTTTTTTTATTCACAATTGCTACCACTTTTTTTAATAGTAATTTTTGTCTTATTTATTTCGTCATTAATTAACGGAAATATTTTTCTTCAAAATGTGGTAGTAAAAAAAAAAAAAAATCCGCTCATTTGGCATAACTGATGTATATAGACAGATGTAGCTCAGTTTTAAAGTTTTAAATTTTAGCTCCAAGAAATTGCAGATACACAGTTAACTAATCGGAATGTAACAAAGTGCGAAATCTCGAGTCTAAAAATTTAAAGATTCGTAATTTTTTTACAGTATTTTTCTTATAATATTTATGTGTTTTATGACGAAACTATTGCTTTATTAGGTGCGTTCGTAATTATATAAATACGTAGCACCTATTGTCGTCGTCTGGTCCGTCCGTCTGTCCGTCCGTCTGCATATAGCAACGCAAAAACTACCCAACCGAATGGTTTGAAATTTAAGATATATTATCTTTGCAGAATTTTATCGCGACATTTCAATTTTTTTAAAAAATTGAATCAAAACTTTAGAAAATATTAATAAAAACATTTATTAAGAAATTTGATTTTTTTTTAAATCGGTGCTTTCTTTTTATAGGAGCTTTCGAAGTTTGATCGCCAAGCGACCGAGAAACTTATTTTATTACAGAAATTAATCTGCAGACGATATAATTCATTTCACAGAATTAAAAATCATCAAGATCTGAATATTTATAGAACTATAACTTTTATAGAACTATAACTTTTTTTATAGTACGAACGCACCTCGTTTGTAACGTTTGACGTACAATTTCCAACTTGTTTTACTACTCTCTTCAATTTTACACATGCTATATTTATTAAATAATAAGAAATGTATAGTAAAATTAATAAAATTCGGGCTAATTAAGAACAGTTACAACTTTTTTTTAAATCAAAGTATAAAATTAAGTGGCTTTTAAATGATTTGCTTTCGAAATGACATAAATTATCACTTTTGTGCTTGAAGCAAAACCCCCGAATACGTCATGTCATCTAGTTTCTCCACTCTTGTTTTACAAAAATATTTTGGATTTAAGTTCTTTAATTATTTTCATTACTTAGGTTAGTAAATGTGTCATTGTTAATGAAACCTGCTTGATCTTTCTTTCTTTTATTTTCTTTTTATTTATTTATTTATTTATTTATTTATTTATTTATTTATTTTTTACCGATTTACACATATTTTAATAACATACTGATAAACAACCTAGGAATTTTTTTTTAAGTTTAAACTCTACCAGTATGAATATATATGATTGACGGAAAATAAACATTAAAAAATAAATTAAGTTGATTCACAATACCATTATATTAAAAGAAAAACTGAAATTATATGTTGATATCCAAACATTGTTGGAGTTTCGAAAGAATGGAACATTAAGAGATGCTACAGGACAAAGCATTAAAAATCTGGCCAAACATCAGAAAGAAAAACTGTCAGAATTGAAATTGACACTTCTTAAAAGAGAGTGCTTTCACCAAGCCTATTGGAGAAAATACATTTACTTTATAAAATAATTATTGCATTAAATATCCCGTGATTCAAAATCATTTACTAGGAAATGGAAGAAAGGATGCGCAGAACAGTTAAAGAAGTTTGAAAATACTATAAGCAAAAGTACCATTGCTAAAAAGTATTTTGTATAGCCGGATCGATTTATAAAAGCCGGATACATGTTTATAAACTTATATCATATTCGTACGCACATGCTTAATCATCGTCAATTTAGAAAATATCTTGATAATATTGGTAACGAATATAACCAGATCTACCTTCTTATACAAAAATTTGACGGCTTTCCATCATAAAAGTTTAACTGTTAATTACGAAATGTTAAACAAGGTAAGCATTTTCATTTTAAATTGACAAATTATGAATGTGAATTATTAAAAGACCACCAATAGACAAAGTACTTGGAGTTTTCATTTTTAATAAAAGCACCTGAGTAAACTTCAACCTCAGGGCAAATTTCATAATTTCATCATGTCATTTGATAGTATTAGCATCAGAGCCGGATTAAGCATTTCTTTGGCCCGGGGCTATTTTGGACATTTTGCCCCCCCCCCTCTTCCCCTGCTACTGGAAATTTTGTGCCCCTTCCCACGATACTGAATATTTATCCCCCCTCCCCCCCCACACACACCTTTTATTTTTTTTTTTTTAATCCTGAAATACAAATTTTAAAAATGGAAATATTTATATTGTTAATCAAGAGCGTTTTTTTGTTTGTTTGTTTGTTATCTTCAATAGTGCTCTTAATTAGTTTGTTTAAACATATACAATTAACAAATACTTTATAAACATTAAAAAAAATAGAAATATTCCAGGCGTATAAAAACTGAATACATTAAAAATAATTTCAATACATCTGTTTATTGATATAAATAAATTTAATTACATGTTTAAAATTTTTTTTATTATTATTAGATTTTCATTACTAAAAATTAAGTTAATTGAAAAAAAAAATCCTTGTATTTAAATTTCCAAGTGATTGCAGGGCATCATGAAATGCAAACAGTTCTGTTATGTCATTATCTATAGTGACATTAGTGTTAAACCGCTAAGTTTGGGCTCCAGCATAAACGATCATAGTCTGTTCTTTATTAATTTTAGTTTGGAAAATGATCATTCTGCTTCAAAGTTTGTAAGCGGTACTACTATATACTATAATTGCAATATGCAGTACATTTGGGAAAACAGATATTAATTGTTTATCATTGATTAACAGCATCTTGACAGTATTGGATATCTACATTTCTAATACATTCCGAGAAATATTTCATTTCTATTTTTAAAATATCGCCAAGATCCTCGTAATAAAATGTTAAGCGTCTAGAGAATCTTTATCTATAATGTTTGAGTATTGTAATTGACAGAAAAACATGAAAAATGATAGTTTTATAGAGAAATGTATGATAAACATGGTGAAACATAGAGTTTTAAAATCGAATAATTATTTTAAGTGCCTCTGTTTAATGTTGAAATCGGTGAATATAATTCAGTTACATAAATTTTATAGGATTAAAAACTATGCACAGCAATTTAACCTTCTTTTGAAGGCATATATATATATATATATATTACGTGATTAGATTATGAAATGCTGTGTCGAATATATATATATATATATATATATATATGGTGTTACGGTAATGTTTCATTAATGGTTACATATATATATATATATAGTGTCTAATTTTATGTTTATGTTTTTTTTTCCCCTTAATCCAAAATTTTATTACTTGAATGGATATTTATTTCTTTTTTCCAAAAAGCCGTTTTTTACCTCTGGTGCTAGATGTTTATAAAGCCCAAGTAATATTTCTAAACATTTTCCATTTGCAAAATATACTTACACGCGAATATTAAAAAATGACAGGAAAATTTAAAACAATTAAGTTATTATGTGTGTAAAGCATTTAATGAAGAAATTTGCATTGTATTTAAAAACTCCAAATAATAATATTTCCAAATATTTTTCAATTCGAAAAAATATTTACACGTGAATATTAAAAGAGAAAGACAACTTTCAAATAATTACATTTTTATGTGCGGAAAGCATTCAGTGGTAAAGATTATGATTGATATATATTCCTATTTAAATATTTCCAAATTTTAATATTTCCAATTGTTGTCTGGTAATAATTCAGTGTACCTGGATGATTCTACTGATCTTAGCATTATGCCAGTAGAATTATGAAACACTGAATTATTATTTAAAACACATGTGGGTGCATCCAGGCTGATGAGTACATGTGCATGTGTTTTTTCATATCCAATTCATATTTAATTCTCATGTGGTCCAATTTTACATTGTATATGGTTCATATTTAATTTATTAATCCATTTGTATTTACTTAATTGCAACTCCAATTTATATATATATATATTTTTTTTTTCCCTTTCTCTCTATTTCTTTTTTCTTTTTTCAATATTCTTTAGGTATGAGTAAAATTTGGCCAATTACCATTGAAGCACAAGCTATGGTAATATTATGTTTGCACATGTTAATTATTAGCTATGTGGTATTCTGTATACACAATATCATTAATTATCTCTTTGGAGATTTAAGTAGAATGATAATAGAACTTGATATGTTTTTTGAAATTCATAGATATTATAATTATATATTTATTTAAAACTATTTTCTTATAGCGTCTAAAAGAAAAAAATCTTCCAGCAGTTAGACCGTCAGCAGTTGCGACAGCGGTGGGGGGGCGTTGCGGCCCTGGGGATGTTCAAGTCAAAGGGAAATGAATAGATACCCGATTATAAAAGATCACTACTGGTCGTGTTAATATCATCCAATCTTTCGTAATCAAGTAATCTTTTTAAAACAGATTATATCATTGTGTTTGTAGAGCCTGTGAAGTCTTGGGAAGTGTAGCTCGTTGGGGGCGGAAATTCCTAGTTTTGTTAGAAAATGTAACTGTGAATTAAACTTTTATAACAAAAAAAAAAAAAAAAAAAAAAAAAAAAAATTCTGATTTTAAAAAATGGCACCACTTCAAACTTTTTAGGAAATTTACTTTTTAAGTTAAATTTATATCTTGACAATGAGCAAAATGTTATAAATATGCATGCTAAAATTTTTCAGTTTGACTAAAACAAGTCAATTTTTGTGCAAAATATATGAAATTTTATTAAATAAATTCATTGCAATCAGTCTTCCGTAATCGGATAATCTTTTTAAAATAGAAAAAATTAGCGTGTTTTTAGACCAATTAACGTGTTTTTCGATTCTGCGGGGTATGCACGGGAGTTGGCGAGCGTAGCTCGAAGGGAGCAGAGCCCACTAGTTTTGTTAGAAAATATAAATGTGAGATAAAACTTTTATTACAAAAAGCAATTTTTTTCTGATTAAAAAAAAATGCAACACCTCAAACTTTTAAAAAAATTTACTTTTCTAGTGGAATCTATATCTTGAGAATGAATTAAAATATCTAAATATATATATATATGCTAAAATTTTCCAGTTTGACTGAAATATGTCAATTTATGTGCAAAATATGATTAATTTTATTAAGGCTGTTCTCAAATCCAAAGGAGTTACTTTGTGACACATTTCTGATTCATTTTTGTTCGGAAACGTATGAAATTGGCAAGTGTTCTTATTCAGAAACTATGTAATCGAATGGCGATTTACATATTTTGGAAAAGGCAGAAGCTCATTTAGAAAATACTGTCAAAGATGGCATTTTAAATCAAATTTCCGGACGCAGCAGCACGAGAAAAAATTAAAACTTGTCGTCACTTCACAAGAATCTCTTATAACTTAATATATTTATCAAAAAATTTAAAACGCTTTTCGATCCTAAATCCCTCCAATAGTCAGATTTTCCAATTGTATGCCTTTACATTTAAAAATGAGTTAGAAAACACGTCAGGTAGTTTCGCGTTGTTGAGCAGGGAATTTGAGAACCGCCTTAAACAAATTAATCTGAGTATATTAAAGAATTTAACCCATACGTATTGATTTTTAGTAAAAATTGCACAAAAGAAACAATTTATATATGAATATGAGAATTTTAATAAAATAAGGATGTGTGTAAAGCCATTTAAATAATGAAATTCATAATTAATCAACTTAACTTAAATTGATAAGATAAAAGATGGCGATAAAAAATATTTTACAAACAATCGAACCCATAAGAGGTGTAATATTATTTAACCTTTTTTTTATCTTTCTTTTTTTTTAAGCCACCTAAACACATGCAGTAAAAACAATGGTTTTCTACAAGTTAAATGTACTCATACTCAAGGATAAGCATTTTTCTCAATTAAATAAACGCTTTTCTTTACTTAGTATTAAATAAAAACATTAAAGATAAAGGAAAAGGGAAGCAAACACACTTCCTAAAATCTACTTCTTATCATATTAAAATAAAAGTTTACGAGCAAAACATTCTTTTTGATTATCTGTCTGTTTTTTTTTTTTTTTTTTTTTTTTTCCCCATAGACTTTTATGCAGGAGAGGCAGACAGAGATGATTCTCGATGCACTGGCCAATGGTTCTCAGTTCTTACGCAAAATACTGTTGAAAGATTCTGGTCATGTCATTGGGGAGGGGGTTGCCCTTGGGAAGTGTCGGATGTTAGGCATTGGGGGGGGGGGGGGGGGGTCCTGACCTTGTACTAATTTCTAAGAAATCGTATGCCGTGCACACATAGACCTTACAATTCAAGATTCTTCCCCTGAGCGTGCACATGTTTTTTGAGATTAGGTGGTAGAAGCGGAAAATAGTAAAGATGTTTTCTTCTTTTGGTATCGGGCAAAAGTATTGTAAAAATAGTAAAAGAATATGAAAACACCCGCTCGCTAATGTTAAACGTATGGCCATGTTGTTTTCAAATTTCTCATTTAAATTTGAATATTTTGAAAAGTTTTTTTTTTTTTTTTTTTTTTTTTTTTTGCTTAAGATAGCTGAGGGTGATATTTTAGTTGCATATTTTTTTAATAAAGGTACTTTCACTTTTCAAAACCGGTTCCGAAAGTGAAAATACCTTTACTAAACAGATCTGCAACTGAAATCGAAAAAATAAAAAATCGTCATATTACGGATCGACCTCAGCTATCTTATGCAAAAAAAAAAAAAATCTTTTAAAAGTATTTAAATTTAAACGAGAAATTTGAAAGCAACCTGGCCATAGGTTTAACAATAACTATCGGGTGTTTTCAAGGGAGTGACGACTACCCTTAAATCGTACTTCGAAGTTTTGGAATTGCAAAAGGAAAAAGTGATGACGCTTGAAACCCGATTTTATCTCGTTATTTCAGAAAAAGTTTTTTCATTTTAGAAGAAAAATTTTCTTTTTTCTTTCTTTCTTTTAGAAATTTAAGTAATTTTTAAAACAAAATTTTGATAAAACTTAAGCTGTTGACGAGGGCTCCTGATGGATTGGGGTCCGGGGCTGCAGCCCCGTAGCCCCCCCCCCCCTTTCCTTAATCCGGCCATGATTAGCATTTTCAAATAGAATTTATTATTTTGACAAAACAACTTTCAAAAAGAAAATGTATTTTATTTTATATGTTGCCAAACATTATTAGAAAAACATCGGAGTGGACATTTTTTGAACAAGCGCGCTTTTGTACGGCTTCTTTGCGTATAGCGGCCAACCTTTTGTTATTTTTCAAGTCAACATACGTTAAACCAGAAAATGTATTTAATAAATGAAAATAAAAAAGAATAAGTAGAGCATAGATACAAAACACAAATTTTTGAAGAAATTTTTTGATTCGAAATATGTTTTCTTTTTCACTGGAAAAAAATACGGAAGATTGTCAGCTATTTCTTTGCTAGGTAAAAGATTAACAGGTCATCGTGCACAACCAAATTGCAAAATAAATACAAATTAGAAAAAAAATAAATTAAATTCAGTTGATTCGGTTGATAGAAAGCAATTTCGAGTATTTTTTCGAAAAATTAGATAAAACAAGCTATGAATTTTATTTACTTTTGAACTTTACATGCACATTTCTTTAACATGGATGTGTTTTATACGAACAAATTTTATTCTGTGCAATGGTAATAATATTATCTTTTTTTTTTTTTTTTTTTTTTGGCTTTGTATATAACGCTTAATTTGGTCCGCGGCGGTAAACGAGTTTGACATACCTGCTGTATAAGTGCTATACATACCATATGCACATTAAAAGCACGAGATAGATAAAATAAAATGAAAGCATAATAATATAATAATAATAATAATAATAATAATAAAACTAAGCATACATTATGTAACATTTTCTAAACTGTTATATTCGCGATGTTTGTTTTCCTCTGAATTATTACGGCAAAATATGCTATTTCCAAATGAAGTATTTCACAGAAATAATTTACTTTTAATTAAATTATTCTACTTAGCGCATTACATATTCTCAAATTATAGCCACAAAAACGTAAGAAAATATTAAACATGAGATAAATAATTGGATACATGAAAACTGTGTGAAATCTTAAAGGCAGTATTCACGCTTGGTACTGAAGCCCAATTTCATTCACTCTTAATAATAATGTATAAAAAATAATGTAAATATAATGCTTTAAAGTAGATTAATTTAGACTTTGTTTTTATTTAAATGCTCGTGTTTAGAAGAAATTCTATAAAAAAGAAATATAGCAACTTAAATAGAAAGACAACAGGCGCACCTTTACGGAAGTTAAAATAATTATTTTTAATTGCTAAAGCAAAGAAAACATGTGGTAATTAATATCAACATCTTTTGGTTGTAAAAGGATTATCACTGGCACAAAATTTGCATAAAAGTTAAGAGTTCTTAATCTGTTTATTATTTTTGGAAACCATGTGGTTAATGAGTTAGTTGAAGCACCCCCTTTCTTTCTTATTAATATACCTGTAAATCTGGTACTATCCATAAAAGTTACTTATATTCTAAAAAAAAAAAAAAAAAAAAGCTTTTCATGAAATAGTAATTTAATTTTAATTAATTTGCGATTATGCGTTGAGAAATCAAATTTTAAATTCTAAAATAAGAAATTAAATAATGTTTATTTTTTTTTCTTTTTAGTTGCATTACCTTAAAAAAGATTTAAAAAAAAAACTATGTATTTTTGAAAAAAATCGCTTGTTTGTGATTTCTACCAAGCGTAAAAAATCTGTATATTTTTTATAGTGGAATTCGATGTCAAATTATTACGGAAATGTTTGTCAAAAACATGAAATACCTTCAAAAAATTAATTTTTAATTTCTAGTTATTAATGTTATAGATTGATGATGGATATTTAATGACTTGGTTTTTTTTATATAATAGTAGAAAAGTTAAAGTGATCATTACTGTGTCAAATTATTAATATTGGATATTTGATTGGGAATATTAACAAAAAATTAAAAAAAAGAGCAAATTCTAATTTTCAAAATAATAATAATAATAATAATAATAATAATAATAATAATAATAATAATAACTAATGGGAATTTTTCATTAAAGATTCACATTTGATGCTCTACTCAACAACAAATATCATATGCACACACTTTCCGCTAATACAAAAATCTTTGTTTTCGATGAGTTTTCATGAGCCTTCTAACAGATTATGCTTTGAGCAACATTATATAACATTAATACTTAAATCCTTTTTGACCGCCTAGTATGTGTTTGATAACCGAATATGAAAAGTAAGCAAGATACTTTTACATTACGCACTAAATCTCTTCTGCGCATTTCTTCAAGTCCGTATAATAATAATTCACAGTAACAATAGTAACTAGACATAAAAGAGTGTAAAGAATTGAGCTTCGACATCCAGCTGCACTATGTGTCATTCTAGCATTTCCTGTGAGTACACTTAACTGCATACCTTCCCTCGCTATTTTTGCCTTGAAGACTAGCAGACGCCGAATTCTATTGTACTGTGAGCGGAAAGTTCGGACAGTGATGAAGTGGTAAGGCGTTACCCAAAGAGGGGTCTTATGCTTTGATCCTTGCCGAGTTCGTGGGAAAGAGTTCATCTGCGAGAGAAGCGATCTCTGCACACGATTTTTAGGTTTGCGCCCGAAACTTTGCCCTTTGTCTTAGAACGTCCAATGACGGACTTAGTGAAAACGAAACAGAGGGATCTCAAGGCTGCTAAGAGGCTGGAGAGTTTCGAGGGGCCCGCCTCGACAAAGCCCCCGCCCCTAGAAGGAATTCTCCTGCGAGAATGAAAAAGTGAGAGAGGACAGTTTTTGGAGAGATCGAAAAGGAGAGTGTTGACTCTCTGGAGAAGGGAAAAGGAAACGTCAGTTTCGAACTCAGCGTGGTGTAAGCGCTATTGAGGTCCGACCTCTAGAATTGATACAGCAGGTATCCGGTGAAAATCCCAGCGAAGTGAAAAAGCACATCAAGTGCGAGAGTGAGAGTTCTTAGACTCAGAATTAACGAGTATTAGTAGATCTTCCGAAGAGAAGGAACGGATGAGCCTTGGTCCGAATGAACTTTGTTTTGTAGTCACGACTGACTGTAATGTTTAGAGACTTTTGTTTGTTTCAGTTACACTTGGAGTCAAGAGGTCATTAATTTATAAGCGATTGACTCACGAAAAATAATTAAATGCTGTAATTAACTTTCTTGTACATATTTATATTAGAATTAATATTGGTATGCAATAAATTCTATTTTTTAATTTATGCAAGATAATTCTCTTTACCAATGATCTGATCTCGCTACCACTCACCATCTTTAATCGGGTCGGTATAGAGGAGTTACTACAACTGGTGGCTTGCGGTGATGGATTAATTAGCAAAAATTAATGACATTCTCTAAAGACAAAGAGTGGACTCCGAAATTTAAATCATCAAAGTGCTCCAAGAAAGAGTCTCCTTGTGACTTGTGACCTGAGTCTCCTTAGACACCCCTGTGGATCAACACAGCATCAGAAAGAGTAATCTACCAAGAATTCTGGAGAGTGTTCCCCCATCAGAAAGAGAAATCTACCAAGAATTCTGGAGAGTGTTCCCCCATCCGAAAAGTGTGACAGAGAACCCCGTCTGTGCTCCTGAGAATCTCTGAAGTCTGTGCTTCTGACGCCCTGAAAGACTCTTAGTAATGGAGGTAAGCTCTTTTTATACTCAGAGTGGCTTTAATTGTTATTAGTGTTTGTATAGTGTTGTAGGCTTCAAAAAAAAAAAAGTTGTATGTTTATTTTTGTGAGAGTAAATATTTTGAGAAATTTTTCCGGTAGAAAAAAAAAGTATGATGAGATATTTCCGATATAACTGTAACTTATTTAATAGACAAATTTTGTAGTTAAAATTAAATTATTGTTGAATTAATTTAATGCAAACTGAGAGTTGTGCAGTGTTACAAAATTTTAGCTGAATCTATAAATGAGAGTTCATTGAAAAAAAAAAAGTATCGAACGCATTTCATATTTTACGATAACAGAGTTGATTTTATATGTTTTTTGTGAATTATTCTAAATTTTTTAAGAGTGGATGCAGAGATTAAGACCACCATTGATTTAAAAAAAAAGGGAATTGAATGAGACTTTTGCAATTTAAAATATTTTTACTGTGCTTTTTGAATTTGAAATTTTTGTTTTGTGTAGAATTTATCCCATATGTATTTTATAACCAAATACCAAGGTGAATGTAGACGTTAGGATAGAGTTGCTTATCTTTATATGTTGCATATTTCCTATATTATTGCTAAGCGTACTTTTTTTATGAGCGTATATTTTGGTAATATTTTGACGCACTTGGTAGGATTTGATTTAATCTTATTGTATTGTTTTATATTTGTGGGAAAGATAATTTCTAATTTTATACTTTAAAAATGTCGGAGCTTAAATATTTTAGGAAAGCTGATTTGCAAACGTTAGCTTACGAATTTGAGGTCATTTTAGAGGAAAATGATACTGTACCTTAAATTATAAAAAAAATAGAGTCGTCAGAAGGATTTGATAAAGAGCTAGCCTTAGCGCAGATTAAACTTATAGAAAAAGATAGGGAAAATAAATTATTGGCAGATAAGGAAGAAAAAGAGCGGGAACATGAGTTAGCTAGGTTAAAAGCGACGCAAGAGTCAGATGACCGGAGTACCGCATCTAGTAGCATCTCAGTTAGAACGAATCATTTACCCCTAAAAACAATTATGCATCGCTTTGATGAAAAGAATTCGGATATTTCGTTGTTTTTGAATTTATTCGAGAGACAGGCAAAAAAATGTAATCTAAATTCGGATGAGTTGGTGACGAATTTACTATCATTATTACCTGTGGGAATGGCCGAGCTAATTTTGAGAGAACCCGAAGACAAAATTGATGATTTTCAATATGTGAAAGAAAAACTGTTAGAACGCTATCGTTTGAATGCAGAGACATACCGACAAAAATTTAGTCAACATCCACGAAATCCTAATTCAGTTTGGAAGGATCTGATATTCGAGCTTAATAGTTTTTTAGAAGGTTGGCTGTCATGCTTACAAGTTTCGGATTTTGAGGGTTTGAAAAATTTGCTTGTCACGGACCAAATCAAACGGAGAGCGTCTCCAGAAATGCGCGAACATTTTATAGATTACTGGGCAGAGATTAAAAACCCGGAAGAATTAGTAAGGCTTTTAGATGCGTACGAGGCAATCAAGCGCCCCTCTAAAAAGACGTGGAATCCGAAACTCCCTTTAGAGAAGAAATTTGAAAGACCCAGAACTTTTGATAATGTGCGAAACGGTAACAGAAATCCGGAGATTAATAATAATTGGAGGGATCGCGATGATCATAAAGAAAGGGAAAGGGTTTACGAAAAAAGGCGAGAAGTTAAGTGTCATGCGTGTTTTCGAAGCGGGCACTACAAAGTAGATTGTCCGGAAATTAAAAAGAGAGATGTTGCGCGGGTCGGTCACCTAATAAGTAAGCCGACACTTGAAGAAACCTTCTCCCCTTATTTGAGCAAAATATTAGTGAATGGAATTCAGGCAACTGCCTTAACGGACAGTGGGAGCCAGATAGATTTGGTCCCGCACCATTTAGTCAGTCAAGATAATTTGAATGGAGATCATGTTTGGATTAAAACCCCGGTGGACAGGAAATTGTACTGCTTACCTATAGCAGAAGTCACTTTAGAAATTGAAGGTGTAGGAATCATTGAAACCAAGGCAGGAGTAAATAATAGCGATTCAGACATGGATTATTATTTGTTGGGTAATCAATCTCAAAAGTTATTAGAGCAGGCGAATATAAAACCCGAGTTAGTAAATGCAGTTTTGACGCGGGCTCAAAAGAAAAAAATTGACCATACTCCAAAGCTGGAAGATATGCGGATTATGTTTTCCGATAAGGAAGGGGAGAATGTTCACCGACGCGATGAAGCGGGAACTTTGAATCCGGTAAATAAACAAATTATGATTTCCGAGGGGGAAAAAGAAATTTCTAGCGGGAATGTTGAAGCGGAAACTTTGAATTCCGAGGAAGAAAAAGAAATTTCTAGCGGGAATGTTGAAGCGGAAACTTTGATTTCCGAGGAAGAAAAAGAAGAGGATATTTCTAGCGAGAATGTTGAAGCGGAAACTTTGAATTCAGTAAAAGAAAAAGAAGGGGGAATTTTTCGCGAGTGCAGTGAAGCGGAAGCGTTGAATTCAAAACTAGAGGGTGAAAATCTAGAAAACCCTATTGAACTGGTCAGTGTGGATAAGGGATTATCGCCTTTGCCGATATGTGAGGAGTCTTTGTTCTTAGCAAACATTGAAAGATGGGTTAGTAAAATGGAAAATGACAGGTATCCATCTCTCGAAGAGATTAGAGGGAAAGGGGAAATTGAAGAAACGCATTGTAATGCGGGAGATTCTTTAATAGTGGCAAAAGCCAGAGACAATCGCATGAGTGGGGGAATGCGGGTGCTTGTCCCATTGCATTATCAGGTAGATATTTTTGGCGCGTGCCTAGAAAAAGTGTCATTACACTTAGGGAAAGGGAAAGTTAAAGGAAATGTGTCAGAATACTTGAATCTTGGGAAAAGATTGATAAACGATTTAACTACCGCATTTCTAAAAAGGTTCAGTGTTAAGTTGAGAAATCCGAGAGTGTGTCGCACAATAAGCGATAGTATTGCATGTTAGCATCGAAAAGTTAGAAAGCTTTTGAAAGCGTTAGTGTTTGGAGAATGGATAAGAGAAACGGAGGAAAATAAATTCGTGAAGGGATGTGTGTTTAATCTCACGAACAGGTTAAAAAGAGGTCGAGTTTTAGCCGTTGAAAACGTGTCAGAAAAACGAGAAAAGAGGAAATTTTGGTTTGACAGAAAGGCGGTAAAACGGAAGCTTAATGTGAAAGATGAGGTTTTAGTTTTAACTACCAGAAAGCCAATTAAAATGTCAGATAGTCGGGTAGGGCCGGGAAGAAATGAGTCAATAATTACGGAAACGAATTATATTGTGAATGTTCCTGGGAGGCGACAGAAATCTCAGATTTCTCACTTGAGTTTAGTAAAGCCTTACAGAAAACGGGTGGAGTTAGCAGATATCTTAACGCGGGAAATAAACGCACTTGAGGAATTCTGTTTACCGTATCTAGATGATATGGCGATTTTTTCAGACAGTTGGGAGGACCATATGCGACATCTAGAAATAGTATTAAAAAGGGTTAATGACGCGAAACTGAAAATCAAATTGGCGAAATGCAAGTTCGCTCAGAAAACCGTAAAATATCTTGGGCATATTGTAGGGGAGGGCAGACGGAGGCCAGCTGAGGCGAAAGTAAGGGCAATTAAGGAATTACCGGTTCCGAAATCGAAAACTGAAATTCGTAGATGTTTGGGAATGGCTGGATATTATTCCCGGTACATAAAAGATTATGCAGTGATTGTAGAACCATTAACGAGGGCGCTTAAAGGGAAAAATAAAAAAGAAAAGATTGCATGGAGCGACGAAATGGGAAAAGCCTTTGAGACTTTGAAAATGAAACTTACTGAAGAACCGGTGCTTTACGCTCCTAATTTTCAGAAAGAATTCATAGTACAAACTGATGCTAGTGACTTAGGTATTGGCGTGGTTTTGGCTCAAAGAGAGGGATCGGAAGAGCACCCCATAATATATTTAAGTCGAAAATTTACTGATAGTGAGAAAAGTTTCTGCGCCACTGAAAGAGAGTGTGCAGGGATTATTTTTGCGATAAAAAAGTTAAGGCATTATATTGATGGACAAAACTTTTCTATCGAAACCGATCACAATCCTTTGGTGTTTCTAAAAAGAAATTCTGGAAATAATCCCAGATTATTAAGGTGGTCCTTAGCTCTGCAACCTTATAATTATGCCATTTCTCATCGCGCAGGCAAAGACATTCCGCATGTTGATTGTCTGAGTCGAGTTTAAGGAGATTTCTTGATAAACTTTTGTATATAATTATTTTAAGATTTTTTATTTTTTATTTCACTGTGTTTTATTTCATTATATGTTCATGATTTCTTATCAGAGCGCGGAAAAAAAAGGAAGGTAGTATTATCTTATTCATGTATGTTTTATTTCTTGCCACTCTGATGTAATTTGAGCTTGCAATTCTTTATCCGACTCTTAGAGATTCTTAGTGTTTCACCCTTAAGAATCGTTTGAGGAGGGGGTGCTGTAAAGAATTGAGCTTCGACATCCAGCTGCACTATGTGTCATTCTAGCATTTCCTGTGAGTACACTTAACTGGATACCTTCCCTCGCTATTTTTGCCTTGAAGACTAGCAGACGCCGAATTCTATTGTACTGTGAGCGGAAAGTTCGGACAGTGATGAAGTGGTAAGGCGTTACCCAAAGAGGGGTCTTATGCTTTGATCCTTGCCGAGTTCGTGGGAAAGAGTTCATCTGCGAGAGAAGCGATCTCTGCACACGATTTTTAGGTTTGCGCCCGAAACTTTGCCCTTTGTCTTAGAACGTCCAATGACGGACTTAGTGAAAACGAAACAGAGGGATCTCAAGGCTGCTAAGAGGCTGGAGAGTTTCGAGGGGCCCGCCTCGACAAAGCCCCCGCCCCTAGAAGGAATTCTCCTGCGAGAATGAAAAAGTGAGAGAGGACAGTTTTTGGAGAGATCGAAAAGGAGAGTGTTGACTCTCTGGAGAAGGGAAAAGGAAACGTCAGTTTCGAACTCAGCGTGGTGTAAGCGCTAGTGAGGTCCGACCTCTAGAATTGATACAGCAGGTATCCGGTGAAAATCCCAGCGAAGTGAAAAAGCACACCAAGTGCGAGAGTGAGAGTTCTTAGACTCAGAATTAACGAGTATTAGTAGATCTTCCGAAGAGAAGGAACGGATGAGCCTTGGTCCGAATGAACTTTGTTTTGTAGTCACGACTGACTGTAATGTTTAGAGACTTTTGTTTGTTTCAGTTACACTTGGAGTCAAGAGGTCATTAATTTATAAGCGATTGACTCACGAAAAATAATTAAATGCTGTAATTAACTTTCTTGTACATATTTATATTAGAATTAATATTGGTATGCAATAAATTCTATTTTTTAATTTATGCAAGATAATTCTCTTTACCAATGATCTGATCTCGCTACCACTCACCATCTTTAATCGGGTCGGTATAGAGGAGTTACTACAAGAGAAACACATTTCGAGTGCCAGATATTCAGCTCTCGTAACAAGTAAAATGTTATGGCATTGGATATGTGACCCTATATTGTGACGTCAAAATGAGATATGGGGACACTTTTCATGGGGATGGATTTCAAGCTCTCAGTAAAAGGAAAATTCTCTAGCACTGGAAAAGTTCCCCCTTGATATGTATCCCCATCTGCTATGACGTCAGAATGAAGTATGGGGATACTTTTCATGGGGGAAGTTTTCCAATTTTCGACTTTTCAAGATCTCAGTGAAAAAGAAATTGCCTGGCACTGGAAAACTTCCCCCTTTTAGTTTGGGGGAACTTTTCATGGGGGAAGTTTTCCAATTTTCGACGAAAGTAAAACTCTCTAGGACTGGAAATCTGCCCCCATCTGTGGTGACGTCAAAATGGCGTACGGGGATACTTTTCATGGGGGAAGTTTTCAAGATCTCAATTAAAAGAAAATCCCATCTCACTGGAAAACTTCCCCCTTCTGATTTGGGGGAACTTTTCAGGGGGAAGTTTTCCAATTTTCGACGAAAGTAAAATTCTCTATGACTGGAAATCTACCCCCATCTGCTGTGACGTAAAAATGACGTATGGGGGAACTTTTCATGGGGGCACTTTTCAGGCGCCTCATTTCTTCGGCTTTTAACTCCTGGCTGAGATTAATACGAAAGTATCGCTTTTAATAATTTTTAAAATTTTATTTGAATACGTAATTGATACTTTTTTATATAAAAGTGCATTTTGGTATTGTTAATGGGTAATCTAAACAAATATATTAAAGGTAAAAAAATCTATTACAGTTAGAGAAAAACGGTTTTCACCTATGTTCTGTAACCCGGGAGGCCCGTGTTGGATCCCCTAGTATGCAAATATATTCGGATTGAATACGTTTGATAAATGAAGAATGGCATCAAATGGATATCAGGATTTTGGATATCAAAATGAAAAAATTGTATGCCGATAACTTTAATAGAATTGATATTTCCAAAAGGTGAGAAATATTACATTTTTCAATATTTTTTAATAATACAAAATTCATGGAAGTTTTTTTTCTTAAGTTTGTAATTATTGGTTTAATGTTATAAAGGGAACTGCGGCATCAATTTTATACGTGTTTTAACTCGTCTTTCCCACTATATATTGCCACTTTCAGGGAGAAAAACAACAGCACGTTATTTCATTTATTCCTTTGAGTATTTTCAACATGTGAAATGGCATTCAATGGCAAAATTTATGCGATTGCTTTCAAATAAATATTATTAAAAAAAAGAAGAAGAAGCAGAAGAAAACGAGGGTGAGAGAAAAGAATGTGATTAGTGCCCACGAAGTTTAATAGCATTTCACGGTAAGATAATGAGCCAAGAACTTTGTGATGCGATTAATGACCAAAAATACTTTATCGCAATTATTTGGAAGCAATAAATTACTTTTCACAAATTAAAACTGTGGGATATATAGAAATTTCTACCGTAGAATGAAACGACCGCCTGAAACCGATGTTTTTGATACTTTCTTTATTTTTTATTTTAGACTAGCAAGCTATGCCCGCTGCGCTGGTCGGTTTCTACAAATGAACCTTAAATCAAACAAAATATAATTTGACCTTGTAATTTGAAAGCAATCTGTATATTTTCCTGGAATATCCTTCCAATTACTGAAAAATGACGCCATTGCGCTATTGTATTTTCTAATGTGCAGTCAAAATTTTAGCTATTAAGGACCAACTATTTTATTTATTAATTTACAGTGAGGGTTTGCTAAACTATATGCAATATATTAATACAATCACTAAAAATTATCGAAGTAACAATGCAAACAAATTAACTAACAAAAGACATCCAGTAGAAGTTTTTATAAAGGCTAATCTTTGATAATCGGGTTCATATGATTATAGAACTTTTCCACATAATTCCACTGTTTGACTAAGCAACCTCAGCTCAATATGTAGTACACTAAAACCATTCCTGAAATAGCATCTAACTAACAATACAATTATCATCAAAATCCGTCCAGTAGAACTTTTTCAGAAGGTTAATCTTTCATAATCGGAATCAAATATTAAAAAGGCTAATATTTGATAAAAAAAGATCACCCAATTTTCGAATTTCCCCCCTCTATAATTCTAGAACTAAGCAACGTAGAATGATATGTTATATGATAAAACTTTCCCTACAAAATTATCTAACTAATGGTGTAGGTTTCATCGAAATCCATTCGACAGAATCGTTTAAAAAGGCTAATCTTTTATAATCGGATTGATCTGATTATAGAACTTCCCATAATAATTCTATAACTAAGCTACGTAGAACGATATGTTATACAATAAAACGTTCCCTAAAAAATTATCTATTTTACAGTTTAAGTTCAACGAAAATCCATTCAATAGTACTCGAGTTATAAGCAGCCGCAACGAAATTTCATACATAAGGTAGAAGTAAATAGAAGTATATTGCTATTAATATAGTTTACATTTGAATGAAAAAAAGGTACTTTTTGGTTAGCCGGGCGCCAGTGATATATGTACATATATACAGGGTGATTATAAAAAAACTATCCCGATATATGAGTCCTTAACTGTCACACCGTTCACAGAAACTGACTGAAATTTTGGTTTTAAGTATTTTGAGGTATGCGCTCAAGAATCGTATGAAAAACAACAATTAAACTCTAACAGTTACGGTAACAGTGACAAAATTTTGAAAATTTCAAATGGCAACACCTATTTTTTTTATTGGAATGGGATCTTCATAGTGAAAAACCATAAAAAGCGTTGGAACGGTACCTGTAGCACGAAAATTGCCGGCGGTAGATAGACTAAGAAGAAAAGTGAAAACAACGAATAAGGACAGAAAATCAACAGAAAACAAAACATTTTATTGTGTTCCACAAATTTTCCACGTCACACACGAAGGCACGTTGCATGCGGCAGATGGTGGATAGCGCTGAATAATAAAATGTCTTACTTTCTGTTGCTTCTCTGTCCTTTATTGGTTGTTTTCACTATTTTTCTTAGTCTCTCCAGCGCCGGCAATTTCCGTGTTACAGGTACCGTTTCAACGCTTTTTATAGTTTTTCACTATGAAGATCACATTCCAATAAAAAAAAAATAAGTGTTGCCATTTGTAGTTTTCAAAATTTTGTCACTGTAACCGTAACTGTTAGAGTTTAACTGTTGTTTTTCATACGATTCTTGAGCGCATACCTCAAAATACTTAAAACCAAAATTTCAGTCAGTTTCTGTGAACGGTGTGACAGGTAAGGACTCATATATCGGGATAGTTTTTTTATAATCACCCTGTATAAATATATATGTATATACATATGTATATATATCTTCATACATATAAGTGTATATATATGTATATGTGTATATATATATGTGTGTGTGTGTGTTTTCACCTACCTATTCAAATGTATACACAAAAAAAAAAAACACCTTGTGGCTTAAAATAAAATTATTTGGGGTCAAAAGTAAAATCAAAATCGCCAAAAACAAAAGATAAATCGCCAAATATTTTTTCAATAGCACGTACATGTATATATGTCACTGGTGCCCGGCTAACCAAAAAGTACAAAAAAAAAAAAAAAAAAAGATGTCGTACACTTGAAAAAACATCGTTTGGCTTAAAATCTCTCATCAAAACTGTTTTTCTTTTCTTTCTTTTTCTTTCTTTTTTTTAAAGTAAAATTAGTAACAGTTTTTCTTTTATTTTTCGAGATGTATAGCCATTTTAATTCTTTCTGCAACAAAAAAAAGTAACCTTCTGGCTTAAAATAAAATTATTTGGGGTCAAAATTAAAATCAAAATCGCCAAAAACAAAAGATAAATCGCCAAATATTTTTTCAATAGCAATCTTGCCCATTGAATATTTTTTTAAGCATTACAAATATTCCCAATCATGTTTAAATTAAATATTTTCGTTTTATAATATTATCTCTCTTGAAAACTGTTTTTCTTCTTTTTTTTTCTTTCTTTCTCTTTCTTTTTTTATTATTTTTTATTTTTTAAATAAAATTAGCACAGTTTTTTCTTTTATTTTTCGAGATGTATAGTCTTTTCACTTCTTTCTGCAACAATAATGGTCGCCAAAAAATTAGCAATGGCAACCTTTTCGGCCAAAATAACAGAACTTTCTATCATAATTCTATAACTAATATACGTAGAACAATATGTTATATGCTAAAACCTCCCCTGAAAAATTATCTATCGAACAATGCAAGTTCCATCAAAATCCCTTCAGCGGAACTCGAGTTATAAAGGAACGGAACGAAATTTCCGTTTGTGTTTTATATATATAGTAGATGATTCCCTTATGATCATATATATTATTTTTGTTGGCAACATCCCTTTTTCTAAGCAAATACAAAACGCAGAATGAAAATGAGATACCATATGAAAGGTATTTGAAAGGGCTTCTGACACAGTACACTCACATTTCGTCGAAACATGTAAAATGTAACATGTTTCCGATTAAAAATTGCTGTTAATTAAAAATTAAAGTGGCATTGTTTTCATTATTGAAATGAAAGGTTTTCCTCGAATTAGTGCTGCCACGGAAATAAAATACCGCAACAACGATTATAAAATAAAGTTTCAATAAAGATAAAGTGGTACATAGTTGCTGCACGGGTTTATTTTATATTTATGATTAAAAAGGAAAATCTAAATTCAAATGCTCAATTTATTTTTCTCTATCCTATGTGTTTTCCGAAACAGATCTCACCTTATAATGCAGTTAAAATACGATACATATATATCCAAATTCCAATTTCCTTACATTATACGGCATATTATATCATTATCATATATATATTTATTTCTAAATTTTCTATAAAACCTTCAGTATGTTTGGCTGCGTGCCATCACTGAAATGGCGTATTGGTAATTTGATGTTCGCCGTTGTTAATTTTTTGTATTAACTCAATTGTATTCTGTATACACTTTATGATTACCTATCTTTAAATAGGAGATTAGGTTAGATTTGATGCAAGAACTTGTATAATTTATTTTGAAATTCAAAAGTATTACAATTATATACATATATACATATATTATTTATTTATTTTTGCTATCTTTGGTCAGTTTTTACTGTAATTTTGATAGAATAAATGAGATGATATTGTGGCTTGACTAATATAGTTTGGAGATATTTTTAGTCCTTAATTCTTTTTTAAAAGTTTAAACCTGCATCTAAAAAATATTAGATATTACTAAAAAATATTACACTGCAATGCGAAATCTTCGCACGGGTCCACTGGTTATATTGTAATTTTTCTCCTTTCTTTTATTAAAAGCACCCGTATAATTTTGTTTTAAATAGTTTAATCAAAGCTAAAAACTTATTGAATTCATGATTATATTTCCTTTTTCAAATTACGCATTTCATACTGTTTAGAAATGATAATGATTTAGTTAGCAGAATAAATACATCTTCCTAAATTAATCAATGATGCATATACTATTGCATACATATATGAATACATCTAATTATAACCAAGATGTTTGTTCTTTTTTTTTTATTATAAAATAATAGACCTTGAATAAATTGCTAGATACATATGGCATAAAAAATATATCCATCTTTGGATTCATGTTTTGGGCGTCAAAATCATAAATTTATTAGAGAATAACGTATGTATAATTGATATTTCAAACACATGAAAATGCTGTCTTTTTCAATGCAGTTAAATGATGAAATGATGGCAAACTCATTAAAGGTTTACAAAAAAAATTATAATTATCGTTTCTTTTTTCTTTCCTTCTTTCTATCTGTTTTTTCTTTTTCTTTTTTTGGTATAACACATTAATTTTGCATACGTTTTAACTCATCTTTCTCGTCATTTACTGCCATTTCATTCAGAAAAAAAAAAACGATTCATCTCTTCCGAGAATTTTTACAGTTAGTCTTTTGAATAATTTCGCGTGAGAAACGGTAATCAATCAACAAAACTTACGGGATTGTTATCAATTAAAATATATAAATAAAAGTGTATCTATTTTATAAAAACTTATTACTCTCTTCATTTTTTAATTTTTAGTGTTTAAAATATTTCATTGTTGCAATTTCACAGCCAGTTGTCCTATTTCAGCGATCGTAGTTTAGCGTATCATTAACTCAATTGTTGTTGTAATTCGTATTTAGTTGTAACCAGGGCTTTACAAATTTGATAAATCTGGTAGCCAGCAAAAAATGCTAGTCGCCAGTGAAAAATATACCCCCCCCCCATATTGATTTTCAAAAAGCAAAAAAAAAAAAAAAATTAAAATTAATTGAGAAAAAATAATAACATAGTTTAGAATTATTAGTTACATAGTTTAGATGTACCGGATTTTTAAAAATTAAATTATTTAACTTAATTTTTTTTGCAATATTTAGGGGTTTGTTTGTGTTTCGCAGCGATTTTTTGACATTCTTTAAAGGAATCCTGTTTCAATCTTCTATTCGAAGTGAATTTTGTCCTCTGGTTTAGCGTTTTTAACACTTTCCAACCTAGTTGAAAAGTGTTTATGACTTCGGTTTGTCTGGCCGTCTGCCGTCTGGCCGTCTGCCGTCTGCCGTCTGTCCGTGCTCTAACTCCCGTAAATATGCTCGGATTTCCCTGCAATTTTTATATGTTATAATCGTTATCTATAGCATGTTCCCTATTTCAACGGAAGTGTGTATCACTTATAGTTTTTTTACAGGGACACTCAAAAGAATTCCGTTACATTGCGGTCTATGGGGAAAAATCATTTGCGGTTTACTTAAATAATGTTTCACTATTTTAAACGCATTGAAATTTATATATATCACTAAGGTGCATTAGAAGAAGCTTAATATGGAATAGGGTGTGCATAGCACTTATACTTACTTTACAGGGACAGTCAAAAGAATTCCGTTACATTACGTCTATGGAGAAAAATCGTCTGCGGTTTATTTAAATAATGTTTCACTATTTTAAACGCATTGAAATTTATATAAGGTTCATTACAAGAGACTTACTACAGAATATTGTGTGTATAGCAGTCATCGTTCATTTACAGGGACACACAAAAGAATTCTCTACTGTATGTTAACAATAATTCCTGCAAGTGCGTTTTAAGTTACTGAATGCGATTTTAATTTTAAATCGCTTTTTGTATATTACGTGGTGTGTATAAATTCTGTAGATCCTATACAGGGAAGCACAAAAGTTCGGGAACACATTTCCGTATTATTTAACTCCAGACGGAGAATTTTAAACTGTGCTACGTGTTTCCTAACTGAACTAAAATTTAGCATCCTATGTAGTATATATACAAATCTATAGATCCTATACAGGGCTGAATAAAAGTATTCGGATTACTTAGATGTTATCTTTTAGCTTATTAAAGAGTATGATTCGTAAAATTATTTTGGAAGCGTTGGAAAGTGTTACATAATCTATGCTTGACGCATGATTTTTCGTTCTTGTTTTTTTTTCACGTTTCGCTGCGATTTTTCAACAGTAGTAAAAAGAATCTGGTTCAGTATTTTAGCCCAATACATTAAATTTTGTTCTATGCGATTTTTTAATTTTCCACACTTTTTTATGCTACTTGTAACTTTTTTTTTCGCGTTTCATGGCAGTTTTTTGATGTTCGCAAAATGAATCCGGCTTCAATTTTTTAGCTCAGTATAGTAAATTTTGACCTCAGCGATTTTTTGAATTTTTAGCCACGGCCAAACTCAATTTTTCTAAATCGAGTTTGGCCGTGTTTAATGATATTTGAGCTTTTTTAGCGTTCGAGTTTTTCACATTCGTAAAAGTAATCTGGTTTCAATTTTTAGGTCAATTAAGTAAAATTTATTCTCCACGATTTTAAAATTATTTTAGAATATTATATGGAAATTTTTAACGGTTTTCTTTTTTCGGTCCGCAGCGAATTTTGGACAATTTATTTCTGAAAAGGAAAGAACTATCTTGTAACTACATTTTGAATGATGTTTGTACTCATTTCTTAGGTGAATTTTTGTAAAAAAAGAAGGAAAAAAATGTCAGATAAAATATAACCTGGTCGTCAGATAAAAAAAAATTTAGTTGCCACTGGTGACCTGGCGACTGTATTTGTCAAGCCTCGGTTGTAATCATAAAGAATATTTGGCAATTTATCACCTGCTCCCGACTAACGGAAAAATGCCTTAAAATCAATTTATCCTAATCCTGATAATATTATAAATATGATTGTGTGTGTGAATGTTTGGCTGAAGTAAACGTGAAAACGGAGGATTTAATGGCCCCGTATCTTTGCATATAGATGAATTATAACCCAGAAATGAACATAGGCTTGATTTTTTTTTTTTCAAATACTTTTCTTAATAATTAAAAATTTCATTATTTTCATAGAGAATCAATGAATATTTTTCCTGTAAAATTTAATTAACCATTTTACGTTGCTAAGCATTATCGTTGCCAATAAATACAGAACCTAGAATAATAATTTTTCCCCAGCAATAATTTTTCCATTGAACGATTTCCATGTAAAAAACAAAAATTAAATATAAATAAAAATAAGACGAATTTCCATGATATTTAAAACGAAAATATGGAGTATTTGTTATTATACATGAAGTAGGAATATCAGTTACGTTGAGAAGACATTTTCTGCCAAGGACTGCGTTATCATCAGAAAGAAAAATGAACAATAATTATATTATTTAGAAAAGATTTCGCTGGGACTATGGAACTATGAAAAGGATCCTCCTTGTCTTGGACAAATATGACGTCATAAATAAAACATGTATTTTCAAATATTCGTAATAATACAAGGAGCATGAATATCAGTATATAATGAAAGTAAATAAATAATGGACGTCATATTTAAGATGAAAAACTGAAATATATTTTATCGATACTAATTAATAATAAGCTTGAATATCATTTACATACATATGTGAGTTTCCTGCAAAAATTTACGTCATGATTACCAGGAAAAGAAAATTAACAAGAATTATGTCATTAAAAAGAGATTTCTCTGGGGAAAAAGTGAGGTCATATTTGAAATAAAACGGGAATTTCCAAATATGTTTTAAAGGGAGTGTGAACCAATTCCGTACATTAATAATACAAGGATCAGTAAGCATAGAAAGTAGATGAGTTTCACGCCATATTTAAAACATTTTTTTTTGAAAATCTATACTGATTATTAAGCATGAGTATTAGTTATATACAGATGAGAGTTTTCTGCTAAAACCCACATCATAATTTTAAGAAAAGGAAAATGAACACGAATCTGTTATATTAAAATCTGACCGTCTGTTTGTATTTCGCAACTACTCCTCTTAGGCTATCGAACGCAACGCGATTTACTTAACACTAGTTATCATTGATCTGAGGATGTAACACAAACTCTCAGAATTTAAAAAATTTAATTAGATTCCGAGATATTATTATTATTATTATTATTGTTGTTATTGTTATTGTTATTATTATTATTATTATTATTGTAAATTTTAACGAAGTTTCTCTGATTAATAGCGGTAAGTAAATTACTCCATATTTGTCGATGAAAAAGGAGAAATAAAACAGATCGATATATATGTTTTAAGACATTGTCTCATTAAAACTGAAAACAGAATTTATTTTCACTTTGAATAAATGGTGAAAACAAAATCTTGATTTCAGTAAAATATTCGAAAAACAAAAACATATTTTCACATATTCAAACTTTATGAATAAATTTATTCTGCAGAACAGAAATAGTCTGCCAACATATTGTCATTTAGAAAACAAGATTTGTTTCAGCTATAAATTAAACCAAGGAGGCATAAATGAATTTAAAGAAAAAAAGTATACTATTTCCAATTAATTATTTTTGAAGGATGACTGTTAAAACGTTTCACAAAGTCATTAAAAGTAAAATAGTTCATTAGGTAAAATTGACATTTGTTTTTACCCAATTCGTCGATTTCCACTATTTTATTTGGCCCTCCTTTTTGCATTGGTTGCAATTTCATTTTCGGGATTATTTGGCACAAAATTTCACTTTTTTAAGACTGAGTTATGTCAAGGTCCCTATAACAAAAAAATACCGTACTGTCTCCTATGAAATGTGATAAATAGTTAGTTATTTATTTACGTTTTTAACTATCGGGAGTGAAATATTTTGCTTAATCAAGGCATTTATTCTTCTTTTAATGTTGCGTGGACGAAGTCACTCGGGTAACAGCTAGTAATATTATAAATGTGATTGTGTGTGTGAATGCTTGGTTGCAGTAAACGTCAAAACGGAGGATTTAATGGCCCTGTATTTTTGCATATAGATGTACTATAACCCAGAAATGAACATAGGCTCGATTTTGTTTATTTTATTCAAATATTTTTCTTAATAATTCAAAATTTCATTATTTTCATAAATAATAAATGGACATTTTTCTTCGTATAAATTTTTTAAATGGTTAAATTTACTTTATCGTTGCCAATACTAAGTCAAAACCCGGAATAATAATTTTTACTCAACAATTTATTTTGAATTGAAAAATATCTACGTGAAAAATGAAAATGAAATAAAAAAAATCTATATATAAAATCCGATGTTGGTATGTAAGTATGTTCCTTATACAAATCTACAGTTTTTGTCCGATTTGAACGAAATTGATGTACATACGCTTTAAGAACACGAGTAAAATTATTGTCAACTTAAAAAAAAATTCTCAGATAATTTTTTACCACTGTCTTCAAACATCTCCCATAGTTTATAATTACATAAATTTATTTTCTTTTCAATTTCTTTCCCGTTGCCATTAAAAAAACTGCGTATGGACAATATTTTTATAAACCAATAAAAATTCAGATTCACTCACTATAACTTGAAATTCGAAACTGACGTAATTCTGAGAAGATAATGTGATTTTTTCGCATACTAAAAATATTATTTATAAGTGCGTTTAAATGACACTGTACATTATTTAAATGTGTTTGGAGATAAAAAATAAATAGTTTACCTGCTAATTTTACAAAGATAAATTGTTTCCACTGGTTTGTTAATATCAAACTAAATTTTCCAAGAAATAAAAACATATTTTCTTGTATTGAAACTTCATGATTAAATTTATTTTACATAACCAAAAATCGTCTGTCAAATATTGACATTTAGAAACCATTACATCGTAACTTTTTCAGCTTTAGCTTCAACCAAGGAGGCATATTTAAACTCCTTGGATTTAGGTGGGCAATAATTGCCACTATTAATAAAAACTGGATTTAAAGAAAACAGTATAGTATTTTCCATTATTCTTTGAATATTGGTGTTAAAACAAAAGGAATTAAAAGTAAAATGGTAGAATATTTCATATTTAACTAGACAGATATCAGTTAATAGGAAAAACTATCTCTGGTGAACGCGTCGTCATATTTTAAATCATGTGTCGATTTTCTTTCAGGAAATATTAGTAGATTTTAGCAATTACACAAAGTAGCGAAATTTCCACAGAATGTAATGATCACCAAAACATAAGTTTAACATCCTTTTACCGTACGATCTTCCAGAATTTTAAATTCTGATAAAAATTAATAAATATATTAAAGCCGGTGTAAAAGTTGTTACATGTGCAATTTTCATTGGAGAATAGGGTTTGCCTGTGACATCGTTCACGTGAAATTAAAAGAAGAGTCGATGCCACTAATTAAACAAGAAAATCCTCCTTCCTATTTTTTAAAGACATCATGACTATGGAAAAGCACAACAGAAAAGCCAATGAGAAATCCAGGTATTATCAGTTATCTTTCTCTGATACTTATATAATTCCTTATAATTTTAAAATATCTAAATCCATAGTTAAAAATATTTCTGCAGGACAATTTTTGCTCCTCATTAGAATATATTGCTATCAAATTACGGAAGTCCCATAATCCTAATCTACAACACAACAATCAATATTACAATGTTTGTTCATAATTGGGGTGCTTTTTTCAGATACTTTTCGTCATTGAAATAAAAAATCCCTGACGGCTCGGCCTACAGGCACAGGTAGATTTCGAAGACGCAGACCGTAGGGCGCCTGTTTGTTGGAAATTGTGGAAGAAATTACCTTTTTGCCATGATGCGGCAGTTGGAACCGCTTACTTCGAAACCTAACTACAAGCGGAGTTTGCAAGCGGAGCCAGCAGGATTTTTTTTTTTTTTTTTTTTTTTTTTTTTTTGCTATAAGAGTTGGTCTTATAAAAAACTTATCAATATAAAAGTTTTAAATAATATTAAGAGGATTTATAATAAATTTAAGCGGATTTGAAATCTTGGGAATTGACGTAGTTATGATTTTTTTTCTTCTAAAACCCCCCTACCCCCCCCCCCCCTCTTGGGGCCATTTTTAATTATATCACAAATCTGTCATACATAAATTTTCGGCCCTTCTCCTAGAAGTAATAATAACTTCAAATGGATTCGATACGTATTTAATTAAGAAATTATGGGTTTTTTTCTGTTTTTACAAAAAGCCGCCCCATCCCCCCTCCCCCTGGTTCGATTTTGCCTATTAACGAACTTGACCGAGATTTTATTCCCCTTGATTTTATGTATCAGTTTCGAAAAGATGCGGGAGTTGGAACCGTCTACTTCGAAAAATAACTTGTTTGCAGGCGGAGCCGGCAGGGATTTTTTTTTTTTAATTTTTTTTTTTTTGCTATAAGGGTTGGTCCTATAAAAAACTTGTCAATATAAAAGTTTTAGATAATATTAAAAGTATTTATAATAAATTTAAGCTGATTTGATATCTTGTGAATTGACGACGTTATGAATTTTTTTCTTCTAAAACACCCCTTTTTCCCCCCCTTGGGGCCATTTTTAATTATATCAAAAATCTGTCATACATACATTTTCGCCCCTTCTCCTAGAAGTAATAATAACTTTAAACGGATTCGATACGTATCATAATTAAGAAATTATGGGGGTTTTCTGTTTTCACAAAAAGCCCCCCCACCCTCTCCCCCATGGTTCGATTTTGCCCATTAACGAACTTGACCGAGATTTTATGCCCCTTGATTTTATGTATCAGTTTCGAAGAGATTTGTGCAGAATTATTTCAGTTATCGTGTTCATAAAAAAGTGACATAGATAGATAGATAGATAGATAGATGTATATATATATATATATATATATATATATATATATATATATATATATATATATATTATAAAGTTTTGAACTGGGGGTGGTTTTGGGTTCTGGGAGTCATGATCGGCGTAGATCTGCAAAAATTTTTCAAAAATTCCAACTTAGGTGAGAATGTAATAGGTAGTATTTCTTACGAAATCTACCTAATAAGTAACTATATTGCTTAGTAAATATGCATTTAGGTTTTGAAAGTCTTTGGAGAGTGGTAAACATTTTGATATTGTTGGTAGATCTATAGCTGTTAAAAGTGTGGCACTGTGAAATAAAAATACAATAAATATATGAGAATAATTTTTTTTTCTCCTAATTTTATTTATTTTTAAACTTTTATGTTCCATCACGTTTTAATTTCTTTTTAAAATATCGTATAACTTCAATTTTTATTTTAAGATGTAAAGTGTTTTGAATATAAACATAATTTATGTTGACTTTATTTATTCTATTAAAATAAAAGTCATATATAAAGTAACACGTTAATTAACAAATGTATTCAAAAATATTTACTAATATAATCATTTTAAAAAAAATTTCTTCGAAACGAAACTTAAATAATTTCCATGAACGGAATAAATGTAAAATAGAATAAATAGAAATGCTAAAATAGAAAAACAAAGAAAAAATGTATTCCACACTTAATCCCAGTGAAAGAGTATGAAATTTCAAACTCATGAAAGAAATTTAAATGTTCATATATATAAAAACAAAAATACGCAAATTGTGATTATCAGAAGTATTTATACTATGATATGTGATAAAGAGTTTGTTAATTGTATATATTTCTTTGCTTAATTATTGCATTAATTTTCTTTAAATGTTACGTGAACGAAGTCACAGGAAACAGCTTGTTAATTTATAATTAAGTTATACAAATATTAAAATGTTGTATTGCCAACGCAATTTTTATACCTTTAGCATATCACGAAGTGGAAAATCGATTACTAAATTCCATCTTTACATACATGAGCCAAGTTAAGATAAACAAGAACGAAAAATAATGCATTCCAGGTAGATTATGAAACAATTTCCAACACTAACAGAATAGTGTTAAGAAATTTCATTTTTGAGATATCTAAATAAAACAAAAAAAAAAAAAAAAAAAAAAATCCATAACGCAACGAAATTTTATTTTCTACAATTGCTGCCCATATCCGGCAATGCAGTAGAATTCTTTCATGTAGTCCTGTATGTAACCTATATAATTTTTACACACCACTTAATAAACTAAAAATTAGTTATTCATAAGTCGTTATATCCATATTCATAAGTCATTAGTAAGTCATAAATTTAGTAAATGCATTGTGGCCGCATTGCCCTCCACTAGTTTTTACCCTTTATAACGAAGAAAAGAAAGTATAGGTTTTATGTTTCGTTCGATTAATAGACATTCTGACATTATCACCGAAAGCTTCTAAATTGAATCAGTTTTGATAAATTGTATCATCCATCTCTCGTAGCATAACACACAAAACACAACAAGTTACGAGGCTACGTCGAGAGATAAATCGATTTCAGAAACACACTTTATCTGTTTCTGATCTGTGTTCTTACATATCTATACAACATTTCTTTAACTTGCTGTATAAGTTCTGAGATTAGAAATATTTCTTGCCGTCAAATGATATTTTCTGAAAAGATAATCATTGATTGAGAAGACCTTCATATCCCTTTTCCCCATTCATTTACCATATTCAATTGATTTCTTTTGTTGTGGCATGTTTCATTAAATATCATGAAATATTTTGTATGATTGGATATTTTGTAGCCAAAATTCTAACTAACATAAGCATTAGACGAATAATATTGCTGCTAAAATATAATTTGCTAAATGTAATGTAAAGTTGAATCTACTTTGATAGAAATAAATGAAAAATTTAAAAACATACAGACTATAATTATGATCTAATTTATCAAAAAATTTTTAGGTAGTTTCTATTAAAAAAAGTAAGAGGTACCTATTACAGCCGTCCGGAAAGCATTTCCGAAAATTTCAATATATTTTCCCCGATCAGGACCCTAGACCACAAAACTATCCTACGTCCAAATGTTCATTTATATCAATCTATCTATCTATATATATATCTAATTTTTGTCATGCGATATCATTCATATTTATGAACTAATTTGGATATAACTGAGCACGTGTGTAGGACATACTAATGTCTTGACCGATTTCGTTGGCCAGCTTCATCCGCCATGTTGTTTAAAAATGGCAACAACTGAAAAATTTCAAATTAATTTTTTTCGCGTCTTTCGCAGCGCTCATCGGCTTAACTATTCGAAATACGATAAACTAAAAATACAATTTTGTACTTTAACCTTCTAACAGTGCAATCTGTTTAAAAATAGCTTAATTTTTTTTTTTTGAAAACGTCTGTTTTCTCCTCTCTCTCTCTCTCTCTCCCCTCCCCCCTCCCTCCGGTTTAGAAGCCTGCATCGGTTTAACTTTTTTAGAGCAGGGTTGAAGCAAGTTCAGATTAATCGTACTGTTCGCCGGTGGTGTTCTTGGAAAGAGAGATTCCAGAAGGAAATCCAGGGATTAATGCTCCAGTTGGGTCATTACCAACTGCCATGGCTCCAGTTGGGGATTGCAATTAATATATCTAAACGTTTGACATTAAATCGGCAATCACTGTAAAAAAAGGCGCCTTAGTTCGTTTGGATGGAGTTTGATATAAAAATATAAAATCATACATATTTGAGGGTAATGCCGAAGCCAGTGGGGCCAACATTACATTTGTTTGGAAAGATTCCTGTTAAAATATAAAACCATTTAACACTGATTTTAGCTATATTTAAGGTTATTATCACGGGTCCGGGCAGCGCCTGGTGGTTCAGCTATGTTAATAATACATTTTATCCTCTTATCGTACATAATAATATATAAGGTTATGTTAAAAAAGAAAAATCAGAACTAACTAATGAGACTCAAATCTTTGATTTATGTAAAAATAATTTAACTTCTAATTATTCTCGTATCCTTTAACTATCCTCAAATTTAAAACCTCCAACATTAGTTCGTTTGGAAAGACTTTAGTTTAAAAATATTAATTCATTCTACAGTGATTTTAGGTAAATTTAAGGTTATTACCACGAGCCTGAGCTACGTCGGTCTTTTGTTTAAAATCATAAAATCAAAAGAGACCGGAGCGTGCGTAGCACGCCCGGTGTACGCTACCACAGGGAATGGGGATCCACCACTATAAGTTTGTTTGAATAGATTTTCATTTTAAAATATTGAGTCACAAATTTTTTTTAGGTGTACGCTACCGAAGCCAGTAGGGCCTCCAACATTACATTTTTTGGAAAGATTCCTGTTAAAATATAAAACCATTTAACACTGATTTTAGCTATATTTAAGGTTATTATCACGGGCCCGGGCAGCGCCTGGTGGTTCAGCTATGTTAATAATAAATCTTATCCTCTTATCGTACATAATAATATATAAGGTTATGTTAAAAAAGAAAAATCAGGCTACCGTGCTTTATGGCAATGATTTATGCTTGCAAAATACAATAGATAACAGAACCATATTTTTTTCGAGCAGTCAAACCTTGTTAGTACGTAACTCTCGTTCCCACTTAAAAATAACTTCAGAGTGACTTCTTAAGCGGAGTTTATAATAAATGTAAAATAAAGTTCCATTTATATAATATGTATATGTCTATAAGTAAATTAGATTATAAATTATATAAATTAGTAGAATAAGAATTAGAATTCTTTAAATGGCAAAGTAAGGAAAGTATAGTAAGTAAGTATGTTACGTAGTATTTAATTGTATAATTCAATACGTACCCTTTTGTTACTGCCTTACAAAAAAAAACACATATTTTTGTTTGATATCAGTTTTCTGAAATCAATTTTTTTTTCCTCTAAGGAATATAGCATATTATATTCGCTATATCTGTAGTGTCATTTAAAACAGTCTCTTTAGTTCATCAATGAAAGTTTTTTTCCTTTGCAATAATCGATTTGGGAGCTTTCTCTTCTTCATGATCGCTATCGGTTTCTACATGCTGGCCTGTTCTTCTCTTCCAAAACATGAGCAACAATTTCAATTATTGTTGCATTCCGAGAATTTGTTGATATGTCAGGCAATCTTTCTAAGAGAAGGGCTGCCATCCGGATTGCTGTTAAACTGTCATGCATAACATAAACGATGTGTTTGTGGAGATAACCTTGCACAAAGAAATTCAGCCGACTTTGCCTATACCACTTTTAAAAGCGACAAAATGGTGATGCAATGAGCGGAGTAGAATATGTGAAAAAGCGTATGAGAATGGTCGGGACTTATGGAACATGACGTAATATGCGGGATGATGTTTTATCCAGGTGACTTAATAACGAGGTTTGACTGTATATTCAGTTGGAAATTTTGCTTTTGACAAATTTGATTCTGGTGTGCATGAGATATTTTTTTTTTCAAAGAATTTTGCTCACGGATTTAAGCAACAACGCGAACAAAACTTTTTATTTTATTTTATTGTCTACTTATTTTGCGTCATTGTACCCAAAGTTTAAATTATTCCAAAAAGTAACAACTATTAATAATTAATAGTAATACTTTTAAGTGCTTGCAAACAATATATGCGTTATTTGCAATTTTGTAATAAATGTACTATTTTTAAAGAATCATTATTATTTGTTCTTAATAATCTCTTTGAAATACATTTTAAATGCTAAATATTTTTTCATCCACTTAAAAAAAATCATTCATCAGAGGGTTAATTATATAATAACTCTGGGTAATTTTTACATTTGTTCGCTTTCTAATGTCAATGTTGAAAATATTAGAAAATTGCGTTTTTGAAAATTAGACAGTTATTTAATACGCCTCTTTTACATTCTGTTCAAGGCGAACTAATGAGACTCAAATCTTTGATTTATGTAAAAATGATTTAACTTCTAATTATTCTCGTATCCTTTAATTATCCTCAAATTTAAAAGTAAAAACGACAATTTTAAACTATACGACAAACGTCTTTGAGATCATTATTTCATTAGCGTGATTTCTTTGCATTTCATTTACTATTATAAACCTTTACGGAGGGATTCATTATTATTATTATTATTTCTTTTTGCAAACTTTCAATAAAAATTTTCTCATTGGAGAATTTTTACAAATAATTTCTAAAATAAAACTCCCGAAACGCTATTATAATTGAAGGAAATGTTATCTGCAAAAATTTATTTTCAAACAGAATAGTGAAATTTTAAACTAAAAGAGTTCAAACAACTTAGAATTTTTAACTACATTCTTTTGATCTATATTTTCCAGCAAATCATTATTTTCTAATCTTTTTTTCTTTTCATATATCACATTTAATTGTTTCTGCAGCTTATTTTGGCCTTAAGATGTTTTGAAATAGCTATAATGATTCTAGGATAATCAAACTTCTATAAAGAGTTATTCCGTTTTTAAGACACTTTATGCTTTGAAATATCTGTTGTGGTTCTAGAATAATTAAACTTATATGAATATTTATTTATTTATTTATTTTTTTTACACATACCTTATATTTTATTGTTTAAACTAAAATAACTAAAAATAGATTACAACAGTTTTTTACGCAGTGTTCATTCATTTCTCTTCAATGCACTCGCTTTATCTTACATTATTTTTAAATAAATAAGAAATCCTAGAAAGGTCTTTCTTTTTACACATAAAATACACTATGATAAAATACAAGATTCAACTCTAAGTACTATTGAAAAACAGAGAGTGTTTTTAGAAAACACTAGAAATTTATAAAATTCAAAGTATAATAAATCGCTAAGCTTTGGCAGTAAAATAAGCAGTAATACGTTTGCGCGCATGCGCGGCAGCGTATTACTGCTTATTTTACTGTTTATTACGTTTAATTTTATGGTATAATACTGGCAGCTGGGATGCCAGTATTATACTGTGAAATGAACATTTTTTTTTGCAGTGTAGAAACCTCAGAAACCAATGTATTTTCGAGATTTAAAGAAGGATTTATAAAAACAAAGTTTATTTTGCTTCCTAAGTTTTTCGGAAATTTTTCTGAGCAATTTTCATAGCATATTAACCAGTTTACTCTAAACCGGAATATTGGTTTTTAGGCTGCTATCAATTTTCAATTATACGTTTTCAGCTGCGTAATTGAATTTATACATGCAAGAGTAACAAAATAACATGGATTTTAATGTCGATGTTAATGTTAATGTTGCTATTTTAGCATGTTTGTCTGTAAAGCACGTTTGTTGAACAGGAAAATGTTTACTTCCAAATTGATAGCACCCGAAAAACCTATATTCCAGATCTATAAAACTACTCGGAAACGTTTCCGAAAATCAGTGGCAGAAAATTAAACTTTTTTTTTTTTTTTTTATATATATATAAATGTCTCTTTAAATCTCGAAAATAATTTGTTTCTGGAGTTTCTAAAGATAAAAAAAGCTTTTCGGAGTCGTGGGTAAGTCTGAAGAGGTTGTTGTATATTTTTGTGATTATGTTACATTTACCTAGATTAAGAAGGAGCTGTCTTTTTTACTATACAATGCATTGGTGAATTGTATAAGCTCTATTTAGTTGAAGTCGGTAAAAAGGAGGGTTTTCGTCCAATTTAAAAATGCTAATTGTAATATATTTTATGTAATATTTCTTGTTCGTTTATTCAAATAACGTTTCTTTAAAAGATTGCAATTTCTTCTGTTATTTGAAATTTTTATAAAAAAAAAAAAATAAATATTAATCAGAATATTGTTTTATAAAAACTAACTTTATGTACCAAATAAAAAACTGAAAATGCGTGAAAAATATAGTCAAATAAATGTGGCATTTTTTGTTTGTAGAAATCAAGTAATGTTTGACCCTACAATGCCCATAAGAAAACTTCTATGTTCTATGGTGTTTCTATGATCATGGGACAAACTTGGAAGGGTGGTGCAGCTGACTAAAACAAACAATTTTTGTATAGGAAAGCAGGGTCGGAAATCCATTTATATAGTCAAAATTACAGGGCGTCTCACTGCAATCCAAAGTCGCGTTTTCGTTCATAACTTTAACAGTAGTGAAGATATTTTAACGAAATCCTTACAATATGCTTACGATTTATAGTTGCGAATTTTGTTAAAATATCTTCACTGCTGTGAAAGTTATGAACGAAAACGTGACTTCGAATTGAAGTGAGACGCCCTGTAATTTTGACTAAATAAATGGATTTCCGACTCTGGTTTCCTATACAAAAATTGTTTGTTACAGAGTCCTGTACCACTTCTCCAAGTTTGTCCCATGATCGTAGAAACACCCTGTATATATATTGTCTCAGATTCACAGGTTGTATTGTATGGTTTTCAGTAAAAAAGAGTAATTAAAAACAAATTTTATCAAAAGGTACATGTTATCAACTAAATGACTCACAAATTTCAAGATCGCATCACAGCAACAAAAATTAATCAAACATTCAAAGTTCTACAACTATCAATTCAACATTTAGCTAACTTTACCATTCAAGCAAAAAAAAAAAAAGAGCGATAGAGATCTGCACGAGTCGGGCTCGGGCCGGGCGTGGTCTCTACTCGTTTCGGGCCGGGCCCGGGCCATACTTTTTTTCTGAAGGCTTGGGCCGGGCCTTACTTTTTCCCTGAAGGATAAGGCCGTGCCTTAAATTATTTTTTCCGTACAGAGCCGGGACTGGTTTCATTCTTCCTAGTCTTCACGAACCAAAATTTTCAGTCCTGGTTTTGACTCGCATGAAAATCATTGTCTCGGCGTGACCTGGTCCGTTCGAAGGTCAGTAAAATAAGACCTGGCACAAAAATCTTTGCAAAACAAGCATACATTTTTAAATCGCCATTATTCTACAATTAAATATTAAAATTTATTACTTATAAAGAATAGTATTAAGTATTGCGCGGCAGCGCAATACTTATTTATTTCCAGTGTGACATCTTAATGTTAATTTAACACAGCAAATCCCATTGAACGAGTTAATTTACTAGAGTTTTTCCCACTTTTTGTACGCGTTGCCACAAAATTTTAACTGTGTGCTAATTCTAATAAAATTTGAAATAGTGAAATTCTTTGGCTGACGTCAGGATCAAAATGGATTAAATGCCGTTGCATATAGATGAATTATAATGCAGGAAGTAACATAAGCTATGTTTTATTTACGTTATTCAAATATTTTTCTTAAGGCTGCTCGTCAGTAAACTTCCCGGTTCCCCTCGCTAATGTTATTCCTATGGGCGTAGGATGCATTCGTATTTTTAAAATATCTCCCCAGGAAATTAATATTTTTAACTTCTGTTTTCTTTGTACCGTTCTTAAAGAATGTCTCTTTTTTTTTCTTAGTTGTCAATTTTTTTCTAAAATATATACTGAATTTTATGTGAAATGTTAAAATCTTATTCAGTTTCGCTGAGATTTTAACACATAAAAATATAAATTAAGCACATGGTTTAGAAATATTTTGATAACTAAGAAAAAAAAGAGACATTCTGTAAGAACAGTACGCATAAAACAGAAGTTAAAAATATTAATTTCCTGGGGAGATATTTTAAAAATACGAATGCATCCTACGCCCATAGGAATAACATTAGCGAGGGGAATCGGGAAGTTTACTGACGAGTAGCCTCAGCCTTAATAATTCAAAATTTCATAATTTTCACTGGGAATCAATGGACGTTTTTCCTATAAAATTTAACTATGTTTCTTTATTGTTGCCAACAATTCAAAAACCATAATAATAATTTGACCACAGCAATAATTTTTTAATTGAAATATTTCCACGATCAAAATAAAACTGAATTAGATTTTTTTTACGTTTTAAAAAATGGAACAACACGACATCATTACTCTAAATAAACAGACATTTTCAAATATTTGGTTATAATTCAAGCAAAAAGCAGGTGAGTATGTCGCCACATTTGTAACAAAAAAAGCATTTCAGTATACATTTGTTCATAATACAAGGAGCATCAATATGAAAAAATACAGGAAGCAATTGTATATATGACGTCATATTTATAACAAACAATTGAAATAATTTCACCGATAGTGATTAATAAGTATGAATATTAGTTACATACAAGAGAAAATTTTCTGTCAAATAGTTTATAGGAGATTTCGCTAGGGAGAAAGTTGACGTCTTATTATATATTAATTGCGTAGATGGTTATTATGAAATAGATTGTACTTGTTCAACACAATTTACTTTTTCGTTTATAGCGCTCCCTGGGAGTAAATAAGGTAACCAAATTTAAATAAAATTGATTGTTTTAATGTTTCATTTTCATTGTATAATAGCTATATTGAAATTAAAAGTAGTTGGCACAGATTCAACACAATTTTCTTTTCTGTTTATAGAGACTCCTGGCGAGAAATAGGATAACTAATTTTTTTTTTAACTTTATTTTTTACGGGTTTGTATAAATTATTTGAATAATGCCATGATCAAATTTATGTTTAATAAACATTTTCGCATGATTGTTTACACTGGTAGCGCCCATGGTGGAACATTGCCTAACTAAAACTTTAAAATCCATTTTTCTTATGTTTTTCCATATGCCTACCATGCTTCAAGTTAGAATTAGGTAATACTGATACAATAAAATTTATTCTTGCATGTATAGCGTCACTGGTGGAAATAGCGTAACCAAATCATATATTATAATACAAGCAAATCTTGTGTGTGTATTAGAGATCTCTTTTCGGAGCCCGGGCCTACCCGAGCCCCACGATTTTAAATCCGAGTCCGCCCGAGCCCGAAACATTTTGCATCTTTAGAGCACGAGTCCGGCCGATCCCGATACCGAAAAAATTGCATAATATTTAAAAATTGTTTTAAAAGTAATATCTCATTTTTAAAAATCTTCGTACAAGAAAATAACTGTTAACCCCGTGCACATAATTAATTTTATGGAAATTTACATTCAATTTTATCAAAAGAGAAGTTTGGTATGAAATAAAAATATACTTCTTTAAAAGGATCGATGTAAGGGCGTGAACACAATTTGGAAATACAATAAAGCGGTCTGTTTTAAACTTTACGATATTTTATAACACATAACATAATTTTTTTAAAATGAAGCCGCGTCAAAAATTATGGGGAGGGGTGGGGGTGAGCGCGTTCTGCCGACACGGGGTGGGGGGATTTTCTAAATTTTGCCGACACCACTCATGTGATATATCGTTCGAAAGGCCTGTGACCGCTTATTCATATTATGCACCTCCGGTGTCCATCCGTTCACTATGCCCCCCCAAGGGGGGCACTTTTCTAAATTTCGCCGAAACCCCTCATGTAATATATCGTTGGAGAGGTCTATAACCGCTTAATCATATTATGCATCTCCGGTGTCCAAATTTGCCCCCCTAAGGGCGGCACTTTTCTAAATTTTGCCGATACCCCTCATGTGATATATCGTTGGAAAGGTCTGAGACCGCTTAATCATATTATGCATCTCCGGTGTCCATACCCCCACTTCTCCACCAAGGGAGGCACTTTTTTAAATTTTGCCGATACTCCTCATGTGATAAATCGTTGGAAAGGTCTGAGACCGCTTAATCATATTATGCATCTCCGGTGTCCATACTCCCACTTCTCTCCCAAGGGAGGCACTTTTTTAAATTTTGCCGATACCCCTCATGTGATAAATTGTTGGAAAGGTCTGAGATCGCTTAATCATATTATGTATCTCCGGTGTCCATCCCCCACTTTGCCTCCCCAAGGGGGGTACCTTTCTAAATTTTGCACTCACCCCTCATGTGATATATCGTTGGAAAGGTCTGTGACCGCTTAGTTATATTATGCAGCACGTGACTGCTATACGGTGCCTCAGGCAGCGGGGACCCGAGCCGGAGGTTCGTTCAGTTAGAGGTTTATACTATTTGATGTGCAAATTAAGGGATCATCCTGTGCCGAAGGCAGCGGGGACCCGTGTCGGAGGTTCGTTCGGTTCGAGGTTTTACAAGATTCGAGGCACCGATGTAAGTTAAGGGCGCGCTAGTTGGCGAAGCCAGCCAGTTTTCTTATTATTTGCATTATATAACGAAAATTCTTGACACGTTCCCTGTTTACAATTATATTCAAGAACATTCTGCTCATATATACTCGTTATTATTTTTATACTTCTTATCATGTGATAAAACAACATAAGATTTTATGGATAGCTTTCACACACCACTTACTCTTCCACTGTTCCATCTTCCTCTGTTTTTTTCCAAAGTGGTTGCAAACGTATTTTTCACAATGGAATAAAATTATTTGCAAAAATGAACATGATTTGTTTATTATTATCAGTATGAAGATGAGAAACAATCCGTTGAAGTCCGTTATATATATATATATATATATATTGTAAAAAATTACTTTTATTTTTTAAAATTGTTTACCGAATAATCAATGTTTGAACTGTATATTTCATATTACCAGTACTGATTTTGATCTGTGCAGTCTTTTACATACTTGTGTCGTGTGAATCTTATCTGCTTCATATTAATTTGTTATTAAAAAACTTGAGATATTAAAAAAAAGGAACTTGCAAAGCAAATTAAAAAAGTAAATTTATTTCTATGTTGTTAAGCCCGAGAAGGGACAGATATTAAAATTATTTTATTTAGTCAATGCTACAATAATGTTGTATTTTTATATTAAATCTTACTCAGTCTATTTAATCTTAAAAAAAATAATTTAAATTTGAAACATGATATTAAAACAACTTTAAAACATTTCATTTAGTTGAAATGAAATCTAAATAAATCTTCAACTTTTTTTTCAGTTTTACATGCATTATGCAAAATTTGTATTGTAGCAAATTCTAACAAACAAGAAACATAAGAGGTTCAAATAATTTAAAAAGTTGAAGATTTATTTAGATTTTATTTTAACTAAATGAAATGTTTTAAAGTTGCTTTAATATGATGTTTCAAATTTAAATTTACTTTTTTAAGATTAAATAGACTGAGCAAGATTTAATATAAAAATGCAACATTATTGTAGCATTGACTAAATAAAATAATTTTAATATCTGTCCCTTCTCGGGCTTAACAACATAGAAATAAATTTACTTTTTTAATTTGCTTTGCAAGTTCCTTTTTTTTAATATTTATACACTTATTAAAATATGGCTAAATTAAAATATAGTAAAACGTGTGAAAAAGAACCTGCTTATGACGAAATCCTGTCTTAAACTGAAAAATGTGTTGATCCATGAAAAATGAATATACTAATACGTAAGAAAAGAATATATAATACATTTACACCTGCTAAGAAGGCAAATTGTCTATAACTCATTTTTTTTTCCTTCCCTATGCAATTCTATCTTAGAAGATTTTACTGTATAGCATTTTTCTGATTTTTAAAACTTCAATGAATGGAATGTGGATTAATATTAATGATAACTTAAACACATACATACTACAAGTAGAGATTTATTAAAAAGAATAAATATTTCAGGTTGCGGCACCTCTATAAAAATGAAGATTATAAATATGAAAAAAAAAAAAAGGCTAAGATAGAAATTTTTGGTTAGATCTCCTAGAAGGCAAATTTTTAACCACATCGACGTAAAAATCAATGTTTTGTAGAAATTCACTCGAGCCGGACCGGGCTCGGGCCGAGATTTTAACTTTTTTCCGGGCCGGGCTCAGGCTGAACTTTTAGCTTTTATACCAGGCCGGGTTGGGCCGTTCGGGCTTGGGTCGAACTTTTAACTTTTAAATCGGGCCAAGCCAATATTTTTTTTTGCTCGGGCGGGGACGGGCTTGGGCCGAACTTTTAATTTTTGTATCGAGCCGGGCCGGGCCTGGAAATTTCGGCCCGTGCAGACCTCTAGAGAGCGAGCAAGCGAATAAGAGGGGGAGGAGAGGGGGGAGACTTGCTGCCTTTTTTTGACATTTTTATCTCAAAAGAGAAGACTAACTCAAGTTCTTGCTTGTTTGAAGGAGGTATAAAACTTTGGAAGATTATAGTATCGTATTACAAAATTCGAGAAATATGGGACTTTTTTCAATAAACTCTTCTAGACGGCACCACGGTACATATTCACTTAAAATCTAAGCCTGGAGGTTCTTTCAAAGAAGTGTCACCTGGAGGTGATAATGGGCGTTGGCGGGTTAATTAAAAATTACAAACTAAGCTTTAACCTGAATATTCTATTATATCTATTAAACACAAAAAATTATGTTATAATAAAAAAATCTATTATACCGGGTATTTGAAAATATCTGTGCGAAAGTAAAAACGCTATAAAAAAAGATCTATGGGTCGGAGAGACATGCGGTTTGCAGATAAATATTCAGCGTGGTACAAAATTTTGTATGACAAAAAAAAAAAAAAAAAAAAAAAAAAAAAAAAAATAGTTAGTTAAAAATCCCGACAATAGACTGCAGATAATTCCATATTGCTCTCACAACGCAAGGTTTGGATACAAAAACATTAGAGAATACTGCATGTACAATTTTAATGCGCAAAAGTAATAATGGTGCGTGATGTTATTATAATTGAAAATTGTATAAGATAGCCATTATAAGTTTTGCGTATTAAAAGTGTGTACATGCAGTATTCTCTAATTTTTTTAATCCAAATTTTGCGTTGTGTGAGCAATATGGAATTATTCTATGGAATTATCTGCAGCAGCGCCCTCTGTTGTTGGGATTTTGAACTCATTTTTTATGTCATACAAAAATCCCGTACCACGCTGAATATTTATCTGCCAACCACATGTCTCTCCGACCCATAGATTTTTTTTTTCTATCGCGTTTTATTTTTGCACCAAACTTTTGAAACACCCGGTATATTATTAGAACATTAAAAAAAATCCTTTCGTATTTGACAGCATTAATACACTGCTCTACTAAAGTTTTATACCATAATAAATTTTCACAGTAAAAATACTTTCCCTGATGTGTTTCGTTAAAAAAAGGTGCTACAAATCTCGAGAGCTCCATTTTTATGCCGAATCACTATTTATTCTTTTTCTGCTAAAAATACGTTCAAACAAGAATAAAATGTCAAAAGAAAATCACTTCGAATTTATTGAGTTGAAACAAGGAATTTTCGTAAGAGTCGGAGTTACCGAATTTGTTGATAAATGATTATCTGTGAGTCAAGAGATGGAAAAAGAAATGCTATCATATTTCAATTTATTTTTGATCAAAGTGCTCAAGAAAAGCTATTGTATGATCAGTTATGAGAATGTTTACGATTTAATGTGCACATATTGATTCACAACTATGTCTGTATTGAGTCGGATAAGTCGACTTTACCTTAAAACCCTACCCGACCCGCGGCTCGGTTTGGGTCGAGTTGATGCTAGTTTTTTCATAGAGGGTCGGGTTGACATTAAATGCTTTGGGTTCGGGTTAGGTTGTGATTCTTTCGATCGGGTTCGGGTTGAAAGGATTTTTGAAAAGAAAGCCCTGATTGTTTTTCAAATGACAAAATAAATAAATAACTATACATTTGACTATAAATGAGTGCATATCTGTTCCCTTTTATACAAGAAAGGGTGAAATTGATATTAGAGATATAATTATAGACATTTTTTTCCACAATTGTATTAAAATGTGGATTACTTTTCTTTCACTTCGGGTTCGGGTTTGAATATTTCGGATTCAGGTCGGATTTCGGGTTGACGAAATTTTTTTTGTCGGATTCGAGGTCGGGTGTCGGATTGACTGTATGCAGAAATTTTGGGTTCAAGTCAGATATATCCCGTCCCACCTGTAGCTTGAATGGAGTTGTAGCGATATAAAAAATAGCTAATAAAAAATAAAACTTTTTTATTTCATTCCGTAATAAACACATTGTCCTATGCGAATTTGCCGTAGTACATTGTGATAATTATTATAATTATAATTACTATCCTTATAATTATTTTTATTAACTGAAAATATAAAATGTGAACTATAAAACTGGAAAATAAATTAATTTTACTGAATTCATTTAACATCTATTAGATTAAAAAATAATAACAACAACTTGTTTTTAATATACACTTGCTTTTAATATACTATGTATTTCAGAAATGGTAAAATAATAAAATGAGCAATTATCCTTTCATCCTATTGAAATATGAAGGTTTCTTAGCAATATTCTCGTACTATTGGTAAATGTTTCATAATATATATGTGATATATGAATTTCTTTATTGTTTATTTTGTGTTATAGAGTAGGTTTATAAATAAAAAAACATAAATAACAGAAGCTGATTTTGAGAAATTGTCATTTGAAATATTTCACATTTTGAAATTTGCATTATTTCACCACAGTGTAAGGTGTTTCAGAATACAGTTGCAGAATGACAAAAAGAAAAAAAAAACCTGCCTAGCTTTCAAATTCAATAAATAATTAACTATAATTAAGATGCAATAAGTAATATGTTAATAAGAAATCTTGTAAATTTTTTATATACGGTAATTTAAGAAAGTAGTTAAAATTTTTTCCAAAAGATGGTGTTGATTTTCGTCTAATTATAAGAATGCTCAAGCTAACCCCAAAACTTCAAAACGCATTTATATTTACTTTTAATCAGACAAAAGAATATAGAACGAAAATTAATTTACATTTGATCAAGCTTTACTAGTCAGCTTGAGCATTGTTAAAGGTTGGAACAGCGCTATTGGCTAAAATTTTAATCCTTTTGTTTTAGACTATTGTATAAAATTTAAGAAAAATAGCGTAAAAGGTGCAACTTACTTTATGTTCATATTTATTTTTAAGTTTCAGCAGGTAACAGAATAAAGAACGAAAATTAATGTATATTTGATCAAGCTTTACTAGTCAGCTTGACCATTGTTAAAGGTTGAAACAGCGCTATTGACTAAAATTTTAATTCTTTTGTTTTAGACTATTTTATAAAATTTAAGAAAAATAGCGTAAAAGTGCGACTTACTTTAACTTCATATTTATTTTTACGTTTCAGCAGGTAACAGAATAAAGAATGAAAATTTAATTATATTTGATCAAGCTTTACTAATCAGCTTGAGAACAGCGCTATAACGGCTAATATATTAATCACCTTTTTTAAAACTACTGTGTATAAAATTTACGTAAATAGCGTAAAAATGGGATTTAATTTAGCTTCATATTTATTATAGCTAACGAATTATTTATTTTTAAACTTCGGGAATCTTTTTAGAACACTTTGTAGCTGACTGAAACTTAGGCCATAGCATCATTTATTTATTAGTTATGATTGTTCCTGTACGTCACTAATAAATGAATTTATACATCAGTTATAAATGATTTATTGCTCAAATTCATTTATAATATAATTATTTACTCATTTTACTCATAATCAGTTGCATTTTGGAAGATAAATGACTACACTAATCAAAAGAGCATTAAAAAAAATGTACGAAGTTCTCTTTGGAACTTATAATAAAAAAAATAAAAAAAAATACTTAATACTTTTCATTTGTAACCAACGATGTATAACCAAAGAAGGATGATTTCATTGAATATGAATGTTCAACTAAGTATTGTAGTATTTTTTTTTTTTTCAAAACTAGCAGGCTATGCCCACTGCGCTGGCCCATTTTCCAAATGAACTTTGAATCAAACGAAATGGTGAATTCGACCTAGTATTTTAAAGGAATATGGACCTTCACCTGGAAAGTCCTTCCGCATTGCTGAATACAATGCGAATGCCATTGCGCTATTATCTTATATTATGCGTTAGACAAAATTCGGCCTATTAAGAAGCAACTCTTTCATTTGATCATTTATAGTGTAGTTTGATAGAGAAATGTGGCCGTTATAACCAACAGAAATTAAAATGTTCTCTAGTCACCAATTTTCCAACAATATAGTAAATATGCCAATTGGCGGGCGAACCGATTTCAAAAGATTAGTCCAATATCTTTTAAAAACCTTCAAAAAGAAGATAAGATATGCAAAGATAACTAAAAGGAAATGAATGGGGATTTTTTTTTAAATGTGTGTTAATAATTTGTGTGTGGTAGACATTTACATTAAAATCTAAATATTCCACTTTTTTTTTTATATAATATTAACTGTTATTTATATAATTACATTTACCTAAAAAAAAACAAAATTGCGGTCGTACACTTGAAAAAGCACCATTATTGTGAACATCGCATGAACCAATGTCACGCTTAAGACTTTTTGGCTTAAAATAAAATTTTTTGGCGACAGAAGTAAAATCAAAATCGTAAATAAACAAACAGCATGTAACTCACAAGTACAGTCATTTTTATAATTACATCTGCTATTTTCTTCTGAAAGTCACATGATGGGGGAATTAGATAAAAAGAAAAATCAAAAACAAAATTGTTACTCAGATTTTATCTTATGAAATTTTCAGATGCATTTTTCTTAAACTGGCGCAAACGATAAATCGCCAAATATGGTTTCAATTGCAATATTTCATATTGAATAATTTTTTTAGGCATTGCGAATATTCCCTTCCAGGTTTAAATTAAATATTTTCGTTTTATAACATTATCTCTCATCGTTTTTCTTTTTTTTTTTTCCTTTTTTTAAAATTTTAAATAAAAATAGCAAGATTTTCTTTTATTTTTCGAGGTGTTTGTATTATTTGCTAAATGATATAGACGTTTCAATTCTTTCATCAACGATAATGGTCGCCAAAAAATTAACAATAGTAATCTTTTCGTCCAAAATAACAGGATTTTCCATCATAATTCTATAACTAATCTACGTAGAACAATATGCTACATACTAAAACCTTCCCTGAAAAAATATCTATCTAACAGTGTAAGTTCCATCAAAATCCTTTCAGTAGAACTCGAGTTATAAGCAATCGGAACGATTGTATTTTATATATACTCGGGCATCCAACCCGGGCTTCCCGAGATAGAGAATATATGTGAAAAACATTTACTTACTTATTTATTTATTTATTATTATTATTATTATTGAAAACTCTAATAGATTTTTTACATTTAATAATTTTTTTAGATTGCCACCTAACAACACCAAAAAGTATTTTTATTAAGTATGTCAATTATAGAATCAAATAATATTTTGAAATTTATTTAAAAGCGGTAATTTCGTATTGGAACCGTGTCAGAAGTTAATAGCCGAAGAAATCATTAAAAATTTCGTTATCTACAGCTGTTTTTTTTTTTTTTTTTTTTTTTTTAATTCTGATAATTTTAGCGGTTTTAAGCGCTTATTTCAGTTAGATGTCAGTTAAATTCGTGTTTTATTTATACTATTTTATTTATTCCTTAGTGAAGTTTTAATTTCGTTATTGAATATTAGCTGAAAACAAATGCTGAACTTTTTATATTGTTTAAAGTGCAAAAGAATTAATATTTTGTAATCGTCTGCAAGCAGTAGCGATAGATTTAAAAAAAAATCATTGAAATTAATCTTGAAATTTAATTTAAATACTATAATAAATCAGTAAATTAAGATACCGTTTTCAAACAAATTGCATTTGAAAGTAGATCCCCCCCCCCCCCTAGACAGCGGTGTAAAAATTAAAATGTGCGATGCTTAGAAATTAAAAAAATTGCAGTAGCAAAAATTGCAAACCAAAATTTCATCCTCAACTGTTGCCATTCGCAAAATGACGTCAGCGTTACGCACGGACACGTTTGTCTTTTATAATATAGAAGATAGTAGTTGATCATATTTCATATATCAGACACCAGGACTGAAATTATTCTCGTCATTTTTCGATTTTTCATTCATTTTTCATTCATTTTTTTCATTTCATTTGTAACGAAAAAAATGGCATCAACAAAGTTATAATGCTTAATGATAAAATGAACACGATGGACAATATTTCCGTGACGTCACAGTAAATATGAATTTTTATTTGCTTATAAAACACACGGATAAATATTTTTACCGAAATACTTAAACATTTTAACTATATTTTTACTTACAAATTAAAAAATTCGTGCTTTTAATATTTAATATTTATTTTTTATGCTCGCAATCATTGAGTTCAGAAAATAAACTCTGTACGTCGCAACAGTGGGCGTTAATCCGATTGCCGACTTTATGACGTCATAAGTAGAAGTAAAATTTTAATTTAAGATTACGACTAATTAATTAACTTTTCGAACAAACGAATGTACGATAACAAATCTGTGACCAAATATCTTTCATTTAAAAAAAGAATGATGTAATTTGATGTAGTAGTTTGTTCTCACGGATTGTCGAAACAAAACGCTTAGCGTTTTAAATATATAGATAGTCCCCTTAAAAATAACAAAAATTCATATCAAATTCATTCAACGTTAGTGCTTACCAAAATTATATTAAAATATGATAATTTGGAATAAAACCGTACTGTGACTTTTAAGAGAAAAATGCTTATAATTTGTTCAAGTATATTGAAATGTGTATTACAGGAAAATAGAAAATATCTTTCAGATATTTAAAATTTTAATTTCAGTATCTAAAACCTTGATAGTTTTTCAAACCTGCATCGATCTAAAATAAAATAAGTGAATTTAAAAATCAGAAACCACTGTTTTTAAATGCCATTTAAACTTTACTGGTAGGTTTTTTTTTCCTTTTCTTGTAAAAGGTTAGAAGCAAGTTAAAACGATTCCCTTTTCCAGAAAATGACGGATAATTCCGTAACTAAATTTCCCATTTTCCCGGAAATTGTCTCTCGTACTGCTTTAACCCTATTTCCACGGCAGCTGACTGCCCATTAGAGCAACCTAGATAGTGAACGAATCAAGGCATCCATTAGCTCAAGTCTACGGTTCAATACAAACTGATTTGTAAGCGAACGATATTGGAAACTTAATGCTGGGATTTCAGCAGAGGGAAATACATTTTCATGCCATTTAGGTGAAAGATATATATTTGATGACAAACTTTTTTTGTTTATCTTTTCCACGAAGAGCGACTTGTACTTTTCTTCTACAGTGTGTTTTATCACTTTTTCATTTTCCATTACATTTTTGCTTGCTGGATAGGTGGGTTTTTTTCTGTAGTGAATTATGAGCTATTAGTTCTCAAGATTTGTTTGATTTTTACTATTTTTAAATGAAATAAGATATTTTGTTGGAAAAAAGATAAACTGCAGAATATCTATAGTTTCCGTTAAATAAAAGGTCTTAAAGGTTATTTAGAACTGTGAGCATTATTAGTTTATCAAATGTAGATGTGAAGATTTTTGAGTAAAACCAACTATAAGTTCCGCTGCATCAGAAATCAATAAATAGATTTATAAAAAGGGGAAAAAGTGTTATTTTTAATACTTTTCATCCGATGAAAATAGAAAAAGTCGCGCAACTCTAAAATATTTTAGAAAACAGAAGGAGATTTAAAAACTGGATGTAAAACCCTAAGAAAGTTTTGAAAGAAAAAAGAATATACATTAACATTATAAAGTTTAAATGGCCTGTATCCATATTGCTTTTTATCAGATGTATATTGTTTAACTAATTTTCAGATAAGTTTCAAATGCATTGAGTTATACGTTTGATACTATATTTAAGAAATTAATGTAAAATATTAAAACAATTTTACACATATATGCATACACAAACAAGAATGAATCATAATAATAAATGATTTACATCATTTTTATCGCTTTTCATTAGCCGTATATTGATTAAGCAAACTTAAAGAAAAAGAAGTTGCATAAAATGTACGGGAAGATAATTTAAAGTTTGTATAAAGTAAATGCGCATAAACATTACAAGCATTTTTGGAAAAGAAATTAACTGAAGTTTAATAATCTGCAAATTTGTTGTTTTTATCAGCTAATTATATCTGTCGTAGAAAACACAAACCTATAATCATTCAGGGTGACAAGAAATAACTAAGGACACATTTTAGCTTATGACTTTTAATAATCAGAATCATATTGCTCATAGACGAAGTATAGATTTTCGACTTATAAAAAAACGTCAAGTTTCCGTAGTGGCTTTTTTTTTTTTTTTTTTTTTTTTTTTTGTACACTCCTTAACAAATGTTTAAGTCTTCCCGATATTTATGACAATATTTAAGACCACTTGCTATTCGCGATGACAATCCAAATTCCTGGATTACCTATTTATAGGCTGATTGCTTCAACACCTATATACGATCATAAAGTACCGTAATTTCCGGCGTATAATCCGCGGATCAAACAATCATGTTTCGACCCAGAAATTTTATTTTATGAAATGTATCTTACTAGATCGCTGTAAATATTTCACTTCAATTATTGAATAAAATTTCTGGGTTGAAACATGATTGTTTGATCCGCGGATTATACGCCGGAAATTACGGTACTTCCTGCCGCAAGCAAAGCTGCCTTTATTTCTTTACAGCAACTCCTAGTCGAACACACAGCTATTTGCCATATGATATGGTTGTCTCAAGACGTTGTCAACCTGATTATTCCCTTGCAGTAAATATCCCTTCTAAAACTAAATCTAAGCAAGACTGCTGTACATAATAGATGTGCGTTCGCCTAGGAGTTTCTGTAAGAAAATAAAGGTAGCTTTGCTTGAGTCAGGAAGAAATGTAAGCTTGATGACCGTATCTAGGGGTTTAAGCAAGGAATTTGGATTGTCATCGCGAATAGCAAGTAGTCTTAAATGTTGTCGTACACATCGAGTTTTAAACTTTTGTTAATGATTGTATGTATAGAAGCGAAGTTATTTGATACAATTTTCAGCAGCGGACATCAATTTATTCCCTAATATTTTCAATAATTCCTCCTAGTCGGAGAGATTTGTTTCAGGTACTCCAAACATCGGTGAGGTTTAGAAGAAACTCTTCTCTGTAAGATGATCGTGCAGAATAATCTATCTGTATGAGATCTAGAGAGTACAAGAGTCATTCTTGGGCTATTAAAAAACATGGCAGGCGCCATTTTCACCATTTCTGTCCTCTTTTTGAGCTGTGTACTGATGTACTGAAGCTGAATCTCAATTTATCATTTTCAAAGTGATCTTGGGAGAAGAGAAGCAAAACACTCTCGAAGATGCTTTAAAGATACGTTTGGTGGTTGATTTTGACATCCATATCAACAAAAGCAAGCAGTGTGTTTTGTTACTTAAACAAATCTCACTCCAAATTTATAACCGTGTAGAGCTTTTGATGTCTTTCGATAATGGCTGATTATCTAAAAAAATACTTCGACTAAATTCGATTGCTGTGTCGATTATAGAGTAGTTTGGCTGTGAAACATTTGAAAACAAAATTGCTACTGACCATGAGCGGGCAGCTTTATTGGTGCTATCCATATTTGAAACATTGCCTTTTTCTAGGCCATTATTTAATTATTTAAAGCTGATATCCAAGGAGCTTTTTTTACAATTTGTCGAACTGTCTACCTGTCTTTTGCAGCTTTTCTCATTGAAATGTTAGGAATGCATCTAATCCTGTTTATTGTCACTTTGCGTTTTCTGTAAATGTTAGTAGTCCGTTTTTTACCTGCTCGGCCAAGCTCTTGGAACCGTTTCACGTCATCTGGTACTGTCTAATTTAGGAATTTCAGCACCCGAACAAACTCTTATTATGTTATGACTTCAACATGTAATGCGAGAATCGCATTTAACAAGGAGACCCTTTAACTCAAAACCTAAGCAATCTATTTTAGTGAGGTTTATTTTTCATGTGGAGATAATAAAATTTTAGTGGTCAGATGTATTTTTTTTTTTTTTTTTATCCAGTATATTTTTTGTCATCCTGTATGTAGTGAGGATTATATTTTATTATGAACTAATTCTAATAGGAAATGTGTTTTTCAAAACAGAGTAATGAAAAAGTTTTATTTAAGGTAAATGAAGCATGACAAATTGCATGATATTAATAAAACTTAGATTTTGCTATTAAAAATAAATAAATATTGTAAATAAGCAGTCCGTGAAGAAAATTAAAATCTAACAGAAGTATAGAAAATCATAAAAAAAGAGACTTAGGAACTTTATTTTGTGACTCCTAGGAACTGGAGAATGTGAACAGCGTTTGGGGGATTCTTTCTTTGAGAATTTTATCTTAAAATTAACAGAGTAATTAATTTAAATGCAAATTGGTTAGCGTTAAGAAATCTACTGAATAACCTTTTTTTTTAATTCCAAGACAAATAAATTGATAGCTCACAGCATTTATTGAACAATAGTAATGATCATAAAAGAATCTTTACAATGCGAGTTAAAAATCTTACTGATTAAATAAGTTTCCTTTTAATCTTTATTAACCTTCTCGTAAGTAAACGAAATTCTTTCAAGTAAAACATTTTCATTTGTTTTTCTACTTCTTTCTGTGTTTTTATTTTTTCTTTATTGTAGTGGAAAGCAGGGTAAAAATCATATAATCGGACGAAACCTAATATATCAATTTTACTCAGTTTGGAAGCCCTCTTGTGGGTAATGGTTGAAATATTTAGCTTTAGTCTAGAATGAGAAGTGGTTATTACAATATCTCAATACTAGCATTTATGTAGTTTTTGTGTTTAAAAGTTTAATTTATCTTGTTTTGTTTATTTTTTTTTGTTTTAAAAATTCTTAAATATGAACACATTTAAAATTTCTGAAACTTTTTATATCCCGAGTAAAGTGTAAGACTATTTAATAAGATTAATTTCCCACAATAAAACTGCTTCTGGCACTTAAAAGTAGGGATGTAAGGAATAGTGATTTGGGCGAAAAAACAAATACCGAATATTCAGCCAAATTTTAGGCCGAATACTGAATATTCGGCGGCGAAATACTAACTTTAAAAAAAAAGTATATATTGAATATATATTTCTTAAATGTTAAATTGGAAATAAAGTATAATAAAAATTTATTTTGAGGATTGATGTTTTTTTTTTGTAATATTTCAATCACTTTCATGCTAATTAAAAAAACAAGACTTTTACTAGCTCAAAATTACAAATAGCACAAAATTTTATCTATAGATACATTTATACGTTTTAGCTAAAATAGGAATTCGTTATTATCATTTTTAAATGTGGTTTTTGAATTTATTTTTTATTTTAAAAAAGACTTATTTCAATAGAAAAAAAATAAAAATTTGTATTTCAATCTTTTATACTCAGACATATCAAATTGATTTTATTTAAGTCAGGGTGGTGGCACGTTATTTCCATTAAAATATAAAGAATATGCTTCTTTTCTACTATCTAGTCTTACTTTTTTATCCGTTCTTACATTCAATGTTAATGGAGCCCTCATAATGCTTACTCATCCCCATAATCAGTGAGATACCTTGTGAAACAACATTGGTAAAATAAATTTCGTTTCAAGGAGTTTCCGTTCAAAACATTCACTCCTGATTTAATATTTTAAATGTAGTATATATCATTATGTATTTTATTATTTAAAGTTACAATGCTTTTTAAATACACAATGTAAACATGTAGCAAAAGAAAAACTTTTATATAACATCTGCACTCATTTTGGACCTAAACAACCTAAAAATACAGCTCATACACAATTTAAAATGTAATTAGCGTTAAGAGATTTTTGGATATACTAAATTATTATTCTGAAATATTTTGAATTTAATATATTTAGGTCTGTTCTTGAAAAACTTAATAATACTGCTGAACAGTATAGTTTCTTCTTAGCATACTAACAGAGTGAAAATCATTTGTATATGTGAATGAAGTTTGGAGGCATTAATATTCTAATGCTTTAGAATATAACAGCATATACATGTATTACATCTATAGTCAATAGATTCCCAATAGTTGTGTTTTTAATATCTGCTTAAAACTTTAACTTTGGCACTATTTTCTATCCTTTAAAGAAAGCAGGGAAATGGTATTCGACTTCTTAGTACATAAACAAAAGTACATGTAATGTTTGTACTTTTAAGCATGAAAATGATTGTGTGCATGTGTCAGAAAGTATTAAGTTTGGATTTGAGAAAAGCATAGCCAAAAAAAAAAAAAAATTACTATTTTAATTTGGAATCTATTTGACTAAATATCCAAAGCATTCGGCTAAATATCCAAAGGGTTTGACCAAATATCCAAAGTATTCGGCCACAGATATTCGGAGGAAGTATCTGGTCATCTGACATTCAGTATTCGGGCAACCGAATGTTCAGTAAAATGACCGAATAGACCAAATACATAATAGTGGCTGAACATTACCTTACATCTCTAATTATTAGGGCATTTTTACGGTTAGCTTTTCGATCCACATTCTCGTAGGATAAAAAAGGATATTAGAAAACAATAATTGAAGAGCCTATAATCAACGCTTGAAGAAAAGGAAATGAAAATATATCATGGAAAAGTGAATTTATGATTTTTATAATGCTGATAAACAGATGAACTTTTTTCATGCAATTTCTCAAATTATAATGAAGATAATTATCCCTTTGTTTTCAGATATTAAATCACTAGACTTATAATTGAAATATTATTAGATTAATTCCTTAGTTAAAGTTGCAAAATAAAATATGTTGGTCCTTTTTAAAAGAAAGCATAAACATTTTCATTTCTAAGATTAACATATGCATGTAGTTTTATCCGGATGATTTGACACTTTATAAATGATCATTTATTAATAAATGTGTGATTAACTAATCATATATTTAAAATGATATTATGGTACAAAGATAAGTGCAGAGTATGTACGCAAAGTTACATTAAATTTTGTTGGTACATTTTCTATTAGAAGCTTGAAGAAGCCACTAATAATAAGGTATGCGGTTTTAATTTATTTTCCCCTACAGATTAAGAAAAAATTCATTCACATTTCATTTGAGTTTTACATTGTTCGAAGAAAAAATAATAAGAAACTTTCTGTAAATTTCTAGAAGGAAAAAAATTGTCAGTTGAGATAACAACAAAAATCCGTTTATTTTACGAATAAAAATTTTCTTTTTACGAACATTATATTTTTCATCCTTCAGATACTGTCTTTACAGTTTAAAAAAAAAAACCCTGAATTTTCTGTAAAATAAGCAGTTATTTAGTATCATTTTAGCTGACAGTTTTTTTCTGTCAGTTGTTTAATTTTATATAATATAAAGAAAGAAAGAAATTGGTTTTTTACATTAATATATGCTATACTGATCACTAATTTTATTAATACATAACTATGTTCATTTTAGTAAAACTGGTTCAGCTTATACGAAAACGAAGAAAAAAAAATGAAACTATGATAAATATTTGCATTTTATTATAATGTGATCAATGCAAAGTAGTTTAAAACAACAAAAAAATTACTAAATTTAGTTACTACATCGAGCTTGTCATAGATGACTCTTCTGTTAATAAAAGAAGCATGTAAAAAGCATGCAACACCAACACCAATATATACGTATAACCACACATAGACACACATATATATAATTTTATGACAGATTATTCAAAGAAAACTAAATCCCACAAAATTATATCTATATACGGGGTGATTCAAAATAGAGGATACAGCAATTATCTCTTAAACTGCAAATAATAGAAACAAACTTCCAAGTACAAAATATATTCAGCAAGTTCAGCTGTTAGACACGGCATTTGTTTTACGTATAAGGGGCAGTATATGTATTGAAATACGAAATTTAATTTCTTGTATCGCCCCCTTTTCCTATAATTTATATTTCGAAAAATTTCCTTCAAATTGTACTTGGAAAAATGTACTGAGTTTAAGAAGAACATAAAAAAAAATTCCACTCTTTTACGACAAAAATTTACCAATGTATGATACTTTGAATTTTATGAATTTTCAGTGTCTAAGGGCACTAAAAGCGGGTCTTTAAGTCTTCATAGGTATATATAATCTATATAAAACATAAAGTGATTTGTAGGATATTAAATACGTAAAGTGAGATCAAAATATAAATGGCCCACAGAGCTGATGTAGAAGCCTCTGATCTGCAGATTTACTCGTAATATGTTTATAGAAAATATGCTACCAGTATTTTACAAAACAAACAGGCTATTCTATCCAAAACGCCCCTTTTCTAAATGAATACGCTAATTAATATTTCAATTTTCAATTTAAATCTTTTTAAAATACATCACAGAAGTTTTAATTGTAAAGGCCAAAATGTAGTATTATTCTAAATGAAATTTTTATGGTTTCGCACTTTTTCTTAATTTCATTTGAAAAACGAGAATTTCTCAAAGCACTTGAATTAAATATTTCTTTCCTGGAAAACAGTACTTCATTCTCTTTTTAAACCCTTCATTCGTATAAGTACTCAAGGTTTGTTTTAATTTTCCTGTCTTAAAAAAATATTGTGGTAATTATCGTGGATAAAATGATAAACTCAATTTTTTTTCAGTTGCAAACAAGTTTCATGCATATACTTATTTTTTTCTTTTAACTTTTTTGCTCTTAAACAAATCATTCATCTTCTACGGAAAAAATATAAAAATAAAATAAATGTAAGGATAATTTATTTGTGAGTATCATAAAAACATAGTAAACTAAATGTAATCCGCTTAGCATAAGATGATATATACATAAATATACATATGTTTTTATCGTAATTTGTTTTTCCAGATCATTTTCGCAAATGTTAATTGAAGCAAACGATAATTATGAAGCATGAATAAATTCCAAACATTAAAAAAAAATAACAACGAGGTTTTTTTCAATATTAATAAATATTTAAAACAGCTTGTATTTTGAATTGTCTAAATATTAATAAGCAAGATGTATTTATAAAAAAGCCTTTTTATAATTGATCTATTGATCAAATATTTACTTAAAAGTTTTAAATTTGATATGGAATACCTATTTTTTATGTTTTTTCAGAAGAAACAAGTTGCTGAATATGTAACAACTGTTTTTTTTTTTTCCTAAATGATTAGTGTCGTTGAAATATCATTTATTGATTATTTTTCAGTCTTATAAATATTATATTTATTTATGTGGTAGTACTTATTTCTTAACTCCATCATAATTATTTTTATGAGTTCTTTTTCCCGGCGACATTCTCATAGATCCAAATGTTTGTAAGCGATATATAATAGATGCACCCAGCATTCAATTTTACTCCACGAGCTTTTAAAAAAATCTTGTCTTTTTACTGATATATCACTACTGGTACAGTGTATAACAAGACACTTGAATCCAGCAGCAGTTTAAAAATACCATATTTTACTAAATAAAAGCATTAAAGATAGACGTTACACTGTTGATTAATATACAAATTAAAAATATAAATAGTGCATAATTTTACTTGTATTTTGCTAAAAGCAGTGTAAAATGGAAACATTAAAACTTAATTAAAAGTCATATTCCTCCAACAGTTTCGGCTAAATCTCTATAACCATCCTCAGGGATATCAAAAGACAAAACTGGCGATGTTTACATCTTGACGAGAGAGAAGTAAGGATACGGAGGGAATACGGAGGGAATCCTAAAAACCTATATATTTCGGAATGAGAAAACTGATTAATAATGTAATGATAATTTTTTATTTAACAGTCCAAGTATATGGATAAACCTTCTGAAAATGACTTAATCTTCTTTACACCGTTTGGTTGGTTTTGTTTCACTTTTACATCAGTAGATGACTCCAACGTATTATGTTTATTTCTCTATTTTTTTTTTTTTTTAGTTCTTAATTATTCTCTTAATATTCTCTTTTTAATTCTTCTCAATAAAAAAATTACTCAGAACGTTTTGTCTTTCTTAATCTAGCAAGAAGGTTTACGAAAAAATTATTAACGAAAGTATATAATTATACTTTCTACTATTTACGAAAGTATATAATATTTTCCGAATTAGTTCGTTTATCTTTAGAAACCTCAGAAACCAATAAATTTCCGAAAATTAAAGAAGTATATCTGATTTTATTTTTTTAAAGTTTCTTTTACTGCCCGTAATTTTCCAAAACGTTCCCGAGTAGTTTTTACAATGTGTTAATCAATTTTCTCAACCCGGTATTAGCATGAACTATCGGTTTTTAACAGGAATCGTGAGTAACTCGGAAAAGGTTATAGAATTATATTTTCGTTTTCTTTTTTAACAGTGAATGTAATAAATAATTTTTTATTCTTCCAGTTACAACTTCTCTTTATTACAAATCCAGATACAATTCTGCATACCGTTTTGTCCTCAGAAATATAAAAGTTCAGTCAGATCACGTTTTTAATGTCGCCATTTCGTTTAAAGCAATAGCCATTCATTGTATACCGGGAGGGAAAAAAAGCAATGAAACCAACTGCATTAAAAAGAAAGAAAGATGATATATATAGTGCAAGATAAGATTTTATATATTAGTCTGAAAAGCACAACTTAATACGTATAGTAGGGTGAAACTTCCAGTAACTGACTCTTTAAGGATTCTTTCCTGTTCAAATCACTATTACAAAAATTTAAATCTATTTTATACTTACCTTCGCTTTTGAAAGAATAGTAGAGATATATTAAAAAATTATTATTGGCGAAATTTTGAAAAATTATACATTTTATTTTTAAAAATTAATTTTATTCATAAATATAGTCAAAAACTCCAGTAACTGACACCATCTCTATTTTGGAAACACCAATAACTGACACAAAGTGAACCTGTGACTGACACTTTATTTTAAAAGATTAAAATGCTTTAAAATTTTTTTATTCTTTATTATAACAACAAAATACATTAATATTTATTATGAAAAGTGGAATTTAGTAAGCTGTACTGTATTATTAGTAATGCAGAGTATGTAGTAAGAGTATATGTAGGAGTAATATTTAGTACATTGCTTTATTAGTAATGCGGATATCCAATAACGGACATTTACAAACCAGTAACTGACATCTGGTGTCAGACACCGGTAAAACAACTTAAATTTTAATGGTGTTAACTACAAGATAAATGTAATTTATTATTATGAATTTTTAAACAGTTCAAATAATAGATTTCAACTTACTTTAATATAACCAATAATTAACACATCTATCAGAAACTGGTGAAATAAAATTCTAGGATCCAATAACTGACACACCCGCATTAAGCTAAATTAAATAACTATAAACCCTAAACCATGGCCTTAATATATCATATGCATCTTTAAACTAATTTCTACAAGTATAACTTTAAGAAAAAATGTTTAGGATGGTTGCATTACAAAAAAATTAGAAAAACACTTCCTTAATTTTGGAAATCAAAGATGATTGCTTTAAAATGACACTTTTTGTATTCTCAAAAGTTTTTTCCTTATTAAATATGTTCTTGGCCCTTTAGTAGTGAATAAACTGATTCCAAAATAAAAATAAGTGTCTCATTTACCACTAGATGACATTACTTTGAATAATTTTACAACAAAATGCTTATTTGAGTTAGATTTTTACTCAAGTGTCAGTTACTGGTTAGGTGTCAATAACTGGGGGTTTCACCCTATATATACAGAGAGAGAGACACTTAATGTAATTAACAATATGCATAAAGTGACTTGTGAGGTCCAGTTAATGTAGAAATATGAATAATATTTTCTTGAGTGGGAAGGTGGTAAGACATACATAATAAGAAAGTTATGTCCGAATAAGCGATACAACGAGGCGATAAAATGGAGGCTAGTGTATTATCACTATTATACACAAAACTTGATAAATGTCTTTTCATTAAATTAAATTATTTCTTATTACCTTATCACAGAAAATTCTTAAAATATACCCTTTTTTATTTCAAAGTTGGGCTTTTTTTTACGGTAGTCCCGGACACAAAATTTTGTTTTTTAATTTAGAAATTTTGGTATTGAAATGTAGATATATATATATATATATATATATATATATATATGTAATAATAAAAAAATTTTCACCATTTTTCCTTAATTAATTTATTCCAAATTCTTACAATTCTAATTTTTCCCTCTCTTTTAAAATATCTCTTAAATCTAATTTATATTTTATTCCATAGCTTAATCAAAATATTCTTTTAATTATCATTCTAAAAATCTTAATCTGTTAAAAGCTACACGTATTTGTAACAGCCTTATTCTATTAAATGCAACACTGCTTCTAAAAAGCACCTACTTAATTTCTTCTTATTTTGAGACATTGAATTTTTATTCTTTTGGAACATTTTGTAATACCATTTTTTTAATTTCTATTTAATATTATCATTCGGCATTCCATAATCCCTCGCGTTTTTCCCGCTCAAGGCTTTTTACCTTTTTAAAATACCGCGTCTAAAGAAAGAGTTTTGACAATACGTCAGGTACACACCCTCTTGGCCTCATTTTTTCAACCATTAGCGAACAGGCCCCGCCTTTTCTACCCCCTTGTTTCCCTCCGAACATTGCTGTCATTGGGCTAGCATTTTCGCGCTTTTGTAACCTTGAGCAAAATCTTGTAATATTTATACGGTTGCACAGGGCTTCGGAGAGAGACTTTTACACGAATTATTATTGTTAACTAGATGCTGTCGCTGGGATTGTCCAAATTGGTTCGTCGGTAGTTGTTCTTCAATAGATCTAATGTGTGTCAAGTTTTAATGAAGTGAAATTACGTGGAGTTGTTCTTCATATCTGTTGTCGAATAAAGCTATTACTCGTCTATCATGTCTTCCTTAATGCTTTAGGAGAAATTCTTCTGGAAACGATTGCACCTACACTACATTTTTCAAATGTGGCTTGTATTCAGATACGTGTCTTCACTGTTTTAAGTAAATCTAAATAATACCATCTACAAAGGTCATGAAATGGTTTTCGTTGACTTCGGCTATGCCAACATCTATCTTCTCATCCGGTAACTTTCATGGGGTTCGGGGACTGAGATGTCGTCCTGAGTGAATGATAGAACGAACGTTTCTTATATATATATATATATATATATATATATATATATATTATTCCTCATAAAATGTATTTTTTTTTACATTTTTTAAAATTAAACATTGATATATCTTCTAAAATAATATCGCATTTTGCATACATTTTCCCCCTTTTAAGTACAGAAAAGTATAAATATTAATTTGTTTTCAGGGTTTACAAAAATATTTATTCAAGAAAATGTAATAATTTTTTAGAGGGAAAAAAGGTAATTATTTATGAGTACTTTTAAATAAAGAATCATAATTTCAAAATTTTCAATCAAAACAAAAAAAAATCAGAAGACAATTTAATTAACATATAACTGAAAAAAATTGCAGGAAGTCTCATAACTTTATATTTATCAGAAAGTTAGTTATACCAATTTAAATAGAATAGATTTTTAAAAAATACATAAGGGATAGTTGTATTTCAATTTTTAAGCAGTTCGTAGACAGCACAGACAGTGCAACATAAAAAGGATTACATCTCTTGATCTAACTGTTTTATTTGCATGCAGTTAGCGCCGTTTTATATTTTAATAAATCCAGAGTACTTTTTAAGCAAAAATATAAAAATAAAAATATTAAATAAAATTAAAAATATGTAGTTAAAATATACGCTTTTATAATCATTCAATGTTTATCTTAAAAACCACGGCTAATTTCATAACTGCAATTCATGTTGTTCGAAAACATTTCCATTGCAATACGGGAATTTGACGTCTGTCCCGATTATGTAAAATTCATAGCTTTTATTTTTGTTTGGTAGAAAGCGCGAACTAGTACATTTAAAGTTTATTTCGTACTTACGTATTACCGCATGCCATTGATGTATTTCCGAACTTTTTACTATCCACAAATACTTTTTGTTTCCTGCGGAAAATGTTTAAAATTATTATAGGTTATTATTATTTTTTGAATTGTTACAGCAGGTTATTCATAATTTTTTCAATTATTACAATTCAATACCTTTTAATTTCACAATCGTGTTGCATGCCGAGTGTTGGCGCAAAATATGAGTGATGCTACCAATTTACTATATCTTTTAAAACAAAGGAGTTCCATTAAAGATGAGAAGTCGCATTCGCAAAAATAGGCTAATTAGCTGGAAACACGATTAATTTTTTTTTTGCCATACCATAAATACTTTTCGTTAGTTGGGCGCAAATCTCACAGTAGCTTTTATTTTTCCGTCACGAAATTAGAAATCAATGTTTTCATATTGAAATAAAATGTTTTTGGCTTACGATATTACTTCTTATTAAAACATTTTTTTTTTGTATTTCAAGTATTAAATGAGTGAAATATATCTATTTTTTTAATATATGTATTTTAAATGTAAGATATGTATATTAAATTAACTAAGTGAATGATTTGTATTTTAAATAAAACGAGTGAAATGCAATTGAAAGAATATTTGGCGATTTATTACCTGCACCCGGCTGCAGGAAAATATCTTAAAATTAATTAAATAATTTATAATTAAGTTAAAAAATATTATAATGTCATATTGTCAGTGGAAACATATAATTGTATATACATATTTTAAATTCTACTACATCAGGAAGTGAGTAAAAAACTGATTACAAAACCTAACTTTTTTTGGAACGAATAAAGTTAATTTAAATAAACGTGTGTAAAAATAAATATGTTCGAGATTTTAGTGTCCCTGGCCACCTTAAGTAAGAATTGTAAAACTTGTTTAATGAAAAGCATAAATAGTCAATAAAGGAGCTTAGAAATTCTTTCATAAGTAAAAGAAGTTTTCTTCAACATCTAAAAACAGCCATGAAAGGGTTTCACTGTACTACATTTTTAAAGATTTTTTAACCAGCTTCTCGGAATGCTAGAGTCGAAGTTTTCTCTTTTTTTCTTATTCTAGGAAAAATGGTCAATAGCCTAAATGAGAAAATCTAGTTCCGGAAAGATGAAGATAATAAGACTACATAGCCAAGTTAAAAAAAAAAAAAAAATTCTTTAGGGAATGGTGTTGGAATAGCAATCGATTTTTCGTTTAAGAATATTATAAGGAGTTGATTTTCGAAACTAATGCATTCTAAAAAAATATAACTATAATATAATGGTTAAAAAAATAACACTCCGTTGTTTCAAGTGTTTACGAAAGTTAAAATAATAATCACATAGTGAATGCTTCATGAAAATGAAAGATAGTTTTGTTTTATAATAATAATAAAAATGAGACTAGAAAAATGGAATTTGTAAAAAGCACGATAACTCAAGACAATGACATATATATTAGGGTGGGCCGAAAAAATTCAAAAATTGTTTTTCAAGTCGTAATACCGTGGAAAAGTTGCGAATTGGGGAGACCAAAAATGGGTAAAGAAAGAAATAAAATCGGTTTATATCTTCCGATCGCACATGTGCTGTAAAGTTTGCTAAAATGTGGAAAAATTGACATTTTTACAAAAAAATTGTTAAATTTTTAAATTAGCCTCTTCACGAATGTTATAGTCTAAATTCTTATCTATTACGCTTGCAAAACATAATATTTAAATATTATTTATTTCCATCAACATCTTCCAATGGCGCGTGTGCTATAAAGTTCGCCAAAATTTGGCAAAAATTACATTTTTACGATAATTTTTTATCTTACTTAGCTTGTCAATAATTAAATGTAATAGCTCTTAGCGACTCTTTTTCGAAACAATAACACTTTAGAGAATAAAAAATTTAGTAAACAAAAAATCGTTCAATTCTGTTAAGGTAATCCTATAGCGCAACAGTAGTCAAATCTAAGAAATTCACGCCCGTGTTGTAATTGGCTCGGCTCAAGGATTAATTACCGATTTTGACGTCTCCCATGTTATAGACAAAAACAAAATGAGAAGACAGAAACAAAATATTAGGGCTGAATTGTGTAATATATCTGACGATTTTACACTACAAGTTCTCCATTTGGATGGGAGGAAAGACAACACGTTAGTTGTGGATGTGGCTCATTCAAAAAGGTTCCGTAGAGTAAAAAATGAAGAGCATTACTCGCTAATTCAAGAACCTGGCTCAGTCTACATCGGCCATTTAACTCCAACTTCAAGAAATTCAGAACATATTGTCACTTCTGTTATTTCTTATCTGTCTGGTCGTGGCATTTCTCTTGAAAAATTAGTTGTCATAGGATGTGATGGCACTAATGTTAACACAAGTTGGAAAAACGGTTTGATTCGCGGAATGGAAATGCATTTGGGGAAACTGTTACAATGAGCAGTTTGCCTTCTTTATTTTAAGGAACTGCCATTCAGGCATCTGTTTCAATACGTTGACGGTAAATCAACGGGTTCAAAATCTTTGAGAGGGCCAATCCGTAAAAAGCTAAATGGCTGCGAAAAGCGTCCAGTGATTTTCAAGAGTATTGACTGTCAGATCCCCATAATAGGCAAAAGTATATTAAGTAAAGATCAGTAATATCTACTCGATATTTCCATGGCAATAAAGTCGGGAAACTGTAAAGATGATTTGGCTGTACGAAATCCTGGTCTCTTGTCACACTCGAAGTGGTTGACAACAGCCAATCGAACTCTGAAATTCTACATAAGTGAAGAAAGCCCGACATCTGATCTTCAAGAAATAGTTGTATTTATTCTAAAGTCATACATGCCAATGTGGTTTAGTATTAAAATAAGTAAATACTTTACAGATGGACCAAAACTTGTGTACCATGCAATACAATCCTCAAGGTAATGGCCTAAAGATTTACGTAATATTGTCGACACGGTGATCGAACAAAATGAATTTTTCGCTCTTCCAGAACCTTTAATGTTAGCCATCACACAAGATACTTCAAAAAACATAAGAAAACTCGGACTTCGACGAATTCTAAAGACGAGACAGTTAGATCAAAAGAGAACAACTATCAGAACATTCATGCCTCCAAAACTCAATTTCAAGGCTCAAGACTACTCGTATATAATTAACTGGATGGACTGTGATTTATCTCCTCCCCATTATTAAATGATATCAGTGACGATGAGATTAACTCACATATTCAAAGTGGCTCAGTTCATAATTGGGATATAACATTCCAGAATTTCCCAGTCCATACTCAAGCAGTTGAACGATGTGTCAAACTCGTAAAAGAAGCCGCAGTAAAAGTTTGTGGAGCTGAGTCTAGGGATGGTTTTATCAGAACAACACTGCTTTCAAGGTCAACCAAACCTAACTTCGCTCATAAATCTGATTTCAAAGTACCTTAATCTAATAATGAGTGAAAATCGTGATGTTCAATTTTTCAACATGCGTTTCGTGGACTTATGACTCTCTTCACATAAAACTTAGTTTTTCCAATAAGAAAATTTGTTTATAAATAATACTAATGGTCTAAAATAATTTGTTTTAAACATTTAAACTTGTATTCAATAAAAGAAACCAACAAAGAAAAGCAAGTTTTGAATTTTTTCCCTTTAAATGTGATTTACCTTTATTTGTAATTATTTTTTTCAAAATTTCATTAATGCATTTCCAGAATATGTTGATGAATTTAAGGATTTAAGTAATACTTATACACTATGTTTTGTTATTCTAATACATAATAATTTAAGCCATCACTTTCGTGAAGAGGCTAATTTAAAAATTATTATTATTATTATTATTTTTTTGTAAAAATGTGAATTTTTGCCAAATTTTGGCCAATTTTAGAGAACTTGCGCAATCGGTAGATGTTGATGGATTTAAATAATATTTAAATATTATGTTTTCTTGCTGTAATATATAAGAATTTCAGCTATTACATTCGTAAAGAGGCTAATTTAAACATTTTACAAAATTTTGTAAAAATGTCAATTTTTTTTCCATTTTAGCAAACTTTACAGCACATGCGCGTTCGGAAGATATAAACCGATTTCTGTTTTTACCCATTTTTAGTCTCCCCAATTCGGAACTTTTCCGCGGTATTATGACTTGAAAAACAATTTTTGAATTTTTTCGGCCCACCCTAATATATATACATATACAATCATTAAATTGAATAATTATTCTCGAAACGTTAATGTGAGGCCTAATCTTGGGGCTAGATAGGATTTGCATACCTGTTTGCATGATCGTGTGTCTCGTGGTAACTGTCGGAAAAATAATGAAAAACAAGAAAGAAAAAACATTCGTCAAACATAGATTATGAAACACTTTCCAACACGTTCAGAATACTATAGAACAATTTTACCATTTAATAACTTGAAAGGTGTTGTCTAAGTAAAAGATTTGGAAAACACACAAAACATTTGAAAACCCAATTACAGAAATTATCATCTATAGCTGAAATATATCCTAATCCTTTTGTGCAATCGTATATATGATCTGCAGATTTGCACACATACAACATTACTTAGTATGCCGAAATTTAATTCAAATAGTAAACGCATAGCTCTTGAAAATTTACCTTCAGAAATTTCCGTCAGTAAGTGCAAATGTACTCGAATTCTTTTGTTCAGCTCTGTATATGATCTATAAAATTTACACACACCAAGTAATATGAAAAAAAAATTTATTTAAAAACGCATACGACAGTTGAAAACACACTTCCAGAAATTATAGCTTATAGTAACCGAATTCTTTTGTGTGTCCCTGTAAATGAACAATAAATGTGTATGCACACCATATTATAGAGTAAGCATCTGATAGTAAACCTCAGTGATGTATATCAATTTCAATATTTTTGAAATAGTGTAACAGCATAAAATATACTGCTATAGCTATTTTACCTCATAAACCATAATATAACGGTATTCTTTTGAGTGCACCTGTAAGCGAATTATAAATGCTACACACTCCATTTTCAATACTGAACAGGCCATAAGAAACCTCAATAACATATATCAATTGCATGACAGTCCGACTATATTTACGCGAGTTAGAGCATGGAAAAACGGACAGACGAACAGACGGAAGGATGGACAGATGAACAGACGACCATACAGACGGCCAGACAAACCGAATTCATAAACATTTTTCAACTGTGTTGGAAAATGCTAAAAAAGCATCCGGCTAGCTTGAAAGTTAAGATATACGAAATTAGAAGTGCATTTTTTGGTTTAATTTAGTTGATCTTTCGAAAAATATAGAATACTAGCAAGCTACGCCCGCTACGCTGGTCAATTTCTCTTAACGAACCTTTAATCAAACAAAATATTGACATTTCATACTGCACTTTTATATTTTAAGAGAACAATAAGGGTACTGTAATTTGTGACTCGTGCTATAGCCAATATACACATCAGGACACGTCGCCCTTATAATTATTTTTTTACACGTGAAGTTATGGTACTCCATTGTGAAATTTGGTAATTTTTTTAATTCAATATTTGAAAAACGGCATAATCATCAGATTTGAAAATTATATCAAGAAGAATACAATTTTTTACCTTTCAAACGCAGTTTGTCAAACAATTTTCTGACAAATACTTTTTGAGCTATTATTTTTGTCAGTAACTCCAAATGTTTCATTTTCCGAGATTAATCTGTGGCAACGATTAGCGAAAAACCCAGTCGTCAGCAACGCATAGCTTTTTATTAAAGAGGATGTTGGAGCAGGGATTGTCACCATCAATTTGCCACCATCACTTTTGAAATCGGTTCTGTAGTTCCAGAGATTCCATAGAAATTGTAATTTAAAATGTTTTTTGAACGCTTTTTCCTCATCTCACCCTTTTAAATTTCGAATGATTTTAGAATTTGTTCTTAGAGAGCATTTACATCTTATAAGTAACTACCATACCAAATTTGATGTTTCTATCTCCTTCAGTATACAAAAAATCGAAATTTTAGAACGTTTTTCACTCCTGCATCCACCTGGGAAAAATGGCACCGACATAAAATATAGCCTATGTTAGAGCAGGGACTGTCACCATCAATTTTCCACCATAACTTTTGAAATCGGTTCCGTAGTTCCAGAGGTACCATAGAAATTGTAATTTAGAATGTTTTTAGAACGCTTTTCCCTCATCTCACCGTTTTAAATTTCGAATGTTTTTAGAATTTGTTCTTAGAGAGCATTTACATCTTATAAGTAACTACCATACCAAATTTGATGTTTCTATCTTCTTCAGTATACAAAAAATCGAAATTTTAGAACGTTTTTTGCTCCTGCATCCCCCTGGGGGTAGTGGCACCGACATAAAATATAGCCTATATTGGAGCAGGGACTGTCACCGTCAATTTGCTACCATCACTTTCGAAATCGGTTCTGTAGTTCCAGAGATACCATAGAAATTGTAATTTAGAATGTTTTTAGAACGCTTTTCGCTCATCTCACCGTTTTAAATTTCGAATGTTTTTAGAATTTGTTCTTAGAGAGCATTTACATCTTATAAGCAAATACCATACCAAATTTGATGTTTCTATCTCCTTCAGTATAATAAAAATCGAAATTTTAGAACGTTTTTTGCTCCTGTCTCCCCCTGGAGGTAGTGGCACCGACATAAAATATAGCCTATGTTGGAGCAGGGACTGTCACTATCAATTTGCCACCATCACTTTTGAAATCGGTTCCGTAGTTCCAAAGGTACCATAGAAATTGTAATTTAGAAAGTTTTTTAAACGCTTTTCCCTCATCTCACCCTTTTAAATTTCGAATGTTTTTAGAATTTGTCCTTAGAAAGCATTTACATCTTATAAGTAACTATCATACCAAATTTGATGTTTCTATCTTCTTCAGTATACAAAAAATCGAAATTTTAGAACGTTTTTTGCTCCTGCATCCCCCTGGGGGTAGTGGCACCGACATAAAATATAGCCTATATTGGAGCAGGGACTGTCACCATCAATTTGCTACCATCACTTTCGAAATCGGTTCTGTAGTTCCAGAGATACCATAGAAATTGTAATTTAGAATGTTTTTAGAACGCTTTTCGCTCATCTCACCGTTTTAAATTTCCAATGTTTTTAGAATTTGTTCTTAGAGAGCATTTACATCTTATAAGCAAATACCATACCAAATTTGATGTTTCTATCTCCTTCAGTATAATAAAAATCGAAATTTTAGAACGTTTTTTGCTCCTGTCTCCCCCTGGGGGTAGTGGCACCGACATAAAATATAGCCTATGTTGGAGCAGGGACTGTCACTATCAATTTGCCACCATCACTTTTGAAATCGGTTCCGTAGTTCCAAAGGTACCATAGAAATTGTAATTTAGAAAGTTTTTTGAACGCTTTTCCCTCATCTCACCCTTTTAAATTTCGAATGTTTTTAGAATTTGTCCTTAGAAAGCATTTACATCTTATAAGTAACTACCATACCAAATTTGATTTTTCTATCTCCTTCAGTATACAAAAAATCGAAATTTTAGACCATTTTTCGCTCCTGCATCCTCCTGGGGTTAGTGGCACCGACATAAAATATAGCCTATGTTGGAGCAGGGACTATCACCATCAATTTGCCACCATCACTTTCGAAATCGGTTCCGTAGTTCCAGAGGTACCATAGAAATTGTAATTTAGAATGTTTTCAGAACGCTTTTCCCTCATCTCACCCTTTTAAATTTCGAATGTTTTTAGAATTTGTTCTTAGAGAGCATTTACATCTTATAAGTAACTACCATACCAAATTTGATGTTTCTATCTCCTTCAGTATACAAAAAAATCGAAATTTTAGAACGTTTTTCGCTCCTGCACCCCCCTGGGGGTAGTGGCACCGACATAAAATATAGCCTATGTTGGAGCAGGGTTTGTCACCATCAATTTGCCACCATCACTTTTGAAATCGCTTCAGTAGTTCCAGAGATTACCTCCTACAAACAAACAAACAAACAAAAAATCAATCTATACTCTTTTATTATAGTAGTATATATTTATATATATAGTATAGTTTTATATTAGTATAGATGTATATTATTTTATATCAAATGCTTTTTCCATTAAATTTTATTTAAAGAACAAAAGGTTCAAAATTAATTTAAACGTTAAATAATAAATATTTAATTATAAATCTCTAAAAACACGTACCTAAACTTTTAATTATCGTAAAATTATTAAATATTTATTGTATCGGAGAAAAAAAATCTTTCAAATAAGATTTTATTTACCTTAATTTGTCGATTTTTGATGATTCTTCCAAACATTTTTATGTAGCAAAAATCAATGCATCTGTCATTTTGTTTTTTCTTCTTAGTTAATATAGATAATAATTCAATAAATCTTAATTGGGGTTTAATTGAGATAAGATTTCTATAATTACATGGAAATAATGCAGAAGTGCATGTATTTTTACGATTAAATACATCTTTGTTTAAGTATGAATATTAATGATGAAAAAAGTGTAAAGCACAGTCATGCCCAATTCCATGCAAACCATAGTAATCTGTGCAGAAGCTTTTTTAAATAAAATATTAAGTAAAATTTTGACTTTAATTCAAAAAATCATATAAATTATTGATTTGGATTTGCTGCACCTATGCATTCTATAACACTGCTGGTAGCATTCGTAATTGTTTCACCCCCCACCCTTCTTCCTCTCCCCTCTGTTTTATAAAATGAAACAACCAAATGAGATATATGTATACCAATAAAGAACATTAAATTTAAAAATCACAGTCTTTAAAATTTAAGAAGTGGAAGATTGCCAAAACCTAAAAAAAAATATTTTCGGGCATTTGCCTTTCAAAGCACGCGCGAATGCTGTGAGACAATTTCGGTTGCGTGTAAAGCCTTTATGCTAATATGAAGTGGTTAATCACGAGTTCATGAACACCAAAAGTTCACGAACGAAGGTTCTTCCTTCAGTTTTGTGCATTGTTTAATTTTTTCGAATTTATGCTAGAATAGTTTTAAAAGTATGTTCAGAAGTAACTCTAAAATGTACTAAGAATAAATTATAAGCAAAATATATTTTAAAGAGAAGCTTTTATCATGACTAAAAAGGAAACAAATATTGCAGGAAAAAACTGAATAAAATAAATACCCTTTTTAAAAGAAATAAATTAAATTGCGAGTGATTTTTTATCATTTTGTTTAAAAATAAAATAAAATGGATATACAATTTTAAATCCAGCCTCCTAGCAAAGGAAAAAAAGCGATCAAAATCCGCTTGAGAATAGAACCCACATTCATTCATACCTTTGCGGCACTGAAAGATGGGACATTTACCATCCATACAACGTATCAATCGAAGAACGTCAGCTTATTTCTAACGTAATCAATGACATTTACGTGATCAAATACAACATGACATTTACATATCCTTATTAAATAAATGTTTTTGCCCCCATAAAGGGTGCCGGAGACAAAATTCAAATATTTTTTTACAGAATATTGTATTGACACCGGAAATACGCCACACTACCAAAAATTAGGTCAATTGTAGAACAGGAAGTGTATTATAATTGGATTGCAAGATTTGATCCAAACGGAAATACAAGGCAAGTTAAATAACAGTTTGTAAAAATAGAAGTTTGCACCCTACAACTAGGACGTAGCAATTAAAAAATTATGAAAGGGGCTCAAGCAGACATTTTCATTAAGTTGAACAAAATAAAATTAGTATTTTCAATAATGAATAAAAATGTTTACGAGAATATATGATAACCAGAGGGCCCGTGCCAAGATTTCGCACTGAAATCTAATATTTTTAGGTACTTCTCTATTAACCTGTCGACCGCTTTTCATAACTAAAAACTACCGACAAACTGTAAGATTAAACGCCAAAAATGCAGTCCCATTTACTTGATGTCAGAATCATTATGCGTGTTTGTTACGTCATCTAGTGGTATTACATTCGACATTTGCGTGTATTTTTCATTATGTTTTACTGATTTAGTAGTTATTTTATTAATTAAAATAACAATTGTGTCCTTAAATTCTTATATTTTATTTATTTTTTGATATTCCAATGGCAACGTTCTCCCGTTTATTTGGCGATAGTTTTTTGTTATGAAAAGTGGTCGACGGGATAATAGAGAAGTATAATTTTTTATCAATATGTAATATTTATTAGATGCAGGTTTAAACTTCTAAAGAAAAAGCAAGGATAAAAATATCTGCAAACAACATTTAGTTGTTAGTCAAGCCAGAATATCATCTAATTTATTCCATCAAAGTTAGACTAAAAACTGATCCAAGATTGCTAAAGGCACGCGCGAGAAAAAAAAATAACAATCGTATTTTGACTGCATTAGAGGATGACGTCATCCGCTTCGGGAAAACCATGGGACTTAGAAATATCAATCTAAACATTTCAATTTCAATTTCGCTTTTTAATCATAAGTATGAAATAAACCCGTGCGGTGTTTTTTATAATAATTGCTATGAGTATCCTATAATGTGGTATTTTATTTTTTTGGCAACAATAATTTCAGGAAAACCTTTCATTTCTTTCATGAAAACAATGCCGATTTAATTTTTCAATTTTCAGCAAATTTTAATCAAAAACATGTGTTAACGAAATTTTAAGTGGGCTATGTCAGAAGCCTGTTCTAAAACCTTTCATATGGTATCTCATTCGTTGTTCTGCGTTTCATATTTTCTGAGTAAAAGGGATGTTGACAGGAGAAATAATATATAAGGATAGTTCAAGTTAATTATTAATGACATTAATCGCAAAATCAATGTTTTAGTTATTTCAGATAAAAGAGTAAAGTTAATGAATTCTAAGCATTACGATTATCAAATTAATGAGGCAACGGAGGGTTCAGCGGACCAGAGCCCCCTCCCCTGATTTAAAAAGAGTTTTCTCAAAAATAAACTGTCCTGGAATATATTTACATGTAATCGTATTTCGCTTTGTTAATTCGTAAAAGTTTGAATCGCCTAAAAATACTTAGTAATATTATTATGAAAAAAAAAAAAAAGAAAAATCAAATATTAAATAAAACGAGTCCAAAATAAAAATGCGATTTTCAGTTCTGATGTTGAAACGCCTGATCAGTATATTGATATTTTAGAAATATAATTAATGTTTGCAGCTTTTCTTTGTGAACAGAGTTGTTTTTTTAGATATGAATTACAAAATTAAGGTAAAAAATTTTGGTTTTGGAGAGAAACTGTATATTGATATTGAATCTATCAGCTATTGACAATTTTTTAAATGTTCTTACCTGCTGTTAATGAGATGGAATTTATGTTTTTTTCACGTGTTTCCTTTTCTCCTATATAATGTATGTGTGTGAGTGGGTTTCATTTAAAATATTGAAAAAAAAAAAAAAAAACAAAACACCAAACATCTACGGGTTTTAATGAAATAATTTTATTCATAAGGTTATCGCTATCAAATTTTCAATATCGTATTTTCGTAATGGAATTCAATTAATGCTAAGTAGTTTTATTGTAGATTCACAGAAATGAGAAAATTTTATTGAATTAAGGTTGCACCGCTATCTTTCTAGCTAGCATGTCTATACTAGTACATTTTGTAATACATTCTGTAGACTATAGAAGTCGTCAATCCTTTAACAGTGTTGCTCTAATCCTATGTTAAAAAAAAATCACTTCGCGTGACATGCTCTAATTCTATTAAATTTTTGCATATTATACAGTTTATTTATGTTACATTATGAACTCATAAACTTTCAATATTATGACATTATACAGTAAAAATTTTAAAACTTTGTGCATGACATTGTAAAAACAAATATATTGGTGAATGGCCGATTTTTTCCGGTAGAACTAAAAGCGTATAGCTTTTGGATTTACAAGTATATTATTTCAGCTCATTCCTTGCTGGAAGGAATAAATTATCAACTGATTGAGCTCTTTAAAGACCTTAACACTTTTTATTCCAAATGTGCTCTACCCACAAAACAGAAGACTCTGAAAGGATTCCATGTATGTGGCGGATTTTTTATCAGTATGCTGTTACTCCAGAACCTTTTAAATTATTACGTATTTATTCCGTGTGTAATTTTTTAAAACTTTATGTTGAATTTGAAAAATTCATTCTATCCCTCCTATTGAAAGTGATAAAAATAAGCTTAAAAGTTATAGAGTTTCTAACGAAGTTGATACTAATGATGGTTTTATCAAACCTGTCTAAACTGCAAAAACTGTTCATTTGTCGTTATCTAATCCTGTAAATACTGAAAATATCTATGATAATATATCTAATATCGTAGATGATAGTGATAATCCTAATGCTAATGATAATTCTAAGTCTATAAAGAAATATTCTAGGCCTGAGCCTATCCACCTCAAGGTATAGTTAGTAATTGGCGTGAAATCAATGATGCAGTGGATAAGTTAACCGATAATGAAATTAATAGAGTATATCAAGGTGGCTACATTAAATATTTTTCTAAAACTATTGGGGAATTTAGGATTATTGAAAAAAAAAATGTCTACGAAATGAATTATGAATTTTTCGGACTCAAATTATAGAATGAGCGCCTACGTAATCGGTCGGATATATTTTATTGACGTAACTGTACTTAATAAATTAAAACGATTTAGTTAATCAGATTACGTTAAGAAGATTGTTGCTGAACTTTAATTAATCCTTGACATGCGATATCATTAATTTTTCTACAACTAAATAGTTCTTATGAATGAATAGGTTTGCGCTCTAATCGAATAAATTTTACGTAATGATAACGTAGATCAGGGGTCGGCAAGTAATTTTAAGTAGGGTCCGAATACTTTTGAAAATTTTTATCGACGTCCAGAGAAAAAACACTTAAGTAATATTAGTACTTATTAATTTTAAATTGTTATTTTTACACATACATACATGCACTATATAGAATAGAAAAATCGGGTATTTGTTATGAAAAAATACTATATATACGTTCTGAAAAATTTTATATACACATTATAAAATAGAAAAAGCTGATAATTGTTGGAAAATTAGTGCGAAAAATTACACTTGCGGTCTTGGGAAAACATTGATAAGGCTATCGTTCAAACGTATCCCAATATGTAAATTTTAACAAACTATTTATTCAAATTGAAAATTTTTGGCGGTCCACGATTTGACCTTCCATTGTCCGGATGTGGACCGCGGTCCGCCAGTTGCCGACCGTTGACGTAGATTATTATGAAAATATTATAGTGGAATCCTGCTAGTCCGAATGTCCGGATAATTCGAACCGAATTTTTTTGGAAATAACAGAAATGAAATGTGTTTTGATAATTTTAAAAAAAATTGCATTGAAAAGTAAAACTATTTTTAACATACATATTATTCTATTGATCTAATTTGATTTAAAAAAAAAGCTTTTTTAACATATTAAAAATTTTTAATGCGCTAATTTATAACGTTTAATGAATCAATGGGATAAAGATCTTTTTTTTAGGTTTGCTTGAAAAAGTGAGCCGTTGATACTAAAAGTGGTGCAAGCCCATTTTTGAAAATAATTAGTTTAAGCTTAATAATTAGTTTATGGCAATTTAACATAAAATTTATATTTTTATTCAATTCACAATAAATATCATACATATTATTTCTATTGTCAACATACCTCTTTCTATGTATTTACAAAACGCACGACAGTATTATTCGAAATATTTTTGAACCAGCTTCTGACATAGTACACTCACATTTCGTTAAAACATATTTTTTGATTAAAACTTGCAGTTAATTAAAAATTAAGTCAGCACTGTTTTCATAAACGAAATGGAAGGTTTTTCTCAAATCATTGTTGCCACAAAAATAAAATAACGCGTTATATCAAGGTCAGCAATGATTATATATATGTATATATATATATATATATATATATATAAGTACAAAAAAGATAAAGTGGTTCTCCGTACGGGTTTATTTTATATTTATGATTAAAATGCTTGGAAGAAAAAGACACCATCGATCAATCGAAGCAGTGAAATTTCATGTGTAGCCTAAAATGTATGTTTTGTTATATTAAATTAAATTGTATTTTATATGTATTCAATTTTTTTTGTCCCATATTTTTTCCCGAAGTGGATGACGTCATCCTCTGATGCAGTTAAAATACCATTGTTATTTTCTTTTTCCCTGGACCGTGCTTTTTGCTATCTTCGATTATTTTTTAGTGCAACTTTTAGGGAATAAATGAGATGATATTCTGGTTTCACTAATGTTGTTTGTAGATCTTTTTATCCTTAATCTTTCTTTAGAAGTTTAAACCTGCATCCAAAAAGAATTAGGTATTGCTAAAAAGTATTAGACGTCAGTGCGAAATCCTTGGACGGGTCCACTGGTCTTTTAATATCGGTATAAATTTGTTACTAGTAATTAATTGGTCAACGATATTTCAAATGTGTTGAATTTGAAAGTGAGGTAAATCCACTTTGAATGGAATTATTTTTCATGTCGAATATTATTAATAAGCACAATCAGATTTTAGCAGGTCTAGCAACTGTGGTGAATTAGATAAGTTTGACATAAAACCTTGAAGCAACCATTGGCCCACAATATTGGCACGTGGAACAAAGTATCCTAGTCGAACTTCACGTTTTAATTACGTAGTATTTATTATTATTAATTATTATTTATTATTTATTTAATGTTAAGTCTACGCTGCAAAAAAAAAAAGTTTTGATTTTATAGTATAATGCTGGAATCCCAGCTGCCAGTATTATACCGTAAAATTAACAGTAATAAACAGTAAAATAAGCAGTGATGCGCTACGCTGCCGCGCATCAACTTTTTTTTTTTTTTTTTTTTTTTTTTTCAGTGTATGGCATTTTATGATTTATTATTTTTCCTTGAGACACGAATTGTGTCAGATTTTTTACGCAAACCAAGTCGGCCATGGCAGCTATCACAGTGCTGTGGTTGATGGTCATCGGCGAACAATTTAGGAGAAGTAGAGGCACAAAGAAACCTTTGTAGTGTACGCATAAGAACTGAGCGATCGAAACTCAAATATATTTTTGACATTTTAGACTTTTATTTATTTCTATAAATTTATCATTCATCTGTATTCAATGAGTTTAATTGAAAATAAATCTGAATTGATAAAAATGATTGAATGTCTTTACTAAATATTTCCGACAAAGTTAATTTTATGAAAAACCTTGGTATATATAAATACATTTTTCAATAGTCGTCTATGCATTTTATGAGTTACAATAAAGAAATCGACTTTGTCGTCTTTCATGTAATAAATGTACTTTTAAGTGAATTAAGATGATTTTGTTAATCAGATTACGTTAAGAAGATTATCGTTCAACTTCAATTAATCCTTGACATGCGATGCCGTCAGTTTTGTTTGCATTAAATATTATTTAGGGATAAGTAGTCTGATGTTCACATAATATTAATATAGATTATTGCGGAAATATTAGCTCAAACTTACCAACTATTTTAAGTTATTATTTGAATTATATAATAACAACAAAAAAAAAATGCCTTGATAATAACATATGTCAGTTTTATTGATGAAAAAAAAAACACCTTTCCCAGCATAATATAAGAATTTCACTTAAAATATAAATTAAGGTTCTTATTTTAACACTTTCCAACATAGTTGAAAATTGTTTATGACTTCGGTTTGTCTGTACGTCTGTCCATATTCCAATTCTCGTAAATATGTTCAGATTATGCTGTAATTTTTATATGTTATTGACGTTTACTATAGCGCAATCGGTAATGAAAATGACGTACATTTATAGCTCGTTTACAGGGACAGTCAAAATTATTTGTTACACTACGGTAAATGCGGGAAAACACCGTTTCAAGTGCATTTTAATGAAATTACACCGTTTCAAATATATGAAATTGACATGTATTTATGAAATGTACTAAAACATGTATTCGGTAGAATATGGGGCACAAAGCTTTTATCATCCATTTACAGGGCCATACAAAATAATTCCGTTACATAATGGTCTACGAAGAATAACTGTTTACGGCGCATTTTAATTATGTTACACTGTTTCAAGTATAATGAAATTGATATATACATTAGTGAGGTTTACTACAAGATACTTGCTGTAGCATATGATGTGCATAGCATTTATTTATCGTTCATTTACAGGGACACACATTCGGATACAGTATTGTTCCGAAGTACTTAAAGTGTGAAGTATTTAAAGTGTAATTATAATTCAAAACGAACTTCAAATTATACCTTTTTTGTATCTGAAATTCTTACAAAAATAGTTAGTCGGAGTTTTCTGGTAAAAAATAAAATACAAGGAAGATTATTAAGAAAGTACGAGTGTTCGCATCATAATCTATTTTACCACCTTTGAAAATATTGGAAAATACTCCCAATAGGATCTAATATTTCTTATTCACATTATTGAATTCTTAAATATGTAAAGGTGACAACGCTACATTCTGAATTTTCATTTGGAATGTGCAGATCGATGCACCTGTATCAAATTTAAACTAAAACTTCTGAGAAACAAACTTGAAAAATATTTGGAAACTTACATTCCTTGAAATAATTCTGTATACGTGCCTGAGAATTTCATTTGTTTCGAAAACGTTATTGCTCGAAATACAATAAAAATAAAAATTTCGTGTTCGGAGAAATAAATGCTCTGAATAATTAATAATCAAATCACGTCACAATCATTCATGTGTGTAACTCACCTTCTGGTAGATAGCAGTGCGATTAAATATTACAGAAAGATTATGTTTGCAACGTTTTGGGATATATACATTTTTTTTTTTTTTTTTTTTTTTTATGCTGAAAAGATTTAAAAAATAGGGGACACTTGTACTTATGGACGAAATTTTTAACTTGATTTTTCGCAGATGTTGAAAAAACAGAGGATTGTTAAAAACTAAAGGATAAGATTAATATTTCTTAATTGTTAAATTTCTGTATTGCTTTTTATATTGATATGTTTAAAATTCGTTTTGCGAAAATGTACGGACAAAAAAAATCTGAGTGTGAAAGTGAAAACCATTTTGACAACCGGGATTTTCCTAGACTTTCAGTTTGGCGATCAATTTCAGAAACGGCCTTTTGGAGCCGTTTCAAAAAAGCTGAGAACTGCACTTTCATCTGCTCCAAAATCTATCTCTGCAAGAGCCCATGCCTTTATCTTTCTCATTTTTTTTTTCGTATTTAGTTCGTGATTAAACCCAGAAATGCAACACTTTAAAAATTAGCGAATTTTTATATCTCCATAGCACTTTGAAAATCCCCCTATCCCTTTTTTACAGCAATATTTTTTTTTTAGCCTAATGTCTTGATGCAAAACATAATTTAGAAAAAAAAAAATGTGTTATACAAGGAGTTTTTAAATTTCGTTTGAATGTTAAATATTTATTAAGGAAACAGATCATACTTATCAATTTAGGTGAATTATAATGACTGATGAATTAGATTTTCTTTTGAAGTATCTTTTGTTTTATCATAAAAAAAAATAAAATCGGGAAACTAGTCTCCATTTTAAATTTAAACGAGCAGGGAAGACCAAGCTATGCTCGGTCAAAATTAGCTTTGAGTTCAAATATCATGACCCATGACCAAAATTACCCACTAATCAAATTTTCTCGAACATGTGACCAAGCCCAATTGTCTTCTCGTGCTCGAAACCCGTAGGGTATAAAATTTAATCAAAATAGTCTGAACCGTTTTTTAGATAAAATTAGTTTGAACCACAGTGACCCGAAAAAGACCCACTAATCGAATTTTCTCGGATATGTGACCTAGCCCAATGATTTTCTCGTGACCGAAAATGTTTGTTACACACATACATTTTATATAACTTTCTGAAGTCTAAATAATGATACAAAGGAAATAGTCTTATCGGTTGGAAAATAAATCTAAAATCTTCACACATATATTTTATGTAACTTTCTGACGTCAAAATAATGATACGAAAGAAATAGTTTTATCAGTTAAAAAAGAAATCTAAAATTTTCACACATATATTTTTGAATTTTAGGTACATAATATGATATGGAAATTGGTAAATTATGTTTTTACACATACACACAAATAAAGTAATATTTTAATCAAATCAAATGTTTAATTTCACGTTCAAGTTTTTTTTTTTGTATATTTTAACTTAATTAGATAAAGAATGGGAGAAAACTCTTATTTACTTCTTCAATATCTCCATAATAAAGTGCAGATAGTTATCCAAGAAATAATTGGCATACATTTTTACGGAATCATGTAAAAATAATTTCTTTAAATCATCGCAAAAAACTATTGACGATTATTAATGTATAATAAAACGTTATTAAAATTTACCAGTCGTATATTTAACTTAAAAAATAAGTTTGGTTACTTCATTGAAAACTTTGAAATATTGAAGTAAATTAGTTAATATCCGAATAAACAGTAATTATCTGAAGCTATAATGATCAAGATTATTTCACATTTTAAAAGTAATTATAATTAGTTAAGATAGCCAGAAAACTATTAAATGAGATAATTTGTAACATAATCACGGTAAATATGATCATCTATTAGTAAGACCTTGAGAAAACTGATATAACTGATATAACTTTTGTTGCAATCATGATTAAATACTCAAAAATATTGCGCGATTAATTAAAAGCAATCTTTAACTAGTTTATTAACTTAAAGTATTAAAGAAAATCCAGTTATATTGATAATAAACACAATTTTATCCTAATATGGCAGTATTAATTTAACGAGTTTGCAGTTTTTTGCTAAAGTAAATGGCTTGCTAATAATTTTTGTTAAGTACATTAAAAGTCTAATATGTAGTTTTTGGAAAAGTTCAAAGATACAAAATACTTACAAACAGAAAATATTTTTTGTTAACTGTAGAGCTTTAATAAAATTACTTGTTAAATCCTAGAAACTAAAAGATATTTTAATAATTAAAAAAAATTTACTGATTTCATTCTGAATTTGATCCGAATTTTAATCTGTATATAAACAATCGCATATCGATCTTAGAAAGACTAGTAGTGAGCGACGTGCAACTGCTTTCATTTAAAAATAGTCACTTTTATTGAAAATATTATCAATGTTTCTGGGTTAACTAAATGAATAACAACAACAACAACAATATATCGTGAGTCCTTTGACTGCTGATATTGACAGCTTTCACGATAGGCAATGATTGTTCATAGTTATAAGAATAAATCTTTTAGCTCTTTGGCAAAAGAACTCAGTTTAGAAGTTCAGTGTTCAATTAGAAACTTTCTCAAATAAATACAGACTACTCTCCTGGTCAAAATTAACCGTTCATCAAACGTTCTTAAATGGGACACACACAATTACTTTTAGAGTTGTTTTGGAAGTGGAAACTTCTTTAGGCTCGTTGGATAATTTTTTGAGATGGGAAAAAACCATTGAACTCGTGACACTGTTACTGTAACCGACACCTCTGTATATTTGAAGTGAAAACTTCTTTAGGCGCGTTGGGCATTTTTTGAGATGGGAAAAAACCATTGAACTCGCGACATTGTTACTGTAACCGACACCTCTGTATATAAGTATGTACATGTAAAGTGTATAGTAGGGCATATACTTTACATACATATCTTTAGGCGCATTGGGCATTTTTTGAGATGGAAAAGAACCATTGAACTCGCGACACTGTTACTGTAACCGACACCTCTGTATATAAGTATAGGGTGTTTCACAAAGGACCTCTAACTTTAAAAATCAATAGCCCGAAAACGGTGATAGGGAGAAACATGAAACCAGTAGTATGTTTATTAAAAAAATCGTAAGAATCGTAAGAATAAATCTCAAAATTTAGTTAAAAATAGCGCCAATAGATGGCGCTGCGATAAATAGGCGTATCAAAAGTGATTCAAAAGGTGCACCTTTTACACAACAGACTTATCGCAAACGAAGAATGAAATTGTCATTGACTCTCTGCTGCATATCACCGGTATGTTTGTAGAAATTTTTTGAAAAGCTCCCGAATTGTTTTCCCATCTGAGCTTTTTGCGACTTGAAATCGCGTTTGAGAACTTCTCCGTGAGGCAGTAGGACTCTGATTTAATCGGTGGTACTCCAACACAATAAACACACGTTCCTCCACGGTATTCATCACTTTCGGAAGTATTTTCACTATAAGCTAATAGCGATCAGATTTCAATGGTGAAATCTTCAACGGCAAGTCTTTCTATGCTTCTGAACTCTCTGTAGAAGGATTCTTAACGCTCTCAGCTTCATTTGTTGGTACTATTTTTAACTAAATCTGGAGATTTATGTATAAGATTCTTACGATTTTTTTTTATTAAACATACCACTGTTTTCATGTTTCTATCTATAACCGTTTCCGGGTTATTGATTTTTAAAGTTAGGGGTCCTTTGTGAAACATCCTGTATGTACATTTATTGTGTATAGTAGGGCGGGGTGGGCGCATCGCGCGCCGCATGCTTGCCTGTGCACTATTGGTTCCCAATTAATTAATTAATTAATTAATTAATTAATCCAATAGCGAATAATATAATTGAATTGTGGATGAAAATTCATAAGTTTCACTGGTATTCATTTCAAAGAATACCAATTAATTAAATTTCATATTTCATGTATTTGTAAATTTACGTTTTAAGCAATATATTGCAATTTTTGTATGTAAAATAATATGCATTATTTTTCATGTGCAATAGCGCATTAAATGAAAATTGTAATATAATTTTTGTAGTAGTAGTTTATAATAATGAATAAAAAAACACTTCTTTTAAAAGTATATCCTGCACAAAATACAACATTTCCTGACGATTCAAAAAATACACACGTAATTGTTCAAGTTTTCACTCTGTCGGCACTCCCGGAGTGCCACTGTTTTTTTTTTTTTTTTTTTTTTTTTTTAACAACGTTTTCACAATTTTCTTTTCCTGAGAATATTTCTCAGCCGCTATAGATCGGATGTCTGATATCCTTATCAGAGTTCCTAATTCTGAACTTTTCCTGCTCAAACCCGAGCAGTTATCCTTTCGTAAACTTATCTGGTAAAAACACAGCTCTAAAACCGAGCTGTTACTTTTTACCAAACTTTTTCTGGAACCGACTCTCTTACATCCCCTGATTCTCTTTTCGCAATTAAATTCAGAAGGGATTTAACCCGTCCTATCCAAAGGTAAGAAAATGATGTCATTCTCAAACTCCATCAGCATTGTTTGAACAAGGGGTAAAAGGAAATTAGACTCCATCATATCTGAGTAAGTTTCACTTTCGGACAGTGCCGACCATAGACATCTAATACAATAGACCACGGAATAGTTACCTTTTCTTGAATCAAACATCCAATCCCCACCGTCCAGAGAGCTGTATTCATTTCACCTGAGTTTGCATTAATCGTGAAAGGGGAAGTTGCCAAGAAAGGGATTAACGCCAAAAAACGACACCCTTTTGGCGATGAAAGCGGGAAGATGTATGCTTGAAGTTTCTGCCGGAGAAAAAATGGAATCAGTACTCTACTTATAAATCCTTCTTCTATGGTGCCGACACTCTGTTCTAGAAATTTCTACCGCACACGTAAAGCTGGATGGCTTTGTCCTGTTAGGAATCTTTTAAAAGGAAGATTGGTTATAATAGATTTACGGTCATAAAAAGATTCACCACTGTGAAAACATATCTCTCGTACCTCCTCGGAAGAATTTTGTTTTCATGCTTTAAGATGACTAGGTGTTTTTATTAGTCCTGTAAAGATAGATTCTTTACACGTATTTTTCGTATTCAATTATATTTGTGTTTAATAAACTAACAACAAATTTTAAAATTATTCTCTTAGCTGAGAAAATAATAATAATTAATAATAAGGAAAAACAAACGTTTATTTTATTTATTTTAAATATTTTCCAACATAGTTGAAAACTGTTTATGAATTCGGTTTTTCTGTCTGTCCGTACCCTAATTCGCGTAAATATACTCGGATTGTCATGAAATTGATATATGTTATTGGGGGTTTACCATGGAATGCTCGGTATTGAAAATGAAGTGTGTAGCATTTAGGGTTCGTTTACAGGAACACTCGAAAGAATTCTTTTACGTTACGGTCTATGGGAAAAAATCGTTTGTGACGTATTTTAATGATGTTACACTATTTAAAATATATTCAAATTGATACATATCATTGAAGTGCAGTACAAGGCCTTTCTGTAGAATATGGTATGCATAGAATATATCGTTCATTTACAGGACACTCAAAATAATTTGGTTACAGTACTGTCTATAAACAATAATCGTTGGTAGTTCGTTTCCAGTTGTGGTACGTGTTTTTAAATGTAACTATTTTTTTTGTATTTTAATTGATGTATAGAAATTCAATAGATCATATACAGGGCTGCTCAAAAGATCTCACGTGCATTTCCGTTCATTGATGGAAATTGCTAAAGGTGAATTTTCAATTGTGCTATGTATTTCCAAACTGAAGTAAATTGTAGCATACTGTGTAGTATACATACAAATCTATAGATCATATACAGGGCTGCATAAAAGAATTCGGATATTTTGTTCGACTATTGGTAGTAATTGCTGAAATTGGGTTTTCAAATGCGTTTTCTAAATTGTTTACTTAGTAAACTGCGACAGTATTTTGAATGTGTTGGAAAAGGGTTTCATATTCTATGTTTGACTCATGATTTGTTGTTCTTGTTTCAAATTTAGACTTATTCGGTGATATTAAAGGTTGAGAAAAATCTCAAAAATGGGTAAATTTATATTAGTTTTAAGTACTTATTTTTACTGTGAAGACTTTGTTACAAGCGAAATAAATAGACGCTTAGAAAAAAAGAATTTTCTTAAGTAAAAGCTATTCCATGTTACTCCAACTGAAGTGTGCGGCTCCCTCTTGCGTGCCTCTGCTTTTAGGGAAGATTCTCCTAAAGAAATTGTCCAACTATTGTTCATATCATTTTAGTGAAACTATGAAACTTTAAAATTATACAAAGATTTAGTACAAGAAAGAGAACAATTCATCTTGATTTCAGATTTTCAGATTTTTTTTTTCAGACATATAGAAATGTTTTTATAAACATGCTGGAAATAAAGTGAGAAAGCTTCTTGAACAAAATGAGAAATTTTAGGATAAATGTTGATGCCAACTTTTTATGCTGATACAATATTAAAAGTAGGTACTTGAAAACAGGGGCTGTTAGTTTTGTGTGTGGCCTCTGAGCAAGAAATATATCGGGGGTGATAAAACTTTTCATGATGTTTTTAATGTACTTATAAAAAAATTCTATGATAAAACAAAAATATTGATACTGGTACTATTTATGCAAAAAATCTGCTAGTTAATTCATGAATGTTCTTTTCCACTTTTATAACTTTTTATTTCATTCCAAAAAAGCAAACATTTAAATTTCATTAAGAAATATGAATGAAGTTTAACAAACTCACGTGATAACTTTATTAGAATCCCTCCAATCAAGTGTCGAACCGTAAAACTTCATGTCAGAATATTGATGTTACCTTCAATGCTACATCCCTTTTTTATGATTATTAAACTGTAATATTCTACAGTTCTGTGAGCAACAAAAATATGGAATTTAACATTGCAATATAGGTTATGTTTATTATATCAACCGTGTCATGAAATTTTATTCATAATCAGTACTATTCTGATTATGGAGATGTTTAATGTAGAAAATATCAATTTGCAGGTAGCCTACTGTCTGTTTAGAGAGCTTACCACCGATCTAGTGGTGTTTGATTTGTGTATTGTGTGCTTAAAAATGACCGTCATAGTCCCAAGTTAACCAACCAATTAATTTACGGGGACACAAAATTAGGATAGTGCCCTGGGCACAAAAATATCTTTTAGTCAGACCCCAAGTAAGGAAAATGTACTCATTTTTGAGTATTTTCTCAGCTTCGAATAGCTTCCAATATTTGAGTCTCAAGTTTAAAAAAGAAACTCAGTTTTTTTTTATAGCATAAATTATCCTTATATATAGAGTGTTCACTAAAGTCCTGTCCACTCCATTAACTTCAAAATGGCGACAGACATAGTCATAAACTTGGTGTCTTGGTATAAAAAAGTAGTTATGCGCTACTCGACAAGTCCGCCTACAGTGATGGGATCTTTACATCCGCCCTTGACATCCGCCCTCTACATCCGACCTTGACAACAATGGGATCGATTCAAAGTGAATAACGATAACAGTAGAGTTATCACCAAAAAAACTTTGTTGTATTAAAATATGCCGATTAACAGTAAATAAAGATCAGTACAGTACAATAAGGCAAGAAGTAGTCCGTTTTATAGACTGTTTTATTTTTTTCTTAACCATTTAACAGTTTTGCCAGAACACCGCATCGCTCGTGCAAGAAGAAAGTTTTTGTTTACCACTAAGTTTTAACTGTAATCTTAGCTTTGTTAATTGGCAAACATATTTTGATTATGTAAGGCAAATTACTTAGTACGGAAAACTTGGTGTTTTGTCCCTATATTTAGTTTATTGCATAGAAAAAACGAAACTGTTAAGTGGAAAAAATTACTACTTGAGTAGACATTTTTAAAAAACAGTGTTGGTAAAAAATTAAAATTAAAAAAATTTACAAAATTTTAAGACCGGCAAAAGTACAATTCATCATGTCATGAAATACTTTTGAATAAGAATTTTTTCGCTGAGACATATAGAAATATTTCTTTAAATAAGGTGAAAATAAAATGAAAATGCGCCTTGAACAAAAAGAGCAGCATTGGAATAAAATTTGATGCCCGTTCAACTTTTTCCACCAATACTAGATGTGAGAGAGCGAGTGATCTTCAGTAATTGAATTTAGTAGCGATTGGATTTAGGTAAAAGTAAAGGTAGGACAGTTTCCCGCTTCTTGTATTTTATATGTAGGAAAATACTTTTCGAAGATTAAAAGTCTTAAACTTTTACTAGAACAAGAGTCGATGAAGTGAACACGTGCTGAACCGCATAGCAAATTTTATTTCTTTAGAAATTTCATCCAAAAGGCATTCATTATTAAGTGAGAGCTTTTCAATTTAAGATGAATTTAAAAAAGTGTTGCTAACTTTAAAGAAAAAAACTTTAGCAGAAGATTTTCAAAAGAAATTCCTTTAGTTTTCTATAGAATAAGCGTTCAAAATGCCACATAGAAGACTTTTTTAAATACGTTTAATTACAAAATTAACAAAAATCGATGAAATTGCAAAATAATATCATTTCATATTAAACAGTTTCGGTAATATTTAAAAGAAACAGGAAGACACGTATTTACCCACATTTGCTGTAATTTTTGGCTAAAGAAAAAACGGAAATCTTTGTGGCTGAGTAATGATTTTTGATTTACAAAATATTTCCAGAACCTTTGGCTTTAATTGACAATTCTCTTCCACATGAGCCATCTGGGCGACAACCTAGCCAAAACAATTCACTTAGCAACAATTTGGCAATGACATCTGGTCTAGTATTTGAAACAACTCGACAGATTAAACCATAGTTAAAGGAACTTCAATAAGGAGGAGTTCCAATGAGGAGGGTTAGTGGAGCTCCTTTAAGGGGACAGAAAACTTCCAAAATCACAAAATTCGACTTAAAAAAAATCGATTTTTTTTTTTAGATTTATGAAACTAGGTACTCAAATTTATCTGATGCAAAAATAATTTTTCAATTATTACACTTCTTGACAGAGATATAAGCTTTTATATTTAAAGAATCTCTATATATTCATGATGTAACGCAGAAAGCCCCTTCCAGAAGAAATGGACTCTTCCGGCGAAATGCGCAAAGCATCACGTGATCCTAGAGACTTAAGATCAGTTGACGCGTGAGCTTGGCCGAAAGAAGTACGTTTTCGAAGAGCGGTGATGTAAATAGAAGTTGTTATGTCGTGTTGTTTTGTTCTCCGAAAATGTAAAAGTGAAGTCAATCTTATATATATGTGTGTAATGTGCCGTTTTGTGCTGCGAATTGTGTCAACAAGTAATAAAATACATGAAAATGCCAGCAAAGTTTTATTTCTGGTGTTATGAAAGAAATATTCTTTCCGCCCTGAGATTCTAAAGGTATAAATATTCGACGGTATTGACACAAATTGGCGCCCAACGTGGGGCATTAGCTGTTGTCTGGGCCTTAGGAAAATTCCGTGGCTATGTGGAAAGACAAGAAGTAGTTGTGGCTACGGACCATCAGCCTTTAAAATGGCTTCTGAACCTTAAGTCACCATCGGGGAGATTAGCCCGTTGGGCACTACAAGTACAAACGTTCTTATTGAAAATAGAATATGAACCTGGAAAATCTAATGTTGTGGCTGACATGCTATCGCGTCCTGTCTGTAGTCATCAGTCTGCTTTCTGTGACACATGCAACTTTGTCAGCATAGACATGTCAACAAGAAGCCCAAAGGATATCAGAGAAGTTCAGTTGCAAGATGAAAATCTTAAAAAGATTATAGATTGTTTTGAAGACGAACAGAAAAGTGAAGACTTCGCCAATTGGACTGATAGAGAATTCCTGATGAATCAAGGTGTGCTTTACCGGTATGCTCCTAAATCAGACGCCGAGGAAACGAAACTGGTCATTCCAGTGCAAGAGAGACAAAACATTTTGAAACTTCATCATGACGACCCCTCAGCCGGACATTATGGTGAAGCAGGCACTTATCAAAGAATTGCTAAGAGATATTATTGGACAGGCATGAGAACATATATTTCTGAATATGTGAAGAAGTGCCCAGAATGCGCTCGTTATAAATCAACAAATCAGAAACCAGCTGGTTTAATGAGAACACCTGCTTATGCTCAGCGGTTTGAGACCCTCAGCATTGATCTCTTTGGACCATTGCCTCGTAGTAAAGATGGGTACTGATTGAATTTTATAGTAGAAGATTGTGCCATTAAATGGGTAGAACTGTTTGCCTTAACAACTGCCACTGCACAAGAATGTGCGACTACGCTGATTGAAGAGATTTTCCTTCGTTATGGTATCCCAAGAAGACTCCTAAGTGATAACGGCCCTCAGTTCGTGAGCGCTGTTCTACAACAAGTTTGTTACATTCTTGGAATTGACCAATCATTGACACCTTTGTAACACCCTCAAGCCAACCCAGTCGAACGGAAAAATAGAGACTTGAAACCTCGAATAGCAATCCTTGTTGGGGATGAACACGATTCCTGGATTGATAAACTTCCTTTTATTAGATTTGCTATGAACTCTGCCAAATCTGATACAACAGGCCAAACTGCCGCCTATCTGCATTGTGGTCGAGAACTAAGAACAATCGATGATGTGGTGAACGATTTTAGAGCAGTTGTGGAAAATGATAATTTTGTTCCTGAAATAAATCCCTATCTTAAACGTCTTGCAGATGTTTCAAAGAGAGTGAAAGAGAGAGTTGAAATAAAACAAGATCAGCGTAAGAAATATTATGATAAAAATCGTAGAAGAGTTTATTTTACACCTGGTGAAAAAGTATGGGTTACCTTACACCCTGTGAGCAAGGCAAGTAACCAGAAAACAGCAAAGTTTATGCCAAAGAGGGATGGGCCGTATATAGTTTTGATTAAAAAATCACTGGTGACATATGACATTGCCAGTCTGGACAATCCTACTCAGCGAATTGGGGGTTCTCATGTTTCAGCCTTGACACCGTTCCAAGAAACTGAAACTACTCCAGTTGCACCTCTGAGAAAAAGAGGGAGACCCAGAAAACATCATGTTTCCTCTCCGAGACGTATGTCGGAAACAGAGAGGGAGGATGTAACGCAGAAAGCCCCTTCCAGAAGAAATGGACTCTTCCGGCGAAATGCGCAAAGCATCACGTGATCCTTTAGAGACTTTTGATCAGTTGACGTGTGAGCTTGGCCGAAAGAAGTACGTTTTCGAAGAGCGGTGACGTAAATAGAAGTTGTTATGTCGTGTTGTTTTGTTCTCCGAAAATGTAAAAGTGAAGTCAATCTTATATATATGTGTGTAATGTGCCGTTTTGTGTTGTGAATTGTGTCAACAAGTAATAAAATACATGAAAATGCCAGCAAAGTTTTATTTCTGGTATTATGAAAGAAATATTCTTTCCGCCCGAGATTCTAAAGGTATAAATATTCGACGGCATTGAGACAATACAGTTTTTATTACATAAATGCTGTTTTCTGAAAATAAAAAAAAATTGCATACTTCTAAATTCTACTTCTCTATTTTGAAACGTTCCATGTGCATTCCTAATTATCAGATTTCGTCTGAAAATTGTACTGTATATAGGCTATGCCATAATAATTAAATGATAGCATAAAAAGTTACATTTCAGGGGTGTTTTAGTGTTAAAATTTGTGTGCATATGGAACTATATAGCTACTTTTTTAGAAAACAAGGCATAGTTATAAAAATATTTTTTCTGCTTTTATGTTCAGTGAACTTTTACAATTTCTTCCAACTTCCATTGTAATATATAAACAATACCTCATAAATAAATATTGTCATATTTAATGTGAAAGAAATGCGCATGAACATTTTAAAATGTGAAAATTATTCGTTATTTTAGAAATTTAAAAACTTTTTATTATTTTAACACCAAAATTTGAATATAACTATTTGAGCTTGCCATTAGTAAGTTTGTCAATTTTCAAACGAAACCATTGAAAATTTAAGGATTTCGTTTTTAATGTCCACTGTCCTCTTAACTGCGGTTTAATCTGTCAAGCTGTTTCAAATAACAGTCCAGATGGCATTGCCAAATGGTTGTCTGAGTGAATTGTATTGGTTGAGATGTCGTCCCGATAGCTCAATCGGAAGAGCATTGGGAATTAAAGCCAAATGTTCTGGATTGGAGTCTCGGCCTGGACACATATTATTCACTTAATTGGGAAAATTACTGCTCCTAAGAACGTACATTTTTTATTTTTCTGTTAGATATAGACAGAACCATCTAAACACACATATTTATTTCTAAAGCGATACAGCTCAAAAAATGTAATTTTTGAGATAATCATATGAAAGATTTTTTTTAAATTTAAAATTGAAACATACCCAAGTAATCCTTTATACAACATATCGTTAATTAAATTTAAAATTGAAACATACCCAAGTAATCCTTTATACAACATATCGTTAATTAATTTTAAAATTGAAACATACCCAAGTAATCCTTTACATAATATATCGTTAATTAAACAAAAAATTCCTTCCGTTTGGCTATTTATTAATTCATTCATATTCACAATGTAATACACCTTTCGAAATAAAATCGTTAAACATTCACGCTGACTGATATCTTTGATTCAGGCATAGACGTATTTAGAGTGCCTATCGTTCCTTTTAATCGGAAACACTTTTTCACCTTGACCGCCTCTTTTATCCAAGTTTGGGAGAAAAGAGGAAATAACCGGAAAGAAAATAAGTGCATTCGATCATTTGAGTGAGATAGAATAAGAAAAAAAAAAGAATAGGGAAAAAAAACAGAAATTGCCAAGGGAAGAAAACCACGAAAATTGGAGGCACGAGGAAAAGAATATAATTACCGAAACACATCTAGTGCAATTCGCAATCGAAAGTAAAAAAGAAGGAAATGTAATCTACGTTCAGAAGTTTTTCAACATTTTTTGAATGATTTTGATAGATTGTATATAAATTTTGACATAAATGTTTTGGGATTTAAATGTTTTCTTTAACATTCCTCATTTTTAAATATTGCTCTATGCTAGTATTTTTAAACTTTCAATGTTTTTACCCATGGTTAAACTTTTGCAGTATATTAAAATTATTATGATGAAAAAAACGCATAAAAAATTCCTTTATATAAATATATGTATAGTTTAGATATATATTTTATAGATATACTAGTATATACCCCGTGTCAAAAATGACAGGATATTGACTCAATATTCAATTTTTGAAATAGTTCAACGAATGGGCAAAACATTCAAATTAAATATTTAAAAAAATAATCCATGTGTGAAATTTTCAAGGTTAAAGGTTTCATACAAATTGATATTTTCACAACTGGGTGAAAAAGTGTCCATGCCAGGAATCGAACCCAAGAACTTGGGCTTAAATTACCAACGCTCTTAGGCCAAAGGTCTTGGGTTCGACTCCTTGCTTGGACGCTTTTTCACTCAGTTGGAAAAATGTCACGTCCTGTGATATTTTCACCAATCAGTATAGTTAAGTTAAATATAATGAAATTTAAAACGTTTGTTCTGTGACCGCCACAATGAATTTGCATAAACAGCTTCGTGCGTATTTGTCATAGCACCGTAACAGGTCCTGAGGAACAAACAGCAAGCAAACGTTGACGGTACCAGGGGTGCAAAAATCTAGGCGCCAATGAGATGATTCCCACCACTAAAGTTTACTAGTATTCTTCGTCAAAATTTATTAGTATACTTCGCTTAAATTTTATCAGTATTCTTATTAGGCGAAGAATACTAGAAATTTAATGGTGGGATTCGACCCATTGGCGCCTAGATTTTTGCACCCCTGGACGGTGCTATCAGTCATTCAAGAACATTATCAAGCGGTAGATGACATGCAAAAAAAGTTGGAAATTGTGCGTTAAACGTGACAAATAGGTGCGTTCGTACTATAACTAGTTTTACAATGTAAAAAAAATCATCGTTATTATTTCAGTTAAATTAATTATATCGTCTGTTATGAGCAAAATGAGCATGTCTTTTTTCTTATTACGTATGCCATGTTTACAGATGCGAATTTTTTTTTCGATACCAGACAGCGCTGCAAAGTTCAACATGGAGATCTTGTTTTGCGAATGATTACTTCCATGGTTTAATATTTTTATGATTCATCATGAACCAATCTCTTGTGTTTATTTACTTTAATGGATTGAGATTTTAGGCTGTCAACCTAATTTCAACTGAAGTTATCTCAGAATCTATGCATATTTGAATGTAACTCATCTCTCAAACAAACAATTTTTTTAGAACGATATTTCTAAAAATGTAACTTTTATGCAATTTTATTCGAAAAAATAATTTTGAATAAAAATGGCCTCCTGGCATACGAAAAAAGAAATGGCCAGCCCGTATTTGTTTTCCTCAATCACATGACTTGCGATTTTATTATATAGATTACGTATGATAGGATTTAATAGAGTAAAGAAAACTTTTATTAATATCTTTTTAAGTTTTGATTCGATTTTCATAAAATTTGAAATGACTCGACAAAATTCTGCATCGATTATATATATTAAATTTCAAACCATTCGGTTGGGTAGTTTTTGCGCTGTTATATACGGACGGACGGACAGACAGACTGACGGACCAAACGACGGCTTTGGTGCTACGTCGTATTTATATAATTACGAACGCACCTAAAAAGCATTTATTCGTCATTGCATTCGTTACGAATTTCATCAAGGAAAAGAGTACTGAATCGACTAATACTGTATCAAAAAGTGTATGTGAGTATGGGTTCAGGAAATTTAACCACTTCGCGATGAGTGGCACGTATACGTGCCACATAAAATGCACTAAATCCTTGAATTCGAACTCCGGTAAATTTAAATAGAAATTTAGCGTTACCTAATCGCAGATTTTCAGAAATTTAATAACATGGTAAATTCTATAAAAAAAACTGGTGCCAAAATATTAAAAGATGTATAAAGGATGCTCGTCACGAAGGGGTTAAAGCTGGGAATTTTTATGTTAGTGATGAGGAACGAAGTGTAACCCGCCAAAAGTTATAGACAAGAAATTGAAAAACTGTTTGGGTGAAAAAAAAATCGTCTTAAACGCAAAAGGAATTTGCTGATATGCTCAATGTAGCCAACTATTTTCCACTACCTAATAGAAACGCTTTAAACTCTTTAAAACCTTTTTTGTACACCTGACATATAATAGAAAAAATTCCAAACTTGAAATTTGCTGCAAATTTTACTGTCTGAAAGGAAGGTAATAGTTTTCCTTCACTAAAATGTACAGGTAAAAGTTATTCGTAAGCAAACTGGTAAAAAAGATTCTTTCTATTTTACCCGAACTTTGTAGCGGAATATTTCCGTTATTTCTGGGCCTAGGGAAAACTTAATGCAAGAGACTTATTGCAAATTTTATCTTATATAAAACTGATCAAAGTTTTCTTTGGATAAAATGTATACTTATAAGAAGTTCTTTCAGAAAAAAATAGGAGCAAATTCGATTTTTTGTCCTTTTCAAAATTACGGCTCTTGCGGAACGGGGAGGATGTCAAAAACTTTGTTTTTTTATTACCACGTTAATTTGTAAAACATATTCTAAAATTAGAATTACTCAGTCTTTTGCAATGTCAAATTGCATTATTTATTGGAATAGTTCCACTCATTCTTTCTATTTTACTCGAAATTTGGAACTGTGTAGCTTCGTCGTTTATAGGCCTAGAAAAACCTCATGCATGAAATTTGTTGGAAATTTTCTTTGTTACAAGACTGGTACTAGCTTTCTTTCACTAAAATGTACAGGTAAGACGTTATGTTATTGTTCAAGAATAATTGGAAAAATCTCGATATTTTGCTGATTCTTTCTATTTTACCCGAACTTTGAAACGGCGCAATTCTGTTAATTATGGCCTAGAGAAAAAAAAAGTTTGTGTATGATATTTGTACAAAATTTTAAACACAAGCGTGGTAATAGCAAAAAACACAAGCGTGGCTTTTGCTAAAATTTATTACTAAGAAGTTAGCAGAAAAACAAGTTTTACTGCTAACTTTTTCAAATTTGAAAAATCAGATTGCTTTGGCATTGTTTCAAGATCGCAGTTCAGGCGGAAAAGGGTAAAAAAGGTAAAAAAAAATTGGTTTATTTTTTAAACATTAGGACATCCACCTATACAATGGTCTTCAACTTTCTGTGGCCCGCTGGAAACCAAACAACTTCTGTTTTAGGAAAGAAAAACTTGTTTATTTAGACAAACTTTGTCTTAATTATGTAAGAAAGTCATTCAATATCATTAAACTAAAGATTAAACTTAAAATAGAGAGCATATACAAAGAATCAGCTTCTGTTGAATTACCCAAAATATGGTACGATATGCTTTACAAATTAAAAAAGCAATAAGAAATTATTGATTTTCCCGTTTACAATTAATCATTTTTAGAACATATACAATGAATCAGCCTCTGTTGAAGTAACTAAAATTTGGCACGAGATGCTTTACAAATTAAAAAAGCAATAAGGAAATATTAATTTTCATGTTTACAATTGAACATTTTTTGAACATATACAACGAATCAGCCTCTGTTGAATTAACTAAAATTTCGCACCAGATGCTTTACAAATTCAAAAAGGCAATAAGAAAATATTAATTTCCACGTTTACAATTAACCATTTTTAAGCATCTGCTTTTATTATACATATGATCTCGTAATTTTTGTTTATCAAGTTTATTTTTTGAAAAAATTGCGAGAATAGTTTATTTATCATTTTTGATCTTGAAAATGTTGCCGTTTGTGCGTTCGAAACATGTCAATCTTTATATTGAAAGGTCTTAAAAGCCTTTATATGTTCTGTTTTATCACTTTAAGTATACACATCTTTAGTTTAATGTCAAACTTTGAGATTAAATAAGGCAAAGATTACTTTTCGTAATTTGTGGTAACAACCGATTTTAAGGCAAAAAGGTTGAATGCTTGTATTGTACAACGTATCCCAAAATCAGAACTCCTGGACCTTTGCAAGGTGAAAAGCGCTTTATTTACTAAACTACATCGCTTTTGTACCAAATTAAATAGTTTGTCTGAATCAATTTTTTTAGAACTTTTGCTGGTATTCAAAAGTGTATTTTAAATTTCGAAGTAAAATAATTTAATGAAATTATGGAGCAATTTACCCTTATGCTGCGTTATTTGTAGAAAAGTAAAGAGAAAAATTGACCTTGTACACTAAATAAACGAATGCATTTTGAAAAATACATTTAGCTTTGCAATATATGCTGCTTTTTGCAAATTAAATTTTTTGAAAAATAAATGCTGTTTTTTGTAAATATAAAAAAATTATTTATGATTAAATATTATTTATTTTTAACTTGTTTACTTACATTTAAGCATATCTTATTTTACTCTCTCTTTTTTTTTTTAGGTAAGTACTTTCGATGTTCCATGATTTCTTTAAAATGTTTGATTTAAAACACTTTGGTGTTGGGGTAAGTAAAATAATTATTACTATTTGACTATAGTAAAAATTAAATTTTGGATTAATTTTCTTGTGAGCAACCAAATTTGTCTTCGATTTAATTATAGTTTATTTTCATTATATCAAGGATCCAATAAAGAAAACTTTGCAAAGGAAAATTATAAAATGTGAGTTATAAAACGTTATTAATATTATTCGAAGTGCTATAAATATTGAAAAGGTAGTATACATACACATTTATTTTGACTGATGAAAAATAATTTTTGATCAAGATAAGTTTTTATTGGATAATGTTAAATGTAATCGTGAAACAATGAAATGAAATCAGGATATATTATTCAATATATTAAAAAATATGTGAAGTTATTTAATTAATATGATTAAAAATAAGTAAATAATACTTGAAATCTTAGATTGTTTAGGTAAGGGTATCAACGTTTAATTTTTTGAAGGACTGTAATGGAAGTGGGAAAAGGCATGGCGTGGTTTGTGAATAGTCAAGTTTGAAATTAATGAACCGAATGTTTATGTTGTTTAAATGAAACGCGGTGTTATAAAATGTTAACGTACAAACTATTTTCCAATTTTTAAGTTATCAGTTTAGTATTGGAGTGTTATTTCATTTGATTTAACAGAAAAAGTTTGCTTATTAAAAAAAAAAGAAGAAGAAGAAGAAGAAGAAAGTAATTTTATTTTCAATTTGGAATTTTCAAATGCATTCGAGTTAACTAAAAAGAAATTAATGTTTTCCTTCGAGAAATCTTTATTAGCATTTAAACAAGAAATTTACTCCTAAAATATGAATTATTGTTTATAAATTCAAAAACTCAATGCAAATGATTTTCTTTTATGTTTTAAAATAGCGTTTGTCATTTTTCTTTTCGAATATTAATGCATAAAAATTCTTATAAAGACGTTGTAACATTTTATTTTTTAAATTTATGTTTCAAAAGTATATTTTTGCCCATGAAAATGCTATTTTTCTTATTTTTATATTTGCATAAATGTAACCATGTTAAATTCAATATATATTTTGTCTTCGGTAATCTTTTTTAACAATATTACATCAATGCATAGCAACAATGTAGCAATTAAAAAAGGTTTCGAAAGCACTTTATTTAAATTCAGGGGACGTCAGGAATTTTACAACCAAGATGAATCCTTTTGGGAGTTCATTTTTCTTGTATAATTGAGAGAGGAATTTAAAAGAAAGAATAGAAGCAGAAGCAGCTGTCTTTAATTTGTGTAATTGGCTTTTCTACTGGCTTTATAAGAAGATTTCTGAAAAGAATTACGAAGAAAATAGTTCTTAATTAGTACTGAATATTTATTTAAGTGATCGACTTTTGTTAATCTGCTTATTCTGTGAGTTTAAGAACCAATAAACATAGCAGCTAAATTTTTATGGCGAACGAAATCTTATTAACGAAAACTTCTATGTTTCACTTAATACGCTGAGGATAACTTGACAATTAATTATAGGGCTAAGCAATAGATGTAAGAAAAGGAGAAAAAAGTAAAAAAAAAAAATAGAATTTCAATTGAGGTCTTGCGAAATTCTTCTTTATAATAAAATTTTACGTCAAATAAAAGTTTAAAAAAGCAGACTTTATATATATTACCTAATTTGTTCAGGACAAAACTAATTGTCAGACTTAACAATGCAAATAAAATAAATATTTAGTCTTTACATAATTATTTTTACGTTCTTCTAAAAATTGAGCATAAACTAGATTTAATACGTTTACAATTTCGGAATTTTTCGCACTTAGCCTGAATTTATGAAAAAATAAAGAAAAGAAAAATATAGTTCGAGAGAGATCAAATTATAGAAGAAGAAATACTTTGAAACCTTTTTCAATGCCATCTGATTTATGCTTAATTTATGAGCGATGAAAACCGTTCTAAATTCTAGGAAGACTGTTTTATTGGTTTGGATATTTTATTTAAAAGCATTTAAGAATTTTCCAATGCTTTCGCTATCAACTGGGGTCGATAATATTTATATTTTTGAAAGGAAAGTATAAACACTTTTTTTTAATATAAATGCTGGACGATTACACCATGAAACATTACTACATTAAAGACGTGAGTATAAAACATCACAAATTTGCTGAATGGTGTATACAAATGTCAAATTTAAAATTTATACATCATTAAAATAAAAAATATCGACGTTTCGACCAATTTCTATGGTCATCCTCAGGAAATATTTGATATATTTCTTCTAAAGTTTAAAAAAATTTACAACATTACAACTTAAATTAAAAAATGACTTTTTCTTTATTTAATTTTTATATAAAACATAATCTTTAAAATAAATGCATAATATCTTTTATAGAAACATGATAATGTTTTTTTTTTATTTATTTTATTTTTTTTATTATATTTTTGACAATTAAGATGCCACTTTTCTTATATTTAAATTAATTCAACTCTGTTAAAATTATTTTTCCCTAATATGTCTTCGGTAACCTTATTTACATTATTACAGGGAATGAATAAATAAAATATACCAATTAAAAATATTGTGAAAGAACTTTATCTAGATTAACTACACAGCAGGAATTTTACATTCAAGATGAATTCTTTTGGGAGTCCATTTTTCGCCAATAGTTGAAAGAGGAGTTTAATAGAAGAAAAAGAAACAAGAACAGCTAAGCTGCCTTTAATTTGTGTAATTGGCTTTTCTAATGACTTTATAAGAAGGGTTCTAAGAACAAAGATGAAAATAATTCTCTCTCAGTATTGATTGTTTATTTAAGAGATTGACTTTTGTTAATCTGCTTATTCTATGAGTTTAACTACCAAAAAATATAGCAGATAATTTTTTTTAAACGGAACAAAATCTTATTAATGAAATTAACTTCTATACACTGGATTAATTGGGTTAATCCCAAATTTGTTGTAAACGGAAATATTTTCACGTAAATGTTTTGTGAACAACGAAATACAACTACTATATAAAATGTTAGAAAATATAATATAAATGTTTGAAAATATAATATTGTTGTGAGCTCGGGGTTCGAAAGGACTGATGCCAATATATAAGAACAATAAAAAGGCTTTATTCACTATAAACAGTGCAATACGATGGCAAATATCTTCTGAAAATTACAAGATATTCAGTAATCTTCAAATCCAATAAAAGCGCAGCAAAATTTCACACAGAAACAATGCGTTCAATACGACGTATCAACGACAAAATCGATCAGAGTAACACAGTTCTCAATGCAAAGCCTCTCGTATGAATTCAATCGCAGTTGACAGACAACTAACTCAACTGAACTGATGGAGGTCCTTATATAGGTTTCAGAGATCTTTCCAGATTATTCCAGAGCCTTCAGATGCTAGAAATTACCAGAAGGTCCTTCAACTCTCGATAGAGTACTCCAAACGTGAAAGGATCCCAATGTAAATGTATAAGGGGGGGGGGGGTTGCACAAAAAGTCGCCAAATCCGTCGCCAACTTGGCGACATTTGGCGATATATCGCCAAATTTGGCGACAAAAATAAGTCGCCAAAACCATCGCCAACTTGGCGATAAACCCATTCCTTGGCGATTTTCCAATAGAACTCCATTATAAAACCGATGCTGTAAGGTTGTTTTTCTTGCAAAGCACCTGAGGCCTTTAGCATTGAGTTACATGATGCTCAATAGGAAATACATTAATAATACTGCAATTTTCACAATAATAAAATAAAATAAATTAAAAAGAATGAAATATTTACAGATATATACAAAATTCATAACATTGCCCCCCTCTCAAGGACTGCACGTCCCGGGCAGTTCAACCCTTGATCGGAAAGCAAACCCGTTGCCAACAAATGCTATACTATTCAAAACACTTAATGCAAACATGCAAAATAACAATTAAACACATTCATAATGCTGAATTATACAAGTATTTAAATAATAATAACATTAATAATGATAATGCTAAGCAAAAGAAATTATTACATTAACTTATATACAAGACCATGGTCATACTAATTTACATTATTTACATTACACTATTTACAATCAATGAACTAAGTACTATGTGAACTATGTACTATGGCCATAGTATGGAGCTAGCCGGTCGTAATGAACGACTCTAGGCTTCGAATTTGGTGACTTTCGGATCCGAATTACGACATCGTTCAGTCTGTTTAGGACTATATAAGGACCGTCCCAGTGCGATTGCAGTTTGGGAGAAAGTCCTTTACGTCGAGTCGGATTATAAAACCAAACCTTCTCACCTTCTTTGAATTGATGTCCCGTGGCTTTCGTGTCGTACCTGGTCTTCATCTTCTCCGTCTGTATATTGATCCGCTCTCGAGCCAAGTTGTGGACGTCTTCAAATCGTGCCTGGAGATTCTGCACGTATCCCTCTGGCGATGAAGGCGCATCTGGAGGACGACCAAAAATCTGATCACAAGGTAGACGAAGATCACGACCGAAAAGCATCTGAGACGGGGAATAGCCGGTTGTTTCATGGACGGCGCTGCGATAGGCGAGAAGAAACAAGGGAAGTTTTTGGTCCCAGTCTTGTTGGTTTCTTGAGACTAGCAGTGAGAGATTGTTGAGGATGGTACGATTAAATCTCTCAACCATGCCATCCGACTGTGGATGTAAAGGCGTCGTCCTAGTTTTGTCCATTCCGAGAAGTTGACAGAGACCCTCAATCACAGCAGAGATAAAATTTCTCCCCTGGTCCGAATGCATTTGGAGAGGGACTCCATACCTTGATATCCACTGGTGTACCAAGGCATCCGCAACCGTAGAAGCTTCTTGATCAGGGATGGCATAAACTTCAGGCCATTTTGTGAAATAGTCCATGGCAACAAGGAGGTATTTGTTGCCATCAGCACTTCTTGGCAGAGGACCTAGGATGTCAAGGGCGATGCGTTCAAAAGGCGCTCCTACATTGTAGAGATGTAGTCTTCCTCGGCTACGTTTCTTTGGTCCTTTCCGAGCTGCACATGCATCGCAAGATTTGCACCATTGTTCGACGTCAGCTCTCGCTTTTCCCCAGAAGAAGCGCTCTCGGACTCTGTGTAATGTTTTCATGACTCCAAAATGGCCACCAGTGGGACTGTCATGTAATTCTTCGAGAACATCTGGGATTCGAGATCGAGGAAGTACCAACTGCCACCGAGATGTCTTCCCATCTTCCGATTCGAATTTTCGGTACAGGACACCATGCCTGACGTGGAGGGAGTTCCAAAGAGCCCAATATTGCTTCGTCGTAGGACTGTAAGTCGAGATGTCTTTCCAACTGGGCTTCGTGCTAGAAGATTCTAATAACTCCAAGATTGGTTTGATCTCAGAGTCTGCCATTTGATCTTCTCGAATCTTCTCATCACTCCAGGGATCTGGTGGCGTCAATAGTGAAGTCTTCGTCTGGCGTATGACATATTCGGGATTATACTTGCTCTCCGCTCTGGAACAATAGCGACAGCTCTCGGGACACGGTCTTCTTGATAGGGCATCGGCGTTTCCATGCGATGAGCCTTTGCGATGCCTGATGTCAAAGTCGTATTCCTGGAGTCGTTGTATCCATCTGGCTACTTGGCCCTCTGGGTTCTTAAAATTCATCAGCCATGTTAGGGATGCGTGGTCAGTACGAAGGAGAAATTTCCTGCCATAGAGGTAGTGATGGAAGTGTTCTATGGCTTTCACTATAGCTAATAACTCCTTACGAGTGACGCAATAATTCCGCTCTGGTTTCGATAAACATTTGCTCCAGTATGCTACGACTCGTTCTTGGCCATCTATATCTTGGGAAAGTACAGCGCCGACACTTTCCTGACTGGCATCCGTGTCCACAATGAATTGTTTGTCGGGGTCTGGATAGGTAAGGACTGGAGAGGATGTGAGAGCTTCTTTCAGCCGCTGGTATGAATTGTCGCATTCTTGTGTCCATAGAAACTTCTGTTTGCTTTCAGTGAGCCTATGCAAGGGTCTTGCGATGTTGGAGAACCCCTGTACAAACTTTCTGTAATAAGTGCATAGTCCCAGAAAGCTTCGCAACTGATGGACATTTTCCGGACGTTTCCAGTGCTTTACTGCAGACACTTTTTCAGGATCTGTTCGAACACCTTCAGCTGAGATGATGTGTCCTAAATAGTTTACTTCTCGTTGGAAGAACTTGCATTTCAAAGGGTTCAGCTTTAAATTCGCCGCTCTTAGTTTCGTTAACACTTTTCGAATATTCTCTAGATGTTCTTCAAACGTACGGCCACCAATGATGACGTCATCTAGGTAGATGAGACAAGCTTCAAAAGTCAGACCTTTTAACACTGTCTCCATGAGGCGCTCGAACGTTGCTGGAGCATTGCAGAGCCCGAACGGCATAACTTTAAATTGCCAAAGTCCTTGTCCAGTAGTAAATGCGGTCTTCTCTTTGTCATCAGGATGGATCTATACTTGCCAATATCCACTCTTCAAATCCAGCGTGGAAAACCATTTATGTCCTGAAAGAGTATCTAGCGTGTCGTCTATTCTTGGTAGAGGATAGCTGTCTTTCTTCGTGATATCGTTAAGTTTACGATAATCCACACAAAATCTTGTGGAGCCATCTTTCTTTCGGACCAACACGATGGGAGAGGCCCACGGACTTGATGACGGTTCGATGATGTCACTATTCTGCATCTCTTGTAAGAGCTTAGAAACCTCTTCTTGTTTTGCGAACGGCAAGCGTCTTGGATGCTGTTTAATCGGTGGATGGTCGGCAGTATCAATTCTATGACGTGTCAGAGAAGTGCGACCTATATCATTCTAGTTTTGTGAAAACACATCCTTAAATTCCTGGAACAGTCTTTCTGCGGCATGTCTCTGCTCAGGAGATAAATTCTCATTTCGTCCAATTTCAGGTGTTAAACTTGTAGGCGGCTCCGACAACGTCAAGCTCGGGTCTTTGCAAACACAGGTGACTGGAGCACAGGTAGCAAGCACTTCACCCTTCTGGATAATTCTAGACTTTTCACTTACATTCGCCATCCTCACGGGAATCACATCTCTCGACAGATCTACCAGCGCTGATGCTATTAGCACTCCTTTTGGGCTCTTCTCAGGATATCCAACCAAGCCACATTGAAAACTACTTTCGTTCTCAGTTAATCCAGGTATCATCATTTCGGTCCGAGGAGGGATGATAACATCTGCCTTGGCTGTGATCCGTTGAATAGACCCGGACTCATTTCCAAGTTTGAAAATAGTGACATCTTCTTGAGCAGAGCGTAACTCATTCTTCTTAAAATCCAGTGTAAATCCATGCTCTTTTAAAAAGTCCAGTCCGAGTATGAAAGGGTCTGAAATATCGGCCACATAGACTGTATGATGGTAAACGGCGTTCCCAAACTTTATTTTCAGTTTCATTCTTCCATGTATGTCGATCATATCCCCGGTCACGGTTTGAAGGATAACACGGGGCGGAGTCCAGAGGAGTTTTTCTTTTAGCCGCAGAGCTAGATCTTTCCGAACGATGGTCACATTGGCTCCTGTATCGATGATCATATTACAGGGCAAATCATTCACACGCCCGACTATAAAAACTCCGTTCTCGCCGTAACTTCTAGCAGAAATTTGACACACTTGATAATGGGGCTTCTCAAAATCTGGCAACCTCCGCCCCGCGAGATGGCCATTAATTAGTTTTCCTGCTCCGCCGTTCGTGCGGAGCTATTACCTTCTGTGCTGGGTCGTTTTAGGCAGTTTCTTTGAATATGACCTTCTCCACCGCATTTCCAGCACTTGATCTTTCTTCCAGGTTTGTTGTCCATCAAGGAGTTTATATGTCTCATCACATCCTTCATCTGCTGCTGTAAACGCTCCACAGCTGTATCCGACGTCTCAGGCATGTTGGCTACTCGCACAAAGTGCCGATCTTTCCTTGTAGCTTGCTGGGCTGCCTCGAATTTTAGGGCATAAACTAAAGCCCCTTTTAAGTCATTGAGATCTGCAATCCGGAGTTGTTTCTGGATCTCAGAGTCACGCACACCATCGATAAAATGCTGTAGAGCTAAGCTTTCTCTAATTTCAGTCGGACAGTCAGGATAAGCAAGATGTGAAAGTCTCTCGACATCCGTAGCAAGATCTTGTACACTGTAAAAAATATTTGGAACGTTTAGTATTCTAACAGGAATGTTTCTGATACCATCGGATATCTGAGAGCTATTTTCACTTTCTGAAACCATCAGAAACCTTTCCGAATTTTTAGGTTTAGGTGATTGAAACCGACCCTCTTCTATAGCAAACCAGTTTGTCCGCACTTCAAGTATTTCTCTTCTCAACTATTTCAAACAGTGTACGCCGTTAACGGCAAAAATAATGCAGTACGTTGTTGGATGTGGAATATAATGTTAGTTATTCGAACGGTCCAAAAAGAGAATTTAAAAAAAGGAATATTTGAAAAGGTAAGAATTTCTGCTGTGTTTACTCTAATAATATTTTTTATAATGATTCTGTTTTATATTCATTATTATCTCATACATGGCGTGATATTTTTCAGTTTATATCAATATTTTTAACAAATGTCTTAACCCTAACTTTTAGGACTATTTACATGAGCATTTAGATACTTTGAGTTGGAAGGATAGTTATTAAAATATACTCTAAAATATAAAAATACAAATCCTTTGTCTCTCATTTTAAGTTTTTTTAATGTTGCTTCAATAAATATGATTTATAAATAGCATTTAGTAGCAATTTTATCTCTTAAAGAATAATATCGGCCGGCGGTATTGTGTGTTTGTTTATATATATTTTTTAACGATGTTTCAGAACTCTAACTTTTATAATACTATATATTGAAAATTGACTTGTCTGACTTTCAAAATATCGTTTTAAAATAAACAAACTATATTTATTTTATTCTAATTCTGAAAAAAAAAAATTCCTAGGTGTTTTTATTAATCTCAGGGTTATGTCCAGATTTCACTCACAGGGTCCTGTTATTGTGAAATTGTGCAGTTTTTTTAATATTTTTAAAAATTCCGGTCGTAATTTTCGGAATTTGAAATTATCGTTATATCAGGTTCCTTTTTATCTATCCTTTACACATAAAAAAGCTATGCACTTTGATAAGTTCAATTGTTTTGTGATAGGTCAGATTTTATTTTTAAATCATTAAATTTGTGAAAAGTTCAGTTTTTGAGGTGGTAAAGTCCTGTTTTTAAGACAAAGAATTTTGTGACGGATACTGTTTTGGAACGAAAAATTTTGTGAAGGGTCCAGTTTTAAGATGAGAATTTTTGTGAAATTGTCTTGTTTTAATATGAAAAATTACCTTTTAAGGACCGAAAAAATTAACAGATAAACAGATCTCTGAAGCTGCATTGCTTTTGGAAAGCTCATACATAAGTTTTAATCATTTTATGTTGCTGGGAGTTAGATTATTTGAAATGTATCTAAAATATATTAGTATAGCTTTAGTTTGTCTATTTCATGTTAATGAAAAGTTTTGAAAGTTTTCTTTCTAAGTATATATGTTATTTTTTTTAAAAATTTTAAAATAAATACTTGATTTGTGAAGCTGTATAAATCCCATATTTTTTTCATGATATGTTGTTAAAAAAAAGGTAAATATCTCAATTCCTCAATATTCACTTCGTGAATATTCTTAAATATTAGGGTTAAAACACATTTGATAAAATTTTGATATAAACTGAAAAATATCACGCAATATACCGAATAATTTCGCCTAGAAAAAAGAATCATTATAAAAAATAAGTTTGATTAGAATATTTAAAAGAACAGAAATTCTTATCTTTTCAAGTATTCTTTTAAAATTCAGATAATATATAATAAAAAAAGATAAAAATATATTCAGAAACACTTCAGATATATTCAGAAAGGTTTTAGATACATTCAGAAAACTTTCCGATATATTATGAAAGATTTGCGATACATTCAGAAACTTTTTCGATCCGTAATGAAAGATTTCCGATATATTATGAAAGATTTGCGATACATTCAGAAACTTTTTCGATCCGTAATGAAAGATTTCCGATATATTCAGAAAGGTTTCAGATATGTTCAGGAAGGTTTCAGATATACTCAGGAAAGTTTCATTACGAATCGGAAAGGTTCCGTGTTTTAGCCGAAACATTTTTCTGATCGAATCAGAAACCTTTCTGTTAGTATCGTGCAGCACAGATCTCCGTTACCTTCAGAAACGTTTCTGAAAATTTTTTACAGTGTAGGGATTCAGTGGATTTCTGCTGTCGAGATTTGAGCTGGAGTCTGCTATATTCCTTCATGCATTTCTCGCCAAAGCGCAATTCTAAGGCACTGACGAGCGTTTCAAAATCCAGCGGTTCATTTGCAGGCAAAGTCTGTAGGACGTCGGCAGCATCAGCTCGTAGAGAAGCAGCTAACTGGCAAGCCTTTGTCTGGGAATCCCATCCATTGGCGTCCGCTACGATCCCAAATTGTGCTTAAAAACTGGCCATGAGGATTTTCCGTCATAGGTCGAGAGTTTAATAGAGACCCGAGGAAGCATAGCTTGACACTTGACATCTTCGGGATAGTTTTCGGCAGTTATCTTTTGTTTCTTCACATTTTCCAACTCCTTTTCTACACTCTCAATCCTTTCTTCTACGGTTTTGGCTGTCCTTTGAATTTCTTCTACCTTTTCTTCTACGGTTTTGGCTGTATTTTGAACTTTTTCTTCTATTTCTTGAAATCTTTCTTCAACTTTGTTTTCCACGCCGTCAATTCTGTCTTTTAAAGATGTTATTTTATCCTCTATTAGTTCTTTCAACTCACCAAGGTTGGTTGACATATCCTTCTTCATATCATCTTTTAACTCACCAAGGTTCGCAGTCATTTTCTCATCCATCGCTGTCATATCTTTCTTCATTTCTTCTTTCAACTCGCCAAGGTTGGTTGACATCTCAGCCTGATTCGCAGTCATTTTCTCATCCATCGCTGACATATCTTTCTTCATTTCTTCTTTCAACTCGCCAAGGTTTGCAGCTAATTTCTCCAATAATTCTTTCAGTTGACCCTCCATTGCTCTGGTGATCGGCATTCAATCCCACTTCTGACACCAAATGTTGTGAGCTCGGGATTCGAAAGGACTGATGCCAATATATAAGAACAATAAAAAGGTTTTATTCACTATAAACAGTGCAATACGATGACAAATATCTTCTGAAAATTACAAGATATTCAGTAATCTTCAAATCCAATAAAAGCGCAGCAAAATTTCCCACAGAAACAATGCGTTCAATACGACGTATCAACGACAAAATCGATCAGAGTAACACAGTTCTCAATGCAAAGCCTCTCGTATGAATTCAATCGCAGTTGACAGACAACTAACTCAACTGAACTGATGGAGGTCCTTATATAGGTTTCAGAGATCTTTCCAGATTATTCCAGAGCCTTCAGATGCTAGAAATTACCAGAAGGTCCTTCAACTCTCGATAGAGTACTCCAAACGTGAAAGGATCCCAATGTAAATGTATAAGGGGGGGGGGGTTGCACAAAAAGTCGCCAAATCCGTCGCCAACTTGGCGACATTTGGCGATATATCGCCAAATTTGGCGACAAAAATAAGTCGCCAAAACCATCGCCAACTTGGCGATAAACCCATTCCTTGGCGATTTTCCAATAGAACTCCATTATAAAACCGATGCTGTAAGGTTGTTTTTCTTGCAAAGCACCTGAGGCCTTTAGCATTGAGTTACATGATGCTCAATAGGAAATACATTAATAATACTGCAATTTTCACAATAATAAAATAAAATAAATTAAAAAGAATGAAATATTTACAGATATATACAAAATTCATAACATTGCCCCCCTCTCAAGGACTGCACGTCCCGGGCAGTTCAACCCTTGATCGGAAAGCAAACCCGTTGCCAACAAATGCTATACTATTCAAAACACTTAATGCAAACATGCAAAATAACAATTAAACACATTCATAATGCTGAATTATACAAGTATTTAAATAATAATAACATTAATAATGATAATGCTAAGCAAAAGAAATTATTACATTAACTTATATACAAGACCATGGTCATACTAATTTACATTATTTACATTACACTATTTACAATCAATGAACTAAGTACTATGTGAACTATGTACTATGGCCATAGTATGGAGCTAGCCGGTCGTAATGAACGACTCTAGGCTTCGAATTTGGTGACTTTCGGATCCGAATTACGACATCGTTCAGTCTGTTTAGGACTATATAAGGACCGTCCCAGTGCGATTGCAGTTTGGGAGAAAGTCCTTTACGTCGAGTCGGATTATAAAACCAAACCTTCTCACCTTCTTTGAATTGATGTCCCGTGGCTTTCGTGTCGTACCTGGTCTTCATCTTCTCCGTCTGTATATTGATCCGCTCTCGAGCCAAGTTGTGGACGTCTTCAAATCGTGCCTGGAGATTCTGCACGTATCCCTCTGGCGATGAAGGCGCATCTGGAGGACGACCAAAAATCTGATCACAAGGTAGACGAAGATCACGACCGAAAAGCATCTGAGACGGGGAATAGCCGGTTGTTTCATGGACGGCGCTGCGATAGGCGAGAAGAAACAAGGGAAGTTTTTGGTCCCAGTCTTGTTGGTTTCTTGAGACTAGCAGTGAGAGATTGTTGAGGATGGTACGATTAAATCTCTCAACCATGCCATCCGACTGTGGATGTAAAGGCGTCGTCCTAGTTTTGTCCATTCCGAGAAGTTGACAGAGACCCTCAATCACAGCAGAGATAAAATTTCTCCCCTGGTCCGAATGCATTTGGAGAGGGACTCCATACCTTGATATCCACTGGTGTACCAAGGCATCCGCAACCGTAGAAGCTTCTTGATCAGGGATGGCATAAACTTCAGGCCATTTTGTGAAATAGTCCATGGCAACAAGGAGGTATTTGTTGCCATCAGCACTTCTTGGCAGAGGACCTAGGATGTCAAGGGCGATGCGTTCAAAAGGCGCTCCTACATTGTAGAGATGTAGTCTTCCTCGGCTACGTTTCTTTGGTCCTTTCCGAGCTGCACATGCATCGCAAGATTTGCACCATTGTTCGACGTCAGCTCTCGCTTTTCCCCAGAAGAAGCGCTCTCGGACTCTGTGTAATGTTTTCATGACTCCAAAATGGCCACCAGTGGGACTGTCATGTAATTCTTCGAGAACATCTGGGATTCGAGATCGAGGAAGTACCAACTGCCACCGAGATGTCTTCCCATCTTCCGATTCGAATTTTCGGTACAGGACACCATGCCTGACGTGGAGGGAGTTCCAAAGAGCCCAATATTGCTTCGTCGTAGGACTGTAAGTCGAGATGTCTTTCCAACTGGGCTTCGTGCTAGAAGATTCTAATAACTCCAAGATTGGTTTGATCTCAGAGTCTGCCATTTGATCTTCTCGAATCTTCTCATCACTCCAGGGATCTGGTGGCGTCAATAGTGAAGTCTTCGTCTGGCGTATGACATATTCGGGATTATACTTGCTCTCCGCTCTGGAACAATAGCGACAGCTCTCGGGACACGGTCTTCTTGATAGGGCATCGGCGTTTCCATGCGATGAGCCTTTGCGATGCCTGATGTCAAAGTCGTATTCCTGGAGTCGTTGTATCCATCTGGCTACTTGGCCCTCTGGGTTCTTAAAATTCATCAGCCATGTTAGGGATGCGTGGTCAGTACGAAGGAGAAATTTCCTGCCATAGAGGTAGTGATGGAAGTGTTCTATGGCTTTCACTATAGCTAATAACTCCTTACGAGTGACGCAATAATTCCGCTCTGGTTTCGATAAACATTTGCTCCAGTATGCTACGACTCGTTCTTGGCCATCTATATCTTGGGAAAGTACAGCGCCGACACTTTCCTGACTGGCATCCGTGTCCACAATGAATTGTTTGTCGGGGTCTGGATAGGTAAGGACTGGAGAGGATGTGAGAGCTTCTTTCAGCCGCTGGTATGAATTGTCGCATTCTTGTGTCCATAGAAACTTCTGTTTGCTTTCAGTGAGCCTATGCAAGGGTCTTGCGATGTTGGAGAACCCCTGTACAAACTTTCTGTAATAAGTGCATAGTCCCAGAAAGCTTCGCAACTGATGGACATTTTCCGGACGTTTCCAGTGCTTTACTGCAGACACTTTTTCAGGATCTGTTCGAACACCTTCAGCTGAGATGATGTGTCCTAAATAGTTTACTTCTCGTTGGAAGAACTTGCATTTCAAAGGGTTCAGCTTTAAATTCGCCGCTCTTAGTTTCGTTAACACTTTTCGAATATTCTCTAGATGTTCTTCAAACGTACGGCCACCAATGATGACGTCATCTAGGTAGATGAGACAAGCTTCAAAAGTCAGACCTTTTAACACTGTCTCCATGAGGCGCTCGAACGTTGCTGGAGCATTGCAGAGCCCGAACGGCATAACTTTAAATTGCCAAAGTCCTTGTCCAGTAGTAAATGCGGTCTTCTCTTTGTCATCAGGATGGATCTATACTTGCCAATATCCACTCTTCAAATCCAGCGTGGAAAACCATTTATGTCCTGAAAGAGTATCTAGCGTGTCGTCTATTCTTGGTAGAGGATAGCTGTCTTTCTTCGTGATATCGTTAAGTTTACGATAATCCACACAAAATCTTGTGGAGCCATCTTTCTTTCGGACCAACACGATGGGAGAGGCCCACGGACTTGATGACGGTTCGATGATGTCACTATTCTGCATCTCTTGTAAGAGCTTAGAAACCTCTTCTTGTTTTGCGAACGGCAAGCGTCTTGGATGCTGTTTAATCGGTGGATGGTCGGCAGTATCAATTCTATGACGTGTCAGAGAAGTGCGACCTATATCATTCTAGTTTTGTGAAAACACATCCTTAAATTCCTGGAACAGTCTTTCTGCGGCATGTCTCTGCTCAGGAGATAAATTCTCATTTCGTCCAATTTCAGGTGTTAAACTTGTAGGCGGCTCCGACAACGTCAAGCTCGGGTCTTTGCAAACACAGGTGACTGGAGCACAGGTAGCAAGCACTTCACCCTTCTGGATAATTCTAGACTTTTCACTTACATTCGCCATCCTCACGGGAATCACATCTCTCGACAGATCTACCAGCGCTGATGCTATTAGCACTCCTTTTGGGCTCTTCTCAGGATATCCAACCAAGCCACATTGAAAACTACTTTCGTTCTCAGTTAATCCAGGTATCATCATTTCGGTCCGAGGAGGGATGATAACATCTGCCTTGGCTGTGATCCGTTGAATAGACCCGGACTCATTTCCAAGTTTGAAAATAGTGACATCTTCTTGAGCAGAGCGTAACTCATTCTTCTTAAAATCCAGTGTAAATCCATGCTCTTTTAAAAAGTCCAGTCCGAGTATGAAAGGGTCTGAAATATCGGCCACATAGACTGTATGATGGTAAACGGCGTTCCCAAACTTTATTTTCAGTTTCATTCTTCCATGTATGTCGATCATATCCCCGGTCACGGTTTGAAGGATAACACGGGGCGGAGTCCAGAGGAGTTTTTCTTTTAGCCGCAGAGCTAGATCTTTCCGAACGATGGTCACATTGGCTCCTGTATCGATGATCATATTACAGGGCAAATCATTCACACGCCCGACTATAAAAACTCCGTTCTCGCCGTAACTTCTAGCAGAAATTTGACACACTTGATAATGGGGCTTCTCAAAATCTGGCAACCTCCGCCCCGCGAGATGGCCATTAATTAGTTTTCCTGCTCCGCCGTTCGTGCGGAGCTATTACCTTCTGTGCTGGGTCGTTTTAGGCAGTTTCTTTGAATATGACCTTCTCCACCGCATTTCCAGCACTTGATCTTTCTTCCAGGTTTGTTGTCCATCAAGGAGTTTATATGTCTCATCACATCCTTCATCTGCTGCTGTAAACGCTCCACAGCTGTATCCGACGTCTCAGGCATGTTGGCTACTCGCACAAAGTGCCGATCTTTCCTTGTAGCTTGCTGGGCTGCCTCGAATTTTAGGGCATAAACTAAAGCCCCTTTTAAGTCATTGAGATCTGCAATCCGGAGTTGTTTCTGGATCTCAGAGTCACGCACACCATCGATAAAATGCTGTAGAGCTAAGCTTTCTCTAATTTCAGTCGGACAGTCAGGATAAGCAAGATGTGAAAGTCTCTCGACATCCGTAGCAAGATCTTGTACACTGTAAAAAATATTTGGAACGTTTAGTATTCTAACAGGAATGTTTCTGATACCATCGGATATCTGAGAGCTATTTTCACTTTCTGAAACCATCAGAAACCTTTCCGAATTTTTAGGTTTAGGTGATTGAAACCGACCCTCTTCTATAGCAAACCAGTTTGTCCGCACTTCAAGTATTTCTCTTCTCAACTATTTCAAACAGTGTACGCCGTTAACGGCAAAAATAATGCAGTACGTTGTTGGATGTGGAATATAATGTTAGTTATTCGAACGGTCCAAAAAGAGAATTTAAAAAAAGGAATATTTGAAAAGGTAAGAATTTCTGCTGTGTTTACTCTAATAATATTTTTTATAATGATTCTGTTTTATATTCATTATTATCTCATACATGGCGTGATATTTTTCAGTTTATATCAATATTTTTAACAAATGTCTTAACCCTAACTTTTAGGACTATTTACATGAGCATTTAGATACTTTGAGTTGGAAGGATAGTTATTAAAATATACTCTAAAATATAAAAATACAAATCCTTTGTCTCTCATTTTAAGTTTTTTTAATGTTGCTTCAATAAATATGATTTATAAATAGCATTTAGTAGCAATTTTATCTCTTAAAGAATAATATCGGCCGGCGGTATTGTGTGTTTGTTTATATATATTTTTTAACGATGTTTCAGAACTCTAACTTTTATAATACTATATATTGAAAATTGACTTGTCTGACTTTCAAAATATCGTTTTAAAATAAACAAACTATATTTATTTTATTCTAATTCTGAAAAAAAAAAATTCCTAGGTGTTTTTATTAATCTCAGGGTTATGTCCAGATTTCACTCACAGGGTCCTGTTATTGTGAAATTGTGCAGTTTTTTTAATATTTTTAAAAATTCCGGTCGTAATTTTCGGAATTTGAAATTATCGTTATATCAGGTTCCTTTTTATCTATCCTTTACACATAAAAAAGCTATGCACTTTGATAAGTTCAATTGTTTTGTGATAGGTCAGATTTTATTTTTAAATCATTAAATTTGTGAAAAGTTCAGTTTTTGAGGTGGTAAAGTCCTGTTTTTAAGACAAAGAATTTTGTGACGGATACTGTTTTGGAACGAAAAATTTTGTGAAGGGTCCAGTTTTAAGATGAGAATTTTTGTGAAATTGTCTTGTTTTAATATGAAAAATTACCTTTTAAGGACCGAAAAAATTAACAGATAAACAGATCTCTGAAGCTGCATTGCTTTTGGAAAGCTCATACATAAGTTTTAATCATTTTATGTTGCTGGGAGTTAGATTATTTGAAATGTATCTAAAATATATTAGTATAGCTTTAGTTTGTCTATTTCATGTTAATGAAAAGTTTTGAAAGTTTTCTTTCTAAGTATATATGTTATTTTTTTTAAAAATTTTAAAATAAATACTTGATTTGTGAAGCTGTATGAATCCCATATTTTTTTCATGATATGTTGTTAAAAAAAAGGTAAATATCTCAATTCCTCAATATTCACTTCGTGAATATTCTTAAATATTAGGGTTAAAACACATTTGATAAAATTTTGATATAAACTGAAAAATATCACGCAATATACCGAATAATTTCGCCTAGAAAAAAGAATCATTATAAAAAATAAGTTTGATTAGAATATTTAAAAGAACAGAAATTCTTATCTTTTCAAGTATTCTTTTAAAATTCAGATAATATATAATAAAAAAAGATAAAAATATATTCAGAAACACTTCAGATATATTCAGAAAGGTTTTAGATACATTCAGAAAACTTTCCGATATATTATGAAAGATTTGCGATACATTCAGAAACTTTTTCGATCCGTAATGAAAGATTTCCGATATATTATGAAAGATTTGCGATACATTCAGAAACTTTTTCGATCCGTAATGAAAGATTTCCGATATATTCAGAAAGGTTTCAGATATGTTCAGGAAGGTTTCAGATATACTCAGGAAAGTTTCATTACGAATCGGAAAGGTTCCGTGTTTTAGCCGAAACATTTTTCTGATCGAATCAGAAACCTTTCTGTTAGTATCGTGCAGCACAGATCTCCGTTACCTTCAGAAACGTTTCTGAAAATTTTTTACAGTGTAGGGATTCAGTGGATTTCTGCTGTCGAGATTTGAGCTGGAGTCTGCTATATTCCTTCATGCATTTCTCGCCAAAGCGCAATTCTAAGGCACTGACGAGCGTTTCAAAATCCAGCGGTTCATTTGCAGGCAAAGTCTGTAGGACGTCGGCAGCATCAGCTCGTAGAGAAGCAGCTAACTGGCAAGCCTTTGTCTGGGAATCCCATCCATTGGCGTCCGCTACGATCCCAAATTGTGCTTAAAAACTGGCCATGAGGATTTTCCGTCATAGGTCGAGAGTTTAATAGAGACCCGAGGAAGCATAGCTTGACACTTGACATCTTCGGGATAGTTTTCGGCAGTTATCTTTTGTTTCTTCACATTTTCCAACTCCTTTTCTACACTCTCAATCCTTTCTTCTACGGTTTTGGCTGTCCTTTGAATTTCTTCTACCTTTTCTTCTACGGTTTTGGCTGTATTTTGAACTTTTTCTTCTATTTCTTGAAATCTTTCTTCAACTTTGTTTTCCACGCCGTCAATTCTGTCTTTTAAAGATGTTATTTTATCCTCTATTAGTTCTTTCAACTCACCAAGGTTGGTTGACATATCCTTCTTCATATCATCTTTTAACTCACCAAGGTTCGCAGTCATTTTCTCATCCATCGCTGTCATATCTTTCTTCATTTCTTCTTTCAACTCGCCAAGGTTGGTTGACATCTCAGCCTGATTCGCAGTCATTTTCTCATCCATCGCTGACATATCTTTCTTCATTTCTTCTTTCAACTCGCCAAGGTTTGCAGCTAATTTCTCCAATAATTCTTTCAGTTGACCCTCCATTGCTCTGGTGATCGGCATTCAATCCCACTTCTGACACCAAATGTTGTGAGCTCGGGATTCGAAAGGACTGATGCCAATATATAAGAACAATAAAAAGGTTTTATTCACTATAAACAGTGCAATACGATGACAAATATCTTCTGAAAATTACAAGATATTCAGTAATCTTCAAATCCAATAAAAGCGCAGCAAAATTTCCCACAGAAACAATGCGTTCAATACGACGTATCAACGACAAAATCGATCAGAGTAACACAGTTCTCAATGCAAAGCCTCTCGTATGAATTCAATCGCAGTTGACAGACAACTAACTCAACTGAACTGATGGAGGTCCTTATATAGGTTTCAGAGATCTTTCCAGATTATTCCAGAGCCTTCAGATGCTAGAAATTACCAGAAGGTCCTTCAACTCTCGATAGAGTACTCCAAACGTGAAAGGATCCCAATGTAAATGTATAAGGGGGGGGGGGTTGCACAAAAAGTCGCCAAATCCGTCGCCAACTTGGCGACATTTGGCGATATATCGCCAAATTTGGCGACAAAAATAAGTCGCCAAAACCATCGCCAACTTGGCGATAAACCCATTCCTTGGCGATTTTCCAATAGAACTCCATTATAAAACCGATGCTGTAAGGTTGTTTTTCTTGCAAAGCACCTGAGGCCTTTAGCATTGAGTTACATGATGCTCAATAGGAAATACATTAATAATACTGCAATTTTCACAATAATAAAATAAAATAAATTAAAAAGAATGAAATATTTACAGATATATACAAAATTCATAACATTGCCCCCCTCTCAAGGACTGCACGTCCCGGGCAGTTCAACCCTTGATCGGAAAGCAAACCCGTTGCCAACAAATGCTATACTATTCAAAACACTTAATGCAAACATGCAAAATAACAATTAAACACATTCATAATGCTGAATTATACAAGTATTTAAATAATAATAACATTAATAATGATAATGCTAAGCAAAAGAAATTATTACATTAACTTATATACAAGACCATGGTCATACTAATTTACATTATTTACATTACACTATTTACAATCAATGAACTAAGTACTATGTGAACTATGTACTATGGCCATAGTATGGAGCTAGCCGGTCGTAATGAACGACTCTAGGCTTCGAATTTGGTGACTTTCGGATCCGAATTACGACATCGTTCAGTCTGTTTAGGACTATATAAGGACCGTCCCAGTGCGATTGCAGTTTGGGAGAAAGTCCTTTACGTCGAGTCGGATTATAAAACCAAACCTTCTCACCTTCTTTGAATTGATGTCCCGTGGCTTTCGTGTCGTACCTGGTCTTCATCTTCTCCGTCTGTATATTGATCCGCTCTCGAGCCAAGTTGTGGACGTCTTCAAATCGTGCCTGGAGATTCTGCACGTATCCCTCTGGCGATGAAGGCGCATCTGGAGGACGACCAAAAATCTGATCACAAGGTAGACGAAGATCACGACCGAAAAGCATCTGAGACGGGGAATAGCCGGTTGTTTCATGGACGGCGCTGCGATAGGCGAGAAGAAACAAGGGAAGTTTTTGGTCCCAGTCTTGTTGGTTTCTTGAGACTAGCAGTGAGAGATTGTTGAGGATGGTACGATTAAATCTCTCAACCATGCCATCCGACTGTGGATGTAAAGGCGTCGTCCTAGTTTTGTCCATTCCGAGAAGTTGACAGAGACCCTCAATCACAGCAGAGATAAAATTTCTCCCCTGGTCCGAATGCATTTGGAGAGGGACTCCATACCTTGATATCCACTGGTGTACCAAGGCATCCGCAACCGTAGAAGCTTCTTGATCAGGGATGGCATAAACTTCAGGCCATTTTGTGAAATAGTCCATGGCAACAAGGAGGTATTTGTTGCCATCAGCACTTCTTGGCAGAGGACCTAGGATGTCAAGGGCGATGCGTTCAAAAGGCGCTCCTACATTGTAGAGATGTAGTCTTCCTCGGCTACGTTTCTTTGGTCCTTTCCGAGCTGCACATGCATCGCAAGATTTGCACCATTGTTCGACGTCAGCTCTCGCTTTTCCCCAGAAGAAGCGCTCTCGGACTCTGTGTAATGTTTTCATGACTCCAAAATGGCCACCAGTGGGACTGTCATGTAATTCTTCGAGAACATCTGGGATTCGAGATCGAGGAAGTACCAACTGCCACCGAGATGTCTTCCCATCTTCCGATTCGAATTTTCGGTACAGGACACCATGCCTGACGTGGAGGGAGTTCCAAAGAGCCCAATATTGCTTCGTCGTAGGACTGTAAGTCGAGATGTCTTTCCAACTGGGCTTCGTGCTAGAAGATTCTAATAACTCCAAGATTGGTTTGATCTCAGAGTCTGCCATTTGATCTTCTCGAATCTTCTCATCACTCCAGGGATCTGGTGGCGTCAATAGTGAAGTCTTCGTCTGGCGTATGACATATTCGGGATTATACTTGCTCTCCGCTCTGGAACAATAGCGACAGCTCTCGGGACACGGTCTTCTTGATAGGGCATCGGCGTTTCCATGCGATGAGCCTTTGCGATGCCTGATGTCAAAGTCGTATTCCTGGAGTCGTTGTATCCATCTGGCTACTTGGCCCTCTGGGTTCTTAAAATTCATCAGCCATGTTAGGGATGCGTGGTCAGTACGAAGGAGAAATTTCCTGCCATAGAGGTAGTGATGGAAGTGTTCTATGGCTTTCACTATAGCTAATAACTCCTTACGAGTGACGCAATAATTCCGCTCTGGTTTCGATAAACATTTGCTCCAGTATGCTACGACTCGTTCTTGGCCATCTATATCTTGGGAAAGTACAGCGCCGACACTTTCCTGACTGGCATCCGTGTCCACAATGAATTGTTTGTCGGGGTCTGGATAGGTAAGGACTGGAGAGGATGTGAGAGCTTCTTTCAGCCGCTGGTATGAATTGTCGCATTCTTGTGTCCATAGAAACTTCTGTTTGCTTTCAGTGAGCCTATGCAAGGGTCTTGCGATGTTGGAGAACCCCTGTACAAACTTTCTGTAATAAGTGCATAGTCCCAGAAAGCTTCGCAACTGATGGACATTTTCCGGACGTTTCCAGTGCTTTACTGCAGACACTTTTTCAGGATCTGTTCGAACACCTTCAGCTGAGATGATGTGTCCTAAATAGTTTACTTCTCGTTGGAAGAACTTGCATTTCAAAGGGTTCAGCTTTAAATTCGCCGCTCTTAGTTTCGTTAACACTTTTCGAATATTCTCTAGATGTTCTTCAAACGTACGGCCACCAATGATGACGTCATCTAGGTAGATGAGACAAGCTTCAAAAGTCAGACCTTTTAACACTGTCTCCATGAGGCGCTCGAACGTTGCTGGAGCATTGCAGAGCCCGAACGGCATAACTTTAAATTGCCAAAGTCCTTGTCCAGTAGTAAATGCGGTCTTCTCTTTGTCATCAGGATGGATCTATACTTGCCAATATCCACTCTTCAAATCCAGCGTGGAAAACCATTTATGTCCTGAAAGAGTATCTAGCGTGTCGTCTATTCTTGGTAGAGGATAGCTGTCTTTCTTCGTGATATCGTTAAGTTTACGATAATCCACACAAAATCTTGTGGAGCCATCTTTCTTTCGGACCAACACGATGGGAGAGGCCCACGGACTTGATGACGGTTCGATGATGTCACTATTCTGCATCTCTTGTAAGAGCTTAGAAACCTCTTCTTGTTTTGCGAACGGCAAGCGTCTTGGATGCTGTTTAATCGGTGGATGGTCGGCAGTATCAATTCTATGACGTGTCAGAGAAGTGCGACCTATATCATTCTAGTTTTGTGAAAACACATCCTTAAATTCCTGGAACAGTCTTTCTGCGGCATGTCTCTGCTCAGGAGATAAATTCTCATTTCGTCCAATTTCAGGTGTTAAACTTGTAGGCGGCTCCGACAACGTCAAGCTCGGGTCTTTGCAAACACAGGTGACTGGAGCACAGGTAGCAAGCACTTCACCCTTCTGGATAATTCTAGACTTTTCACTTACATTCGCCATCCTCACGGGAATCACATCTCTCGACAGATCTACCAGCGCTGATGCTATTAGCACTCCTTTTGGGCTCTTCTCAGGATATCCAACCAAGCCACATTGAAAACTACTTTCGTTCTCAGTTAATCCAGGTATCATCATTTCGGTCCGAGGAGGGATGATAACATCTGCCTTGGCTGTGATCCGTTGAATAGACCCGGACTCATTTCCAAGTTTGAAAATAGTGACATCTTCTTGAGCAGAGCGTAACTCATTCTTCTTAAAATCCAGTGTAAATCCATGCTCTTTTAAAAAGTCCAGTCCGAGTATGAAAGGGTCTGAAATATCGGCCACATAGACTGTATGATGGTAAACGGCGTTCCCAAACTTTATTTTCAGTTTCATTCTTCCATGTATGTCGATCATATCCCCGGTCACGGTTTGAAGGATAACACGGGGCGGAGTCCAGAGGAGTTTTTCTTTTAGCCGCAGAGCTAGATCTTTCCGAACGATGGTCACATTGGCTCCTGTATCGATGATCATATTACAGGGCAAATCATTCACACGCCCGACTATAAAAACTCCGTTCTCGCCGTAACTTCTAGCAGAAATTTGACACACTTGATAATGGGGCTTCTCAAAATCTGGCAACCTCCGCCCCGCGAGATGGCCATTAATTAGTTTTCCTGCTCCGCCGTTCGTGCGGAGCTATTACCTTCTGTGCTGGGTCGTTTTAGGCAGTTTCTTTGAATATGACCTTCTCCACCGCATTTCCAGCACTTGATCTTTCTTCCAGGTTTGTTGTCCATCAAGGAGTTTATATGTCTCATCACATCCTTCATCTGCTGCTGTAAACGCTCCACAGCTGTATCCGACGTCTCAGGCATGTTGGCTACTCGCACAAAGTGCCGATCTTTCCTTGTAGCTTGCTGGGCTGCCTCGAATTTTAGGGCATAAACTAAAGCCCCTTTTAAGTCATTGAGATCTGCAATCCGGAGTTGTTTCTGGATCTCAGAGTCACGCACACCATCGATAAAATGCTGTAGAGCTAAGCTTTCTCTAATTTCAGTCGGACAGTCAGGATAAGCAAGATGTGAAAGTCTCTCGACATCCGTAGCAAGATCTTGTACACTGTAAAAAATATTTGGAACGTTTAGTATTCTAACAGGAATGTTTCTGATACCATCGGATATCTGAGAGCTATTTTCACTTTCTGAAACCATCAGAAACCTTTCCGAATTTTTAGGTTTAGGTGATTGAAACCGACCCTCTTCTATAGCAAACCAGTTTGTCCGCACTTCAAGTATTTCTCTTCTCAACTATTTCAAACAGTGTACGCCGTTAACGGCAAAAATAATGCAGTACGTTGTTGGATGTGGAATATAATGTTAGTTATTCGAACGGTCCAAAAAGAGAATTTAAAAAAAGGAATATTTGAAAAGGTAAGAATTTCTGCTGTGTTTACTCTAATAATATTTTTTATAATGATTCTGTTTTATATTCATTATTATCTCATACATGGCGTGATATTTTTCAGTTTATATCAATATTTTTAACAAATGTCTTAACCCTAACTTTTAGGACTATTTACATGAGCATTTAGATACTTTGAGTTGGAAGGATAGTTATTAAAATATACTCTAAAATATAAAAATACAAATCCTTTGTCTCTCATTTTAAGTTTTTTTAATGTTGCTTCAATAAATATGATTTATAAATAGCATTTAGTAGCAATTTTATCTCTTAAAGAATAATATCGGCCGGCGGTATTGTGTGTTTGTTTATATATATTTTTTAACGATGTTTCAGAACTCTAACTTTTATAATACTATATATTGAAAATTGACTTGTCTGACTTTCAAAATATCGTTTTAAAATAAACAAACTATATTTATTTTATTCTAATTCTGAAAAAAAAAATTCCTAGGTGTTTTTATTAATCTCAGCGTTATGTCCAGATTTTACTCACAGGGTCCTGTTATTGTGAAATTGTGCAGTTTTTTTAATATTTTTAAAAATTCCGGTCGTAATTTTCGGAATTTGAAATTATCGTTATATCAGGTTCCTTTTTATCTATCCTTTACACATAAAAAAGCTATGCACTTTGATAAGTTCAATTGTTTTGTGATAGGTCAGATTTTATTTTTAAATCATTAAATTTGTGAAAAGTTCAGTTTTTGAGGTGGTAAAGTCCTGTTTTTAAGACAAAGAATTTTGTGACGGATACTGTTTTGGAACGAAAAATTTTGTGAAGGGTCCAGTTTTAAGATGAGAATTTTTGTGAAATTGTCTTGTTTTAATATGAAAAATTACCTTTTAAGGACCGAAAAAATTAACAGATAAACAGATCTCTGAAGCTGCATTGCTTTTGGAAAGCTCATACATAAGTTTTAATCATTTTATGTTGCTGGGAGTTAGATTATTTGAAATGTATCTAAAATATATTAGTATAGCTTTAGTTTGTCTATTTCATGTTAATGAAAAGTTTTGAAAGTTTTCTTTCTAAGTATATATGTTATTTTTTTTTAAAATTTTAAAATAAATACTTGATTTGTGAAGCTGTATGAATCCCATATTTTTTTCATGATATGTTGTTAAAAAAAAGGTAAATATCTCAATTCCTCAATATTCACTTCGTGAATATTCTTAAATATTAGGGTTAAAACACATTTGATAAAATTTTGATATAAACTGAAAAATATCACGCAATATACCGAATAATTTCGCCTAGAAAAAAGAATCATTATAAAAAATAAGTTTGATTAGAATATTTAAAAGAACAGAAATTCTTATCTTTTCAAGTATTCTTTTAAAATTCAGATAATATATAATAAAAAAAGATAAAAATATATTCAGAAACACTTCAGATATATTCAGAAAGGTTTTAGATACATTCAGAAAACTTTCCGATATATTATGAAAGATTTGCGATACATTCAGAAACTTTTTCGATCCGTAATGAAAGATTTCCGATATATTATGAAAGATTTGCGATACATTCAGAAACTTTTTCGATCCGTAATGAAAGATTTCCGATATATTCAGAAAGGTTTCAGATATGTTCAGGAAGGTTTCAGATATACTCAGGAAAGTTTCATTACGAATCGGAAAGGTTCCGTGTTTTAGCCGAAACATTTTTCTGATCGAATCAGAAACCTTTCTGTTAGTATCGTGCAGCACAGATCTCCGTTACCTTCAGAAACGTTTCTGAAAATTTTTTACAGTGTAGGGATTCAGTGGATTTCTGCTGTCGAGATTTGAGCTGGAGTCTGCTATATTCCTTCATGCATTTCTCGCCAAAGCGCAATTCTAAGGCACTGACGAGCGTTTCAAAATCCAGCGGTTCATTTGCAGGCAAAGTCTGTAGGACGTCGGCAGCATCAGCTCGTAGAGAAGCAGCTAACTGGCAAGCCTTTGTCTGGGAATCCCATCCATTGGCGTCCGCTACGATCCCAAATTGTGCTTAAAAACTGGCCATGAGGATTTTCCGTCATAGGTCGAGAGTTTAATAGAGACCCGAGGAAGCATAGCTTGACACTTGACATCTTCGGGATAGTTTTCGGCAGTTATCTTTTGTTTCTTCACATTTTCCAACTCCTTTTCTACACTCTCAATCCTTTCTTCTACGGTTTTGGCTGTCCTTTGAATTTCTTCTACCTTTTCTTCTACGGTTTTGGCTGTATTTTGAACTTTTTCTTCTATTTCTTGAAATCTTTCTTCAACTTTGTTTTCCACGCCGTCAATTCTGTCTTTTAAAGATGTTATTTTATCCTCTATTAGTTCTTTCAACTCACCAAGGTTGGTTGACATATCCTTCTTCATATCATCTTTTAACTCACCAAGGTTCGCAGTCATTTTCTCATCCATCGCTGTCATATCTTTCTTCATTTCTTCTTTCAACTCGCCAAGGTTGGTTGACATCTCAGCCTGATTCGCAGTCATTTTCTCATCCATCGCTGACATATCTTTCTTCATTTCTTCTTTCAACTCGCCAAGGTTTGCAGCTAATTTCTCCAATAATTCTTTCAGTTGACCCTCCATTGCTCTGGTGATCGGCATTCAATCCCACTTCTGACACCAAATGTTGTGAGCTCGGGATTCGAAAGGACTGATGCCAATATATAAGAACAATAAAAAGGTTTTATTCACTATAAACAGTGCAATACGATGACAAATATCTTCTGAAAATTACAAGATATTCAGTAATCTTCAAATCCAATAAAAGCGCAGCAAAATTTCCCACAGAAACAATGCGTTCAATACGACGTATCAACGACAAAATCGATCAGAGTAACACAGTTCTCAATGCAAAGCCTCTCGTATGAATTCAATCGCAGTTGACAGACAACTAACTCAACTGAACTGATGGAGGTCCTTATATAGGTTTCAGAGATCTTTCCAGATTATTCCAGAGCCTTCAGATGCTAGAAATTACCAGAAGGTCCTTCAACTCTCGATAGAGTACTCCAAACGTGAAAGGATCCCAATGTAAATGTATAAGGGGGGGGGGGGTTGCACAAAAAGTCGCCAAATCCGTCGCCAACTTGGCGACATTTGGCGATATATCGCCAAATTTGGCGACAAAAATAAGTCGCCAAAACCATCGCCAACTTGGCGATAAACCCATTCCTTGGCGATTTTCCAATAGAACTCCATTATAAAACCGATGCTGTAAGGTTGTTTTTCTTGCAAAGCACCTGAGGCCTTTAGCATTGAGTTACATGATGCTCAATAGGAAATACATTAATAATACTGCAATTTTCACAATAATAAAATAAAATAAATTAAAAAGAATGAAATATTTACAGATATATACAAAATTCATAACAATATAATAAAATGTTTAAAATCGAAAATTTGAAAAATCATTTTTTTCATTTTACTTACCCATCATACGTAGTGCAGGGTAAGTCTTGTAATCGTTTTGATAATCGAAAAATTTTTTTGACGGATTTACACGTTTCAGACGCTGAAGATTCCGAAAAACATATTTTTAGAGAAAAAAATTTGCCGTTCGTCTGTCTGTGTGTCTGTAAACGCTCTATCTCCCGAACAAATTGAGATAGAGACTTGAAATTTGGTATGTACTTAGTATATAATAATGGGAAGAAGCTTATTGAATTTAAGTAACGACGATTCTCCGGAACTACTTTTTTCGTACTCTCGAAATATTCGTTCTGATAAAAGGTACATAAAAAATTTGAAATTGTTTATTTTAAGAAATGAATATAAAAGACAATAAAAAAACATAAATTTTGCATAAAGAATGAAGTCGATCGGATAATGAGTTGTCGAGATATTTGTAATCCTATTTTCCCCACTCTTCGATTTTTCATGACCCTGTATTTCATTCAAATTTCAATTCAAATATATATTTTAATTGGAAATGAGACGCTTAATCCGACGCAATAAACTGTTAGTTAATAGGATTGTTATTTTTAGAGTTTTAAGGATGTTTCTTTTATGCAATTCAGTAATAGAGCATTTTTTAGGTCACATCATTAAGTGAGAACATCATCTAAGAATCGATTTACGAAAATTTTAATGAATTTTTAATTAAAATACTTAATTATACTTTCTAATTTCGTATAAATTTAGGTTCATTTATCTCAATCAATCAAGTTTACAAGCATAAGTATTTTCATAAAATATAAGGCATGCATTATATATTTGTGAATCAATTAAATTCATTAACTAATGCTTCGAAAATGAATGGTGATTAACGTTGTAAATTATGCGCTTAATTTTAGCTTATGTATTTTGTTTTATTTAAAGGAATCTTTCAAAGCTGTTTCACAATTCTCAGTTCATTATAAATTTCTGTAAGTATTTCATGTAATTAATATATCGCATGGAATGTTTAAGATAAATAATGCATTTCTAATGAAAATTTTATTCAAACAAGGGGAATTCAATCTTCAGGGGATATTTACATGCATTAATCGTGCATCAATTTTGAAGTTGCACCGTGTTTATTGATTGCAAAAGTAAATATGTTCCTGCAGAATCTTGTCTAATGTGATGTACTTTTATTTTTCGTTAGTTGTATCTTTTTTAAACTGGCGTATAATGGAAGAAAGTAAACTTTTTTATTTACTTTCTTGAAAAATTAATTTATTATGCTTAAATGAACAGCTAGAGAAAACACCATTTTTAACTTTTGTATTTACTTTCTTGAAAAAGTAATTTATTATGCTTAAGTGTACATATAGAGAAATCACCATTTCGGCGATTTTAAGGGCAACGATGATGCAGAATTGTCACTCTCTAGATTTTAGAAAGGTCGGATGAAATTTTAAATGCAGTTGTTTAAATATGGCATAAATTACAGCATAAGGAAAACAACAGAAGTTGGCAAGACAAACAAGCTACTTTGTAGATGCTTAGAAAATGATATTTTATGATGAAAATTGTAAAGTATGAATTTCATGAAGAATAAACATTATAGAATATCTAACGGAGCAAATTTTAATTCAAATTCAACCAAAATCTTTTAATAGAAAAAAAAAATCTTATAAAATTTGATTCAAGACGCTTTGGAATTAAGAAAAGGAAAAAAAAAGAACTATAGTATTTAAGTTGTTTCTGAATTTCTTTAGAAATATAAAGTTGATAAATTTTTTTAATCTAAAATTACACTTTATTAGATGCAAGATGGAACAAGTATGTGAACAAAATGTAAGTTAATTTATTTAAATCAGTCAAGTTTACACGCATTAGCCTTTTAATAAAATATAAGACATGCATTATACATTTGTGTACCAATTAAGTTTATTAATTAATGCTTCGAAAATTAATAATAATTAACGTTGTAAATTGCACGCTTAATTTTATTTTATGTATTTTGTTTTATTGTGAAAATGTTTCAAAGCAATTTTACATACTAAGCTCATTATAATTTTCTGTAAATGTTTCATATAATTAATATCTCATGGAATGTTTAGGTAAATAATGCATTTTTAATGAAAATTTTATTCAAACAAATAGAATTCAATCTTTAGAGGATTTTTACATAGATTGTTCGTGCATCATTTTTGAAATTGCGCCGTGTTTATTGATTGCAAAAATAAATGTATCCCAGCAGAATATAGTTAAATCTTATTTTTTTATACTCTTTAGAATATAAGACGTTTCTCAAGCAAGAGACGTTTAAAATTTTAATGGTTTATAGATAAGGATAGTTGTCAATTATTTAAAAGGAATAAATAAACAAATACTCATGTGAAAAAACCCAAAAGTGATTTAAAGGGTATTAACGTTTTAAATTGTAAGTAATAAAAAGAAGGCGGTAACAATGTACAGGCTCAATATTTTTGTGAATATTAAATAATAATTTTAATTTCATGCTCTATGTAAAAAAAATATTCAATTAGTTAGGGAAGATTTTAGAATTTTTGAGCATATTTTAAAAGATTTAAAAAACATTCTGTTTACCAACTTTTGCTAACTTTCAAACTTAAAAAAAATATATTAATCACAACAGAAAATACATTTTTAATATGTATTGTATTCACTTTCTTTGACAAAAGTTTCAATTATAAGTTTCTTCTTATATTTAACCTATGATATCAGTAAACATTTTTAGAAGTTTTGGAAATAAATCTGAAAAGGAAGGCTTAAAATAAAAACCTGCAGAGGATGAATATGAGATAATACAAGGACCTTTTATAAATTTATAAGAAATGGAAAAAACTTGATATGTATTTTTAAATATTAATTTGGTTTAACGTTTAATATCAAATTATGTTATAATAGTCAATTTTACAAGAGGGAATTTTTTTTCATTAAACTGTTTTACTATCAAAGTGTTATTCCCCTTTAACTACTCAAAAATTATCTTGACCTTTCAACGGACGTACTCTAATTTTTTCCACCGACGCGCTTGTTGTATTTTTTTTTCTTTTATGCGCAGCATTAACGCTGTGTGTCAAATGCAAACTATTTCATCATAGTAATAAGAGACAAGTTAGGTGAACAATTGTAGATATTATTACTAAAAGAGTAATTTTATGTTCGGCGCCATGTGTGAAGAAATATCACATTTGTCATAAAATTTAGAACAAAGAATTTACAACAAACTACTGTCTATTCCAAATGCTGCGTATTTGTCAAAATTAATTTCAATCTATACATTCTTTCGTTAAACTGCTGAAGTTATCCAAATTCTATTTCCTTTTAACTATTCAGAAACTATTCTAAACTATTCAAAAACTATTACAGCTCCGTCATTCAAAACTGGTTAAAATGCGAAAAATACGGTTACTCAAATGCAGCTATATTATTTTTGGTATTGCCATCACGTGCTGCGGAAGATAAGTCGTATATACATCATTGTGAAGTCGAATGCAAAAAGAGAACCCATTGCAACTGAAAACAATATAAATAGTTCAACATTTGTTTCCGGCTAATATTCCATAACAATTTCATCAATAAATAAATAGATAAATAAAATAATACAAATAAAACACAAATTTAACAGACATGTACATTGAAATTATCAAAATCAAAAAAGCTGCTGTAAGTAGCCGAGGAAATCTTTGGCGATTACCTCGGCTATTAATTAATTCCTGGCGAAATAATACGAAAACTTCGCTTTTCTAAATTCCAAAACTTTATTTGAATACATTATTGATATTTTTTAAATAAAAATGCTTTTTGTCGTTGTTAATGCGCAATCTAAAAAATATATATTAAATGTAAAAAATCTATTAGAATTTTCAATGAAATAATTGGTTTTCACCTATGTTCGGTAACCCTGGAAGGCAGGGTTGTATCCCTTAGTAATCATAAAACTAAATCTTATTTTATTATGTAAGGGAAAAAAATGTTTTGTAATGAATGTATTATATATTAATTTTAGTTTAAAAATCCATGTGGTTCATGACATTGTTTTTCATGTTTGATAGAGTCGACATAGTGTTGAGACTTGTTATGTTCATTCTCAAGCCATTCTCTATATAAAATTCCATAAAATATTGTCTTTTCACGAAGTTATTTATCTATATTACACATTTCTTTCAAAGTTGAAACATATTACGTCCATTTTAGTATTTCTGCAGCAGATAAATTTACTCATATATTTTCGAAGATCTGATTGATCGTCACGATCAACCAAAATGTCACTCACGATTCGCCAGCTGGTCGCAATCCACAATTTGGGAATTGCTATTTTGAGAAATCCCAAATATATAAATTGTTTAACATCCTTAAAGTTTGATAATTTTTAGCTGTATTTTTCTGTAGAAGATTTATTTAACATAATAGTCAACGACTTTTACAATTACATTGTAGCTGCTTACAGATATATCTACAACACTTATGATCAAAGATAATTTTAGAATTCAACAAAAATTGGGAAAGAAACTTAACAACTAAACATACTAAAAATCGATATTATTATTATTTTTTTATTTTTTTATTTTTTGGAGTCTGAACATTTTTCAATATTTTAGCGAGACTATTGTGTTCCGTTAAACCTTAATATACACAATTCTTTTAGATGTTATTTTAGCTGTTTATTTACAACATTCTTAAATATGTATTTTCTTTTGGATTATGCAAGAAAATAACAATGTTTTGAAAAGCTCTGCAGTGATAAAAATCGACAATCTTTAAAATTCCTCCAAGGAAAATGTTATTGAAGTATGAAACACCATTATTCACAAAGAAAAAGCTTTTCTACTTTCAAGAATGGAAAATAAGATCTTTGTTTAAGCTTGTTTAATATCACAAAATTTAGAGTTACCAAGAGGTGTTTATTTTTGAAACATGAAGCAGGAAATTATCTGTAGACGTTTTACCTATGTATTTATAATAGCTTCATGGATAAAATGTCTAACATGAATAATTGAAAAACGTTTCAAAGAACAAAAATAGCGCATCTCTATTTTTTTTCATGTACTTTGTTTTATGTGTTACTTCTTAAAATAAAAATAAAAATAAAATAAATAAATAAATAAATAGAAAAAAATCTATTTTTAAATTTTTAAAAGACCCTTGGGGCTCGTGAATCTAGCTAATTTTTTTTTAGAAAAGTTTTCTTCGGTGTTTTCAAGATATTGACAGTTCTGATGAATTATAAATAGTAATTTTATATTTTTTAAAACTGTTAATAATCAAAATTATCTGTGTCTAAAACAGTTGCCTTTCTCGTTATACCGCACATTATTGCATCGCTCATTCAAATGTATCGCTATTTTTTACGATTATGTCAGCTCTCTCCCCCCAAAAAGTTCTACCTTAATCGCACTTTCAATTAACTTTATATATCTACACGTCAATTACAATAAATGTTTCTATCGCTAATTTTTTTTAATAATCGTATCATTAATTTTCTTCGATTAGATCATTAATTAGTGTAATACTCGTATAAATTGATGTTTTGTACGACAAACATAAAACATTTACTTGTAAAATGTTTGTTGCTCTCGATTATATTGCGCTCTTTTGGCAATATAACGAGTGGTTTTTGTATCTTTACCATGATATACATTTTTTGTAGTGGTTACTTCACCTATTTCCGTTAATTGCATTTGCTATATCGTTTTGTAAAACTAGCAAATTTTGTTGTTTCGGAAACAAAACATTTTATTTAAATAATTCAAGAAAATAAATAAGAGTATTTTCAGAAACTCTCCGATGATAACATAAGAAATTCCTTCAAAAAAGATTTTTTCAGATATGAAATACTTTTATTTACAAAGGAATTATTTCACGCTTTCAATAATGGAAAATGAAATTTTAGTTTAAGGTTGTTGTATAATATCACAATTTTGAGAGTTACCGAGAGAGCTTTATTCTTGGGAAACTGAACAAAAATTTATATTCAGGACGTTTCATTTACGTTTTTACAATAATTTAATGGATAAAATGCGAATCATGAATATTTACACTTTTTACAAAGAAAATTGACGCACCTCTCTCCTTTCCATGTTCTTGTTTTGCGTATTAATGGCTAATTAACAAAACCCATTTTCAAAATTTTAAAATGTTCTTATGACTGCAATTGTAGTTAATCTTCTTTCATAGAAAATTTTCCTTTGCTATTTTCTAAATAATGAACAGGTCTGTTGAATTATAAATCGGAATGTTATGTTTAAAAATTTTCAGTATATTATATTTTAGGCAAATATTTATAAATATAATTCTAGCATGCACGGTCAGAAAGACTTAATAGAAAACAGCTAATACTAAACGTACAGATCTTTTCATGAGAAAATACATGTATTTTCATCTGTTGTTTCATTTTATGAAAATTGTTAATTTTGATTAATTTTGATTATTAAATATCTTTATTATACGAAGCGTCATAGTATCAAGACATTTTCACATGACGCTGAATTTTGCATTTGTATTTAGTGAACAGTATCCTGTACAAACTAATACTATCTGACACGTATTCTTTCGGTTAATTAATATAAAATATTTCGTTATAAAAATATTCTATTCCGTAGTACGCTTTCATGCAAAAATAAATAACAACAGCAGTAATAAATCTACCACAAAACATTTTTTAAGAAAATAAATATTCTAATTGGTATTTAGCAGGTAAACTTCGTATCATCTTAAAGTTTGACGATTTTTGTCTATATTTTTGTCTATAAAACTCGTCTGAAATATTTAACGACTTTTATAATTATGTTCTACTAGCCTAAAGATCCATATACAATATTTTTTTGAACGCATTGAAAAGTAGTAAACGAACTTGGCTAAAAACGACATAAAAGTTTGGAGTCAGAACTTTTTGGAATAGAACTTTTGGGAAAGACAATCAAAATTCAAGTTTTCTAAAAAAAAAAAACCCTACAAATAAGACTATTGTGTTTTTTTTTCTCTAAAACAGCTGATTTGTTAAGACTAGACCTTCAGTTAATTTATGTGCAATATTTTTTTTCTGATAGATTTTACTTTATTGGACTTAAGTGCAAAGATTTTTCATAACTGCAATTCATATTTTAAATTTATCTATCGTTATTATGACATATATTTTGTAAAAAATATACCCTGTGTCCTTAGAAGGCTGTCAAGATTAATTGACACAGTTTTACATGAAAATCAGAAAAAAAAATGTCATCTATTAAGTTTTGGACCCGAGCCCTTCAAATCATTATATAAAGCTGTCAATTTATTTTTGTTTTGTTTTCTGAAATAACGCATTTCTTTTAAATTGTTTAGAAAAATAAATAACACAATTTTTGAAATATTTTCCATTGATATAAAAATCAACAATCATTAACAGTCTTTAAATAATGATCTTATTGAGATCTGAATACTGTTATTCACAAATTCGTTTCTACTTTCGAGAATGGAGAATGAGATCTTTTAATTTCAGCTTGTTGTATGATATCACAATATCAGAGTTGCCATTTGTTCGCTGCTCCCTCTGTAAATGGAGCAGGAAATTATATGCAATGTTTTATCTATAATTTTACGAAAGTTTGATGGATAAAATGTCTATTATGAATAATCGAAGCTCTTTTGTACGAAAAAAATTAGTGCATATTGCTCTCCTTTTCATGTATTTGTTTAACATATTCTTTAACAATACCCATTTGCAAGGGTTTTTCAACTGTCAATTTCAGTTAGTTTTCTTTCTCAATTCTTTTTTCTTCCGTATTTTCAGGGTATCTAGCTATTATTATGATATATATATATATATAAGTTGTATGCTTCAAGAATTTCCGGTCTGTAAAATTCTATAGAAATAAAAGACAAGAAATATAACTTTAAAAAAAAGTAACACGATTTTAATCCAAAATTTAATACATTAAATATGCATTGTCATTGACAATGGATATGCATGCATTGTAAAAAAAAAAAAAAAAAAAAAAAAAAGACATGTTTCTTAATCTATGAATATAACCACGAACAAAAATATAAAATAACTCCTTCCTAATTGCACACGATTCCGAAAAGCACAATATCTATAGAAACCTTAGAAACTAAGAAAGTTTTAAAATGTAAGGAAGTATTTTTAAAAACAAAGTGTCTTTTGTTTTCCTTAATTTCTGGAAACGCTTTCGAGTAGTTTTTCAGTGTATTAATCAGTTTTCTCAAAAAGAATATAGTTTTTCAGAATGCTATTAATTCTCAAGTCAACATTTTCATCTTCAACAAACATCTTTATTAGAAAAACATGCTAAATTAACAGCATTTACATTCACGTGAAAGTTAATAGCACTTTGTTAATCCTGCATGTATAAATTCTGTTACGCAGCTGAAAATGTTTACTTGAGAATTGATAGCATCCGAACATCTATATTCCAGTTTGGAAAAACTGATTAATACACTGTGAAAAGTACTCGGGAGCATTTCCTAAAATTACGGGCAGCAATTTTCCAGATATTGTACTACATTCACGCATTCATTCAATTCTTCTACACAATTCTTCATTCAAAATTTGCAGACTGTTGAATTTTATGAAATTTCGGAACTTTTCGACACTAGACAGGCGATTTTTTTTTTCTTCGGAACAGCTTCGATTTTTTAGTGAAGGAAATTTCATAACATTCAATGTGTCATAGCTGGATAAGTTTTGGTCGTAGAAAAATCGAATTTTTACTGTTTTACTTGTAAGAGAATAGAAAAATATTTTTACCTATTACTTATTTTTAACTATTTATTTAGAACCTTATAGTACCCAGGGACTGTAGAACAAATTAACATGCAACTTTTTGAAAATCAGTTGCAATTCTATTTCATCAAAATAAGCCTTATTCCTACGTTATTTTTAACACTTTTGCATTTTACTTTGCTTATGTACCTCCAATGGATAAAAAATTAAAGCGCGTTTGAATAATTTTGGGACACACTGTATACTAAAATTCAACGTTTTTGTTGAGGATAGAACTTTTCGGAATATTTATTTAATCGAGACAAGCTGCGCTTTCTTAAACATTGTTAATCAAATTCTGTAGGTATCATTTTACTTAAATCGCATTTCCTATACTTTGTTATGTAAAACTGTAAATTTTGATTGTGTTCCAAAATGCATCATTTCATTTAAATTATTCAGGAAAATAAATAACAATGTTTTGAAAGCTCTCCAGAGATAAATATCCACGATCTTTAAAATATCTTCAAGAAAAGTCTTCTTGAGAAATAAAACATCATTATTCACAAAGAAAATTCTTTTTCCCTTTCAAGATCGTAAAAAAAAAAAAAAAAAAAAAAAAATCTTGCAATTTAAGCTTGTTCTCTAATATTACAAATTTCGGAGTTTTCCGAGAGAGCTTTATTTTCAGAAGTGAGAGCTGGAAATTTTCTTCAGGGCCTTTCATTTATGTTTTTAGAATAGTTTAACGTATAAAATGTCCATCATGAATAACTGAAACTCTGTTCTGCGAACAAAAGTAGAGCACCTATATTTTCCTTCATGTACTTGTTTAACGTATTAGTTCTTCAGCAAAACCTATTTCTAAGTTTTTGAAAGCTCCTTAGGTTGCCGATTTTAGATAGTTTTCTCTTTCGTAAAGGCTTTCTTCAGTTCTTTCAAGATAGTTAACTATTCTAAGGAATTATAAATATGAATTTTACAATAAAAGCATTAAAGATGGACGTTTACACCGTTGATTAATAGACAAATAAAAAATATAAACAGTTCATAAATGCACTTGTACTTTGCTAAAAGTAGTGTTAGATGGAAATATAAAAACTTAGTTAAAAGTCGTATTCTTCCAACAGTTTCTGTTAAACTTTATAGCCATCCTCAGGGACATCAAAAACGAAACTTGTGATGTTTACAGCTTAACATTGCATTCTTGCAAAATAACTTTCAACTAACAAATATTGTATATTATATATTGTATATTGTACTTATGTATTGTATATTTGTTCAATAACAAATTTTTTAATATTATTTTTTTGCAAAAAGTTATCCAATTCTCATTTCATGAATGATTAAACTTCTTAGCGTTGACAGGTTCAATAATATAATAGATTTTATTAATTTTTACCTCTCATAAATAATCTTGATTGTTCCAATTACAACATCAGAGATGGCTCCAGCATATTGTGTTCCACCACCCCCCTTTTTTTTTCTCCAGACTTGGTTTTCTCTACCATTTCCCTATTCTCTCTCGTCAAGCTGTATGCATCACAAGTTTTGTCTTTTGATGTCCCTGAAGATGGTTATAAAGTTTAGCCGAAACTGTTGGAAGAATATGACTTTTAACTAAGTTTTAATATTTCCATCTTACACTGCTTTTAGCAAAGTACAAGTACAATTATGTACTCTTTATATTTTTTTATTTGTATATGACTTTTAGACTTTAATTTTACAATGTATAAAATTTTATGGAAATAATAGAAAAAAAAATTGCACATACGAACAAGAAGACAAAAAACAGTCTCTTTTATAAATGTATAAATATTATTTTAAAATTTGTATTTTTGTCTTTTGTTTAATTTTGTGAAAGCTCTCCAGAAATGTTTCGCTATTAAATAGATTAACTATACGAACACTCCTCATCCTTAGAAGATTTCACAGTATTTTGTGTTTTATAGTGTGCACGTTTGTGATCCGCAAATCACTTGTTTATGCTAATCAGGCAAATTATTTACTATTTTATGTTCCTTTAAAATTAATTATCTCTTTTTAGAAATCTACTATTGTAACGCAATCTTTCATGCAGTAAAAATAATCACGATAATAACGGTTTCATAACGTTGCATTTTCTTTCAAGAAATAAATATTCTAAATAAGATATTTCAGAGGTTTGAGTTTTGGGACGTTTATTTATAAGGTTTGACAGTTTTCGTCAGTAATTTTATAGAGAAAATTTATCTGAGATTTTCAACTACTTTTACAGTACGTTCTAGCTGCTCATAGATATATAGAGTGAATATAAATTAGTTGGACAAAAAGAATGTTTTACTATGAATAGTTATAGAGCCAAACATGAGAATACATATGCTACCAATTATAAGACACTGAAACACAATTTTTTTTCTTTTTCATAAGTGTTCGACATGTCTGCTCTTCTTTACTTGGCAAATTCTGCATCGATAAACTCGTTTTTGCAATATGTTTGTGTTCATGTTAATGTACATCATAACCAAAATAATGTTGCTTCGTGATTTCAGTCCAGGAATGGATTTTGGAGGCAGGGTACTGTAAATCTGATTTTTAATAAAATTATATAAACTTAAATTTAAGTTTAAGATTTGGTGATCACAGTGGTCATGGAATAACACCTCCACGATCAGTCTAAGATGAAGCTCATCTAAGAAGTATATACAAAAAGTTAGGATGCAATATTACTAATTCGCCATTCACTGCCAAAGAAAAATACAATTGTTTCTAATCTACGAAAATATAATGTAACCACGTATAACAATACACAATAATCTCTTCCGAGTTTCCCAGTATTCCGAAAAGCCTTCTTTACCTTTAGAAACATTAGAAACTAAAAAAATTTGGAGGTTTATTTCACTATTTTAAGAAGAATTCCTAAAATCAAAGTTTCTTTTCCTACCCTTAATTTTCGGAAACATTTTTGAGTAGATTTTATAGTGCATTAATCAGATTTCTCAAACCAGAATATCGGTTTTTAGGATGTTATCAGTTGTCAATTGCGTACATTCAGTTGTATAGGGTAATTTATTCATGCATGAATAACAAAAAATATATTAATTTTAATGTTAATCTTAATGCTGTTAATGTATCATGTTTGTCTGTAAAACATGTTTGTTGAACATGAAAAAGTTTATTTGAGAATTGATAGTATTAAAAAAACTATATTCCGGGTTGAGAAAACTGAATAATACATTATAAAAACCACTCGGAAACGTTTCCAAAAATCAGATAGTGGCAGCGAAAAGAAAAAAATACATATTTCTAAATGCTCTTTAAGTCTCGAAAACATATTAGTTTCTACAGTTTCTAAAGATAAATAACGTTTTTCGGTATCATGGGTAACTCGGCAGAGGTTATTGTATATTTTTGTTTGTGGTTATATTGTACTTTTTTAGCTTAAGATACATTTGTCTTTTTTTACAGTGTTGAACTGGTGCATTACAATTAACATTTCGCAAATTTTTCAGTTATGAAACTGCTTAACTAATTTACGTTTACCTGCAATTACTATATTAGTAAAATTAAAATTAAGAATCTTAGCAACTTAATATGCTAAAATCCGATATTATTGTTTTGAGTAAGATCTTTTCGGAATATTGAATCGTAATAGTCTGTGCTCCCTTCAACCTTGACACAGAATAGCTGTTATTTCGGATGTACTTTCAAATCGCATTTATTCCATCGTGTATCTCTGTTGTTTTTCTTTTTTGTGTGTTCAGTCCATTTCTTTTACATTATAGATGAAAATAAATAACAATGTTTTGAAGAACTCTCCAATGATAAAAATCCACAATTTTTAAAATCATTTCAACAATGATCTTATTGAGGAACGAAACATCATTATTCACAAAGCAAATTCTTTTCCACTTTCAAGAATGGAAAATGAGATCTTTAAGTTTAAGCTTGCTGTATAATATCACAATTTCAGAGCTGCAGAGAGAGCTTTATTTCCGGAGGACGGAGCAGGAAATTATCGTCAGGGCTTTTATCTATGTTTTTAAAATAGCTTATTGGATAAAATGTCTATTATGAATAATTGAAACTACTTTTCAGCAAACAAAAATAGCGTACTTCTCTCTTTTCTTCATATACTTGTTTTATTAGTTCTTTAACAAAGGCTATTTTAAATTTTAAACAAGTTGGAAATTGTACGTCAAACGTTACAAACGAGGTGCGTTCGTACGCACGTTTTAGAATTAAATTCATGATATCCCGTGCGTAGAACGGGTTAAACAGCTAGTTAAGTATATATTTTATGACACTGTTCATACAAATATCTTAACTAGTTATATAAATATTCAGATATATATGTATCAGCTAGCTATATAAATATTCAGATCTTGATGATTTTTAATTCTGTGAAATGAATTATATCGACTGCAGATTAATTTCTGTAATAAAATAAGTATCTCGGTCGCTTGACGATTTAACATCCATCGGAAGCTCCTATAACAAAAAAGCACCGATTTTAAAAAAAAATCAAATTTCTTAATAAATATTTTTATTAATATCTCCTAAAGTTTTGATTCGATTTTAATAAAATTTGAAATGTCTCGACAAAATTCTGCAAAGATAATATATTTTAAATTGCAAACCATTTGGTTGGGTAGTTTTTGCGTTGTTATATGCGGACAGACAGACAGACGGACGGACAGACAGACGGACAGACGGACGGACCAAGCGACGACTATAGGTGCTACGTATTTATATAATTACGAACGCACCTAAAAAGACTTGTCAGTTCTCTTTCGGAAAAACCTTCTTCAGTATTCTGAAGACATTGGACTTTTGTAATGAATTATAAATAAGAGTTTTATAATTTAGACTTTCAGTATACTGCAAATTTCATACAAATACTTCTGGCATATAAAAATCTAGCATACATGTACAAAAAAACTTAAAAGTAGCAATTAATGCTAAATATATAGATATTATTTTAACCCTTTATGTTTTGGAATTTTGTCTTATTTTATAAAAATCTCTTTAACTTTCGATTAATTTTTGTTATTAAATAGCTTTATTATATGAAGCCTTCAAGTCCAAAAGTGTTTCATACGATCCTGTTTTGTATTTATACAGGGTGACGCAGCGGGTAATGTTTGAAATAAAAATTTTATAGCTACTACTAGGCATGCGCGAGATAAATCACACGTGAGGCGCATGATCTTCATAGTGTGTAATTGTTCATGCATACGATTTGTTAGAAAGAGGTGACTTTAAGCTTGTTGCCGGAACAAAAAATATTAATGCCTTAAATTGAAGAAAAATTCCCTGTTAAAGCAGAAAGGTTAATGAAAAAAGCAGTGTCATCTCGTAGTTATCCACAATTCCAGAAACATTCCCCCCCCCCCTTTTTTTTTTTCTTTTTTTTCTCTTTCCGAACAATTTGTAGAAAGATCAGTCAGAAGCACCTATGAAAAAGTAAGTTTCTGGGGTTTACAGAAACATTTCTGAAATAAAAGAGGCTCTTTTCTGCCCGGTTTTTTCAAAAAGGTGTTTCTGTTAATTTAACCTATTGCCTGCTAGTGATTCGAAAGCGCACCATTTTCTTAACATTTTTCTGATGAAAATAAATGCTTGGATCAACAATAGTATATTTATTAAAAATTACATCTTCTTTAAGCCTTTTTTTTTTTTTTTTTGGTTGGCAGTTACAATGTTTTGAATTAAAAAAATAGTGAAATTATAGTTTTTTACTCTTTGCAAAAAGAAGCACCATGACTGTAGAGGAAACCCTTGGCTACTTTTTGTTTAAAGCATAAAAACGGAACTACCAACTAATTTTAAAACTATTAACATAATGTGCACGTATGTTTATAGCATCTACTACTTCTTATTGGAAGTATCGTACATACGTAAAATTGGAAATTATGACAAAAAGAATCATTTTAATAAAACAATCCAAATTTTCCTAGGTACCAAAATACCAGTGTATCTAGGGCAGGTAGTTGTACCTAGAGCATTTCGTTTGAAGTTTTAAATTTATACCTCATAATAAGAAAAGAAATCCACATTAAAATTTTATAAAACAAATAGTCATCATCAGATCAAAACCAACTGGTTTAAAATATGCTTAAAATTGCATTTTTCTAATTATGTGGATATATTATAAATTAACATATCACTAACCCACCATAAGAACTATTTAAATTTCAAATTTCTAGCATGCAAGTGTTATATTACAAAATAAGAACTCTGTTTTCATGAATGATTCTACACTAAGCAACCCGCTCCGGCCTCACACAAGTGCCAGGACGTTTTAAGGACACCTCTAAATACATTTATCTGTAAAGTTCACACTCAGCATGAGTTTTAATTTCCACAAATCAAAAATTACAGATTACATTTGAAATTTTTTTTATTCGATCAAGTAAAAACCTTGTCGACGTCATACATAAAAATTTAACTGGAAATTCAAAAAATTGTCTGTAAATGAGAGTTAAAATTTACAATACATATAAAAAATATTTAAAAAAAAAAAAAAAAAAAAAAAAAAAAAAAAAGAATCGTCTGCTGCGACTTTCACGGTAATCATATATATTATAGCCCATTAAGGTACATTTTCATCTTATTCAGGCGCCAAATATAGACGACAAAAGTGATAAATTGCCAAATATTGTTTTAATGACCGCCTTTGACATTGAATATTTCTTTTAAGCCGTACAAACATTCCTTTCACATTTAAATTAAATATATTTGTTATATAATATTATTTCACATTAAAACTTTTTAATCTGTATATTTTAAATAAAATAAATAATAGTTTATTTTTTCAAGGCGTTTGTATTTTTTTTTTAATCTCTAATAATTATATAGTCCTTTCCAAAAGACCGTTAACCAAACGATAGCATAATATACCGTCATCAAGATGAAAAACATATACCAACAGCAACCTTTTCGTCCAAAATAAAGATAAAATACAAAATTTTATTATCAAAAATCATGGTTATGTCGGTATATTATACATAATAATGACCGCAGGAATTTTCTCCATACGGTAATGCGAACTACAAACTGAAAAAAAAAATCCATCGGGTAGATTTTTGAAATTACCTCGGACATACATTTTTAGGACTTCTTGCTTCTAAACATTTCTGAAGATATGGGAAAATTTCCAAGAATGCAAGTAATTACAAGATTTGATCGATATTTCTTAAACACCTCTGCTATTCAGGAAACGTTTCTGTAATTGTATTACAGAACGTGCAAGTCATGTCGTGCACGTGTTTTAGGAAAGTTGAAAAGCAACAAAGTTTTTTTTTTCTTTCTTCGGCCTGAAACGATATTTTAATTTTAAGGGAACAAAAAACCTTCAAAATGACCAAAATCGACGATTTTTGAGATTTTTCTTTTCCCAAACAAAAAGCTTAAAAAAACACAAACTCATCGTAAACTTTCACTAAGTGGTTGAATTTTTCAAACTGCTTCAGTTTTTTATAGAAATATTTATGCATTTTTTCTAGAGGTGGGCGTCTCTCAGAATTTAAACATTAAACTTTTAAAACTGCTTTTCTCGGTTTTTAATTTTTGCTGTATTTGTTTCCTACGAAGCAGTCCTTGCGCATTTAAACTTCTCGGAATCTCCTGGAACTTCTTAGGATTGTTTATCATTCTGTTTATCATAAAACTGTGTATTAAATTTTGAAAAATTAGGGATTTTTAGAAGTTATACTATAGAAATAAGAAAAAAAATGAGGGGATTTTTTTTAAGATTTAAAAAATATATATTTATGTACACAAAATTTAATACACAACTGTATGTATGTAGGATTTCAGTTGAAACACTTCACGTAAATGATCATCAAATGAACTGACACTGAACTGACACTCTATTATTGTCCACAAAGCCATTAAATAATAAGCCCAGTCAGATAAATGGGAAACTTTTCGCAAGTTGAAAATAGCGCCATCTAGCGGTTGGGAGTGCTGCAACGATTCGCGGATGGTGGATTTGTCGTGAAGGAATGGCAACACAATAATGGGGTAAGTTAAGTTCTATGTTTTGATTTTCGATTTTGCATATTCAAATTTTTTATTTTTATTTTACTGTTTCTTTATTTAACATTGGTTAAATAAATCGTATATAAATCAATTTTTTCTCAAGTAAGATTAATTTAAATTAATTAAATGTTTTTATTTTCGTTTTGTAAATAGTTTGTATACGGAAGAAATGGCGATATGGAATTGGTTTTTCCCTTAGAATTCAAAACTTCTTTAAACAACTTTTATAATTACTAATTAATAAAACAAATATAAAATAAATTAAACTGGTTAAATGTAATAAATATTTCATAGAATGATTTCAAAATAAAACTGCGGAGCTGATGTAATCTGTCTCTGATATGCAGATTTATAAATGTAATTAATATTTATAAATATATTATTCACACAGTTGTTATATCAGAGCTCGACCATTGAAGGCTGAAAATAAAGTAATAGTTTTCTAACGATTCGGTACTTAAAAATTACGCTGTTTCCAGTAAATAGTTTAAACCAACAGAGTTCGGTGATATATAAGGTATAGCCAATATTTATGTGTAAAATATCATGATGTTCGCTATTTTCATATACTTGATATTTATTTTCTAAATACTGTGTATGATATTTTCTGTCAAATAAGTGTAAATGAATTTTTCAACTGTTATTAATTGTGCCCTTTTTTAGAGCTAGAAATATATTTTCCTAGTTTGAAGTTGATAATTTAAATGTAAAACCAATAATTATGCGAGATATTATTTACATGAAATAGCCACTGAAAGATAAACTGTTAAATTTAGATATACATTATTTAAATTTTCATTTGAAATAATCTTTTCTGGTTTGTTTTATTTTAGTTTAAACTGCAATATCTGAAAATATTTATAATCGTCAATACATTGTTTATTTTGAAAATATCGGATATTTTTGTGTTTATATATATATATATATATATATATATATATGGTAGATGTGCCAGTAATGGACCGCCTTCCACTAATGGGCCACCTTCAACATTTTTGGTTTGTAAAAAAATAACCAATAAAAATTCAGCCTTTTTTATTTCATTAATATGCTTTCTTTAAATTCTAGTTTTAAATACAATCATAATATCATTTTGTGGGGTGTCCATTACTGGAATTTAGGGTGTTTTGATTTATTTCTGTTATTTACAATTAAATTTCGATTCACATTGGGAAATGTGACTATGAGCATGGTTAAATATTGTTGGTAGATTAATATAATATTAAAAAATGTGGAATATAACAATTATAACTATTAATTAAAAAATAATTTTTAAAGGAATTTCGGTACTTTTCGGTTAGCCGGGCGCCAGTGATATATATACATGTATATATATACACACAAACACATATATATACATATCTACATATACATATATATATACATACACATATATATACATATATGTATGTATATATATATATATGTGTGTGTATATACATATGTATTTATATATGTACATATATCACTGGCGCCCGGCTAACCAAAAAGTACTGAAATTCCTTAAGGGTGACCATTACTGGCACATCTACCCTATATATATATATATATATATATATATATATATATATATATATTTGGTATAGATGCTGCAGTGGTCTGCAAAATATACGCGCGAAAAAATCTTTCCAACTTTGGCGATACTCGCTAAGATCCAAAATCTGGTCCTAGAGAAGTGAGATTAAGATACGATTTTGCATATTCAATTTTTTTATTTTACTGTTTATTTATTTAACCTTGCTGGCTAAGATACTTTACACTCACGCAGAAAAAAAAATTAATCGGTTAAAAAAAGGAAAGAAGTCGCCAAATTTAGGGGATTTTTTTCCTTTAATGGCAACCTAGCCATTGTATTAAAATTAAGTTATTCGTTTGGCGCGGTCTTGAAAATCGCGCCAACCAAAAAGTCGCCAAACTTATGTTTATATGTTTGCGTGAGTGTAAAGCATCTGTTCCACATTGGTTAAATAACCCATATTATGTAAATCAATTTGTTTTTGAAGTTCTGTGTCTATATATTGTGAACAGCTATTATATACTAATTATTAATATGCAAATATTTATTTTATCAATATTAACAGTTTATCATTAAGGCGATTTACATAAGAAAGACTTTTCTCTGCTCAACTATGTTAAAATTACTGGGCATATGTTATATACAAACCATGTTGGCGCAATTACAACAAAATGGCAATTTTTAGCCTCACACGATTATTTTGTTTATTTATTTTTATTTTTATTCTATAAATTATTTGTACTATATTTATCAATAGAAAAGTATCAAAGTAACATATTTATTTACATCAAACTACCATTTATTTATTTTTATTATATTATTTTATTTTTATATTGAAATAAAAAATCACGTGCTATTATTGCATACTATTTGTAACTAATATTCCAAAACAAAGTTTTCGCCAAATTGGCGAGGGAAAAAAAAATTCAACATGGTGCGTCTGTGCCAATTCCTGACATGCTCATACTTTTCTCTCGTTTTTTAAACATTAAAGTATGAAACAGATCCCTATTTCTGTATTATTTTTATGCTGATATGATTAAAATTTGGGTACTTTCATGTTATCACGGGTTCCAAAGATGAATCGCCAAGCGACCAAGATTTATCGCCAAATTATAAAGCATGTATGGCATTATAATAATATATGATATATATATAACATTTCTTGACGTATATGCCCAAGTTATAGTCATATATAATGCATATATGATGTATATATGACATGTGTATATGATGTATATATGACACATAAGACGTTAATAATATGTGTGTAATGACGTATATGGCACATATAGGAATGTTTGGAATATATATATATATTATACTAGGGGGCCTACCACCTGCCAGCTACGCTCGCCAACCCCCGCTCACACTTCGAGGCCTCTAAAAACATGACAGCGTGCTTTGTTTTTAAAATATTGTTAAATCTGTAATTGGGTTGCCATGCTTTTAACGTTTTAATGTGGCATTTTTTGATTATCATGGCTTCATACACAGCTGTTGCGACAACTGACGACTATTTACGGGATTGATAAGTAAAATCAAATAAAACTTGAAAACCAGCTTGTATAAAATGGTTAGGTTTAAATTGTGGCTACCTCTCGAACTTTTATAACAACGATCTGTATTCTATTCTTCCTTTGCGTTTAAGGATGAGAAAAATTCCATCTGCTTGTGTATAGCATTAAGAACCACGGTATTGAAAAGTACTATGTTACAGACATTTTCAGTAACAGGTTTTAATTTTCTCTCTATTTTAGTGTCCTATCATGCATATTTTCATGTTATTTTAAATATGTAAATTACTTATTTTAATTAATATGTATATATGAATTTTCTAATAATTGTTTATCATACAAAATTAAATAAATATTTTGTGCATGAATGCCTGCATTTATTCGGCATCAATTGATGAGATATTTAAACAAATTTGCTATATATAAACATTTGCTATATGCAAACATATAAACACGACGCTAAGTCACTTGAATATTGTCCATAAGAAAATCGGGTACTTTTCCAGTATAGGGTCCTTTGCTTTTAGGTTTGGCGTAATTCGAGCTTCAAAAAGGGATAGATTCGTTAATATACATAGATTTGTTGCCAAAAGTTATGAAAACAAACACAATGAACTTTTTGTGCTTTTCTATTATAGGGGTCTTTACGCTTTTTAAAAAAGCTTGGCGCAATTCGGGCATCAGAAAGTGAGATTTGGTGCCAAATGACATAAACAGCCATGGAAACAAATTCGACGATTTCTTTGTTTATATGCGTATTTTAATTATACGTATATTATTATTGTTTTTTCTATACAAATTACTTCTGATTGTATATAAAATAAGATAAATGACATTTTACGCTAAACAAATTGTATAAATAGTGAAAAAATGCTTCTGTATACAAAATGACAAAGTGAATAGGTTGACAGAAAGTATGATGCCAAATTTTCTTTTCCGCCAAGGCTATTTTCTCCGTTTCGTCAAGGCCCCATATACTAGAAAAGCACCGAACTTTTATGCTTGTTTATACATGTATTTATATGTATATATACACTTTATTTATAATTGCCTTTCAATTAACTCTTTTTGCACATAAAAATAGATAAATGTCTTAGAAATAAATTGTATAAATATCGAAATAATTGCTTGTGTATATCAAAAAGCAAATAGATTGTTAGAAAACATGTTGCCAAATTTCAATTCATCGCCAAGGTCACTTTCTGTATCTCGCGAAGGCCCCTAAATTGGAAAAGAAAGGGAAATCATTTTAATATATAACGTAATTTACACCGTAAGTGTGTTTCGAGTATAGTAATTTAATTATTTGTAGTTTTTTTTCTTCTCTTTGTTATTTATGTGTAAACATATAATTCATTATTATAAAAGTAATGCTACTGAAATATTCATTTGTTTTAAACTTTAATAGGATTTCTCTAATAAATAGAGAGCATTTTTTTCCCTTGCTGCCAATAAAAGAGAGAAAGGAATAAATGTCATTTTACCATAATTGATGTCATATTCTCATTAAAATTGGAAATTAAACCAAGCAGGATAATTTATTCTCCTTCCGTTCATTTGACCAATTATTATTTTATATATTCGTTTCAAATATCCGAATTAGTGATTTTATAAATTCGTTTAATTAAATTTTACAAAAAAATAACAAAATGATATCAATAAATAATAATTACTATTAATTCCCCACTCCCCTTTCTTTTGCGTTTACATAAATGACGTCATTTGGACGAATTTATTCAAAATATTTTCAGTTTATAAATTAAATTAAATGCTGACAGACGATTGAATCCTGACGATAAAAATGAGATTTTTTTTTCAAATTTGCCTGAAAAACATAATTTAATCACAATCTTCATTACCGATTGAAATAAAAGATAAATTCAATTTCAATTTGAAAATGACGAATAAAAAGAAATCCATAATCCCTATCGGGATACTTTTCAATTTTTTTCCCTTTTTTGTCACAAAAAAACTGAGTAATTAGTTGCCATCATTACAGAAATGTCATTAAAATTAGAAAAAAATTAATATCTCGAAAACTAATTCCAATTTCAAAATTCTATTACCAGTTTTGACATCCGCGGATTTTTATGGACATTTGGTATTAATTTCACCATCAAGCGTTTAATATTTTATTAAAAATAGCCCTGAAACATAATCAGTCGTTTAATCAGTCGTTTCATAAAATCGTTTCATAAATTCGTTTCATAAAATCGTTTCATTAGGATTTTATATATAGAGAGTAGATATATGCGTATCTAGGATGCATATATAAGCTTTGCGATGATGTTGGCGAAATCATAACTGTAACCTTGGCAGGCATTTTTTTTTTAAGCTTTCGGAACATTTTCCTAATGGTTATTGTAGTTTGTTAAATTAAATTTTTTTTTGACATGGTGTCAATGTTGAATTCTCCCCCCCCCCCCCCAATCATCAGATAGCCATTTTATAGCACTTAACTGCTGAGGCATCAGCATTTCTCGGACATGCCAGTTAATTCGGCCTTTATAGCATTATTTGTATGTTATCTTTCTGAATTTAATTATATATTATTCTAAATTTTTCTCAATTCATAAAATAAAAATTTGTGTTTTGTCAAATTACATATATATTTTTTTTTACCTGCGAAATGTTTTCTTCGTTACTAGATTTTATTAAATTTGTTAAGTACAGGTCGTATATGACATGTGTATACGATGTACATATGGCATATATAAGTAACAACACATGCATTATTAAGGGGCTGCTTCACTGAAACTCCCGATCATGAAATCTAATGTTAGTCTACGGGGGAAATTTAAAAGCGTTATTACTCATTACCTAATATAATTATTAAAACAAGATTTTCACCATCAGAAAGTAGGCATCAGATGCCAACAGTTTACGTTTTAAAAATTCTCTCTTTTAAATCGTTAGTATTCCTAAGAAGATGATAAAATTTCATCAAGTAAATCTCCCCTATTCAACCTGTAAATATCCACAAATTGTATGCTCGTAATTTATATTAATTCAAATTTGAATTCTTATGTCTTCCTTAGATGTCAGCGATGGATAAAGCTTATTGGAATTCAGGAAAAGAGTAAGTCGGAAATCGGTTTGTATAATAATTACAGACTTTGTGGTGATCGCTCTATATCATCATGGTATCATCATGGACCTTTAAACCAGAAGCACACACTCTGCAAACAGCTATCTTACTCTAATATCTCAAGATGTAAATATTTTGCATCTGTGAGCTGTATTTTATTATTTCAATTAAATATAAAGTATCACAAAATAATATAATTTTGAAACATTCATTTTTATTTATTGTTTGTTTTTAAATGTTTAATAAATGTGTTTGTTCTTTTAAATGATCATCTTTATTGTCTATCCACCACATAACATTGTTATCCTTTTGCAGTTAAGTTAATTACTTTGATTAAATGTTAAGTAATAGGAGAAGTCAGTAATAAGAAATAAGGGGAAATCCCTATCTTACTTCTAATTTTGAAGTAATGTTCTTTAATCGCAAATCTTTAAGTAAAAAATTCAATATCATGAAAAGCAACTTCATTTGAGAATTCACTTCTGCTCTTGTAGTGATATTACTTTATTTTTTAATGTATGATATTTTTACCGATGGTATAAATGTACCTTACTAAATAACTATACTTTATTATTTAAAAGTTTTTTTTAATATATTGTCTTGAAAAAAATATATATCGTAATATCTAAAGATCTGATAAGAATTCTTTGAAATAGTCAAGCAATGTGGTGATTTTTTTCTTATGTATTATATTTATTCTAGAACCATTTTAATTTATGTAATGTTGTGTATACCTAAACTATGGTAAGCTGATTAAAAATAAGATCTATCATTGATGTAAATCAATGTTGAAATTTTATTCTTGAAAAATTTAAACGACCTTCACGTTATTTAGATTAAATAATCCAAAATTTTTGCTCTACTATGCTTGATAAATTAATACTACTGTTGTTTATTCTATAATATCTTTCAACTTTTATCTATGTTTGTTTCACAGCGTTTGAAAGCACAAAATACAGATAATAAAGGCTGGAAGTCTACATATGTTTATAAATGATCAATCAAAAAAAAATTATATGTTTTCTCTTGAACAGAAACTTGAAAATTCTTTTAATAATATAAATAGATAAGATTTTTTTTTCTTTTTCTGCTGATTGTAAAGTTATTAAAACATCTTATTAAAGTACCTGAAAATACCATGTTCACTATAATATTCTACACAAAGACACATATTAATGCTTCTACTTAATAGTAATAATTAAGTAAAGTACTAAATAAAAATTAAAGAATACAAATAACTGCTATTTTTATGTTAGATGGGTGCCAATGATTACATCTCTATATAATTGACATCCGGCTAACATAAAAATACCAAATATATTTAGAAAGATTCTTTCCTCCAAATGAATAATAATACTAAAAAGTACAAAATGATTGAAAAATTTTTCAGGTGTACAAAATACTTTACATCTAGATATGAGCTGACAAAAAAAAAAAAATTATTTGTGGTATTTGAGTTATAACAATAGAAAAGATACAAAACAATCTGAAATAAAAAGTATTTTTTAATGTATATTTGTAAAGTAAAATTGGGGAAATTGTTTTGAAGTTAAAGATTATCTGATTTCTAAACAATTGTATACGGTATTTTTTTTCTAAATATTGTCTTAGTTTACTTTTAAATGATCTGTATGTTACTAAATTACTTCTGCCAACTCAAAGAATAACATTGTTCCAGAATTTGTCTTCATTAAGACAGCTTGATTTATTATAATAATATATTTATATATATATATTAGTACACATTATTTTAGCAAGATTTTTACAAGAATACCTGAAGTATGAAGACAGATTATTTTTAAAACCTTCTACAAATCTAAGTTGCATATCAATATCTTAACTTAGGAAGAAAAAAAATCCTTAATTAAAAAATCTGATTTTAATTTTTGAAAAGTATTTTTTTTCCTCCCTTTTTTTCACACTTTGATCTGAAACAACCCTTGAACATCCTTGAAAAGTGTTTGAATTTTATTTGATATATTTGTATTTTGAGAAACAACTAACTTATATAACATAAAAAATATGTAGAATTTTACCTTTTTAAAAACACTCCATACAAAATGAAATGCATTAAATTTAATATTATTATTTTTTTTGGTTATGGGTACTGTGAAGGTCAGTGTTAAAACAAAAATTCTCCTCCAAAAGGGGAGGGGGGGGGGTGAACATTGCACTTCTACAACAAATATAAACATAAAATCGTTCTCAAGTGTATGAACCATGAACTTTGTCGTTTTATCTGTGTTTTTAGAGACAACTTACTTATGATATAACTTTAAACATAAAAAATTATATTTATAAGCATAAAACCACAAATCCTCCACTGTGTGTATCCCAAGCCTTCTGCTGAATTCATCACTGCTAAAACGAGAGAATAGTTAGTATTAAACAATGTTTTTGAATTATGTCTATTCAGTTCCATGTTGATAATTTTTCCAATTCATTTCAATTAAGAAAACCATTTAAAGATAAAGCTAAATTGTTTTCACCAGATTTGTTTTACATTTATATGACAATTTACATTTTTCACAAAAAAAAAAAAAAAAAAAAAAGTGCTTTTAAGGGTGCGGGAACATTTTAGCTGGCGAAATGGTTTGTTTTGGACAATTTTGCTTTTGTTTTTATCTTGACTGAATATATTAAGGATACGTATACACGCAGATTACAAATAAACAAGAAGTATGCTATGTATATTATGAACATAAAAAAGTGTACTTGTAACAAATAAATAAAATTTAAAGATGACAATACGTTAAATTGGACCATTGTAATACAAAACATACCAAAGTAATCTATTTTATGATCTTAACATACTTGAATTATTCTTATTACCCATTTATCTGTAATTCTGATTGTGTGAATAGGCATGCAAAAAAGATTCTTAATAATATTTAAGTTAGATAAAAGGAAACAAAAATAGTGTCCAAGAGGTGAGTATTTTCATCTGTCATTGTTCTTACTCCTTATAAGGAAAAAGTCTTTATGATACGGGATTTTTTTTCTGATTAAAAAAAATATATATATATTTCCATAAAGAAAAGAAAGTTACTATTTTACAGAGGTATTTTTACCTTTTTCAAGATTCCCGAATGAATAATTCAGAAATGTTTCTTTTTTAAAAAGGAATGTTTTCTGTCTATTCTTTCAAAACTTTTTTGTGTGAATTGAAAGTTATACAGATTTATAGGAATTGATTCTATTATTAAAGATGAGTTTACTTATTGATTTGGGGAGCTTTTGTTTATACATAAGGAGAGATTTCATTAATCTACAGGAATTTATTCTGTATTTAAAGATAAGTTTCTGAATCAAAAAGGAAAAGTTTCTTGACAGAAAGAAACAACTTTCTATTTTTCCAGATTTTATTCCTTGCAGGTTCGGAAAAGTTTTCTTATCGATAAGGGTAACTATAATTCCATTTCCAACAGGAGACTTTTTCATTTTTTTTTAAGTGCACAACCTTTGTCATTGTACCTGTGTTTTGAAATACAGCTTACTTATAATGTCTTATAATAACAATTTTAACATAATATAAAAATAAAAGCATAAAATTGCAAATCATCTGGTGTATGTGTACCCTGCCCCAACCGCTGAATTCATCTCTAATATAGTATATAATTCACATACTAGAGGCAATGATTCGATTAAATTTAACATATGCCATAGATAAATCTATACAAATGTTGATAGTTAACTATCAGCTAATTAGTCATTAAATACATATATTGGGTTATTCAGAAAGTTCCTTCTGCTTAAGAATTTGTACCAGAAAATTCTGCCCGTCAATTATTAGACATTAGCTATCTGATTTAATCTCTAATAATAGAATTTTCCGGTACGAACCAACTTTCCGAGCAACCTAATAGTTACATTAAAAGTTTGAAGTCTTATTATTTTTTAAAGTAGCATTTTAGCTGCAGTTTACTAAATTATTAAAATCATAAGTTTTCTTTCTCTTTTCTAAAGTATCTGTGGATATTTGAACCAAAAAGTGCAAGAAATTTTTTTTACAAAATTTCATGATGATCTGTTTTTACATAAAATATTTATTTAATGAAAATTCGTAGTTTTTTAAGAGAGAAGGGTCAATTATATAGATTTCTTTAAATAAGCTTTTTACTAACAAGGGAACCTCTTTTGGTGCAGCTCGCACCTAGCATTGAGACAGGGTGGCATTTTAAAGCCCTATATTACGAAGTTTGAGAATTGTTGAAAATTTTGTGTTAAAATCATTTTTTTACTTTACAGCAGCATAACTTTCAGAAAATGCAATTTTCCAGACCATTTATTGGACTATTAACAGAAAAGTTTTTTAAATACTTTAAAATACAAATTAGTTAATAGTAAGAATAAAATATTGAAAGAAGTTTAAAAAACTCTTTAAAAACCTACGAATTTCATTTTGAAAAATTTGAACATTATAATTGCATTTTTGGTGGCGTGACATTGACTGTAGACTTTTTTCAGACAACCCTGGACGAATGTCATACTTTTCTGCTGTGTCAGGAGTGGTTTGGATTCATAGCACCCTATTTGGCGACTTGACTCGCTTTTGGCATGAAATTATCAATTAAAAATCCAATAATGAATAAATAATATAGTATAAAAAAATTAAAAATATGACTTTAACAGAGAAATTTTGTCAGTTCTCTAACTTTTATGTATAGGGCTACGAAATGTACCATGTATGGATGCTAGGTGCGAGCTGCACCAAAAGTGGTTCCTTTGTAAATATAATTTTTAGCAACTAGAACTAGATCAATGTATTAAAAACAAGAACAAAAAATTATGTGTGATTATGAAACACTTTCCAACACAGCCAGAAAATTGTAATGAAACTTCACCGTTAAATAAGGTGAAGGGAGATATGCAAGTAAACATTATAGAAAACATATAACATATTGAAAAATACAGTTGTCAAAATTACATTCCAGTGTCAAAAAAGTAGTCGAATTATTTTGTGCAGCCCTGTATATGATCAATAGATGGGGATATATAGCATGATAAAATTTAGTTCAGTTACAATATTCACATTTAGCAATTTTCACTAACCAATGAAAATGCACTCAAAATCTTTTGCACAGCCCTGCATATTATCTGAAGCTTTTGTACACTCCAATAATTAAGCTAAAAGGCAACTTAAAATTCACTCGCAGCAATTACCAACCCTAAACGACAATGTATATTTTTCTTTGTGTAGCTCTGTATATGAATTTATTTATATACTACAAACTTTTATTAGTCTACTAAACATAGTTCAGCAGGAAAATGGTTAACACAATTAAAAACTACCCTTAAGTAATTCACTCCCATAATCTGTAATACTTACGGATTCCCTTGTGTAGCCGTGTATATGAACAACCGAGTTTATAAACACACGTACTATGAAAAAATTTAGTTAAACTTAAAACGCAAACCAAAGTTGAAACCCACATATCACACATTGACTCTAAATAACACACCTGTACTGTAACTGATATCTTTGTGTCTCCCTGTAAATAAACGCAATTCACACCACTTTGATGAGAGAAATTAATAAGTGCACCTCAGTAATGCATATAATTTTCATTATGTTTGAAATAGTGAAATATCACTATATTAACCTACAAACGATTTTCCCCCATAGAACAATGTGTAACTTTTGTTTGACCCTGTAAATGAATAATTAATGTTTTGCATACCATATTCTACAAAACGCCTGTTTTGATGTGCTTCATAATTATATATCAATTTCATCATGTTTTAAATGACGTAGCATCATCAAAATGCACTTGAAATCATTATTTCCCATTGACTGTAATGTAACGTAATATTTTTGACTGTCCCTGTAAAAAAACTATAAGCTGAAATAGGGAACATGCTATAGTAAACTACAAAAATTTCAGGGCAATTCGAGTATATTTATGAGAGTTAGAGCATGGACAGACAAACCGAAGTCATAAACCCTTTTCAACTTGGTTGGACAGTGTTAAAAAATGATATGCTGAATACAAAATTGTGAGATGTTATGGGCAATTTAACCTGCACTTCTTTTAAATGCTTGCTAATTACTGGGGCCTTTTACATTAAAGCTAAAACTATTATGAAAATAAAAATAAAATTGGAATTTTAAATATTTCTTTGTATATATTTTTAACAAAAAACTAATAATTTATCAAAAATATTTCATGATGTTAAATTTTATTTATTCTTTTCGTTTTATATTTTATTTATTTTATGAAAAAAATTCTGATAAATTGTAAAATTTTTAATTGCATAGTTCTTAAAAATCCAATAAAATATAAAAATGTTCAGTTTTTTTTTTCTATTCTAGTTATCCTGTATGCATAAAATCTTTTAATAATCTTCATTCTTATTGAGTAAATATTTCAATTACCAGATTTTAAATTATTAAATTGCTAAAAAATTTCAAAAACATTTAACATCATGAAACATTGTTATAAAATATTCTTGTTAAACTATCAGTTTTTTGTTAAAATGTGTACAAAAAAAAATATTTAAAATTCCAATTTTATTTTTATTTTCATTATAATTTTAGCTTTAATGTAAAATATCCCAATAATTAGCAAGCTTTTAAAGGAAGTGCAAAAACAAAAAATCGATACAAACGATAAAAATCGTATAAAATATCGATATAAATAAATCGTATCGTTTCTCTGCGACGCACTTCTGTTTTGTCCTCCTTCCGCAGCAGAGGAATGGCGCTAGTGTCCCCGCTAACAAATTTAACACTATGTGACTGGGCTTATTATTTAATGGCTTTGATTGTCCATGACTTTGATGCGCGAGTTGTAAATAGTTTGAATCGCGAGATTTGTCTAAGAGCCAGTGTTCTAATTTTTATTATGATGCGAGATATAAAAGGAATATGGCTGGTAAAGGTATTATTAGGCCTCGCCGGATTGTTGTAAGCTAAATTGTGGTTATATAGTTTTTACTAAAAGTGTATTAGTTGAAATTAAAGTTAGTATTCTGTTGTTCATCGATTATTTGTCATATTGGTTCAGTAAAAGTGACTATTTATATATCATTTACTTACATTTTTGGGGGCTCGGATGCCAAGATTATTAAAAGTAAGAGCCACTACCCAAACAGCACACACCCATCTATAAGACATCTACAAGCTGTAAACCCAAGAAAACCGACACATCTATAAGAAGTCTACAAATATCCATGATACACCCTTTTCACCTCTTATGGAGATGTTATGTGTGATCTCTCTGAGTTCTATTAGACGTCCAAGATATCCAGGTAGTCTATGAGACCACGTCTATAAGACATCCAAGCATAGATCACTTTTCGACATGCAATATGTCTTATAGCCGTGCTTAAGACTTGGATTGTAGATATCCAGGAACATCTGATATGCGTTTATAAGACGTCTAATGCATGTCTATTTATTGATACTCAGTACTTCTTATAGATATACTTAAGATATCCAAGAAATTTCATCAGAAATACAGCCTTAGGGCAAAAGTATTGAGCACCCCCATATTTATAATATATTTGGTAAAAATAATAGATGGATACAAATATTAAATTGTATACAATTAAGAATTTTCTTTAAAAAATAAGTTTTTTATTTTTTTTCAAAGATAGCAAACGCATAACTCATCTTTTAATGAAGCTATTTTCTTTAAAAAACTTTTTTTTTAAATTAAATGTTGTTGTTCTGTTAAGCCAGTTAATAAATAATCAAGAAAATAATTATTGTAAGAAAAGACAAAATGAACTTAGTCTTCAAAAACGAAAATAAAGAAAGCTTATGTAAAAAAAAAAAAAAAAAAAAAAAAAAAAAAAATACATTTTTATAATTTTTATTATTTTATTTTTTAACATGTGTTAATAACAAAAATAAATTTTAAGAAATATTTATGCTGCTGAAGAGATCTTGGCATTTCAGGCAAGAAATATTTCAATTTCCATGATGATCTGTTAACTTATGACATAACAATGAAACTTCCAGAAAACAAAGTAATTTATAGTTTTGAAAAAGTAGGTGTTTAAAGAAAATGACTTCATTAAATGACGAGTTGCTTGTTAACTGTCTTTTTTTTTTTTTTTTACAAACCATAAACTTAAAAAGAAAATTCCTAAATTATATGCAGTTAAATATTTGTATATAACTATTACTTTTACAAATATATTAAAAATATGGGGGTGCTGAATACTTTCAGCCAAGACTGTATTTCCAATGAAATGACATTGTTTCCTTGCATGTCTTAAGTATATCTATATGAAAATTAGAATAATTCTTGCAGAAAATGTTAAAATATAATGGAATTTGTCTTCAACAATGAAAATAGAGAAATCTTATTTTTAAAATATACTTTAAATTTATATGTTACTTTTATTATTTTAACTTTTAATATCTGTTAATAAAAATTATACAAGTTTTAGGAAATATTTTCATTGATGAAGATAAGTGATTTATATACTTTGGCTTTTCCGGTAAGAGTTATTCTAATTGTCATGATTACCTATTAACTTGCATAGCATAACAATTGCTATACTATGAAAGTTTCAATTCTGAAACTTACTGAAAAACAAAGCAGTTTAGTTTTAAAAAAAACTCATTTTTTTAAAGCAAATTGTTTAATTAAAAGTCGAGTTGTTAGTTTGCTGTCATTTTAATTGTAATAACTTAACCATTAAAGACACAGACAGCAGTTGTGAATTCTAAAATAATTGTGTCACTTGCGCTTCATTTACTCTCTTCCTAAACATCCTTCAATGTTGAAGTTCAAAATTTATTCTACTTTTTCATTATTTTTATCAGTAAGTCTCCACTGATGTACAAAATACACCGCCATTGAATTTTTATAAACTATATTTTCTTTCTTAATTAAACATTTTTTTTATATAAATGCGATATCTATTACTTGAATACTATTACTAAACATCAGACACTACGACTAATATTCAGGCCCCTGCTGGCACTTAGGAATACGTGCCCTTGCACCCTCTGCCTGAACCACCCTTAATGATGGCACATGATTTAATATGAAAGTGCCAACATAACCCTCTGTCCACCGCCATTTCAAGACATCCAGCATGGGCCTGCTAACACTTTGAAATAAGTTATGATAAAAATACGAGGGTGCTTAATAATTTTGGTAAAGACAACTGTAGATAAAAATACTAAATGTTTCATTCCAATAATATCAGTATATTATTCCCCCCCCCCAAAACGAATATTTTGCAATGTTTTGCAACGAACCTTCAACTGATCACAAATGTTCTGTGGGAATAAAAAAATAAAACACAGAGATTTTCTTGTATTTTGTATATGTAGGAGTGCGATTTCATCTTGTATAGAAATGCTAAAGACATTTCGTAAAACGCTAACACACACAGAAACCAAAGAAATGACGAATTTCACAATTTTACTCCGATCGAATGACGAATTTCGCTTTTTTTCCCCCCTCGTAATAGACGATTTTTGCAATATTTTTGAGATTTTTCTCTCTGGTAACTGGCGAATTTCACTTTTTTTCTCAGAACCAATCATCGAACTCCGCAATTTTTTTCCCACGACTAATTCGAGAATTGCGAGATATTTTCCAACACTTCACTGATGAATTTCGCATTTTTTTTTATCCGCGACTGATTGGCGAATTTTAAATATTTTCTTTTCACTGACTGGCAAATTTGTTCAGCTCTTTCTTAGGACCAATGGGCAAAAATTGCATTTATTTTTTTATTATTTTTTTTATTATTCAAGCGACTAATATCCGAATGTCTCGATTTTTTTTAAAAATCCACAACTGATTGTTAACTTTTGCGATATTTTCTTTATTGATCGATAAATGTTGCGGATTTTTTTGTGACAGAATGGAAAAAATTGTGGGTTTTTACAAGACTGATTGACGAATTTTGTGATTTTTTTTCTGACAATCCACCGATTAATTTAGTTTTTTAACCTGCGACTGATAGGCGAATTTTGCATTATTTTCTTTTTATCAATTGGAAAATTTTGTCGCTTTATCTTGGAATTGATTGAAAAAAATCGAGGGATTTCCCAAAACTGATCAACTAATTTAGTGGGGTTTTTTTTTCAGCTGTAACTGATAGCCAAATTTTGCAATATTTTCTTTCTGCCGATTGGAAAATTTTGCAGTTTTTTCTTGTGACCAATTGGAGAAAATTGCGTTTTTTTTTTCGCTACTAATCGACGAATTTCCCATTTTTCTCGACGATTTACTGACAAATTTCATGGTTTTTACCCACAACCGATTGAGAAATTTTTGCGCTTTTTCTTGGCAAAAAACATGAAATTTCAATCAAAAATCCTTCGGTTGATAAACATATTTCACATTTTTTGACCCGCGACTGATAGGTGAATTTTGCAATATCTTCTTTCTACAGGATGGCAAATTTTGTCACTTTTTTGCGACCGATTGGTAAAAGTTGCCGGGTTTTTATGTGACTGACCGGTGAATTTCAGATTTTTTTCCGATGATCCACTGACAAAATTCATGTTTTTTTTTTTTAAACTGCAGCAGCTGAAGAACTTCACGATTTTTCCCCATGATCGACTGACAAATTGTGTGAGCTTTTCCTGCGACCAATTAATGAATTTCACAATCTTTTTCAACGAACGATTGATGAAGTTTTTCTGGTGATTGACAGACAAATTTAGTGCTTTTTCAAATGAATGAATAGTGAATTGTGTTGAAAATGAGAATTTGAAATGTTCTGCAGAGAAGTTCATTGTTCTGCGATGTATGTCGCACTCTTAAGCATATTCTGCTTTGGGGACTGTTGCCATATTTATATTGGAATATTTTTATCAAAGCATCGACTAATTTTTTTTTAATATTTCGAACGAAATATGTCTGCTGTAATTCACTAAAATCTCATAGCTAAATTAAAAAATCTACCATATTTACTCCTGCATAATGCACACATTTTTACAAAAATTTCAGGTCTAAAATCCAGTATACACATACATAATACACTGAATATTTCTAATTGTATACATCAAACCATACACATTTTCACAAAGTATATATGCATATTGCAGAAACTTTATTTTATGATATTTTAATAAGAGAGCAAAATATATATGAGCACATACAAAAGTAATTTAGATTTGAGAAAAGATTGTAAATCATGATTTCTACAGATTTTTTTTTTTTTTTTTTTAAGTTAAAATAACATGGTACACATTATACACAAGTAAATATGGTATTTAAAATCAGTTTGATAATTTTATCTTGTGAGAAATTTCTAAATCCTCCAGTATTTTGCAACAAGAGGCTAATAGATTTGTTATTTCTCCCATATTATTTAAATTTAACAAATCTTTCTTGCAGAGGATAAAGACTTTTGGTAGATAAATTTTTCTTGGGAAAAAAAGAAATCTTTGTGATAAATGTCACACATACATTACACATCATGCATAAAATCTTTAATTTTTCATACCAATATTTTAGAATATTTTTTTCTTTATTTTATCATATAATTTCTTCAATTAAATTAGGCAAAGGATTCCCTTTGTAAATACTAGTAATCAGATTCAAAATTATGTGTGGGACGCTCGTCGCAAAGTTGTTAACACAAATTAATAAATTTCTTATTCTGTTTATTTTGTTCTATTTTGATAAAATTATTAGACAAATGTTTTAAAATCTATTTTGCATATTGAACTAATTTTAAATTTTTTTTATCAGTACAAAAATGTTACTCCAATTAACTCACTGTATGAAAGAACCACTCAGAATTATTTTTTAGTCAATGTCTGCCTACATCAAAAACTTATTTCAATTATGTGAGCTTCAGATACAAAGAGAAATTTACAAATTGATTGCTACCTCAATTTTGCATTTTTAGAAAAACAAGAAAAATTTTAAGTTTTAAATATTGCAACATGATTAAGATTAATACTAAAAATTATTGCATGCTTTCTCATTATCATATCATTTTTGAAACATGTCAGCTCTACTACTCAATAAAAGTTTTAATAAAAATGTAAGTCTTTTTTTTTCCTTATCAGCAATATTAGTAACTAGGTGACAGTACTAGGTGGTACAGAATATAACTATAACAGAAAAAGGAAAAAAAAAAAAGAAGTGACTTTATTTTATTTGAAAAAAAAAATCTTTGGAACAGGACAAAATTCTTATTATTCTACTCCATTATCACTCGCCCAATCCAAAGTTGCGGGTGTGACATTTACACAAACTAAATTAGCCATCAGCTAAAATATTTTAGAGCATTGGTTTCAATTTTTATGGATTTCAATGTAGACCACTTACATATACATTAATACAAATCAGCAAGTTGCCCGATATTTTATTTATTTAAAAAAAAAATAATTTCCACCAGTTGCGGGTGTGACATAAAAAGGACATGAGTTTTCATCTTTCAGTACAAAAACTCAAAATTCTGTGAATTATAACAACCGGGTGAACCGGTTTTTTTTTATGTTAGACAGTAATACTTAAATAATTATTCTATGAAAAAATTAAATTACTTACTCAATTCTTGCTTGTGTAGGAAATATTCAAAGTTTTTGTTGCGGTGTGACGGCCCATTGCGGGTGTGACTTGTATGGCCAATGAAATAATGACATACACAAATATTTACAAAGCAGATTTTTTTTAATTAACATATTAATGAATAATACATTAATAATACCAAAGGAACAAAATATCATATAAAATTCATTTCTAAACTTGAATTTATAATTTCTGGTGGTGGCAGCTTTTTTATAATGAAGTTCTGTTTCTCTCAGGATACATCTGACTAATTTGGCCATATATACACTTCTGAATTTTTTTTCAGATACTCTATTTGTATATCATCACCATCCATTTGTTTTATTTGCCTACAATTTTTTTTTTTTTTTGTATGTGGAGAACAAAACTACTTGACAAAATCTCCAAGTGCACTTGTATTATTAATGGATATTATATATTTATCAGAATGTGGCAGCAAACAATTGTTAAATGTCGTTTCATCTTCATAATTGTTTCTCCATTAACTATGACTTTCATACAATTTTTTTGTTTGGTGACTCTCTGCTAATACCGCCTCTATTAAAGAAATCAATAACTACTGAGTAATCATTCAGAACTTAAGAATTTTTTTCTTTAGGTGAAAGTATGTTTTCCTCATATGCTAAGTTTTTCACCACAGCAAGTCTTTTCCTTGGACTTAAAGGAAGACTTCATTTAGCTCTATGGATAGCTTTACCAAGAGTTTATGCTCTTCGGTAACTTCCAATAGACTTTGCTACACTTATAGCTGAAGATGATGTGGTACTTTGTGTCGCAGATTTCGTTTTCTCTCTACTGTTTCTTTGCCTCTCATTTTGCTTTTGTTGTCTAAGTTTCGAGATTTGCAGAATTATTTATTCATCTATATGAGACCATGAAATGTAAAGACTTTTAGTGCAGTCTATTTCACACACACATACTGTCACTTTATTAATTAAAATAAGTATGCTAATGGCAAAAATTTAATTATTTTTCAATAAAATATGAAAAAGTACACTTTTAACAGTTAATATGCCAAATTTCAACCATATTTAAGGAAATTTAAATTTTCATCCTCATGTCCACTTTTTTGTGGATTGGGCGCACTGCAATAGTAAGAGCTGATTTCTTCGAGCAGCACCTATAATAAAATAATAACACTGTTTTACTACATAACATTTTACGAATCACACAAAATGACATTTTGTTATATGAAAACTGAATTAATCTTCAATGAAGCAATTGTAAGCCCCCCCCCCTCCTCCTTAATTTTTTGCATGTGATTTCTAGTGATGGGCATAATGAATGATTTTGATATTTGAATGAATCATTCAGGCATGCACAAAAGCATAGTTGTCAAGGCTCTTAAAATTCTTTTTGTTTTACAAAAGTTCTGGTTTTAATTGATCAAAAATAGCAAGAAAGTAAACAGCAATGCTTTTGTGTATGCCGGGATGATTCATTTCAATAACAATCATTCATTATGTCCTTCGCTATTGTTATTCTTAATTTTTAGGGTTACGTACTTAAAAAATAAAAACGGAACCATTGTATATTGAAATACAAACAAGATAACAAACAAATATTGAAATGCAAACAAGAAATTTCAAACTAACACTCCCATAGGATTAACATTAGCCCATGTGACTAGCACAGACTCTTGACTATGGAAGATTTGGAATCAAATGATTTTTCCATTATCCCATCGACCACTTTTCAAGAAAAATTAATTATCACCAAACAGTAATGCCAAATAAACAAATGAAAGAATGTTGCCATTGGAATATCAAAATAAATACAATAAAAAAATATGGAAAAGCCCCACTCACCTAAGTGTCAACTATCAGTAAATTTAAACACAAAAAAATTACAATATAAATGAAAATAGAAAAAAAAAATCTTGGATATTCATTTATTTACATTATTTTTTTTAATTATCCTTCTCGGCTGGTGAATATAACGTCAGTTGAAATTGATGTATTGCACTTAACTATGCAACATAACATTTTTTCAATGCATTTTCTCTTTTTAATATCATGGTGCAGCAGTTTAAGGACACAATTATTATTTTAAATAACGAAATAACTACTAAATCAGTTCATTTTAAAGATTATATTTAATTAAACAATAACAAAACATCACCATCAAAAATGAAAAATTCTTACATATACTGCTTTTTACTTTTAAAATTGTTGTGGATTAAAACTTAATAATTTATATTATTAATAAATGAAATTAGCATATATAATACTTGAGAGCATCCATATTTAGTTAGTAATCAGTATTCTAATGTCTTATAAAAATATATTTCAATATGTTTTTTTTTACTAAACAATTATAAAACTCATGCCAGATAAGTCCATATGATGAGATTAAATTATGGAATGATCAACGTTGAAAGAGGAATTAGGATGAATATATAATATTTGAGGAGATTTTAGTAGATGTAAGTGTATAAAAAAAGAGAGAACAGTTAAAAAAATAAATAAATAAAACTTGTTGAAATGAAAAGCAAATGTTATTCATATTACTGTTTTTAACAGTGGAAAATGGTAATTTTATTAAATTGTTGTATGTATGATTTTAAAGATATGAGAAATATTAAAACTTGCCTATCAATAGCCCCAGTAACTAATTTGTGTGTGTATCAATCTACAGCAAAACAAAATATATCTATGACGCAACAATGTCTACTATCACAAGAAATAATAGTAACCCATTAAATAAGCAAAATTTTCAATTACAAAGAAAATACAGTAAGAAGATAACAGTAATCCAATGACAAAGTAAAATTTTGCTTTTTTTTTTTTTAAGTACAGTATTTTTTAAGCTATTAGATTAATCTTCAAAAATCTGCAATGCCCACTGTCATGTTGCATTATTTCTACTAGTTGGTTAATAGCCTTTAAAATTAGTTGAGTAATAAAATATGTAATTAAACAACTGTTGTCCTATTTAATTATTTAAAGAAGTAAAACTGAAAAAAAAGTGTAAATTAAATTAATCATAATAAAAAAAAGCTTTTATTTTAAAAATATAGCAATAGTTAAGCACTAAGTATGCCTTGTTAAAATTTAGGTAACATATTTACAATTCTGACTCAAATCACCAGTCTGCTATGTGTTATTCCAATATTAATGTCTTCATTATTGAGAAATTAAGTTATTTATTAAATCCTAACTCAATAAAATGTCTTTTAAATTAGTTAAAATATACTTAAAAATCTACAGTTTATAAATAAATTGCTTCAACGTATAAAAGCCAATTTTGACCAAAAAAGGCAAATTTTGGCCAAAAAAAGCCGGCTAAAATTAATAAAAGCCAGTTTGATATTCCAATGGCAACATTCTTTCATTTGTTTATTTGGCATTACTGTTTGGTGATAATTAATTTTTCTTGAAAAGTGGTCGATGGGATAATGGAAAAATCATTTGATTCCAAATCTTCCATAGTCAAGAGTCTGTGCTAGTCACATGGGCTAATGTTAATCCTATGGGAGTGTTAGTTTGAAATTATTATGCATGCTAAACATCTTGAATCAGCCATACTCATTCTTTTATTACCGCGGGCCGCAAACGTATATTTGCGACGTTAGGTGGGCCGCAACACATACTTGTATAGTAATGTAAATATATAGATTTCTATAGCAAATGCCCCCGTTTTTTCCCATCTCAAAAAATGCCCAACACGCCTAAAGAAGTATTCACTTCAAAAATATAATTTAAGTAACATTTATTACAAGGACAAAGCCATTTTATAACATTAAAATAAAATACAGCAGCAAAAACAGAAAAAGAAAATCCATCCAGAAGATTAAACAATCCTTTTTTCATCAGGGGTGACACTCTCATAACTTATTTCTATCCTTCCTCTGAGATTAAATCCTAGAAGGAGCAACAGTTTGGTTTATTTACGTTTATTTTTATTGCGAGAATGAAATCGAAGTTGCCAAGAAAGCGATCACCGCCAAAACAGACAGTTTCTAAAGCGCCAAATCCGTGCTGATCCTGGGACTGGCTTTTCAACAATATAACAAAGGAATGTACTCTCTAGTAGATTCTTTCTCTGAGGTCTCGGATCGCACATAAAAGGTCGCCAGGCCACATGCCCGCTTGTTGAGTATGGCTGTCTTGAATAGTTTAGTTTTAATACCTTCTGAGTCATTCAGTACTGTTTTGATTTTTTTGTCTCTTCCTTTCACTCCGATTTTTCAGATTTGTGAGACCTGAAGTATGCCGAAATTACAAATTTATTCTTTTATTTAAATTTTTGAGTCAAAAACCTCAAATGCTACATTGATATGTAAAATTTTATATTAAATATTACACATATTACATGAAACAGTACAACATTACATGCAATGTTTAAAAAGTCTTTTACTGTATATCAATAATTAATATTTAGTAAAATATTACTGATACGTGCAAATTTTAACTTAATTTTGCGATATTTATCAGCGTCCTATTGGCGAATTGAGCAGTTTTTTCCTGGCAACAAATTGACGAATTTCACGTTTACTTCCTGTAACCAACTGACAAATTTCGTGATTATTTTTCTCCTACCAATTGACAAATTTTGCTTTTTTTTTGGCTACCGATAAACGAATTTCTCAAATTTTTTCTGCACCTTACAAATGAAACCGGCATGTTTCTTTTTTTTTTTTCTTTTTCACACACGACATACTGAAGAATTTCACGTTTATTTCTTGTAACCAACTGATGAATTTCGAAAATGTTTTCCTGCGATTGATTGAAGAAATTTGTGATATTTTCCTGCTACCAATTGACAAATTTTGCATTTTTTTGGTGACCGATAAGCGAATTTCTCAAAATTTTTCCCACACCTTACAGGTGAAACTCACATGTTTTTTTTTTTTTTTTACACGTGACTATTGATGAATTTCACGTTTATTTCCTGTAACTGTAACCAACTGACAAATTTCGCGATTGTTTTCCTGCAATCCATTGAAGAAATTTGTGATATTTTCCTGCTACCAGTTGACAAATTTTGCTTTTTTTTGGCGACCGATAAACGAATTTCTCATTTTTTTTCTGCACCTTACAGGTGAAACTCACATGTTTCTTTTTCTTTTTTTTTTTCTTTTTTTTTACACGTGACATATTGACGAATTTCACGTTTATTTACTGTAACCAACTGACGAATTTCATGATTCCTTTCCTGCAATCGATTGAAGAAATTTGTGATCTTTTTCTGCTACTAATTGACAAATTTTGCCTTTTCTTGGTGACAGATAAGCGATTTTCCCAATTTTTTTTCACGCACCTTACAGGTGAAACTTGCATGTTTCTTTTCTTTTTTTTTACATGCGATTGTGGTCAAATTTCATGATTGTTTTCACGACTCATCGGCAAATTTTGCTATTTACCTGCAATAGCTTAACAAAATTTATAATTTCCCCGCAACGAGTACAAATATTGGGAAATTTTTGTGCGATATTTTCCCGCAACCTTTTGGTGAAATTCGCGACAGTAAATTTTTGCAAACCCAAAATAATCAGGGCACTTTTCCAGCTATATAAAAATGGGCAGAGCGCATTTACAACTATAAAAAAAAAACAGGCAGGGCGCTGTACCCTCTTGAAAACGCCTTGGGAAAACACTACAAGGGTCGATCCAGAAAATTTGGAGCCTATTTAGGGCCCCTTCACAAAATTCCTTTTAACAAAATTTCCCCCTTTCATAAAAACTTACTATTTAGGGGAGACTGGTACCAATTGACAAATTTTGCTTTCTTGCTTTTGCTTTCTGCTGGACTACTTTTTCAGTTAATTTTTTTTTCTCTTTAACGGACAAACCGGGTGCATCCCTGCATAAAAATATTTTTGAATATTCCTTATACCTTTATACATTCATCATAATTTTCTCATAACATAGTTTTCAATACATTTTTCAAAATAAAAATTTTTATATGCACCCGTAAATTGGACCAGTGTGCCCCAGAAATGGGGCACACTGGTCCACCCACCGGGGCACAGTGGACCGCTGTTAGGCATTATCTGAAATGCAATATAAATCTATTTTTCATTAATCTAATTCTTTTTTATTTCCCTTTATCCGCAAAATAACATAGTAATATAAATTTACAAGTAACATTTTGAAAAAAAAAAAAAAAAAAAAATATTATTATTATATTTTGAAAATAACAACAGATTAATACAGGAACAATTGCAATTTAGTTGAAGTTATTACTTAAGTACAAAAAAATCAGCGCACATTAAAATTTGCAAATGAAATTCCAAAATACTTATGAGTAAGATTGAGCCTGGAATTTTCCTGAAATACTTTCGGGTCTGGGAGCAATATTATGAAATCATTGACATCAACAATAGATTTATCTACAGTTTTGGGAAAAATAAACTGATTTCCATTCAATTTGCATCTCATGAATCTTACTTGAATAGAATCATCACCAATTAGACTACAGTTATATTTATCACGGGCAGTAAATACAAAACAAAATATTTCTTACTATGTTAAATAAATTGATATTTTTCTTTGTTTACTTTATTTTACAGTTAAATAACTTCTTTTAAACAATATTTCTTTATAGAAAATAAGCAATTATTAAATATTTTGAACATTCTGCATTACATGAGCAGAGTGGATTGTGGACCACTGTGCCCCATGTTGAAATTCAATAAATAATCATATTAATATTGTTTATAGCTTTCTTTTAAACATATTAACTTTAAAGTTAAATAAAAACAAGTATCTTAGCTTTGCAAAACAGCTGCTTTATAGGATTTATCTACAACCTTTAATTACTAAAAAAATTAAAATATAATGTTGAAAAATTTTACTTTTAGAAGATCAAAACAACCAATTAGGATAAAATAGTTCAATCTGAGCTAAACATATTTTCTGAACGTTATAAATAATCAGTACAGTGCTGTTGTCTATTAGGATAGAAGAGAAGCTTAAAATTTTTTTAAATAAATAAAATATTAGGGGGTTGGTCCACTATGCCCATAGGTCCAGTGTGTACCAGTCTCCCCTATTATTTATTATTCTTTGACTTTTAAAATGTGTAATTTGCAAACAAACAAGTTCACCAGAGAGGAAAACTTCAGCAAAAGTATTTTAAAAAGTTTGTTAATAAACGCTTGGATCGAATTTGAGTAGCTGGATTTCGACTTTCATTACAAAATGTTATTTTTCACAAAAATATAATAAAATTTTACAAAAATAACCTTTACTTTTCACAAAATGGGCCCCGCAAAAAAAAAAAAAAAAAAAAAAAAAACCTGCATTGACCCCTGCACTATAACAGTTAATTTTCTTGTTACTTTAAAAAAATAAGCAAATAAATAATGTAAAAGTTATTTAAATATGATTCTATTTCTTAATTTTTCTGAATATTTTTATTTATTGACAGTTAAAAATAAAAGTTATCTAGGGTTTTAAAAATATTTTAAAAAGCATTTTCTTTAGATATTGAGCAGTATGACTAAATACTACATACTGAATATTCGGTGCATCTCTAATGGTTAATACACAAGTACCAAAAGATTAGTATCAAAGTGATTTGAAAAAATATACTCAAGCATAAATATCATATAATACACAATTAATATATATATATATCTTTTACTGGGTATGTAAAAAAAAAAAAAAATGTGTCGGAACACAAGTTAAACAATGACAACAAATGAAGAAAAAAATGTAAAATTTAATACATATAGGATCAGAATTTTAATTGTTATACAATGTTCACTCTAGAAAGTAAAGGGCAGGTTGTTAGAAAATAATAACAGCACAAATGAAGCAGAAAACAGTCATTGTTCAGTGAAAATGGGCATTACTTCAAGAAAAAAAAATTATTGTGTTGAGTAACGATAAAAAAAAAAAAAAAGGAATAGACGAGATACTGTCACGCACTGAAGTTTGGTGACTTTTTGATTGGCCAAGCCCATGCCAAACCAATAATTTAAATACAAGCATAGTAGCCAACTTAGGGGATTTTTTCCTTGTTTGGCAACTATTTTCCTTTTTATAACTGATTAAAGAAATAAACTGTGTGAGTGTAAGACATCATAGCCAAAAACAGTACAACATTTATTTAATAATCTCCTGTTTTTATTAAAGAAAGAAGGAAGGTCTATGATTTTTTGCAAGCTTTTGGATACATTAATTTAGAAATACTCTGGTATTGGGGAAGATTTTAACAAGAGACCTCTGGATATAATTTTAAGGATGCATTTTGATATTTTAAAAAGGGTACGGTGCATTTTGCTAATTTTAGAGCAGGCAGGATGCTGCGCCCTTAAATATTGGTCTAGAAGGGACACTAAATTATAAATAAATACAGGGGAAAAAAAGTAATTTTTTAAACAAGAATTACATTATTTATAGTATTAGTTTTAGTCTTAGCAAAATTTTATATATAGTTATTTTAGTGTAATTCTAAATTGTATGATAAATAATACACGAAACTGTTAACCCCTTTAAGGGCAAAGTATTTCAGTTGCAAACATGTTCAAAACTTTTTTTTTTTACCCTTTGAAATCTGAATTTGTCAAATAAATTCATTTAAAAATAAATAATAACTATTTTTTCCGTTCATGTACATCGTAAAATCTAAATATTATTCGAAAGTTCTGATAAATATTATGGTTTAGTGCATAAATAATCTAACACTGGCGTTCAAAGGATTCAGTGGGGTCAGGATTCATAATGGTGATAAACAAAACAATATGTAGTTCATTAACACTCAATTACTACTAAAAACAATTACATTATTGCTTTCGTTGTACCTGTGAGATTATATTTCTGCATTTATACAATTTATACAGCGACATTTCGGATGTATTTTTCCTTTTAAACACAATATATATATGACTGATGAAACTTATCGTAACATTAAGCCTAAATCTTGTATATATGTAAGATACAAGAATTTAGTAATTAAGTGTTATATAAACTACACAGGAAAGTAAATAAAGAAATGAATAACTTACCTTTTACAAAAGTTGTCAGTATAATTACATCCAAGATTGCCGCTGTATACAAAATAAACAACAGCCCCATCCGCGGCGAGAGTGTCTTCAAACGACCTTTGACTTTCCGTTCCCGCATGCGCGCAGTTGCATTGAAGTAGGAGTACTTTTTCCATAAGATGAGCATAATACGTGTTATTCGCAAATCCATTGGATGAATCGAAAAGTATTTCCATTGGAGGTTGAAAAAAGCATTTCCTTTAGACGTCGAAAAAGTGATAGATATAATACGTCTATTGCAGGTCATAGACGTCTAATAGAAATCTAAATGAGAAATGGCTTATAGACATCTATTTGTTTAATGCTATGCATATCTAAAAGATGTCATGGACGTTATAGATGTATTTAGACTATAAATCGACATCTTATAGATAGAGTGTGCTGTCTGGGTAGTGAAATGGTAGTGAAATGGAAACCAAACGTAAAGTATTGTAAAACGCCAGTATCAAAAGTTGGGTTACGAATCAGCAAGGTGAAACCGTAATCGTATCACTTCAAGTACAATTTTTGAAAGATGGGAACTCTAAATAAAGCCAAGAGAATTGAAGCAAAGAGTCGCATATAATCTGTTTTGCGTGTGGCAACCCTGGTCACGTGAGTGCGAAATGTGCCATGGCGAATAATACAGAACAAGAATATTCAAATTTTTACTCGCAACGTAATCAAAATTGGCGAGAAACAAAATATCAAAATGAGACCCAAAACGCGCAAAGAAAAATAGTTAATATGGGCATGTTAAATGGTAAAAAAGGAAGAATCTTAGATATTAGCGGAATAAAAACAAGCGTAATAATTGATACAGGAAGCGATATTTCAATCGCCAGTTCAGGATATCATACTGCAATAAACGCGCCAAAACTAACCAGAGACAATATATACATATCAGGCATAAGTGGAGAAGAAATTAAGCCAACAGGTTTTTTCTGGCATAAAGTCTACGTGGATGAAACAGAAATCCAGGATAAATTTTACGTGGTACAAGAGGCGGACTGCGATTTAATAATAGGAAGGAAAGCAGTAGAAGGCATGACGTTAAAAGTAACGGAAGATAGTGTTAGAATAACAAGCGGCAACAAAGTTCGAGTAGGATACATTAAAATTAACGAAGTACCGACAAAAATTAATGAAGCAAGTATAATGTAAAATGCAATGTAATGTAATGTAATGAAGTAAGTAAAATGTAAGTAAATGATATATAAATAGTCACTTTTTCTGAACCAATATGACAAATAATCGATGAACAACAGAATACTAACTTTAATTTCAACTAATACACTTTTAGTAAAAACTATATAACCACAATTTAGCTTACAACAATCCGGCGAGGCCTAATAATACCTTTACCAGCCATATTCCTTTTATATCTCGCATCATAATAAAAATTAGAACACTGGCTCTTAGCCAAATCTCGCGATTCAAACTATTTACAACTCGCGCATCAAAGTCATGGACAATAATAGAGTGTCATTTCAGTGTCAGTTCATTTGATGATCATTTACGTGAAGTGTTTCAACTGAAATCCTACATGTATATATATCTGGAGGCACGGCAGTGCCTCCGCCAAGTCGACAGAGGACAGCCGTAAGCATACTTTTCTGGAAGCAACTCAGGGCACTTTTGACCCCCCCATATCTCCGCGCTGGAGTATCCCAAAAATTTTAAACTTCAATTATAGAGAGTATTTGGCCCACAGGACCAAAATTTAAAATTACAACTTTCTGTCTTTTCTAGTTCAGGCGATATATGAACTCAAACATTCGATTTTTTGTCACTTCTTACTCACTCGTTCACGCGTCATCAAAAAGATTGGGTAGATCCCGTAGCCCCAGAAACTTGACATTTGGAAAAAAGGTAGTGTTTAGGATACAAAGAAAGGAAAAATTATAAAATCCAGAAAATTCGAAAAAAAAACATTCGAAAATTCAACAAATTCCATCAAAATTGAAAATTGAAAATAATACGATCTTGTAGTCTTGGAAACTTAAGATTTGGTGTGAAGGTAGTGTTTAACATCCAGAAAAAGAAAACATCAAAAACACCAAAAAAATCGAAAGCAAAATTGAAAAAATCGAAGAAATTGAAAAAAACCGAAAATTTGAAAACAATCCGATTTTGTTGCGCTAGAAAATTCAAATTAGGAATAAAGGTAGTATTTAGGATACAGAAAAAGGAAAATTAAAAAAATCCAGAAAATTCGAAAAAAAAAATAAAAAAATTCGAAAAAAATTGAAAAAATGAAAATAATTTGATACGATAACGCTCGTATTTATAAATTAGTTTGGATGAAACTAATTGTGTGTATTAAGCTCACCAATGCCTCGACCGAGTTCGTTGGCCAGCTTGGTCCGCCATCTTGTTTCAAGATGGCGGCCACGGAAAATTTTAAAACTAAAATAAATATACAAAAAAGTTTAAAAATCAAGTTTATTTTTTAATTAGGTGTTAGGACTTGATACAAGGATTCCAGAGCATTTTTTGTTTTACCTCTATCTTAAAAATTGGCTGAGATAGAGCAGTTTGAAATTCTAGGGTGGCTGACATTTTGAAACAAAACAGCACATTACAAAAAACCAACGATAAATTTATGGTCAATAATGGTCAAGCAGGTGCAATCCCGAATGAATACTCCGTGTTATTATAACTGTAACTTTGACTTCGAAATTTTGATACGTTGCATTTTCTATTTGTTGATATTTTTGAACTATGATTTACGCTAAGTGAAATGTTGTTGTTGAAGAGGGATTTTCCATGTAAATCCGAAACGTCCAATTTTAATATGTTTTTAATGTTTTATGAAAGTGTATTCTAATGTCTGTAATTTTAATGATTTTAATATAAATTTACAAGTTTTAGTGAACGCGATTTCTCGCAAATTATTTTCTTTCATTGTTGTAATCATTTTCCCAATCATACGCATAAAACTATATATTCATATCCATTAGCGCCAAATTCTCGCCAAACTTGGCGACAATTGGCGAAATCTCGCCAAATTTGGCGACAAAAATAAGTCTTCATAAATGAAGCCAACTTGGCTATAGCTCAATAATTTGGCGAATTTCTTATTCAAATTCAGTGTAAACGAATCTTTTGTAAACGGTTTCTTTGCATTTTAACTTGCTGTTTTCGAGTAACATTAGCTAAAATTTTAAAACGAAGATATAGGAAAGCTACCTTTTCCTGCCGGTACAGGCCGGAGGACTTTTTTATGAGTTGTCGGATGCAATCTATGTTTTGCATTAAATAAAGTAAAACATTGAAAAACAAATCCCACAGGATGGGGATAGTTTGTTTCAGATCTGGAGGCACGGCAGTGCCTCCGCCAAGTCGAGAGAGGACAGCGTACTTTTCTGGAAGCAACTCAGGGCACTTTTGACCCCCTCATATCTCCGCGCTGGAGTATCCCAAAAATTTGAAACTTCGTTTTTCTAGAGTATTTGGCACACAGGACCAAAATTTAAAATTAAAACTTTCTATCTTTTCTAGTTCAGACGATATATGAACTCAAACATTTGATTTTTTGTCACTCACTCACTCACTCACTCGTTCACGCGTCATCAAAAAGATTGGGTAGATCCCGTAGCCCTAGAAACTTGACATTTGGAAAAAAAGTAGTGTCTAGGATACAAAGAAAGGAAAAAATTATAAAATCCGGAAAATTCGAAAAAAAAAAACATTCGAAAATTCAACAAATTCCATCAAAATTGAAAATTGAAAATAATACGATCTTGTAGTCTTAGGAACTTAAGATTCGGTGTGAAGGTAGTGTTTATCATCCAGAAAAAGAAAACATCAAAAACACCGAAAAAATCGAAAGCAAAATTGAAAAAATCGAAAATCGAAAAATATCGAAAAATTTCAAATAATCCGATTTTGTTGCGCTAGAAACTTGGAATTCGGAATAAAGGTAGTATTTAGGATGCAAAATAAGGAAAAATTAAAAATTCCGGAAAATTCGAAAAAAAAATTCAAAAATTCGAAAAATTCGAAAAAAATTGAAAAAATTAAAATAATTTGATATTTTAGCCTTAGAAACTTAAAATTCGCAGTAAAGATAGTGTTTAAGATTCAGAATACGTTAAAATAAAAAACCAAATAAAATTCGAAAATAAAACAAAAAAATCGGAAAAATCGAAAAATAAGGAAAATTTGAAAATAATTCGATTTTATAGCGCTAGAAACTTGAAATTTGGAATAAAGGTAATATTTAAGATACTAAATAAGGAAAAATTCAAAAATATGGATAATTCAAAAATACCCATAAATTAGTGCAGACGCTATATGAACTCAAAGTTTCGATTTTTTGTCACTCACACACTCACTCACTCTCGCGTCATCAAAAAGATTGGGTATATCCCACAGCCACAGAAACTGAAAATTTGTAATAAAGCTAGCATTTCGGATACAAAGAAAGGAAAAAATATAAAATTCGGAAAATTAAAAAAAAAAAAAAAAACATTCGAAAATTCAAAAAAATCGAACAAAATTGAAATTTGAAAATAACACGATCTTGTAGTCTTAAAAACTTAAAATTTGGTGTGAAGGTAGTGTTTAGAATTCAGAAAAAGAAAACATCAAAAACACACAAAAAAAAATTGAAAATAAAATCGAAAAATCGAAAAAAATCGAAAAATTTCAAATAATCCAATTTTGTTGCGCTAAAAACTTGGAATTCGGAATAAAGGTAGTATTTAGGATGCAAAATAAGGAAAAATTAAAAAATCCAAAAAACTCGAAAAAAATCAAAAAATCGAAAAATTCGAAAAAATTTGAAATTTTTTTAAATAATTTGATCTTTTGGCCTTAGAAACTTAAAATTCGCGGTAAAGATAGTGTTTAGGATTCAGAATAAGTTAAAATAAAAACGCAATAAAATTCGAAAATAAAATAAAAAAATCGAAAGAAATCGAAAAATAAGGAAATTTTGAAAATAATTTGATTTCATAGCGCTAGAAACTTGAAATTTGGAATAAAGGTAATATTTAAGATACTAAATAAGGAAACATTAAAAAATATGGATAATTAAAAAAAAAATCAAAAATTTAAAAAAACAAAATAGAAAGAAAGAAAGAAAAAGAGAGAAATTGAAAAAATTAAAAACACAACAAAAATTGAAAAAAAATTAAAAAAACGAAAAAAAAACGAAAATTTGAAAATAATTCGATTTTGTAAAGCTAGAAACTTAAAATTTGGAATAAAGTTAGTATTTAGGATACAAAAAAAGAAATAAATAAAAAATCTGTAAAATTCGAAAAAAAAATTCGAAAATTTGAAAATTGAAAAAAATTTGATTTTGCAGCTTTAGAATTTAAAATTCGGCGTAAACTTATTGTTTAAGATACAGAAAAAGGAAAAATTAAAACACAATAAAATCGAAAATAGAATAAAAAACTCGAAAAAGATCGGAAATTTTAAAATAATTCGATTTTGTAGCTCTAGAAACTTAAAATTTGTAATAAAGGATACAAAATAAGAAAAAATTATAAAATCCAGAAAATTATAAAAAAAAATGCGAAAAAATCAAAATTTTTTTTTTTATCTTGTAGTCTTAGAAACTTAAAACTTGGTGTAAAGGTAGTATTTACTATTCAATAAAAGGAACAATTAAAAAATTCGAAAATAAAATCGAAAAATCGAAATATGTGTAAGAAATCGAAAATTCGAAAACAATTTGATTTTGTACTGCTAGAAACATTAGTTATAAGATAATTGTCCTATTAGCTAGTACAACGCCCCTAATTGTTTTATGTTATTTCCCCCGGATTATGGTTTTCTTTTCTTTCGTTTACGAATTTCGTTATAGAAAAGTTCCGCTATAGACTGGCTACGATATAGGCGATTTCTTTATAGACAGGTTTGTTTCCTTTCACATGTTGTACTCTATTTACTTCACATATGAAATATGGATTGTTAAATGATGTTAGCCCCACAAAAATTTTCACAGCTCCCCCTACCCTCCCGACATTACTGGCTGGTTATGGCTTAATAGTCCTTTATAAATAAAATCATGGTGACTCTAAGATTCACTTGATTTATCTCTAAATTGAACCTAAATGATCCTAAGAAGACGGATTAAGTAATACTATATTGGCATGACAATCAGGTAACTTAGAATTAAAATCGGAAAATCAATAAATTTATAAAAAGTCGAAAATTTGAAAATAATTCGATTTTGTAGTCCTAGAAGCTTGACATTTGGCAGAAAGGCAGGGTTTTGTACACAAAGTAAGGAAAAATTAAAAAATCCGTAAATAATAAAAAAAAGTCTAAAAAAAAACGAAAATAAACCATCGAAAAAAGGAATATAGTTTGATTTATTGGAAATTTCCGGAAATTTTAATTTTGGCTTTCTTTTTATACTAAAAAGTTCTTTTATGTTAAATATCAAGTATCTAGGGCTGCGAGTTATATCTCAGATGCATAGCGCCTATCCTGGAAGCAATTGAGAGTACTTTTGACACTCCCCCTCCCATAATTTAGTGCTTGCCTAGGAACCTGAAATCTCTTTTTATCTACAATACTTTGCAAACGAAACTAAAGCTTTAGTTTTTTGATACCTGTAAATAATAGAGACAGAGTGTGGGCTTAGCGAAAATCAGTGGATAATCTCCAAAAAGAACCCAAAATCAAGAAAAGGAGGGTTACTTACAAAAAGAAGTGAAATCTCATCAAAAAGTCACCTGTAAAAAATGCAGCCAAGTCTCGTAACTCATTTACCGTAAAAAGTACTGAGATCGTATAAAGCCAAGTTTAACTATCTTATTAACTCTGAAATTTTCATTCACAAAATCACTCCTAGTCTCTACATCTTTAGTTAATTATTATTTTGTGACTTGGCAATTACGCAGCACAGGGAAGTTATTACACCTTACTATGTTATGGGATGGGATGGGATAATTTAACTAAAGCAAATTATATACGCACAGGGAAGTTATTACACCTTCATATGTTATAGTATTATTTGATTAAGACTAACTATATACATCACATTCTCGTGCTACGTAATTGCCAAGTCACAAAATAATAATTAACTAAAGATGTAGAGACTAGGAGTGATTTGTGAATGAAAATTTCAGAGTTAATAAGATAGTTAAACTTGGCTTTATACGATCTCAGTACTTTTTACGGTAAATGAGTTACGAGACTTGGCTGCATTTTTTACAGGTGACTTTTTGATGAGATTAAATGTACTTATATTTGAAAAATAATCATTGCTGTCCTATTTAGAAGCCATAGAGCATTTTAAATATTGCTCGTGTGATATTTATTATTATTATTATTATTATTATTATTATTATTATTATTATCAAAAGGCTTATTTTTTCATAAAATATTTTTAGCGTTTATTAAGAATGTTAAGTGTATTTAGCAATTCATTTATTAACTGTATCAACTGCATTTATTAACTGTATTAAGAAATTTGAAAAGTACGTTTGAAGTTCTCTTGATACCTTAATTGTGTATTTTAGGGTGTCATAACTAAATTTCTTCATTATATTATTTTCAAACTCTTATTATCAGCTTGTCTTACTTAAAGAACATTACTACTATCATGTTAATCCTCACCAGATACGGTTCTACTTCAAATCACTTAAAAAACTCTTATCAATCTACTAATTAAGAACAGTAATTAATTGTACTACTGTTCAAGAAAAACAATGCTTCGTTAATTATATTGGAAGAAAGAGAGACACAGATAGAGATCATAAATCTTTTGATTTATAAAACATTCAATATGACGAAAACAGAATAAATAAAATTTATGTAAAGAATAACTTTCAAAAAGTTACAAAGAGATATGAAAGTACAAAAAAATAACAATTCCTAAATTAATTTCTGTGTCAAATTATTTTAATGAATTTTACTAAATAGATACACAAATAAAATATTCTTATTAACAGCGTTTTTAAAAGAGAAAAGTTTACGTTGAAATTAATAAAAAAAAACTGTAAAATAATAAAATAAATGAAAATAATTAAATTTCTGAATGAAATAACACTATAGTGTGCTTTACGATGTACTTTTACAATGCTTATAATGATTTTCAAATGTTAATTTTATCATTTATGTATTATAAAATGAATACTCAAAACAGTATGTATTGTAACCTATAAGAAAATTAACAGAAATTGATTTATAGAAGCTTCAAATATGTGAATCCAAAATTTTAGCTTATTCGGTCAAGCAGTTTTTGAATTATGCTTAAAAAAAAAAACTAAAACGACATTGCAGTTTGTTTTGCAATTATTAGAAATTAATGTAACATTATAAGTTCAAGTATTTATATCTACATAATTCCGAAATTTCTTCACCAAATGACTTCATGTTTGGTAACCAAAGGTAAAAAAATAGCGGAAAAAACCCAATATGATATCAAAATTGAGTTCGTATTGAAAAATTTAAAGTTTTTTACAATTTTAATGTAGAAATGCTCCTCAAGTTTTTTTTTTTTTTTTTTTTTTTTTTTTTTTTTAAACAGTTATTGAAAAAAAGATATAATTTTTTATCAAACAGCTATTTTTGTTTTTATCTGTGAAAATTTGACTGTTAAAATGTATGAGGTGTTTTCGCTGTCTCTTCTTTTGATGACTGTAAGGTATATTATAAGACGGATGGAAACACATAAGGTAGATGTGAGCTATAACATATTATTATTTATGTAAGCATATTAAGGGAGAGAAATACGCTTAAGTATTCAGATAACATATTAAGTATTGGTTAGTTAGCATGAACATAATTTTAAAATTAAAACAATATTTATTAATCTTTACCACTCTGATGCATAAATAAAATTTCAGAATAAAGTTTTTTTTTTTTTCTTGTTCAAATCTATCTTCATTTTTCCTGATATGTGAAAAATATTTATTTAAAAATTTAATTTAAGGCACAATGATTTGCAAAATCTAATTATTGTACAAAACTTTTGTAAATGGTGAAATTTTTTGCAACGTTATTTCTAAAAGTATGGAATTATGAACAGTACGGAGACAATATATTAAGTATGAAGTAATTAATTATGAAGGTAATTTGTAAATTAAAAAGTATTTAGTAAGGTATACCACTCTGGTGCGCTAATAAAATTTGATAATAAAGTACTTTTACGTATTCAACTTAACTTAACTTCATTTTTCCTTTCCCATCCTACCTTATATTCCACACCCTTGAAGTAAAATGTTTTGTTCCGGGCAAGCTAGAAGACATGAAGAGACAACAACTCAACTTAACTATTAGTTTTTCACTGTTGATGACCGAGTAAGTTCAGTTGAAAACGTTTTGATTTTAAAAGGACTTTAATGTGCTTTTAAATGTTTTTATGTATGTTTTTACGCCCTTTCAAGCAATATATTTACATTTATTTGTATCATTATGATTTTTTCCTTTTTCCTGCTATGTAAAAAAATACTTATTTTTCTTACTTTAATTTAGAGCACCAGGGGGCTCTAACCCTTACGAACTGCTCTCGCCAGCCCCCTTCAAAACCCTGGAGGCTCTAAAAACACGCTAATTTGTTCTGTTATAAAAAACAGTACCCGATTACGGAAAATTGGATGATATTATCACGACCAGTGGCAATCTTCTGTAATCGGTTTGCCATTCGTTTTCCTTTGACTAGAAAAGTTTTCGGTTCTCAAGGCCGCATCAGCGCTTCGCGGCAGTTGTTTTCGTGATTAATTAAGTAAGGTCAATTACACTTTTAAAAATCAGCTTGTATAATTTTTTAAAGCAAAAAATGTCGATGACTTTTATACTTTATACTTTTATAACATCTAGAAAAAAAGTTTTATTTTAGAGGCTATCTGAAAATCGTTTTCAATATGACGTTTGAAATATATCGATTTAAATAGGAAATAATTTTCACCATTAAATGCTTTTCTCGTGTAATAATTTAATTATATTTTAGTTGTTTCTTTCTTTTTTCTTTTTTTTTTTTTTTAATTCACGTTTAAATACATTTTTTAATTTAAAAATGATTGAGAATTGTTATTTGGGCTTTTAAAAATCTGGAAACAATAGGTAAAAAGGGCTTTGAAAAAAAAAAACTAAAAAAAAATTAGACAAATTAAAAAAAAAAATTGATTGGACATTGCACATCACAAGCTAGTCATGTATACGCCTGTAAAAGATAATTAAATTGCTATGCATAGTTTCTTCTGATACTATAAAATTTATGTAACTGAACTATCTTGGTCGATTTCAACATTAGATAATGCATAAAATAATTCTTCATTTATCAACTATCTGCTTCAACGTGTTTATCATACATTTCTCTATGAAACTAACTTTTTTCATATTTTACTAGATGGTACCCGTCAAAACTTGACGGAAAAAATTACAATAGCAATATTAGTAAAATAAGTTTCTTTATTACATAAGTAGGGGTGCTTATGAAACAATCTTTCAAATATTTTATTTAAAAAAAATTTCCCCCAGTGAATTACGTTATTATTTCCGATGCAAACTCCAAACAAACAATCCGTAAACAAAATGGAAATCAGTTTGACATTACCGCCCTATTCCCCACGGCAAGAAAGAAAATTTCCTGAACCTATGAAGTATCATACAAATAGCATATCCCTACGTTCATCTCATATTCAGTCAATAAAAGAACATATTAAATAAGGCACACATTCCCCCCCCCCCCTGTGATAATGCAACCGAATGAGCTCCTATGCGCATGTGCATTGCTTCTCCCCAAACGCACCGTCGAAATTCGACGTTAAAAAAAGTTTTAAAATGTTTTGATCAAAATTTTTAAAATGTCTTCTTTAATCATTGTTCGTTTTAAATCCATATCTTCTGAAACGCATCTATTGTTTTAAGCTAATCAATTTTTATGTAAAGATGAAGAATTTTTTTTACAATAATAAATCAATCTACAGAAAAAGAAGATTTTTAATGTTTTCAAGTGTAATTTATTTGTATGGTTTCTTCATTCCTTTACATAATCAGGATGATTATTCCTTTTCCATAATTAAGAGAAATAATGTAAATAAATAAATATCCAAGATTATTTTTGATTCTGTTTTCATTAATATATTGTAAATTTTATTGTTAAAAGTTACTGATAAATGATACTTTAGTAAATGGGGCTTTTCTTATTATTATTATTATTATTATTATTATTCTTTTTTTGAGATTTAATGGCAACATTCTTCCGTTTGTTTATTGGGCGCTACAGTTTGGCGAATTATTTGAGGTACTTTTCGGTTAGCAGGGCGCCAATGAAGTATATATATATATATATATGTGTGTGTGTGTGTGTGTGCATATAGTATATACATACATAGATACAAATATATATAATGTATATAGTTTTGTTTTTCTAGTATTGAATTTATGTGGTTTATAGATTTTGGTTGGCTTTTGTGATAATGATTCTGCAAGTAATTTTCCATTGGAGTTTGTTATTATGTATATATATATATATATATATATATATATATATATATATATATATATATATATATATATATACACATATATATATATATACTTTATTGGCGCCGGCTAACCGAAAAGTACCTAATTTGCATATAGTTTTTTTTTTCTTAATCGGACGACGGGTTAATGCACGGAATTTCGACGGGATAATGAATATTTTTTATGGTACCAGAATATTTTTCTGTATTTTATAGTTATATTAAGAAATACATATTTTTATGATTTGCTGAATCACTTAGTTGTTTACTTTTTCATGCATTATATTATTGAAGGTTGTTAGTTCTCTTATTCGTTTAAATATACCCTACTTATATAAAAATAGCGTGTGTTCTCTGTGGTGTTTCGCATAAACGTTGTAAAATTCAGGTTATTAGATTTTATCCAACTTTGCTGTCATAACAGCTGATGAAGCAGCCATTTTCGGCGATTTTTTTGTTACCTGTAAAATGTTTGTTTTTGGTATAGCCCGAACTAAGAAAAAATTGAGTACTTTTCCATTATACGGACACCATTGTCGCCAAGCATATATTTACATGTATGGCATGGTGTCGGTATAACGGAAAAGAACCAAAATTTGCGATCGGTCAAATAATTGAATTTCGTTAAACATTAAATTTTCTGGTACTTTTCTATTATCCGGTCGACCACTTTTCATAACAAAAAATTATCGCCAAACTGTAAAATTAAACGCCAAAAATACAGTCCGATTTACTTGATGTCAGAAGCATTATACGTGTTTGTTACGTCATCAAGTGGTTTTTAATTCGAGATTTGCGTCTATTTTTCATTATGTTTTACTGATTTATTACTTATTTCATTAATTAAAATAACAATTGTGTCCTTAAATTCATGTATTTTATTTATTTATTTATTTTGATATTCCAATGGCAACGTTCTCCCGTTTATTTGGCGTTACAGTTTGGCGATAGTTTTTTGTTATGAAAAGTGGTCGACGGGATAATAGAGAAGTACCAATTTTCTTATTTTTAATCTGAAAAAGAAACAATAATCATGGATTTAATTAATTTTGCAATATGCGGTGCAACCAAAATGATTTTGATTAAATCAGTACAGATATCGCAGACGCACCTGGGTTATTTTTTGGCACCTAAATAACGATTTTTGCTTTGTATGGCAACCTGGTGTTTTATAATAAATTTGAATATGTGTGTAAATAAATAAAATAAAATAGGTACTTTTATGTTAGCTGGGCGTCAAGGATAACTCTCCAAATCTTGTTTCAATTGGAATCATTTAAATTGCAACATTTTACGTGAGATTTGTTATTCATATTGATATGTTTACGTTTAGATATTTTATTATGATTATATTCTAGCTAATTAAGTTTTTTTTTTTTTTTTTTTTTTAGATTTTATACTACAATGTTAAAGTATTACCTAGTTGATATTAGTTAATGTCAAAAGATTGGCGAACCACAGGGTTCAGGGAAAAAACTCTATGCCCTCAAAAGTGGGAGTTGTCAACTTTATGACGTCATAAGCAGAAGTAAATGTTTAATTGGAAATTACAGCTAATTAATTAAATTTTCGAACAAACGAATGCACGATAACAAATCTGTGTCCTAATATCTTTCATTTAAAAAAAGAATGGTGTAATTTGATGCAGTAGTTTGTTCTAACGGATTGTCGAAAGAAATCGCTTAGCTTTTTAAATATATAGATATGCAATATCATTTACATTATAGGCCCGAAAATTGAAAGGTCACAATAAATTCAATTATGGCAGAAGCAGCAGCATTTGTTATTTTTATTTTTTTTTAGAATAGAGAGATAATGATTTGCAAAAACCAATTATTGTACAAAATGTTTCTTAAATGATGAAATTTACAAATTAAAAATATAAACAGTACATTTTGTACTTTGCTAAAAACAGTGTTAAATGGAAATATTAAAACTTAGTTAAAAGACACAATCTTCAAACAGTCATTAATATAATAGCAATTATTAATTTTTACCTCCCATGAATAATTTTGACTGATCCTTTTTTAACATCACAGATGGATCCAGCATATTGTATTCCACCCCCCCCACCCCACTTTTTTTTGCTCCAGTCTTGGTTTTCCCTACCATTTCCCATCTATCTCTCGTCAAGCTGTAAGCATCACCAATTTTGCCTTTTGATGTTCCTGAAGATGGCTATAAAGTTTAACCGAAACTGTTGGAAGAATATGACTTTTAACTAAGTTTTAATATTTCCATCTTACACTGCTTTTAGCCAAGTACAAGTACAATTATGTACTGTTTATATTTTTATTTGTATATGATTTTTGCACTTTAATTTTACATTGTATAAAATGTTGTTGACAAGTTCGATAATATAATAGCAATTATTAATTTTTACTTCTCGTAAATAATCTTGACTGTTCCAATTACAACATCACAGATGGCTTCAGCATATTGTGTTCCACCCCCCCCCCCCTTTTTTTTCCCCTTCAGACTTCGTTTTCCCTACCATTTCTCATTTCTCTCTCGTCAAGCTGTAAACATCACAAGTTTTGTCTTTTGATGTCCCTGAAGATGGCTATAAAGTTTAGTCGAAACTGCTGGAAGAATATGACTGTTAACTAAGTTTTAATATTTCCTTTTTACACTGCTTTTAGCAAAGTACAAGTACAATTGTATACTGTTTATATTTTTAATTTGTATAATTATATGTTAATCAATGGTGTAAACATCCATCTTTAGTGCTTTTATGATGAAATATATTTTAACATTATTTTTAAACTATCCCTCCAAAAGCTTGTTTTTGAACCAGAGTTGTTCAAATTTAAAATATTCAGACATCTTCAAAAGTAAATATATATATATATATATATATATATATATATATATATATTTATTATTAGATCATTTAATTTAATTAATATTTATGTTTTTTATATATTTTTTTTTCATGGTAGATATTATTTAAATAGCTGGATTTAAATTATAATAAGTGCATTACCATATTGAATAATCTATGTTATTTCTAAGTATAATACTAATTTATAAAATGAAAGCATCATATGGATTCTACATTAATGTTTGGGTTAAATTAAGATATATTTTAAATGGGTTAGTTAAAATATAAATTATATTATACTAGTAACTCTTATTCTCTATATATATCATTAATATTAACTAGTAAAATTAATATATTTACACTACATTACAGCTGCATATAAGTAATTATACATACAATATTAAAGTTTTAGTAGAATATCTGTACACCAGATGTCAGCAGCAATGTATTTGATAGTATGCTAAAATAGTCTAATATTTTTACAATAGATAGCAGTAGTATAGCTTATTTAAAATATTAAAACTTGGAAACTTAGTATGGAGGTAATAATATCTATGAAATACTTTCAAATTATCAAGTAATATTATATATTTTAATTTATTAAATTAAAATTAAAATAAAATAATTAATGGTTTTTATTTATATGAATATCATAATTTTTTTTCTACATTTTTTTAAATGTTGTAATCTATTTAGTTAAATAAAAATAACTGTAACTGTAGGTTACAATTTATGATCTGAAGGATTCTCTATTTAACTGTGAATTTAACCTCTTCTTTTGGATACAACTTTGTACATGTGCTCACAATATACTAAATATCTTGGGATATTATCAATATAGGTAATATATATATTTTTTAATTCTTTTTCACACTCCTTTTCAAATTGTATGTATAATTTATAATATTCCATTGTAAAGGTCTTGTTATTCAATATTGTTTCAGCGATTGTTCGGGCAAGATATGGCACTATATTTAGCAAAAGCTGGTGTCATATACAGAAAACAATCGTTCTTTGCTTATAAATGTGATTTTCTTGCCCTTGAAAAAGTAAATTACAGTAGAACTCCAATTATCCGAATCAATTGGGACCGGACCCCATTCGGATAATCAAAAATTCGGATAATTGGATTTTTATCCGAAAAAAGGGTCTAGTTTAATTAATTACTGTATGTATGTTGAAAATGGAAGAAAAAACTATTAAAAAAAGAGCGTTTAATTAATTAAATGAAAAGGCAACACTTTTACATGTTAAGCGTACTTACAAGTGCTGTACATTAGTACATTATGTACGTACCGTACTGTAAATGAAAGTCATTGCTTGCTGAATATATCGGTTAAAGTAAGCTGTTTGACAGTCTTCATCCGTTTTCGGGCAGCCAAGTCGCGCATCCGCTTGACAGTGAGAAGTTGCATGTGGTCACACTCGGGCTGACGCTCCCTCCACTTCAACGCAGTTTCAAGGCCGGCAAATGCTTCACTAGCTGATGGTTCCATGTCTGCTTCAACTTCGACATTAAGGTCATCCTATTCCTCGACGCTTTCTTCTCTCACACTTTCAATAAGTCCATCATCATTTAGAATTTGGAACCCAGGATCTGACGAATCGCACACCATCCACTCTCCTATATCTTCAACACCACTAACTTCTGAACATCCAGGAATTCCAGGAACATTCTGAACATCCAGGTTTCTGAATTTCTCAAGTAGCACGTCATCCTCATCTTCTCCTGTCTCTTCCGCGGAGAGAAGGGCAATAGCGCGCGTAGACAGAATCCTTATTTTGCGAATTGCAGTACGTTTCCGTCTTAATTTTTTTTTCTGAAATTCTGAAAGCGATTCGGATAATCAGCGATTCGGATAGTTGGAGTTCGGATAATTGGAGTTCTACTGTACTTTATAAGCTTTTATTTGTGTATATACTCGTGTGGTTTATATTTCATTCCTTATTTTCTATTTATTTAATTTTTTTTTTCTTCTTCTTAATTTGAATTAATAATGTTACTTTTATTAGGACTACAATTTTAATTTGTAAATTGACAGGGCTCTTTGGTATCGGGATTTCAGTGTATGTGGTCAGTTTCTTATGTTTCAATGGTTAAATTTTACTTAAAGTTTTATATATATATATATATATATATATATATATTCTTAATGATAAGACACCTGTGCGAATTTGCTTTTTTGCGAGAAAAAAAAATAACATCAATGAACTAAAGCAAAGTAAAATAAAATTCACAAAAAAGAGTGCCATTTAATGCTCGATTAATATATCTTACACCCAAGTGGAATGAATCTCATTAGGAAGGGTTGGTAAGTATTTGAAGTAATTCATTTATTCACAGCCGAATAGTTACAATAGTTGACTCTTGATTAAAAAAAAAAAAAAAAAAAAAATGTGCGCAAAATAATTTATTTTTTACCATGCCGTAAGACTAAAGAATCGTAAGACAATCCTGATATATGCAAAATCTGTAAAATAAATTCTGTTAAAATGTTCATTTAAAAAAAAAATATATATATATATAACAGTTTTTCTTTTATCTTCATTTGAAACAACTAGTGGATTGAGTTTTAAAAAATAGATGAACAAAAATCTTTCTTTGGAAATTACATTTTTAATTAAAGTCTTACTTAAAAAAAAATTACTGTTTGTTTTCCTATTCAGTAATAATTTATTCTTTTTTGAAAAATTAATTATTCTGGTATTTTTTTTAAATTAACTGAAATTTGTATGAATATAATGCTTTTTTTGTCCTCTTGTATCAATAGAAGTATATTAAAAATAATTAATATTCATGTGATTACTGAAAGTTATTAAAAATTAATTAAGTAAAAATAATCGTTTTAAATTGTTTTTAAATAATAGTTTTTTCTGTATATTAGTGATTTAAAAAAAAAAATAAAATAAATATTTATAGAAACTATATTTTTAATTACATTCAGAATTTTATTTAGTTTTTGAAAAATTAGCTATTATTCAACGTTTATGAAAAGTAATATTACAGAAAATTAATAATTTCTCTATCAATTCAGTATCAAGCTCAATTAACTTCTTTAAGTATTATGTATGTATTTATTGAAATTAACTCAAATCTGTATTACTTTAATATCGATTTACTCATTATCATCCAATTTATTGAATTTTGCGATTTTGTGATAAGTCATTCAATCGCTACTCTGTAAAAAAGACAAATGCTTCTTAATCTAGGAAAATATAACTAAGAACGGAAATATACAATAACCTCTTCCGAATTAAACCATCATTCCGAAAAGCCTTCTTTATCATTGCAAACCTCAGAATCCAATATATTTTTGAGACTTACAGAAGTGTGATATTTTTCAGGAATCAAATAAAACAATGCGATGTAACCATATACAAGGTAAGATTACGAGACAGTCAAATTGAGCTCTTGATACGGTATTGATACTACTAATTAAAATCAAACCATGTATTTACATAATAAACAGAGGAAAGTATATTGAACTAAGTAAATTATATCCAATGGTTGGAGTATCATAGCTGAGATTTTTCCCAACAGAGCGAAAATAGGCCAGGACCAGGATTCGAACCTGGGTGCTTTGGCTTGCCGTGCCAACGCTCTCCCTACTGAGCTATCCCAACAATATCCTGGCTGGCATATTTAACTGCATCAGCACTGCAGTTCTCAGTCTTGTCCAACAAATAAAAGTGAAATGTGCCAGCCAGGATATCGTTGGGATAGTTCAGTAGGGAGAGCGTTGGCACGGCAAGTCAAATTACCCAGGTTCGAGTCCTGGTCCCGGCATATTTTCGCTCTGTTGGAAAAAATCTCAACTATGATACTCCAACCATTGGGTATGTATTTACATTTGTGATTCCTTTTTTTATTTATGAAGTTTTTTACAAAATAACTGTTTAACGGTTGGTGCTGTTGAAGATTTTGGATAAATATCATTTCGGCGATTATTTGCAACTGAATAACATATGGGGAAAGCATTTTGTGGGAAAGCTGTTTTATTCTGTAGTTTAATATAGTGTATCATTTAATAGTGTAACGTTTAACAGTTTATCATTTGATCAAGTTTACCTTTCCATCCTACGGATTTGCTTGTTTCTGTCCATGCGCATATATATGTCATGAGAGTTTTTTCAAAAAGATGGGCGGTTGAGTAAATATTTTGAAGCAAAAGGGACTTTAAACGTTGTTGCACCGGGCCTCGCTTTCGCTAGGGATGGACCTATACACTGTATAAAAAATTGCAGTAAAATTACGGGCAGAGGCCGGCAGCAGAGATTCCAGTCATACCCCGTAAAAAAAAAAAAATCCATGCCCATCATTTTGTGCAGCCCGTAATTTTACAAGGCAAAGTAATATGACATTATAATGCACTTTAAAACACAATAACACTTTGCTTACTGTTCCGTAGCACGTAGCACGTTAGATAATCATCACAGAATCGCTGTTTTGGCGGGTTAAAATTTTCGAAACACGAGTAAAATGAGGACAATGTATGGGGTCGTATCGTATTTTTGCTAACATATGGGCTAGAACTGTAAGAATATGTGGATTGCTCTTAATTTTCTAAGTATCTAAGGGATAAGGCCGCTTATTTAGTGGATCAGACCGGGTCCACCAGACCAGTTCATCAAATAAGGATGTTGCCCGTGAAAATTGAACGCTCATAAATTTACAGTTTTTTCTGAGAGTGTGCACGAAGTGGTGAAAAAAAAGACTCAATTACTTCTCACCAGGGAATAAATTATTTTATTATCGCTAATTTCAAAAGATCTAATCACCGGAAACATTAAAAATTGCTGCATTTCTAATGATATTGATTGTTGTGTGGATATACTAGTAAATTCTGTACATGAGGTAATAAACTCCGCAGAAAAGAGCGATAAATTGATGTAAGTTCCAAATGCATTTTATTTTTAGTAGTCTTGTTTTTCTGTTTCTTCATCATATTTTTTCAATGATTGGTAGCATTGAATGTTTATCTGTGGACCTTCGAACCTCGTTACGGCAACTGTACATATCCCAATACATTTGCTTCTGTGCATATATCCCACAAAATTGTTCGACGTCCCATTTTGCATTAAAATTTACTAAACCATAAAGCTGTCTTTGTGCATACTGAGTAATTTCAATAATTGTTAGAATTTAACAAAGTAAAACCTGTCTCTCAAATGTTTTTTTCTTTTATTTTGTATTAGAATTTTTTTCTCCAGATGAGGTCTTAAAAATTGGTGTGCGTGTGTTACGCAAAAGCCCAGCACACAGAGAAAAAAACTTCCCTCCGCTCGGAAAAAAAAAATGAATCCAGCTCAAAGCTCCCTGTTGCATGAAAACCAAAGCCCTTGTATATTATTGATTAAAGCGACCTTGTTAAAAAGCTTCTTTCAAAAATGATTAACCTCTTTTCTGCAAAATTGTGAATTTATGTTAATGAAAAATACGCCACATTGCAAAAAACTAATTTAAAATAAATGAGGATAATCACTCTGGTTCAGAGAATTAAAAAAAGATAGGTAATATTTAACTTCTAATTTTCATAAAACTAAAATAGAATCATTCATAAATTATACATGAGAGATGGAGATTAAATATGAAAATTAAATTAACTGTTTCAGTTATTTCTTGAAAAAGCATTTTCTAGAGGCGTAAATAAAAACTCAGCCTGTAAACAGCATTATCTGCTTCAGTTCCACTACCTTCAGTGGCGAATAATGCTGCATCCAGGCTCGTGAAAATGTACTCTTTTGACCATTAACCCTCTTTGAGAATTTCCGTCGTGTAGGTCAGACCTGTACTTAGACTCAATGGAATCACATCGCCACTGATATAAAGGCCCTGGCGCCGACAGATCACGTGACAGCTCCCTCTTTGGAGCGAATCCAAAAAATAGAGTAGAGTTGAGGGGAGGAGAGGGTGGTGCTCCCAAACAAAGACGGGAAGGAAATATTATTTTGGACCATGTGCATACTATCTTATTTCAATAAAAAAAATAAAATTAGATGTCATTTTAACAAAGATATTTGTTTTAAATGCCAATAAAAAATGCTAAAATAATAAGGTTTCTGTTGTTCTTAAAAATCTTGAAGAATTCACAGAACGAATTAAAAATAGTAAGTTAATTTTGTTTGTAAATTTTAAAGTACGTTACAATTTTAGGTTTTGCAGATTTTTTTTCTGTTTTATATATATATATATAAAATAATTCCATCCGTTTATTCTGGAAAAACAATGTCAAAATATAATTAAATACTTTTAAACATCAAAGTATTATTTCCATTTAGCTAACTTCAAAAATTTTTCCAGTACACTTTCAATTCCGCAGCATTAGAACACAGAAAAAGCAATAATAACTGAAATTCATCTAAAAGTTTGGAAACACCAGTAAATGTCTTAAAAAATAACATTTTAAAATACTAAATATTTGAGACAATGTTACGATCAATGTATTTCATCTGAAATCAGAGCAATGATTGCACTAAATATTCTTTTTAATCCAGAATTACTTTAACTTGGAGTGGAAATTTTGATACTGTTTTATCCGCTCTTTTGAGAATAAGTAGAAAAGTAAAAAGAGTTTTAAAAATAACAACGTCAACAACAACAACAAAAATCACTCTTTTATAAGCATTCCAAGTTTGTCTTCAAAATCCCGCTTAATTTCAATATTATAATTCATGATTTTTCCAGTTTTTTCTTTTCTTTTACGTTAATTTGGCGTGTGTACCGAACCCATTACGGGAAATTGACCGCTTTTTTGCGCATGGTGGGAAGCGCGAGCTAGTGAATTTATTAAAATAATTTTATAATTTTTGTTCTGCTTCTTCAGATATGTCTACAGGAAAGAAACAAAAGCATTATTTAAAGTATCTTTTAAAGACTTCTGAATTCATTTCTCAACGGGCAATCATAATTTAATCGATATGAAACTATTAATTGATTAAAGCGTATTTCTAAAAATATATATTACGCTCTTTATTTTTTATTTACATTTTCTACTTTTTAATTTTGTGGTTTGACACATCGTTCACTTACAGTATGTTTCCCATTAAAGATTGTATTAGCAGAGTTTATATTTCTTTCTCAAGGCTGGGAATTAAAAAAAAAAATTAAAAAAAAATTAAATATAATAATAATAATTGTACTAATTAGTCATAATAATTACAAACTGTACCAAAAATTGTGTTATATACCGTATATTCATGCCTATAATGCGCACTTTTGAAACAAGAAAATTGATAAAAATTTACAGGTGCGTGTTATACGCCGGGTGTGAAAAGGAAAGCATAAAAATTAATCATAAGAATTGAGATTTTTATATTAATGAACAAGAGAGATGGTAATTTGAATGAATGAGAATGCAATTCCAAATGCTTTGTGGGGATTCAAGCAGATAGGCTTGACAAAAGCATATGCCCTCACTTCGCATTTGCTTATTTTATTTATATTTGTAGTAGTTATTGTATTCTTTAATGCCCTTTATTGTACTTTTATGCTACATATCTCATGAAGGTTTATTTTCTGGAAAGGTGGTGCTCATAATACGGCGAAAATACATACAAAATTAAAAATATAGTCTGAAATGATAGGTGCACGTTATACGGATGTACCTTAAGTTCAAGTTTATATATATGCTATTAAAGTACTCCATATTCTTTAAAGAAAATGCCCTTCTTTTACATATATGTACAAAAGAATTTATATACAATACTCTTTGTGGAAGGTTACATATGGAGTTGTTTTAACGTTGTTATACATTTATGAATTCACGGAAATTTCAGTATACTACATTGAAAAAAAAAAAAAAACTGATGATTTTACGGTACGGTATAATACTGGCATTCTAGCTGCTAGTATTATACCGTAAAATTAACAGTAAGAAACAGCAAAATAAGCAGTATTACTCTGCCGTGCTTGCACGGTAGCGTATTACTGCTTATTTTACTGTTTATCACTGTTAATCTTACGGTATAATACTAGCAGCTAGAATGCCAGTATTATACCGTACCGTAAAATCATCAGTTTTTTTTTTTTTCAAAAGTTTGTTCATAAAGTTCATAAAGTTTTGAACGGCGTAGATCTGCAACAATTTTTCAAAATTTCCAACTTAGGTGAGAATGTAATAGGTAGTATTTCTTACGAAATCTACCTAAAAACACAATAATTATAGGCAAACCTATCGATGAATTAAAAAGGCAGAGATAATACAGAAATTTAATGAGAATTTCTGAAAACTTTTGTTGCAGAAACAATTTGTTAGTGTTTTCGACAAATTATTTTTGGGGTCAAATTTTGCTCTACTAGGTTGAATTTAGAATTTGTTTAGCATAGATATGCATGAATATGAGAGAGTGTATGTGCACTTCTACATGGAAATAAGTATTAATTTACATAAGTGTATAGCGCAATATAATATTATATTTCATCGTTTTTCACATTTTTTGACTTATCTAACATCTATTGCGCAACTTCTTTGCCTCGCATTTCTATCCATCTTAGATATTTAAGGATTTAGATTATTATTATATATTGGAAATAGTTCAAGAAACATTCTAACATTAACAAACGTACAGTTTTATTTACAATAAGACAAGTACGGAAAGATGAAAAAACATATATACGAGTAAACGGATAAAATATTTTTTGATGAACATCGTTGGGATTAACATTAACAAAATTAGGTTCGTTCGTCATCGTTGTAGGATTTAATTTTCGCAGGGCATTACACACTTAATCATCTTTAGTGATTTGAAAGGTTTTGGACCACAACCACATCAGCGCCAAACTCGCCACTGAAATTCTATCTCGCCTTAATCTCGACGGAAGGTTTCATCTCCTGCGTTTACGACTCTTGCGCACTTTCGAAATCAAGTGCAGTGTCATGACCCACACACGGCCGTCCTGACATCAAGAACTGCTTCAGTGACATGTCAGGAAAACAGAGAGTCAACAATCTGAAAAGAAAATTAAAAACAGAAACTCTTCTTAATTAACATGATTTGAACATCACAGAAATTTGTCGTAACGTCACGGTGATTATTCGTCAGAGTCACTGGCATCGTAAAGTGTCACAATACATTCGAAAAACAAATAAAATAAAGTAAAATAAAGTCAGTTTAGAAAATAGCAAAATTAAAGTTCACCAGGCAAAAGTTTCCTATACCCAGTGCAGATAACAGTGTTCATAGGTCCTTCGGTAGGTACAATTTTCTCAACATCGTAAGTGTTGTTAAACTTAATATTAATCATTTTATAAGGACTAAAAAATTTGGATTTCAACTTTAGTCCTGGTCCTCGTTGAGTTCTCTACATAGTGATTGATAAGGTTACCAAGACTCTTGATTCGGATGTCTGAGGTAGCTGCAACCATAAGATGGTGAAATCTTGTTCCAAGATTTAGAGTGCTACTGCAGCGCCAAAATCTGGTTCAACCTACCAGAAAAATTCCAATAGTTCATTGTTTACTTATAATTTAATGATGAATATTTACCAGCGAGGCAGGTATGGTAAAAACTTAACGTTTGGTAGCTTCACATGTTGCATCTTGGTGCTAACTGTGCAGGGAGTTGACCGTTAATTGGATGAAGTAATGCACTGGTTTGTTCTGAAATGTTTACAGTTTTGTACCGTTCTGTGATACCAATTTTGACTCAAGAAGTTCTTAATCTGCGGTAATAAAACATCGCTAGGATCATGTTTATTTGAAATGGATCTATAAGATTTGACAAAATATTTTCGCTTATATCGTAATCCGTAGAAGGTGATCCTTATCGAGATCGACAATTTAATGCATTGACAATAAGAAGTTATTGTTCTCGTCTTACGAAAAGTATAGAATGACAAGAGGAAAATAGTTAAAAAGTAAGTATCAGATCGATATAAAACAACTGTTTTGCGTGTTCTATATGAATATTCTCTACAATATGAGTACTTCTATATTTCTCTTCGATTCAAAAGTTGAAGCTGTAGACAAAAGCTGTAGAAAGACAAATATAGAACTTTGAATTTAACCCTTGTGTAATATCATGGGGTGTGTTTGATCTCAGGCAAATTTATGAAATGGCAATTTCTAAAATTTCACGAATTATGCTATGTCATTCCATGTATTTCTTTCTAAGATCTCCCTGATAATGTTACACGTTTGAACTTTTTAATTTATTTGTGTTCTTAGGTAGTTATTAATGTTTTTAGTAGTGATGCCATACTGTGTCTACTGTGCCTTCTATGTAATCATAGGGGGTGCTCTACATTTCAAAAAATGTGGAAAAGAGAGAAAGCTTTTTAATCCCATTTAACGTCTTTTATTTCAATATACCCAGCCTCCAATAACCATAAAACTACCCTAAATCAAAAACACAAATTAATTGCTTGTATATGTAACACTGTTAGGGAAGTATTTGAAGAAAATTCATGGAAGGCATAAAATTATTCATGATGGTTAAAAACAAAACTATGTTTTAACATCATAGAACGATGTTTTAAATCATAAGAGATGATTATGGCAAACATAGAAAATTTTGCTATCATTTCTTTGGATTACTCTTCAAAAGTATCGAGCTGCAAATTAATGTATGTAAAAAAAAAAAACCCTGAAGGACTAAATAACTATATAGAAAAATGAAAATCACATAATTAGTCTATAATTTTTAGAAGTATTATTGGAGGAAAACATTTGGATTTATTAACATACCTTGGATTATTAAATTGCTGCAATTTTTTACATGCTATTAATAATATATTTTTAGGTTACTAAGTTATATCAGAACGTAGTTCTTTTTTATCACAGCCGCCCATGTAATATCAGATACATCAATGAAAACCTAAAAACATAACATCTAAGAAACCAAGAAGAGTTTACTTGAAAGAGCACCAATTTTTCTACTATCTACAACCGCTGTAATGTCCAGATATGAAATCAGATGTCTTTTCGATGACTTGGTGATTTGTTGATGAGGCAAGATTTGCAGCCAGTGTTAAAAATATTTATTGAATATCATTAAACGAGTGCTGAGCACACCAAACTTTTTGTATTCTATTATGAACTTTTATAACGTTATTTTTGTTATTATTAAAAAAGACGAATACGGAGTGGGATTAAATAAAAATATTGAGCCACATCTTTACCACTTTTTTTAAAATGCTACTGCTATTTTATTTTTGTAAGTCAAGGTTTCTACAAACTTTTATATGTTGTTAGTAATAGTATATTCACCAAGAATTTAATTGTGGCTTGCAATGTTTAAAATTAGATATTTTAGTCTGATCGGTTTGCAAAACAAATGTGTAAAAAAGGAAAATAAACTACAAAACTCAAAATTTACAACCTAGTATTCACCAGAGTTCATAAAAATGCTTACAATTTCTGATTGAAAACTTCTAGTAAACATAGGATAACTTTTTTTCGATATGACCTTTGGGCGCTATATTACCTGTCATCGAAATATTATAAGGAACGATATTTAGTGTTCAATGCTCTTTTACAACCACATGAAGCTGGTCCATTTCTTAATAGAAATATTAATAGAGCTAAAATCTGGATTAAATAAAACAATATTGTGTGCGTAAGAGATTGTATACCTTACTCTCGGATTTCCCTAAATAAACAACGAAGTTAAATATCCATGCACGAGGATTTATGTATTGTAGGTGATAGTATAATAAAGTAATTATTAATTTTGAACTTTTAAAAGAATTACATCATAAATTCTGAAAAATATTCAACAGATTCGTTGATAATATCTAAAAGACAGTGAGATGTCCCACGTCAACACTGAGAAGCCTCATATTTTTTTGATCACCCGAAAAAAATACGCGAGGTAAGCTGGATATGTTTCAATAATTATAACATATTCACCAGGAATCCTAGTATCTAATATTTATTTTCGCTCTCCCATCAAAAATATTTAAGTGGAAAATCATTTGCTGATCATAAATGCTTTTTGAAGTAACTTACATAACTCTTTGCCTAAAATCAGCTCTGCTCTACATGGACGAAATTTTTAAGCAGACAGACGTATGTCTTAAAGCAGAGATAAGAATACAGGGTATACTTTAAAATGAAAAGGTAAAATTTTATTGTTTGTTTGTTTGTTTTATCAAAGTTAAAAGAAGAAAAAAAAAATCTCTAAAGTTTTCGGATAACCCATTACTTTAATGAAATTCCAAGAAGCTAGTGAAATAAATTGTTGAACGGAAACAAATGAAAGCAGTTCAGCTTAATATTATTTATAGTACATAGTACGTGCAGTTTAAAATTATGTTTCAATTATAATTCATTCACTTTTTTTTTTTTTTTTTTTTTTTGCTGTTACTCTAAATATCCATTTATATGTTTATTTGACTTCACATAGCTCAAAAAAAATTCCATTCGTTTAGTTATTAACTCATTACAAATTATACTGAAGCTATCCACAGCTCATACATATATATCAAATGAAGTCTAACAATGCAATGATTAATGAATCCTATTAAAAGTAGAAATAAAAGAACCGTCCTAGCGTTTGACCTACTTTCCTTAATTGCTTAAATCTTTTTTCCCCTCTACCTTATTTGTAGAGATATCTAGATATGCTTACATATTGAGACTTCTCTTATTATTTCCGCTTACTATCTGGGCAATAAATTTTTAGTGCGAAAGTTTTGTTTGCTGAAGCTTTATGGTTAAGTTGAAGGACATATATCTGAGACACAGTCCTTAATTGGTTTTTTATAGTTGTTTTGTCTATGACCTTTATAAGAACATGACTATCAAATTCGTCGGAATATTAGTTCTTTTGAGTTGGTTTTAGTAAAAATCTATAACAGTCTCTTGAAGTAAAGTTGTCTTTTCTTCTTTCAAGAAATTCAGATAAATCTGTCTGTAGAAAGAAATATATTTATATATATTAGAAAGAGATATCTGTATTTGTATTTAAAAAAAGTGTTTTTTACAAGCTAGAAATGATTATAAAAAGATGTTTTCCTTTTCAGATAGATCAAATTAATTCTGCTTCCCCCTCAATATATAAAATTAGGTGACGAATTCTATGACCAAGCGTGTAAATAAATGTTTACAATAAATCCAATATGGAAGCATTAACTGGCTATTGGTGAAAGTTTCTTAAATGAAATAATTGCGTTTTCTTTTGACCGTTTCCTGAATAAAGTGGTTTGTTAGTTTGTTCTAAAATGTCTAAAGTTAAGTATCGCGAAAATTTTTATTGCGGAAGTTTTATAGTTAAGGTGAAGGAGACTATCTGAAAGACTGTTCTTAATTGTTTTTTGCAGTTTGTTTGATCTTTAAAACAACATGGCTATCAAATTCTTTGGAATTTTAGTTCTTCTATACATTGCACTGTTTTAAGTAAAACTCTGTAAGAGACTCCCGAAGATTTTTGTTATTTGTTTCAACAAATTGAAATAAAACTGAAATCGATTTGTATAAAGAAATCTTTTATTTATTAGAGTTTTTTGTATTTTTCTTTAGAAAAATATTTCTACATTCTAGTAAAGAGGCTTTTCCCAAAAGTATAAAGATACAAATGATCCTTTGGCAAAAAAAAAAAAAAAAAAAAATCCTTTTATAGACTGTAGTGGAAATATAAAATTATTAAATTTGAAAATTTTGTTAATATAATCTTTTTCCGTTCTGTTTTGGTTGCTTGCTGAATAAAGTTCTAAGCTAGGTTACTCTAACATTTTTAAACATGAGTACCGTTCTATTATAAAATTTTCGCTAATGATTGCCTTAATGCCAAATAAGTATAATAAATACTTGGATATGCTTATGGTGAATCGTCCTCTTTCATATTTGCAGTGAAAGAAGGGACAAAGAAATTTCGCATAGGATTTCGTAAACAGGATCCTTGGTCGATCATTAGAGGCATTGACACATCAGATAATAATGTTCTCACTTGACAAATTTTAACACAATTATTCCAATTGGTAAATAAATCATATGAGGTGTAATTTTCCACTGAGTGAAAAAGTGTTTGGGCCAGGATTCGAACCAGGGATCTTTTGGCTCAAGCTGACAATGCTCTGCCGACTGAGCTATTCTGGACGAGTTCCATTACCTGCGACTTATTCTGTTGAACTGTTTGAAATAACCAAATGCCATTATAAATAAAGTTAGCTGGGTAAATTGTGTTCGCCATTTTCAACCAGGATAGCTCCATTGGCTGAATATTGGTAGCTTAAGCCAAAATATCCCTGATTCCGATCCTGGGCAGGACACTTTTTCACTCACTTAGAAAATTACAACTGATATGATTTATTTACCAATTAGAATAATTGTGTTAAAATTAGTCTAGTGTAATTACGTATCCAGGGTTTACTGGAGTTCCATTACCTGCGGTATATTCCGTTGAGCTATTTAAAATAACAGACCAGATGCCATTATCAATAAGGTTATATGGTTGAATTGTGTTCGCCAATAATGCTCTCGTCCAGAAGAATATGGTTAGTGACAGGACATTAAAAGTCAATACTATAGTAATATTGAGTTTATTTAAAACACCTGCTTTGTATATTAACATGAAAATCATTCTCATTAATTATATATGTCGTAGGCTAATTGGGAAATTCGGCTCTTTACAAAGAGCCAGTCTAATTGGAGAATCATTTCCCTTTTCCCAATCAGCCTGATGTTTTTCAGGCTTATTGCAAAGATACAAGTTGTAATTTTACAACTGGACGAAAAATGACCGCGCCAGGATTCGAACCTGGGATCTCTTGGCTGAAGCCGCCACGCTCTACCAACTGAGCTATCCCGGTCGAATCCGGAGGGCATGAGTTGGAAAATTACAACTTGTATGATTGCTTTACCAATTTAAAATAATTGTGTTAAAAATAATCACGTTTACTGGAGTTCCATTACCTGCGATCTATTCTGTTGAGCTGATTAAAATATCAGACCAGATGCTATGATCAATAAGATTAACTGGATGAATTATGCCCTCCGGATTCGACCGGGATAGCTCCGTTGGTAGAGCGTGGCGGCTTCAGCCAAGAGATCCCAGGTTCGAATCCTGGCCCGGACATTTTTCGTCCAGTTGGAAAATTACAACTTGTATGATTGCTTTACCAATTTAAAATAATTGTGTGAAAATAATCTAGTGTTATTGCAAAGAGCCTGGACAGCGTTAGGCTAATTGGAATATGGTAATTTATTTTTCAATCAGCCTGACATATTTTAGACTCATATCAAAGAGCCTAGATAGCGTTAGGCTAATTGAAAAATGACCATGCCAATTTAGAAAATGACCATGCCAATTTAGAAAATGACCAGTTCTAAGTCAAGATAGGTGTTGTACCCAACTCGAACTTGAAAGTTCCATTCGAAGTCGACCCGAGCCCGACAGAAAAATTCCATCGGACCGTAACCCGATCCTAAAAGGACAAAATAAATTCCTTCGAGTCGCAACCCAAACCAGACCCGAACCAGAAAACTAAAGTTAACCCGAAATCCGACACGAACCCGACAAAAAAAAAAAGAAAAAAAACCATAGAACCGTAACCCGATCCGAACCCGACAAAATAATTTCTTTCATGTCGCACCGCGACCCGAACCTAAATATTTGATGTTAACCAGTAACCCAACCCGAACAAGACATAAAAATTCCATCGAACTGTAACCCGATCCGAACCCGACAAAATAAATTCCTTCGTGTCACAACCCGATCCAAGCCAGAAAATTCAAGTTGATCCGAAACCCGACCCGAACCCGATAAAAATATTCCATCGAACCGTAACCCAATCCGAACCCGATAAAATAAATTTCTTCATGTCGCAAACCGACCCGAACGCGAAAATAAAAGTTAACCCGAAACCCAACCCAAACCAGGTAAAAAGTCCATCGAAGCGTAACGCGATCCGAACCCGAAAAATAAATTTCGTCGTCACGCAACCCGAACTGAAACTGAAAATTTAAGTTAACGCAAAACCAACCCGAACCTGAAAGTTTAACACAAAACCTAACGCAAACTGAAAATTGAAGTTAACCCGAAACCCGAACCTATCAAAATATCCATCGAACCGTAACCCGATTCGAACACGACAAAATAAATTCGTTCGTGTCACAACCCTATCAAAACCAGAAACGAAGGAATAAATTTTGTCGCGTTGGGATCGGGTTACGTTTCGATGGATTTTTTTTATCGGCTTCGGGTCGGGTTTCGGGTTAACTTGAATTTTCTGGCTTGGATCGGGTTGTGACACGAAGGAATTTATTTTGTCGGGTTCGGATTGGGTTACGGTTCGATGAAATTTTTGACGGGTTAGGGTTTTGGGTTAACTTCAATTTTCAGATTCGGGTCGGGTTGCGTTTCGACTTTGTGTTTCGAGTTGACGTTAATTTTCAGGTTTGGGTTATGTTTCGGGTTAAATTAAATTTTCAGGTTCAAATTGGCTTTGGGGTTAACTTAAACTTTCAGTTTCGGATCGGGTTGCGTGACTATGAAATTTAATTTGTCGGGTTCGGATCGGGTTATGTTTTGATAGATTTTTGTTATCGGGTTCGGGTTGGGTTTCGGGTTAACTTGAATTTTCTGGTTTGGATCCGGTTGTGACACGAAGGAATTTATATTGTCGGGTTCGGATCGGAATACGGTTCGATGGATTTTTTTGTCGGGTTCGGGTCGGGTTTCGGTTTAACTTCAATTTTCTGGTTCAGATGGGGTTGCGTGACGACAAAAATTATTTTGTCGAGTTCGGATCGGTTTACGTACCAATGGATTTTTATTTTTCTGGTTCGGGTCGGCATTCGGGTTAACTTTCAGTTCAATTTTCAGGATCGGGTCGGGTTGCGAGACGAATAAATTTATTTGTCGGATTTGGATCGAGTTACGATTTGATGGAATTTTTTCCTGATTCGGGTTGAGTTTCGGGTTAACTATTATTTTCAGGTTCGGATCTGGTTGCATTTCGATGGAATTTTTATGTCTTGTTCGGGTTGGGTTACTGGTGAACATCGAACTTTTAGGTTTGGGTCGCGTTGCGACATGAAGGAATTTATTTTATCGGATTTGGATTGGGTTACGTTTCGATGGTATGAAAGATATTTATCGTGTTCATTTATGCATATAGAAGAGTTTATCGTGGGAAGTAAGTTCAGGGGTTGATTATTGAGAAGATGTCAAAGTTGGCGAATCCTTTGAAAAACCTAAAGGATTTACTTTTACGGAGTGAAATAATTTGTTAAAACAAGAAGGTATAGTGGCACTTGGTTGTTTTGGCAATCCGCAGAGTGCGTTTCCTGGGTACTGAAGTACTAAACTGGAGTGTAGTTTTCCCTTTTATTTTGTATGGTGAAGCAAGGAAGACGAAAATCACATCACTAGAGTTAATGTGCTTTAATTGGAGAAAGATGTCACACTTCACAATCTTCCACAATAGTGATATTTTGATCAATCAAAGTTTCAGATTTTTTTAAATGAATCTGATGAATATTGGTGAGGTGACATTTTAAATTTAAAGTCAGGGGTGAAGAACACAAACATAATCCAAAGAATAATCCAGAAATGCTGTTGAACGGGTCCGATCAAGTTCACGTAATCCAAAGAGTTTTAAGAACATCAAGGTGATTTTTCGTTATAAAACCAAAGGGTGGCCAAAGGGGCCAAGACATTTTTAGATGTTTATGAGATGAAGATCAGAGGGCAAGTGTTCTATCCGATATGAAAGTGGGCGCAAGGAAAAACACGCCAAGCGAGATACATTTCAAGCCAAGAGAATCGCATTTTTTTTGCGTGGGAAATGTAACCGTTACTTATATACATATCAACTTCATAATTGACGTCATTGGAAGGGAAAAATCTTTTGACGAAGATTGCACTTTGGCTAAAAAGAGAGATTAAGAATTTTACCGTTAATTATTGTTTTGGGAATAGGGCTTTCGAGGAATGCAGCAAAGGCGCCGTTTAAATGCTACAGACATCTGGAACAATATGCGAGACAAAGCTGACCATGAAAAGGAAAACATTTTATGCCTTGTATAATTTCATTTCTTTTGATATGTGGGAGACCGAATAAGTACGTTAATGATAATTTAAAAACAATATGCATGATTTTGACTAAAAGTCTTTCGTTGAAAGAGAAAGATAAAAAGGGTGCGCTTTTTAACAGCCGGGAATGTATATGAATTACCATTATGCAGAAAGGGGGAAATATATTTGATAAAATACATAAAATATAGATTGCTTTAATTTTTTGAAAGGAATATATATGGTATCTTTACCATATATATATCACCCCTTCACAAGATTTTGAAAAATTTAGAATGTCACCCTGTAAATATAATACAAAATATCAAAGCAGAAAATAATAATAAAAATAAAATAAGTATTCATACAATAATGTAAATAATAATATGTAGTACTACAATAATATCTTCATAATAGTATAATAAATGGCCATACATTTTCAAATTGCAGCAAAATATATTTTTAAAGTCTATGAAAAGTCTTTTATCCATATTAGAACTAATGTTAGCTGCAAACATATTTTTTTTTTGTTTGTTTTCTTGCAAGTTTATTCATTTTACAATATGATGGTGCACCTATATAAATAAACTCTTAATTGTTCATTTTTTTTTTTTAACACAGTCTTTAAAAAGAGTTCAAGAATGAAAAATTACAGCTGCATTTTTCTTTGAAGGTTTTCTCACGTGATTTTATTTATCAAGAAACATGAGCATCATAAATGAGTCTTTAGTGCACAAAATTTTTTTGTATTTGCTTAAAAAGTTCACAAGTTTGCACTATATTATTAAAAATCTTAAATGAAATGTAAATACAAAAATTTCAAAATAAAAGAAACACAATTACAATTATACAATGATAATATAGAGATTATAAAGATTATAAAGATACATATATAAAATATTAAACGTAAAAAAGTTTTCGTGTAAAGACACAGGAGAGATAATAATGATGCAAGACATGGGCATCGAAAAAAATATCTCCCCTTAAACTTGTTGTAATAACAAGGAAGAGACCGCAGTTTAGGACATTGGTCATATTCGGGACAGGGCGTATTTAGGGAGAGGGGTTTATTTTTGGTAAACCCCCCCTTGCTCCGCACATATTTGGAAACTCCGCCTATGATTGGAGCGACTCGGGTTCATCTACGGGTTTGAAAAAATAGTAAAATTGGGTATACCAATTTTAACAAAGTTTTGCTCTCATACACAATGGAATAAAGACCCCCACATGGGTAATAATTTTGAACGGGGCTTATTCCGCAAGGGCGAATAAAAACTAAAAAAAATGCAAAATAAATCAAAGTTTTTTTTTTTTGTTCAAAAACCTAAAAATCCTTCCATAGACACGTTCTAGAGTGAAGAGAGCATAAAGTCACATTCGGGATAAATATATATTGTTTCGAAAATTAAATTCTCAAAATAATTCATTTATTTTAAGTTATTTAAAAATTCAAAGATTAAATTAAAAGGAAAATGAGTATTAAATTCAAATGAGATAATTAATTTGATTTTTTTTTTTCTTTTTTTTTTTTTTTTTACAAAATGCTAAGTATACTTACAAATGCAGAGAGTGTTAATAGAATTATCAAATGTTTAAATTTATAACAATACCTATTATTCTTAATTTATATTATCTATATATTTTATTTATTTATTTATTTATCCATTTATTTATTTATTTTTATTTATTTTTTTTTTTTAACAGGATTTTAAATTATACGAACTTGCTAAACAAGAATATGGGTGGAAAAAATCTTTTGCCAAATAAACAAGTTCTGCAGTACTGCTACATAACACATAAACAATGGACCAGCCACATCACAATAAAACAAATAATACAATACTACATAACATGCATGCATAAATACACCTGTTACCATGGATAAGGAGCATTTATGAATCTGGCAACAGAAAATTTTATGTTATTTTACTTTCTAATTGATTGCATTCTACATGCGCCGAACTGCTAGCAGACAAAACATTGTTATTTATGAAAATCTCTTGTAGAGATTGTGCCCTGTCAATTGCTTTATCATATGTGTTGACGTCTTCTTCTTGCAATTTAATTTTAATGGCGGAAGGTAAACCATACATTAATTTAACGTATTTTATCTTATTTAGTGCATCTTTGTCATGAATGTCGGGATATACCTTTGATACGAGGACATTGAGTCTATGAGCAAAATTTTTTACTGTCTCCTGTGGTAACATTGTTAAACAATTTAAATCATTTAAAGTTGTAGCCGAAGAATTCTGTGAAAAGAATTTTTGAATGCGATCACGAATGAACTCAAAATCTTGTGCGTTATAAAGTACAGGGTCCTCCAAATAATATTTTTTTGCGGGACCTTTCAGTTTAGTTTTAAGATAATCGACAGTTTGTTCATTAGTTATTTCCTTAATTTTCTGATAAGTTAAAATTTGGTTAAAGAAATGGTTAATTAATTCGGGGTCGCCGTAAAAATCATCAACAACGTACTCAAAATTCTTAGAATTAGCCATGATGATATCACCTTAAAAGTTTAACTTTTTTTTTTTTTTTTTTTTTTTTTTAGACACAGGTAAAATATCATAAAATAAGAAAATAAAAAAAGCAACAATTTTAAACAAACCACACTTGATAATTTATTTAAAAATCATTAAATATTTAATCTTAGAAGTATTAAAGAAAAATTAACTATAAATCATAAATAGTGGTTTCAACTACAAAAATAAATATAATATACCAAAATATAACACGGAGAAAAATATACTTTTCCGTCATGAAAAATTTTAGCTATAAAATGCAATGTTTATAAATATCAAAATTTGAAAGTCTATGAATGTTAAAAAGCCATTCTGTCTTACCTGAACACAATTATACCTTTTAAAACCTTATTATTATTTTTTAAACATCTACAGCAAAAATTTTTTTATTAACTAAATAAAATTCAATGAGTGCTAATCGTTTAAACATATATTGCTCATATTATATATCTAGATCCTTTTAAAAATATAAAAACATTACTTGAAACTATACGGAAATAATATTTCATCAATGTAAAAGTTCTAGCAAAATTGAAAATTTCCTTTTTTTTTATCAACCTTTTACAAAATAAAGACTTACATCTATAAAAAAATATCCATAGCGCTTTTTTTTTGCAAAACATATTAATAGAAAAAGAAAGCACAAAATACTGTATTTAAATTCCTATTCCGGATCGTATTCGCTAAACTTTAAATCACTGAATGAATTAAAAACGAAAACAAAATTTTTCTTTGTGGTTATTCATTGAGAAAGATATTTCTTTCGTAACGTGAATTTTATCTTGTAGCTGAATAAATTTGGATTGTCTGAAAACAAAGTTCACAAGAGTTGGCTAAATTGTGGTACTCAGCTAAATACTAAAGGTCAGAATGCAGCGTTGAATTAGATGCAGATAATATTCATTTCTTGTGTTTTAATTGTTGCACGGCGATGAAAATCAATTTTTCGATGACTGAGAAGAGAAACAGAACACAAGAAGTTCACGAAGTTCAAGACAAAATAGCATATTCACTTTAGGTGCGGGCGAAGGTTTTATGAATGAAACATCACTCATTGAAGAAAACCACATGTTGAAAATCATTGATTCCATCAGGGATTGATTATCATTTTTCACAGAACAATTATGCAGCATAAAACACTAAGATGAAATAATTCGATGATGCTCCGACGCTGAATAATTTGCGACGAATAATTAAATTAATTTACTTCGATGAAAATCACATCGCATATCTCACACAAAAAGGATTAAGTTTGAAGTTAGCAACTTTCGATGATAGGTAAAAACCACAGTCACAGGCAGGCTCCAACAAAGCATTCTCAGAATGAAAAAATATAGTCAGAAAAGTTGCAAATTAATAGGATTTTATTTTTTTTTTCGTTTCGTGGCCCCAATGACACACCCTTTAGAAATTGTCGTGCGAAAACGATCACATCCTGGTCACGGCACCAATGCATATGAAAGATATTTATCGTGTTCATTTATGCATATAGAAGAGTTTATCGTGGGAAGTAATTTCAAGGGGTGATTATTGAGAAGATGTCAAAGTTGGCGAATCCTTTGAAAAACCTAAAGGATTTACTTTTACGGAGTGAAATAATTTGTTAAAACAAGAAGGTATAGTGGCACTTGGTTGTTTTGGCAATCCGCAGAGTGCGTTTCCTGGGTACTGAAGTACTAAACTGGAGTGTAGTTTTCCCTTTTATTTTGTATGGTGAAGCAAGGAAGACGAAAATCACATCACTAGAGTTAATGTTCTTTAATTGGAGAAAGATGTCACACTTCACAATCTTCCACAATAGTGATATTTTGATCAATCAAAGTTTCAGATTTTTTTAAATGAATCTGATGAATATTGGTGAGGTGACATTTTAAATTTAAAGTCAGGGGTGAAGAACACAAACATAATCCAAAGAATAATCCAGAAATGCTGTTGAACGGGTCCGATCAAGTTCACGTAATCCAAAGAGTTTTAAGAACATCAAGGTGATTTTTCGTTATAAAACCAAAGGGTGGCCAAAGGGGCCAAGACATTTTTAGATGTTTATGAGATGAAGATCAGAGGGCAAGTGTTCTATCCGATATGAAAGTGGGCGCAAGGAAAAACACGCCAAGCGAGATACATTTCAAGCCAAGAGAATCGCATTTTTTTGCGTGGGAAATGTAACCGTTACTTATATACATATCAACTTCATAATTGACGTCATTGGAAGGGAAAAATCTTTTGGCGAAGATTGCACTTTGGCTAAAAAGAGAGATTAAGAATTTTACCGTTAATTATTGTTTTGGGAATAGGGCTTTCGAGGAATGCAGCAAAGGCGCCGTTTAAATGCTACAGACATCTGGAACAATATGCGAGACAAAGCTGACCATGAAAAGGAAAACATTTTATGCCTTGTATAATTTCATTTCTTTTGATATGTGGGAGACCGAATAAGTACGTTAATGATAATTTAAAAACAATATGCATGATTTTGACTAAAAGTCTTTCGTTGAAAGAGAAAGATAAAAAGGGTGCGCTTTTTAACAGCCGGGAATGTATATGAATTACGATTATGCAGAAAGGGGGAAATATATTTGATAAAATACATAAAATATAGATTGCTTTAATTTTTTGAAAGGAATATATATGGTATCTTTACCATAGATGGATTTTTTTATCGTGTTCGGGTCGGGTTTCGGGTTAACTTGAATTTTCTGGCTTGGATCGGGTTGTGACATGAAGGAATTTTTTTGTCGGGTTCGGATCGGGTTACGGTTCGATAAAATTTTTGACGGGTTCGGGTTTGGGTTTTGGGTTAACTTCAATTTTCAGTCGGGTTGCTTTTCGACTTTGTGTTTCGAGTTAATTTTAATTTTCAGGTTTGGGTTATGTTTCGGGTTAAATTAAATTTTCAGGTTCAAATCGGTTTTTGGGTTAACTTAAAATTTCAGTTTCGATCGAGTTGCGTGATTACGAAATTTAATTTGTCGGGTTCGGATCTGGTTACGGTTCGATAGATTTTTATCGGGTTCGGGTCGGGTTTCAGGTTAACTTGAATTTTCTGGTTTGGATCGGGTTGTGACACGAAGAAATTTATTTTGTCGGGTTCGGATCGGGTTACGGTTCGATAGATTTTTTTTGTCGGGTTCGGGTTAACTTAATTTTCACTTTGGGTTAGGTTTCGGGTTAAACTAAATTTTCAGGTTCGGGGTCAACTTAAATTTTCAGTATCGGGTCGGGTTTCTTGACGATGAAATTTATTTTTCGGGTTCGGATCGGGTTACGGTTCGATGGAATTTTTTTCCTGGTTTGGGTTGAGTTTCGGGTTAACTATTATTTTCGAGTTTGGGTCGGTTTTCGACACGAAGGAATTTATTTTATCGGATTCGGATCTGGTTACGGTTCGATGGAATTTTTATGTCTTGTTCGGGTTGGCTTACTGGTTAACATCGAATTTTTAGGTTCGGGTCGCGTTGCGACATGAAGGAATTTATTTTGTCGGGTTCGGATCGGGTTACGGTTCGATGTTTTTTTTGTCGGGTTCGTGTTGGATTTCGGGTTAACTTTAGTTTTCCGGTTCGGGTTGCGACTTGAAGGAATTTATTTTGTCCTTTTAGGATCGGGTTACGGTTCGATGGAATTTTTCTGTCGGGTTCGGGTCGACTTCGAATGGAATTTTCAGGTACGAGTTGGGTACAACACCATATTTTGACAAAGAACTGGTCATTTTTCAATTAGCCTAACGCTATCTAGGCTCTTTGCAATAAGTCTGAAATATGTCAGGCTGATTGAAAAATAAATTACCATATTCCAATTAGCCTAACGCTGTCTAGGCTCTTTGCAATAAGCCTGAAAAACATCAGTCTGATTGGGATAAAGGAAATGATTCTCCAATTAGACCGGCTCTTTGCAAAGAGCCGGATTTCCCAATTAGCCTACGACATATACATACATACCTTTTCATGAGAAAAAGTCTCTGCATGATGGGTACCATTAATTGTTTCGGTGATTCTGTGCATTCATCTAACGTTGCTGAATAAGCTAAAAAATAATATAGACTTAAGAGCATAACTACTTCCCTTACAGGCCAGATTTAGATCCGAGATCAGATAGTAATGATTTGTTCTTCAAAATGAAATCTGACATTCGTAGTAGTCCAGTAGAAATAGCATAAAAAAGGGCCTTGCCTTACAAAAATTCGGGTAGTTCTAATTTTTGGGTATGTTGTAAAGGTTGACCTGACCCTCTAATAAAAAAACCAAGTTTTCGACCTTCTAGACCTTGTGCGTTTTTCACAATATTGAAAAAACCAATATTTTTCGGCACTTTTTTCAATTTTTCTTAAATAACTCAATTTTAGTGCATATTATAGAAAAAAGCACTGTAACCATTTTGTAGAGAATAAAATTCTCTACAACATGCAGTATTCAGGTTTGTAAATTGTCCAAATAGGGAGTAAGATACGGAGCCGGGAAAATAGGGTAAAATTTGCAAAAAATGGAAAAATCCACTAAAGACGTTAGTTTTTGCTTAATAACCTACTTTTAGTGCGTCTTAGAGACAAAAGCACTATCAACATTTTGCAGAGCATAAAATTCTCTACAACATGCAGTATTCAGGTTTGTAAATTGTCCAAATAGGGGGTAAGATACGGAGCCGGGAAAATAGGGTTAAATTTGGAAAAAAATGTAAAAATCCACAAATGACGTTAGTTTTTGCTTAATAACCCACTTTTAGTGCATTTTAGAAACAAAATTGTCATAATCAACTTTTTAGAGCATTAATAACTTGTTAGGCAGTATTTTCCTGTTTTCATCCAAAATCTTTTTGCTGTGATTTTAAAGGTTTATTACAAATAATTAATTTTATAATAAATGAAACTATCGACTATTTCATGCTCTAAAAAGTTGATTATGACAATTTTGTTTCTAAAATGCACTAAAAGTGGGTTATTAAGCGAACACTAACGTCATTTGTGGATTTTTACATTTTTTCCAAAGTGAACCCTATTTTCCCGGCTCCGTATCTTACCCCCTATTTGGACAATTTACAAACATGAATACTGCATGTTGTAGATAATTTTATGCTCTACAAAATGTTGAAAGTGCTTTTGTCTTTAAAACGCACTAAAAGTAGGTTATTAAGCAAAAACTAACGTCTTTAGTGGATTTTTGCAAATTTTACCATATTTTCCCGGCTCCGTATCTTACCCCCTATCTGGACAATTTACAAATCTGAATACAGCATGTTGTAGAGAATTTTATGTTCTACAAAATGGTAAAAGTGCTTTTGTCTCTAAAACGCACTAAAAGTAGGTTATTAAGCAAAAACTAACGTCTGTAGTGATTTTTCGCATTTTTTTGCAAATTTTACCCTATTTTCCCGGCTCCGTATCTTACCCCCTATTTGGACAATTTACAAACCTGAATACTGCATGCTGTAGAGAATTTTATGCTCTACAAAATGGTGACCATGCTTTTTTCTGTAAAATGCACTAAAATTGAGTTATTTAAGAAAAATAAAAAAAGTGCCAAAAAATATTGGTTTTTTTAGTATTGTGAAAAACGCACAAGGTATAGAAGGTCGAAAACTTGTTTTTTTTTATATTAGAGGGTCAACCTATAATAAATGAAACTATCGACTATCTCATGCTCTAAAAAGTTGATTATGACAATTTTGTTTCTAAAATGCACTACAAGTGGGTTATTAAGCAAAAACTAACGTCATTTGTGGATTTTTACATTTTTTCCAAATTTAACCCTTTTCCCGGCTCCGTATCTTACCTCCTATTTGGACAATTTACAAACATGAATACTGCATGTTGTAGAGAATTTTATGCGCTACAAAATGGTGAAAGTGCTTTTGTCTCTAAAACGTACTAAAAGTAGGTTATTAAGCAAAAACTAACGTCTTTAGTGGTTTTTTGCATTTTTTGCAAATTTTACCCCAGTTTCCCGGCTCCGTATCTTACCCCCTATTTGGACAATTTACAAACCTGAATGCTGCATGTTGTAGAAAATTTTATGTTCTACAAAATTGTAACCATGCTTTTTTCTGTAAAATGCACTAAAATTGAGTTATTTAAAAAATTCGAAAAAAGTGCCGAAAAATATTGGTTTTTTCAATATTGTGAAAAACGCACAAGGTCTAGAAGGTCGAAAACTTGGTTTTATTGTTAGAGGGTCAACCTTTACAGCATACCAAAAAATCAGAACTACCCGAATTTTTGTAAGGTAAAATGCTATTTCTACTGGACATGGTGGTCGAAATTCAAGCTAGAACTTTTGGATCTACCTAACACAGCATTTATTTTATCAGATGAAACTTTTTTTTAAAAAAATTAGCAGATTTCCTCTTATTTTGTATCGCATATAATGGTAGATTTAGATTGTATTTAGATGTTTATCTGGGTAATTATAGTTTTTATTAATTTGGATTTTTATAAATTGCAAAATATATTAAAAGTAAATATTAGAAAAACAATTACTAAGAGAAATTTACTTCATTAATTGCTAAAAGGTATTAAAAAAACAGTAAATAAAACAGTAAAATAAAGTTTTATGTGCAAACTGGCTACATACAAATCGGTTTCACCGAAGCGATTTTCTAGACAAATGAGCATATTCTACAGATGCACGATCTAGAATGTATAATATATTGATTTGTCTTGAAAATGGCTTCGGTGAAGCCGAAACCTATAGATAGTTAGACGAGACGAAATTAATACGATGAGTAAATTTGACGAAAATTATGATTTAAATATATATATATACAAACTTGTTTATATTTCAGACTTGGAAAGTAAAAAAAAAAAATCAATTTCTATTTATTGGAAACGTTTGTGCTAGTATTTTTTTTCTTTTCTAACAGAAGTTTCTGGCACAAATGAGGAACAGATATTTTCATTCGTAATTTATTTAATGAACTTTAATTCATCTTCTATCTCAAACCTTTATCTATTATTGTGAAAATAATTGGACGAAAATCACAAAGCAGCCGTTTTTGTTTTGGTGCTTAGATCCCGCTTTATTTATGTAGCTGATGTATTTTATTGATTTCTCCAACTCTGATGTTACATCTCTTCTAAAACTAAGGTATCACGCGATACGATAATTTTATTTCTTCATAAATGTTATTTTATTTTTTCCAAGCATTAGAGACAGTTATTATATGTATTAGCAAAAGCACCTGGTCAGAAATGTCTGAATATTTTTTAATGGTAAGAATTTTAAAAATAGAAAATCATTTCTTTCATACTTAATCAAATTAAAATGTCCATCATTTGAATCGATTTGAAAATGTGATATTATATAATTTTTTCTGCATTCTGTTTTTACTTTCTTCTATCTTTAAAAGAAGAAAGTATTGGATTCATGAAAATTTTCAACTTCCGGTTTTCGACGGATTTATACGTTTTAGAAGGTCCTGAACACGATTTGACTGTTTTTAGAAAATGTCTGTCTGTGAGTCTGTTTGTCTGTATGTGACACAAATTTTGTGGGCGCTCTATCTCAAGAACTAATGCTCGAAATTTAATAAAACTTTATATTCAGTTAGTCCCTGATATAAATTGGTGCTGATTAGTTTTTGGTAAAAATCGCCCAGCAGGTGGCGCTGCTATGCAGCATTTTTCGCGATTTCCGCAATAGGTCTATCTCAAAAACTAATGCTCGGAATTTAATAAAACTTTATATTCAGTTAGTCTCTGATATAAATTGGTGCTGATTAGTTTTTCGTAAAACTCGCCCAACAGGTGGCGCTGCTATACAGCATTTTCCAGGATTCACACGATTTTGGCGATAGTCATATCTCACGAAATAATGCACGGAATTTAATAAAACTTGAGTTTCAGTTAGACCTTGATATAAATTGGTGCTGATTCTTTTTAGTGCATGCGAAACCTGTGTGAGATAGAAGAAAGTTTTGGGATTGACACATCCGACTAGTTTTAATATTATTAAAACTGTTCTGAGCCATTTCTTGACTGTTCTTTTGTAACTTTCTTTTTCTCTCTTTTACGGTAAGCATGGAAACATGGGCACTATAATGTCTTATTTTACGCTCAATTACTTTATAAGTACATATATACAAACTAATTTGCTCTTTATTTACTATCAATTTTATTATTAAATTTTTACATCATTAATGATTATTATTATTTACTAAATTGTTATAATCTGATTATGCTTAGTTAAATTTTACAAATATGTAATGAGAACTGCGTTCAATAAGCGGCGTTATATTCAATAAGCAAAAAATTTCGAAAAGAATTGGAAAACCACGAAGCCGCTTTAGTATAACAACCTACACACTTGAGGAATACAAAAAAATGTAAAAATAAAACAAATTGGAAATTTTGACCCAAAGAAATAAATTTCCTACTCTACTACACAACGTTTTTAAACATAAATGCATAAAATTAGCAAGCTTGACTGTTGAAGCGATTTGGAATCGAATAGCGTTTTCTATTTTTTGATAAATACATTACTTATCGAGTTATATTTGATTCTTCTTACGTTCTGACAAGTTTTTCCCCTTGCTCGTGCTTCCGCGTTGAAAATTTGGTTCAAAGCACCGAATTTGATAGTATTTTCTGAAAAATCTTCAGCTTCTACCAAAAAATGGAAAACGTATTTCGATTACATATTTCTGAATAAGAACATCTGACAATTTCATGCATTTCCGAGCAAAAATGAATTCAGAAATGTGTCAAAAAGAGCAATTTTGGATTTGAGAACAGCGCCGTGAATTCTATTGAAAATTCTGGTTTCAAGAAGCCATTAATAATAAATTATGGAGTTTAACCCTAGTTTCCCCTGATGGTTATTTTCTTTAATCGTTTGTATTTAGTAAGTGTATTGAACATTCTATAGAAAAAATATTAATTTTCTCAAATTTAATTAGAAAAAATTAGCTTTCTGCATTAGCTTTTATATATTGGATAATGCCCTGAATTGGTATCTCATAATATAAGACTATTTTCTTTCTGAATTTTCATGGTTTTATGCAAGTTTATTTATTTTTTTATTATTTTTTTTAATGTTCAAGTGAATGTTCAGTTTGACTCAAGAAAATCAGTATTTTGTCGGACTGCCTTTGATTAATCTCTGCGCTATTTTAAAATATCAAAATTTATACTAGGACTTCCCTCAAAGGGATTAGTCTGAGTGATATTGCTGAGAACATAGGGTTAACAATTACAATATAAAGAAAAAGAGCAAATTAAATGATAGAATTACAAAATATCATATATAAATTCATATACACTGTTAAAAAAATAGAAAAGAAGTACCGTTCATCAGATGTGTTGTCATATATTTTTTAAACATGTGGCAAAGAATCTCATTTTCTTAAGCGCGTATTGCGCAAAACTTAAAAAAATAAAAATAAAACTAAAAAACGCCGGATCTTTTAAAACGCCAAGCTTTTTAAAGTTACGTAATTTGCAGCCAATAGATTATTCTATCAAGCGTGGCTTAACGCAAATTTAATTTCATTGTTGCACCTTTTTTTGTGTGTGAATTAAAATTTTTCTTCCTTGATTATATATCTGTTATTTGTATAACTGTTTATAGAAACACTTACACTTCAAACCACATTCATAGCATGCTTTGCTACAAACCAGATTGCAAAACTATAGTCTAAATTACTATTAAAGTATACAAAAAATCTTTCGATGACTTCTGTAAAATAACTTTTATATTAAATCTCCATATCGGCAAAATGGAAAAATTATATGTATTTCACAGTTAAGCTTAACAGATACTTCTTGATTATTCTCTAGGTGGCTCGGCCTCCTGCGCCTTTACTGCGCCAATCCGCAGACTTTTCTTTTGCCTGTCTGTCTGTCTTTCCACAATCTGTCTGTTTCCCTATCCGTTCTTCTGCCCGTTTCTCTAACCGATTGTCTATCTCTCTACACGTCTCGCTACCTGTCTCTATAATTCTCTACCGGTCTCGCTACCCGCCAATCTATTTCTCTAACCGTCTGTCTATCCGTCTAACTACTTGTATGTCTAGCCGTGTCTCTATCCACTTCTCTACCCATTTGTCTATCTGTCTCACAACTTGTCTATCTGTCTCTCTACCCGTCTGGCTATACGCCTCTCTACCCATCTTCTTACCCATCTCCAAACCCATTTACTGTCTCTCTACTCGTCTGTATACCCGTCTCACTATCCGTCTGTTTTTGTGCCCGTCTCGCTACCAATCTCATTACCCGTCAGTCAACTCGTCTCTGTAGTCATCTCTCTACTCGTCTCTTTAGCTACCACGCTACGCGTCTCCTTTCTCGCTACATTCCTGTCTACCCTCTTTTTACCTTTCTCTCTAGCTGTCTGTCTATTCGTTTCGCTACCCGTCAGCCTACCTATGTCGCTACTCGTCTCTCTGCCCATCTCACTACCCGTCTGTCTACCCGTTTGTTTACTCGTCTTTCTACCTCTCGCCACCTCTTCCCAATATTTAAACAATTCATTTAATATACAGAAGCCGTTTATCAGTTATTAAATGCAAACAGAAGTAATTTATCTAATAAGTGTAATCATATGCAATTTTTTTTTAAATACATACACAAACCTGAATAATAATTCATCAATTTTGAGTTTATGGTTGTTTATATCATTTGACAGTAAATCTCAACTTCTTAAACCTGAATTGTTTCAACCTTTTTAAAAAAACCACAAGGTCTGCATAACTGCAAAGTACCCTGAAGGCTATATTAGCTACATGTTATTAAGGTAAGTGAAAGCTTCGTTATCGCGTTTGCAGAAAATTGCTTATGTCAGAAAGCGTGGCTTAACGCCATTTTAAATTCATTAGTGTAACTTTCTTTTTTTTCTTTTTTTCTTTTTATTCTTTTTTTGGGGGGCGGGGGGGGGAGGGTTTCAAATATATACATATAAATTAAAACTTTTGCCTCCATGCCATTAGTGTTGTTTGTATTATTAACTAATACCTTGTAGACCGAGCTTCATTTGAAACAAATGTAAAAAACTTCTTCCACAGTTTTTTTAGGAGAAACTTTCGTAATTGGGCCTAAAGCCACTCGGAGCATTTAATATCATTATTGTAACTCTTATAGAGTTAAAACAATATTGTTGCTAGCTTTACTCTTGTTTGAGACCAGCCTTGCCTGTGTATCTGAATGGGGAAAAGTTTCGTATCCAATATCGTTTGGCGAAAAAAATTTTAAATGGTGCCAAAAGGTAGTTTAGCATCTTACAAAATTTTTCAAGAGAGCGGTAAAACATGTTTTTCAAATATTTACAAACATACGTTTATTAAAGCATGTTTTTGCACCATCTTAAAAATTTAAGCACGATGCTAAAATAAAATTTTATCGCCATATTCGATATTTTAATAAGTAATGAAAATACATAAACAAACTTATTTAACAAACCTAAGAGGCATTTTTGTGATATATAATTGTTATTGTCAGGAGAGTAAATTGTAAACAATTAATAAACGGCTAGTAAATAATAAATCATCATCATCATATATATTATTTCTCCTGTCAACATCCCTTTTTCTCTGAAAATATGAAACGCAGAACGACGAATGAGATAGCATATGAAAGGATTTTGAACAGGCTTCTGTCATAGCACACTTAACATTTCGTTAAAAGATGTTTTTGATTAAAATTTGCTGATAATTAAAAATTAAATCGGCATTGTTTTCATAAAAGAAATGAATGGTTTTTCTCGAAATATTGTTGCCAAAAAAAATAAAATACCACATGATATGATGCTCAGCAATTATAATAAAAACACCGCACGGGTTTATTTTATATTTATGATTGAAAAGCGAAATTGAAATTGAAATGTTTAGATTTATATTTCTATGTCTCATGTTTTTCCCGAAGTGGATGACGTCATCCTCTAATGCAGTTAAAATACGATTGTTAATTTTTTTTCTCGCGCGTGCCTTTAGCAATCTTGGATCAGTTTTTAACTTTGATGGAATAAATTACACGATATTCTGGCTTGACTAACAACTAAATGTTGTTTGCAGATATTTTTATCCTTTCTTTTTCTTTAGAAGTTAAAATATGCATCTAATAAATATTGCATATTGATAAAAAAATGGTACTTCTCTATTATCCCGTCGACTAATTTTCATAACAAAAAACTATCGCCAAACAAACGGGAGAACGTTGCCATTGGAATATCAAAATAAATAAATAAATAAAATATAAGAATTTAAGGACACAATTGTTATTTTAATTAAAGAAATAACTAATAAATCAGTAAAATATAATGAATAATGGAAATTTGAAAAAAAATAATAATTTGTACTAATAATCAGATTTTAACGAAATTGAAATGGGACCCCCTTGGGGCCTTACTCTTTCAAACAAAATAAAAATTATCAAAATCGATGCACATTTACGAGAGTTATGCGTGAACAACATAATTACATACATACGGGTCGAATTGATCACCTCCTCCTTTTTTTAAGTCGGTTAAAAATACACGCAAATGTCGAATTAAAAACCGTACGGTATCTTGATGACGTAACAAACCCGTATAATGCTTCTGACATCAAGTAAATGGGATTGCATTTTTGGCGTTTAATCTTACAGTTTGGCGATAGTTTTTTGTTATGAAAAGTGGTCGACGGCATAATAGAGAAGTACCTAAAAATATTAGATTTCAGTGCCCTCTGGTAGCATATAAAATCTAATAATGAAGAAGTGGTCCGTATAAAAATGCAAAACATAACATTATACGCTTGATATATGTAAATCTTTTTCTATTTTTTAATATTTCCGAAGGCACAGATAAAAAGGTAAAAATCTCTTTTCCAAATGCCATTACAATTTAATATATAATATATACAAAATAGAGAAATATCTGCAAAAAAATATATTTACATAACACTACATCTGCAAAAAAATAAGATTTAGAAAAAGTAAGCCAAATTCTGCAGATCCCAACAATCACATCGAAAAACTTATCACCAAAAAAGAACTCGCCAAATCTTACGGCACAAGAGATGGAGTTTTCCCTCTGAATGCAGAATATTAGTTTTTTTTCCTTGTACGATGGGTGATTATAATATAATTGTTTCATTTCACGTACTACATACCGTTTTATATACTGGTACTTTTATGTTATCCTGGCGCAGTTGATAAATCGCCGAATATTGTTCCTATAACATTTTCATATTGAATTCATTTCATTTAAATATAAACCTTTCGCTCATTTAATTTAAAATACATGCCTTTCATTAATCCCATTTAAAATGCCAAAAAGAGAAAAAAATAATGCCATAAATAGAAACCTTTTATTTAAACACCAAAGAGTTTTTTTTTTTAATTTACACACGCGAAATAAAAAAAGCTGCTATTGCTGAGATTTGCGCCAAATCTCTAATACCAAGTCTACCAAAGTTATTGCGGGGTTTTTCTTTCAAACAGAAAAAAATCCAGATTAATTTTCGATTTGTACTAAATTGAAATATATTTATTGTGCTGAATATTAGTGCGTGCATATTTTTTTGCTCCATGTACTCCATGAACTTTTCAATTCCGATTGTCTACGAAAATCTCCCGCCGGTGAAAATGACGTACGCACAAAATTTAGTGACGTATGTACTTTAATTGTGCTTTTTTATCTATTTTTTTAATATAATTTCCAAACGGTTTGACACTTATTCTTGGTAATAAATAGACGTCGTTGTCACCTTTATATGTACCTGCTGTAAAAATTTGAACGAAATCCGTTAAATATTTTTTGAGTTATGCTTGACGAAAGGTTTTAATATCCATCGTAGCTATATATGGGGCAAAGTAATACTGCGCTGTGTATGAGTCTTCGTTGCACTCAGACAATTACAAAAATGTTAAAATTTATCATAACATATTAAAATTTATTAAAATGTTATTTTTTTCTCTTTACTCCTTAGATAGACACGAACCTCAGAACCCCCCCCCCCCCCCTCCTCACCTAAACTGAGTTTGTTTTTCTTTTACTGATTTAATTGCAATATGGTCAAGTTATATTTTGTTCCACTTTTATTTTTATTTTATAAATATTCCATTGCAAATATTTTATTATATAAGATAAACGGTATCAGTGGTGGACACTGTACCAGTAATGGACATGTTTAAATTAAAACTAATAAATAAATAAATAAATAGTCTTTGAATGTCGCGCACAGAGACTCGCGACCTTGTAGAGTTTTTGATAGAACCCTTTACTTTTAACACCCCTAAGTATAGAGATTTCAAGCAATCAATTCCGGAGCGAAGTGATTTCAATATAAGCAATATGACCGAATCATCTTATCTTCATTTCTTGTAGTCTGGAATAATGTAAGCCAATTATTTTATTTTATTTTATTATTTTTCATTTTGTTTTTTATTTTATTTTGTTTTATTTTATATTTTATTTTATATTTTTGCCTACGTTTAAGCAATTTTTTTTTGTACTTTTTGCTTTAATATAACTAAAATTGACATGCAGAATTCATTTATTGTGTTTATTTTAAAATTTTCGATCAACTTTATGCATTTTTTATGAATGTCCACCTCTGGTACCGCGAAATAACACCATAACCAATAGTGGATTGCCCTGTCAAAAACTGAAATCTTGGTGAGAGGGGACGATGTTCAGAACAATGTGCGACATCTAAAGACAGAACTGGATTTGGAGAACCTATTTTGGGGATAACCAACTAGGGCGCAAATGGATTAATACATTTTTGGGAAGTAATACATAAGTAATTCAACAGTTGCATCTCGCATAGCTCATTAACAGTAACAAGAGATGTATCAATGTAAAAAAAAAAGAAAAAAAAAGAAAAAAAAGAAAAAAAAACTGTTTAAATTGGTCAAGGAGATCCACAGCTAATCGACAGAAATGGGCCTTCAATTAATACTTGAAGATTCAAAAATAGTGTTTAACGCCGACGAGACAGCATTTTTTCTAAATTCTGCAACCAGTAAGTTTCTCTCGTTAAAAGGGGACAAAACCGTTTATTTAAGTTTACAATTTCTGTAAAGTAATCTTTTCCTTATTTAATCGCAGAAACATAAACTGAAGATTACTTGACTCCTTTTAACTATTTTTATGCGATGCATTGCCTAAAAAGAAAAAATCAATCAATCAATCCGCATGAGTCATTCTTTTTTATTTTTTGATCATCTTAAATCTGTCGAATTGATTTGGCAGCATATTGTAATCATGCAGTTCAGGCATGCTAGTCTAGTTTCATACACACGGATTTGAATTATATTCGCAAATATACTTAAATATTGCTCATTTGTATGCTCCTTTTTTTTCATCCATTTTTTATAGTTTTTTTTCTACTCTTTTATCAATTAATAATTTAATATTAAATAAATTATGATTATACGTTGAGATAACAATTTGGAAATTCTGACTAGATAGTTTAAATTATGCTTTTTTTCTTTCCTGTTGCCATATCTTAAAAAAAAACATAGAGCAAAGATTATAATTTATTTACTAAATTCTCTAAATTTCGCTCGAATTATTTATTCGAGAACCAAATTGTTCGAGCAGTGGAGCGTTCGATAACAGAGTTTCTACTGTAGCAGTAAAAAAAAAATAAAAAAAATAATAAGTTAATAAGAAAATTAACTTTTATATATATTTAGTCGTGAATTGCAGAGAAATTTTGCTGTATTTCTAGTCTCAGACAAATATTTTCCCGAGAAGGATTTGATCTTTAATTCAGCAAAACACACTCAGAGTTTAACATTAACTGTCAGAGATAATAAAATAAACAGTCAGAGGTTTATGTATATATATGTATGTATGTATAATCGCAATTAAATTTAATTTTTCAGCTGCTTCTTAACTTTAAATAAATATTTTTGTGGAAAACTGTATTAAAACTTTTATAAATTAAAAGAACTTTTTCAGCATTTCAATATTTTTTAGATTCATTCGGACGAAAAACCACTTTCAAATCTTTAATTAATTTACTCTTTTCCTTAATATTATTTTTTATTAAAGCATTTAGTATTTTCAGATTAATCTGCGAATTTTTTCATTTTTTAATCGAAATCCAATTCCTAAAGGTCTCTTTTTTTTATTCATTTTTTTTCCTGTTTGAAATCAAGTAGAATAAAATTCCAGTATAAAGAATGCTTTTAAAAAAGTAATAAAATGCTAATTTTAGGAAAGTAATTATTTTCGTACTTTGTCGGCAATTGTAATGCCAAAATAAACACAACACTGTATATATAAAAAAGAAAAAGAAAAAAGAAATGAAAATGTGATTTGTTGCTTATTATTGATATTAGTTCAACAATGATACATTTGCGTTTTGTTGCTTATTATTGATATTAGTTCAACAATGATACATTTGCGTTTTGTTGCTTATTATTGATATTAGTTCAACAATGATACATTTGCGTTTTGTTTTAAAAAAATATTTAATTTCTTTTTGAAAAAACAAATATATACATTCTTAATTTATACAAATCAGTTTAGTTTTGATTTAAAGCTTTTTTCATAATTATAACACAAGAAGATTTCTAGCAGGAAAAAAGGAAAATTCTTTGCAAAAGGGACATTTATTTATGCATAAAGTGTTATGTGTTTTTTGTAGTACTTTATTTTCTCATATAAATTGCTGTTGCGAAACAAACCACTTCATTTTAATGCTGAGCGAAAAAATAAATTTCATTGAAAGACTAATGAGAAAAAAAAAAAAAAAAAAAAAAAAAAGAAGGAGAAGAAAAAACACTTTGTTGTAATAAAGAATTTCTTTTATGAAACTTGAAAGAAAAATTATACCGCTCATCTATCGTTTTAATTCGTTTATTTGTTTTCACTTTAATTTTCATCTTGTCAAAAAAAAATTTACAGATTTTTACAAAAACTTCTAAGAATACATTTTGTTATACAATGAAGTCATATTTGATACTATTTTTTCTGAATGAATAATGAATATAATTGAATATGATAATCGAACTTCCGATAACGAATATAATTGAACGAATGATTTTTGTTGAGATAGGACTTTAATAAATTTTCGGCTTAATTGTTCTGAAAATTGCTGTCATAAACCAAAAGTAATAAATTTAGGTTTTTATTTTTCACGTTTATATAAAAACTGGGACAATCCAAGAGCACGTAGGATTATAAACCAAGGGTGCCTGACCTTTAGAGTTCAGGTCACATTTGCGAAAAATATTGTCTCGGACTGCGCATATAATATCATAGAAATAGGGGTCATGAAAATCAATATAGTATCATCTAAATTACATAATCTCGGAATGCTATATTAATATCAACAATAATTGCTTATCAAAAAGGTCTTGTAATCTTCGACTTCCTTTGTAATAGAAATGCTTTTAAAATTGATCAGCAGATAAGACGGAACATTGATGTTAGTCGCATAGTATTGTGTTGTTTCAACTTAGACATGCAAAACATTTGCATTTATTTTTCGAATATAAAATAAAAGTCCTTAATAAATGTGCAAACGGGCCAAAAGAAATGCCAAAATAAACATTTTTAATACGAACATATAATTTTGACATCATATTTGGCGTTTTTCGCAAATTTTACCCTTAGGATAAGTCATTCAGTCAAGTACAATAGTAGGTACAATCAGTCTTTTGTATCTAATTTGAAAACAAATGAACATGAAAACATGAAATTTAGAAGAATTGTGCTTTAAAAGGTTATTTATCTAATTTTACTTAATGTTAATATCAAACATGATTTACAAATATTGCAATTTTTGCAGAAGTCCACTGTTTGATAAAAAAAAAAAATAAATAAATAAATGGCAGTCTTTTGTGAAAAAAAAAATTAAATACACGAATTTTAGTAAGACATATGTCCGACCCTACTTGTAATGCCTTTATGGCATCGACGGTCCATGCTGTCGATTAAGTTATCGGACACTGGAATGGAAACAACGCCCGTGCATGGATCAGTTCTTGTTCTAGTTCATTTAACGACTTCGGGGGAGGACTTACGTCAGCCACCTGTCTGCCGAGATATTTTCAAAGATGCTCTATTGGATTAAGGCCCAAAGATTGAGCTGACCATTCCATTCGCTCCAAACCTTAATCCTCAAGATATTCATCAACGACTCTAGCTCGGTGCGATTGAGCATTCTCATCCTTTAAGATGAATTCAACACTAATAGCACCAGGCTATGGTGTGACATACGGAGGAAGGATCTCGTTCCGATATCCCACAGCAGTCAAAGTTCCTCCATGGCACACATGGAGGAACGCTGAAATATTAATTAAAATATAATGAATGATTCCAGCCCAAACCATGATTTCACCTACACTATAACTTATGTCTTTCAGCAATGTTACATTGGTAGTATTTGATGCCTCGTTCTATTCAGATCAGCACACAAACTGAATCACTCTCCAAAGCAAACCAGGATTCGTTTGCAAAGAGCACAGAAGACCATAGTTGTCTGGTCCTGGTAACGTGCTCTCTTGTCCAAAATAAACAGGCACTGTCGATTAGGAGCGACACACAACGGGTCGTTTTCTTAGAGTCCTTAAATGTGAAGATGTCTGCTCACCGCAGTAGTAGATATTATTATCATCCTTGTAGCGCTACGATGATCTTAAATGTGCTGAGCCACAGCGGTGTTCCTCCTCCTTCGGGCCAAAAGAGCTGGACAGACATATTGAGCAGGGATTATAACCCGTTAGCGGTCTGGAACAAGCCTTCTTGATGTTGAATTTTTGGATTCGCATTGCTCCTAGAGTCTTTGGTCCACACTAACAGACACATTAAAACTCGACCGACATCCGCTTGTAATAACCTCATTTCTATCCATCCGATTGCCCGCCATTTTTAAAAATTAACCAAATAATATCTCCTAGATGTGGAAAACAATATTTTAGTACCAACAATTGAAGATCAACAAGTATAAAAAAAATTCCACACAAATTACGGAATTGGGATATTCGCAGTTTCCCCTTGACTACCATATAAATGCCCAATTCTTTAAAAAAGTAAAGATGGGTATAAATATTTCATAAGATTTTATTGAAGTTGCTTATTATCATTTATGTAAACAACATTTTTTACCTTTATTATCTTTCTTTTAATAGTGAGCGTCGAAAAACTGGTTTTACCTTAACTTTTGGAGGTTAGTGTAGTTTAGGAATTATGAAGTTTAGGAATTTAAAGTTTGGCACTCCTCACGTTATATTCATTTATAATTATAGTCGTTAAATTATAGCCGTTGCAAAACAGATTGCAATGTGTATAATTTTTCAATCCTAACTGGAAAATTACTTGATGGAATGAGCTGTTTTTTATGGATTCTCATATTTAAAACTTCAAAAATTCAACGATTTCTGCTTTAAAAAAAAAAAAAAAAAAAAAAAAAAAAATCATTGATTAATATTTTTCTCAAAAATTAATTTTAAAAAATATATATTTTTTCAAAAAAAAAAAAATTTCCGAAAAATTACGAATTGTAACTTATAAACTTTTTACAGAAGTCGATTTATAGAAGCTTCAAATCAAATCTGCGTATCCTAAATTACAGCTTAATCCGCCAAGTAGTTTTTGAGTTATGTTTACGGAATTATACGCTTTGCAATCTGTTTAGCAACGATTACAAATTAATTTAACATTAGGGATTCTAAACTTTAAACTTTCACAATTCCTAATTTACTTGGCCGAATGACTTCCCGTTTGGTATCCTAGTGAAAAAGTTAGCGAAAAAACCAAACTGGATGTCAAAATTAAGTGTTCCTATTAAAAATTTCAGAATTTGCTACGATTTCACTATGAAGACCACACCGTAGGATTACTTTTATTACATGAATTGAAAGAAGACATAATATCCAGTCGAATGGGTATTTACGTTTGTTTCTGGGACAATTTGGGGATTGTGTTCTCTTTTATTTATTTATTTTTGGCCTACTGTACATTGTACTAAATATTAAAGAGTAGATCACTCTCAATTCCAGTACTTTGCAAAGAATTAGTTGTGAGTTATCAGTTCAGCAGCTTCAAATATACTCATTTTAAGCAGCTGCACAGCTACAAATAGCTTTGATCGCAACCAATAAATTCAAAAGTCATCCCTATTAAGACAACACTAATATGGAAAAATAGCAGGCTTATGATTAGTAGATTGTCTTGCTGATTATCAAGAAAACTTTTTAATAATTATGAAAACTATTAATTTGAATCATTAACTTTAAGGTCATGATGTAAATTAGCTTTTGCTTGATTTTAGTAATTCATTAACACTAAAGTATTGTTGATTTTAATCCTTAAAATGACAACTGCGATGCAAAAGTATTCTGCAGTCTCGAAACTGAAATTTATTTAAAACAAGAGTAGATGATTTCAGGGAATGGAGTTCATATTACAAAAATATCAAGATCATAAAAGTGCTAGTTTATGCAGTAATGTATGCAGTATGTAGTTTCAAGATTTCATTCTAGTTACTTATATGTTTACAGAGAGAAGAAGTCTAAGATTCATTGCAAAAGAGGCGTTGCTTTAAACATAAAGCGTGTTTGTCCTTTTTTTTTCCGTATATATTGTCGTTATAAAACAAGCCACTTCATTTTAATGTTGAGCGAAGAAGTAAGTTTAATTGAAAAGCAAGGAAAAGAAGAAAGGCGCTTTGTTGTTAGTAAAGAATTCCATGACAGAAATAAAACTGGCTTGTCTCTTTCATTTTAATTTTTAGAATTATAGTTTTTCCAAAAAGAAATGCGAATGCTTCTGATTTTAACAAAAGCGTTGAAGGATCTACTTTGTTATGCAAAATAACAAAATTCGTTGATAATAAGAGCTATGGAAGGATAAAAGGCTTTTAAATAAAAGATAGAACAAACTAGGGGGAAAAACACAACACAACAAAATGTTTTTAAATAAAAACACAGGGTCGCAAGCCATTCATTCTGTCAAAAATACAGGGTACGAATCCGGGCTTTTGTTCACACCTTTTGCGATAAAGGAGACATTATAATGAAATTTTCAACAGAAAATGGGATTCGGACGATGGATTGCGGTACAAATAACCACTAATCACATCCAAACAGAGCTGAATTAGACACTCCATACAGAATGTAGATGACATTATGTACTATATCACGGGCCTAATTACTGCGCACACCTATCTCTTTTCGTGAATCCTCGCATTTCACACAAAGAAAGATAAATCTAATGAAAATTTTGGAAAAATATTGTTAAATGTTTTGTTAATGGTATCTTAAGGTATTGTTTAAAAATCGTTATTATTAAAGTTATAAACAAAAATTAGCATTTGGTTTGGAGTGACAAGCCTTGGATTTTTTGACTGAATAAATGGATTACGACTTTATATGACAATGATTTCTTGTGTTTCGTCATAAAGCTATGTGACTTACAAAATGACTATTTCTTTCGGTTATGGAATAATCAGAGATTCAACATTGGTGCATTTAATAAAAAAATATCCCCTTATATTATATTTGACTATTATCAAAGAATTTCAGATCTTCACTGTAAAAAAAATTTCCTGAAAATAACGGAAATTGTACTGGCAATCGTGACGCCAGTACTATTTCCGTATTTTAACGGGAAAAAAAATTCCGTAAATTCCAGGAAATTTTCCGTGATTTCTGAAATATCCGTTTTTAAATTTCCGTTTCATAACAGATATCTTCCGTAGTTTTTAGAAATTTTTATGTGGTTAAAATAAATTTTATAGGACATAAAAAAAAAAAAAAAAAAAAAAAAAAAGAACATATCTCTCAAGGAACATTTTATCACGGATAGATACGCTTCTCTTTCCTTTTTTGTGGAAAACTGTATTAAAACTTTTATAAATTAAAAGAACTTTTTCAGCATTTCAATATTTTTTAGATTCATTCGGACGAAAAACCACTTTCAAATCTTTAATTAATTTACTCTTTTCATTAATATTATTTTTTATTAAAGCATTTAGTATTTTCAGATTAATCTGCGAATTTTTTCATTTTTTAATCGAAATCCAATTCCTAAAGGTCTCTTTTTTTTATTCATTTTTTTTCCTGTTTGAAATCAAGTAGAATAAAATTCCAGTATAAAGAATGCTTTTAAAAAAGTAATAAAATGCTAATTTTAGGAAAGTAATTATTTTCGTACTTTGTCGGCAATTGTAATGCCAAAATAAACACAACACTGTATATATAAAAAATAAAAAGAAAAAAGAAATGAAAATGTGATTTGTTGCTTATTATTGATATTAGTTCAACAATGATACATTTGCGTTTTGTTGCTTATTATTGATATTAGTTCAACAATGATACATTTGCGTTTTGTTTAAAAAAAATATTTAATTTCTTTTTGAAAAAACAAATATATATATTCTTAATTTATACAGATCAGTTTAGTTTTGATTTAAAGCTTTTTTCATAATTATAACACAAGAAGATTTCTAGCAGGAAAAAAGGAAAATTCTTTGCAAAAGGGACATTTATTTATGCATAAAGTGTTATGTGTTTTTTGTAGTACTTTATTTTCTCATATAAATTGCTGTTGCGAAACAAACCACTTCATTTTAATGCTGAGCGAAAAAATAAATTTCATTGAAAGACTAATGAGAAAAAAAAAAAAAAAAAAAAAAAAAAGAAGGAGAAGAAAAAACACTTTGTTGTAATAAAGAATTTTTTTTATGAAACTTGAAAGAAAAATTATACCGCTCATCTATCGTTTTAATTCTTTTATTTGTTTTCACTTTAATTTTCATCTTGTCAAAAAAAAATTACAGATTTTTACAAAAACTTCTAAGAATACATTTTGTTATACAATGAAGTCATATTTGATACTATTTTTTCTGAATGAATAATGAATATAATTGAATATGATAATCGAACTTCCGATAACGAATATAATTGAACGAATGATTTTTGTTGAGATAGGACTTTAATAAATTTTCGGCTTAATTGTTCTGAAAATTGCTGTCATAAACCAAAAGTAATAAATTTAGGTTTTTATTTTTCACGTTTATATAAAAACTGGGACGATCCAAGAGCACGTAGGATTATAAACCAAGGGTGCCTGACCTTTAGAGTTCAGGTCACATTTGCGAAAAATATTGTCTCGGACTGCGCATATAATATCATAGAAATAGGGGTCATGAAAATCAATATAGTATCATCTAAATTACATAATCTCGGAATGCTATATTAATATCAACAATAATTGCTTATCAAAAAGGTCTTGTAATCTTCGACTTCCTTTGTAATAGAAATGCTTTTAAAATTGATCAGCAGATAAGACGGAACATTGATGTTAGTCGCATAGTATTGTGTTGTTTCAACTTAGACATGCAAAACATTTGCATTTATTTTTGATCATCTTGAATCTGTCGAATTGATTTGGCAGCATATTGTAATCATGCAGTTCAGGCATGCTAGTCTAGTTTCATACACACGGATTTGAATTATATTCGCAAATATACTTAAATATTGCTCATTTGTATGCTCCTTTTTTTTCATCCATTTTTTATAGTTTTTTTTCTACTCTTTTATCAATTAATAATTTAATATTAAATAAATTATGATTATACGTTGAGATAACAATTTGGAAATTCTGACTAGATAGTTTAAATTATGCTTTTTTTCTTTCCTGTTGCCATATCTTAAAAAAAAACATAGAGCAAAAATTATAATTTATTTACTAAATTCTCTAAATTTCGCTCGAATTATTTATTCGAGAACCAAATTGTTCGAGCAGTGGAGCGTTCGATAACAGAGTTTCTACTGTAGCAGTAAAAAAAAATAATAATAATAAGTTAATAAGAAAATTAACTTTTATATATATTTAGTCGTGAATTGCAGAGAAATTTTGCTGTATTTCTAGTCTCAGACAAATATTTTCCCGAGAAGGATTTGATCTTTAATTCAGCAAAACACAGTCAGAGTTTAACATTAACTGTCAGATATAATAAAATAAACAGTCAGAGGTTTATGTATATATATGTATGTATGTATAATCGCAATTAAATTTAATTTTTCAGCTGCTTCTTAACTTTAAATAAATATTTTTGTGGAAAACTGTATTAAAACTTTTATAAATTAAAAGAACTTTTTCAGCATTTCAATATTTTTTAGATTCATTCGGACGAAAAACCACTTTCAAATCTTTAATTAATTTACTCTTTTCCTTAATATTATTTTTTATTAAAGCATTTAGTATTTTCAGATTAATCTGCGAATTTTTTCATTTTTTAATCGAAATCCAATTCCTAAAGGTCTCTTTTTTTATTCATTTTTTTTTCCTGTTTGAAATCAAGTAGAATAAAATTCCAGTATAAAGAATGCTTTTAAAAAAGTAATAAAATGCTAATTTTAGGAAAGTAATTATTTTCGTACTTTGTCGGCAATTGTAATGCCAAAATAAACACAACACTGTATATATAAAAAAGAAAAAGAAAAAAGAAATGAAAATGTGATTTGTTGCTTATTATTTGATCGCAATTAAATTTAATTTTTCAGCTGCTTCTTAACTTTAAATAAATATTTTTGTGGAAAACTGTATTAAAACTTTTATAAATTAAAAGAACTTTTTCAGCATTTCAATATTTTTTAGATTCATTCGGACGAAAAATGTTCAACAATGATACATTTGCGTTTTGTTGCTTATTATTGATATTAGTTCAACAATGATACATTTGCGTTTTGTTTTAAAAAAATATTTAATTTCTTTTTGAAAAAACAAATATATACATTCTTAATTTATACAAATGAGTTTAGTTTTGATTTAAAGCTTTTTTCATAATTATAACACAAGAAGATTTCTAGCAGGAAAAAAGGAAAATTCTTTGCAAAAGGGACATTTATTTATGCATAAAGTGTTATGTGTTTTTTGTAGTACTTTATTTTCTCATATAAATTGCTGTTGCGAAACAAACCACTTCATTTTAATGCTGAGCGAAAAAATAAATTTCATTGAAAGACTAATGAGAAAAAAAAAAAAAAAAAAAAAAAAAAGAAGGAGAAGAAAAAACACTTTGTTGTAATAAAGAATTTCTTTTATAAAACTTGAAAGAAAAATTATACCGCTCATCTATCGTTTTAATTCGTTTATTTGTTTTCACTTTAATTTTCATCTTGTCAAAAAAAAAATTTACAGATTTTTACAAAAACTTCTAAGAATACATTTTGTTATACAATGAAGTCATATTTGATACTATTTTTTCTGAATGAATAATGAATATAATTGAATATGATAATCGAACTTCCGATAACGAATATAATTGAACGAATGATTTTTGTTGAGATAGGACTTTAATAAATTTTCGGCTTAATTGTTCTGAAAATTGCTGTCATAAACCAAAAGTAATAAATTTAGGTTTTTATTTTTCACGTTTATATAAAAACTGGGACAATCCAAGAGCACGTAGGATTATAAACCAAGGGTGCCTGACCTTTAGAGTTCAGGTCACATTTGCGAAAAATATTGTCTCGGACTGCGCATATAATATCATAGAAATAGGGGTCATGAAAATCAATATAGTATCATCTAAATTACATAATCTCGGAATGCTATATTAATATCAACAATAATTGCTTATCAAAAAGGTCTTGTAATCTTCGACTTCCTTTGTAATAGAAATGCTTTTAAAATTGATCAGCAGATAAGACGGAACATTGATGTTAGTCGCATAGTATTGTGTTGTTTCAACTTAGACATGCAAAACATTTGCATTTATTTTTCGAATATAAAATAAAAGTCTTTAATAAATGTGCAAACGGGCCAAAAGAAATGCCAAAATAAACATTTTTAATACGAACATATAATTTTGACATCATATTTGGCGTTTTTCGCAAATTTTACCCTTAGGATAAGTCATTCAGTCAAGTACAATAGTAGGTACAACCAGTCTTTTGTATCTAATTTGAAAACAAATGAACATGAAAACATGAAATTTAGAAGAATTGTGCTTTAAAAGGTTATTTATCTAATTTTACTTAATGTTAATATCAAACATGATTTACAAATATTGCAATTTTTGCAGAAGTCCACTGTTTGATAAAAAATAAATAAATAAATAAATGGCAGTCTTTTGTGAAAAAAAATTAAATACACGAATTTTAGTAAGACATATGTCCGACCCTACTTGTAATGCCTTTATGCCATCGACGGTCCATGCTGTCAATTAAGTTATCGGACACTGGAATGGAAACAACGCCCGTGCATGGATCAGTTCTTGTTCTAGTTCATTTAACGACTTCGGGGGAGGACTTACGTCAGCCACCTGTCTGCCGAGATATTTTCAAAGATGCTCTATCGGATTAAGGCCCAAAGATTGAGCTGACCATTCCATTCGCTCCAAACCTTAATCCTCAAGATATTCATCAACGACTGTAGCTCGGTGCGATTGAGCATTCTCATCCTTTAAGATGAATTCAACACTAATAGCACCAGGCTATGGTGTGACATACGGAGGAAGGATCTCGTTCCGATATCCCACAGCAGTCAAAGTTCCTCCATGGCACACATGGAGGAACGCTGAAATATTAATTAAAATATAATGAATGATTCCAGCCCAAACCATGATTTCACCTACACTATAACTTATGTCTTTCAGCAATGTTACATTGGTAGTATTTGATGCCTCGTTCTATTCAGATCAGCACACAAACTGAATCACTCTCCAAAGCAAACCAGGATTCGTTTGCAAAGAGCACAGAAGACCATAGTTGTCTGGTCCTGGTAACGTGCTCTCTTGTCCAAAATAAACAGGCACTGTCGATTAGGAGCGACACACAACGGGTCGTTTTCTTAGAGTCCTTAAATGTGAAGATGTCTGCTCACCGCAGTAGTAGATATTATTATCATCCTTGTAGCGCTACGATGATCTTAAATGTGCTGAGCCACAGCGGTGTTCCTCCTCCTTCGGGCCAAAAGAGCTGGACAGACATATTGAGCAGGGATTGTAACCCGTTAGCGGTCTGGAACAAGCCTTCTTGATGTTGAATTTTTGGATTCGCATTGCTCCTAGAGTCTTTGGTCCACACTAACAGACACATTAAAACTCGACCGACATCCGCTTGTAATAACCTCATTTCTATTCTCAGCTTTTGTGTATGGTTCTATTAAAATGAATAATTTTTAAAATATCAAATCGCAAAAATAGATTTTTAGAGAAAATTTTGAAATTAATAACTTTCGGATAGGTAAGTTTAAATTTGGACTTAATAATTTAGTTTAAATTAATTTAGTTTAATTTATAAAAATTATAAACTAACAAAATAAATTATAAACTTTTATAAAAATGAAGTTTATAATTTTATAAAGTAAACAAAAAGTTATTAATTATTTTTTATAAATTTAAAGAGAAAATTATGAATTTTGTAAAATTATAATTTATAAAATAATAAATTTTAGTTTAATTCACAAGAATATAACACAAATCAGTTTAGTTTAATACCCACATACCGATAATTTGCAAAGATATTTTTTATGAAACCTTAAAAATATTAAAATAAAAAAATTAATTTTTAGAGAAAATTTTGAAATTAATGACCTTGGGATAGGTAAGTTTAAATTTGGACTTATTAATTTAGTTTAATTTATAAAATTATAAACTTTATAAAATCATAAACTTCATTTTTATGAAAGTAAAGAAAAAATTATTAATTACTTTTATAAATTTAAAGAAAAAAAAATATAAACTTGGTAAAAAATTATAATTTATGAAATAATAAATTTTAGTTTAATTCACAAATTTATAAGACAAATCAGTTTTGTTCAATACAATATACATATTGATAATTTGCAAAGATAATATTTTATGAAACGTTTAATAACCTAATATTGCCTCACGTTAATAAAGTTAAAATAAAATTTTAAAACGTCTGTGAAAAAATTCGCAATTTAAAGCACTATAAAGAAAAAAAAAAGTAGATTATAAAAAATATTTTTCTGTAATTTATGAAAATAAAATAAATTTCTAAAGATTTCACTAAAAAAATAAAAATATCACTATTATTTTCACAGAAAATTACCGACCAGACACAACCCCGGTTAGAATGAGTTCCAGGACTGGCCCGAGTCTAATGACAAAAAAATAGAAACAAAGGTAGGACTGATTCAGACCTGGATCTTAGATGAACTCTAGTAAATACAACAATCTTAATTCGCATTTCAAACAAGGCGGTTTCTGTACGCAAACCTTTGAACGTCATTTACGGAAATGAGATTGTTTTGAAAGAAATACGGACATTGTACAGTTTTGTAAGAAATACGGAAAAATCCATTAAATTTACGGAAGACTTTCTGCATATTTACGGATTTGAAATCTTCTTTACGGAAAACTTTCTGCATATTTACGGATTTGAAATCTTCTTTACGGAACTAATGTCATTTACGGAAATTGTACTGTTGTTTTGGAAAAATGAAACTTCTCCGTAAAATTTAACGGAAAATCTTTTGTATTTTCACGGATTTTTTTTAGAGTGTTTTGCAAATCAGATGGAAAAACTTAAAATTTAAAATATATTCTTTATAAAGAGTTAATGTTTTGATAAAATTTCTATGTCCCACAAGACATTTCCTTATCTTCGTTTTGCGCCTTATATTTTCAGTTCCGTTATAACATAAATTTAGTTGAAAGTATAATAGTTTAGTCGAGTGCATAAATGTAATCTTTTTAAGCTGAAATATTTCCCTCTAGTGCTATTGTGAGACTGCAAAATGCTGCTTCTAAAGAAGAATTTCTCATTTCAAACATATGAAATTTACTGTTTCAAGTAAAATATATTCACATAAAACGTGTGAAAAGTGAATACAAAGAATATTTTATAGTATTTTTTTCACGCATTTGGGGATGCAGTTTTTATTATAGAATTGTGAGTATTTATGCTTGAAAAGTTTTGTGCGCGTACTCATTGAAATTAAAATTGAATTTCAGTAAGTAGGTTTTATTAAAAACAAAAATAAGAGATAAATTTATACTTTTCTCTTATATTTCAGAAATAAAGCTTATGAATTTGTCATTCGTTTATAAATGGCATATTAACTATTAGTAGGTACATTTTGTAATTCTTTTGTATGTCAAATTATACCAAATACTTTGAAAGTAACATTTTTCTTCTGTAAGTGAAAATTCAGAAAATCACCAAATAAAATTGATTTAAATCAAAAGAAATATCCACCAAAATTATATTTTCTGTTTCGTAGAAATTAGTGAATACGCTTTATAAAAATTTTATATTTTCTTAATAAAATATAAAATATTGTAAGTTGATGTAAAGTTTTAATAATAATTTTATAAATTTAGAGATGCACTGTTCTGATTATTAAAAGATCTTTAATTCCCACATCATACAACTTTTTTTTCTATTTTTAATTTTGTATTATTAGTTTCCTATATAAATTCCCCATTATAAAAGTGCATAAATTTAATCTTTTCAAGTTGCAGTAAGTTCTTCAAATGCTGTTGGTAAGCTTCAAATCTCGCTTAAAAAAGAAGAAGAAGAAGAAATAAATTCCAAATATCCGAAAATGAATTTCTTAAGCAAACTATGTCTACTATAACATATAAAGAGTTAAATAAAAACAACCTAATAGAATATCTTCTCTTTATGTAGCTTTGTTTTTTTACCCACGCAAATATTGAAAATATTTATACTACAAAATTTACTCTGTATGCACATTATAACAAGTTGGAAATTGTACGTTAAACGTGACATAGGACTGAAATTCACTTTATAACTAGTTTCACAATGTAAAAAAAATCATCCTTATTATTTCAGTGAAATGAATTATATCGTCTGCTATGAGCGAAATGAGCATGCGTTTTTTTTATTATTACGTATGCCTCGTTTACAAATGCAATTTTTCTTTCTGCACCAGACAGCACTGTAAAATTCACCATGGAGATCTTATTTTGAGAATTATTACGTCCATGGTTTAATATTTTTATGACTCATAATGAACGAATCTCCTGTGTTTATTTACTCTAATGGCTTGAGATATTCGGCTGTTAACGTAATTTCCACTTAACTTATCTCAGAATTTGTACAATTTTGAATGTAACTCATTTCTCAAACAAAAATTTTTTTTCAACGATCTTTCTAAATGTAACTTTTATGCAATTTTATTCGAAAAAATAATTATTTGAATAAAAATGGCCCCCTGGCATATGAAAAAAGGAGTGGTTCGCCCGTATTTGTTTTCCTCAATCACATGACTTAATCTTTTATTATATAGATTACGTACGATAGGATTTAATAGAGTAAAGAAAACTTTTATTAATATCTTTTTAAGTTTTGATTCGATTTTCATACAATTTGAAATGACCCGACAAAATTCTACAACGATAACATATATTAAATTTCAAACCATTCGGTTGAGTAGTTATATGCGGACAGACAGACGGACGGACCAGACGACGACTATAGGTGCTACGTATTTATATAATTACGAACGCACCTTTACAAAACCGAACTTTTGGAAAATAAGGTATATTATGAATAAAAGATTATTACAAATTATATATTTCTGCTTTGTAGCATTTATAGAATAAAAATTGGATTTACAATTTTTTCACATTATGGCAGTGTCTGTCTATTCACTTATGAGGGTAACCTAGTTTACAAACGTGTTGTCCGACATCTAACACTTGTGTGTCGTTTCTCTAATTTTCGCAAGTAGGATTATGCTTCCCTGAATCGGAGCTCCACGGTTATTTTATGTGGTTACATGCTAATTAGTTTACTGTGGTCCACTGTCAAGTATAAATACTCTGGTTGGAGTTGAAACGAGCGGATTAGCTCAAATCCTGCCTTAGAAAAAAAAATCTGACTGCAGTTTCTCGCTTTGAGACTTTGGGTTTGCATTGCAGCCCACATGCTCTGGTATATTGACGTGCCGTGTTATCTGAAGAGATTGCCTTTAGTAAGAAGTTAATTTACGTACTTGAATAAAGGGAATTTCTGAGTTCATGTGATTCTAGTGAGTTAGAAACGTTTAACATATTTTGAAGTGCTATCTATTGTCGTGTTTTCAACAATAGTGCATAGCAGTATTTTTGGAATATGAGGCATTGGATAACAGCCATTTTATTTACGTAACTTGGGTTTTAATGTTAGTAGCTTTGCATTTACTTTATATGAGAATTAGCTGAGTCTAAATTTGATCACCCTAGTTACTTTTTGCCCGCTCCAGTGAAAACCTCATTTCTTATTGCGTTTAAATAAACTTATTTATTTTATCTTAATTATTGTCTAAATGGCTACTCCTTTAAGTTCTCGTGTCCAAGGGTTCCACCACAACTTTTGTAAATGAAATATTAGCTAAAAGTACAGCAATATTAGATAATTACATCCATTTAGTAAAATGTTCCGTGCAAAACATTAACACATTGACTAAATATGTGTGCCGGCAATATTTCCCGGGGCGCAAAATCACATGAATACGTGTGCCATCAATATTTTCATTGAAGACAATTTATTGCTATGAAACGGGACTATTGATAATGTATTAATACATATTTAAAAAAATATATCCCATCCTCTCAAGCATATTTATTATTACTGATTTCAGTCTGGTATTTAACGTGTAAAAATAACTAACATTTGTTATTTTTTAATTAAAATATATAAAATTAACAATCACTGCTGCGGTTGTGAATTGCGATCCGACTCGATAAACACTGAAAACCGCTTTGTAAATGTTTACCAAAAGTGCTGTTTCATCACAGTCTGTGGTGGTAAATGTGTTAAAAGTTAAATTTTGCTATAAAGTATGCGGGAGTGTTACTCGAGGATTCTTATGTACTCACACATCTTCATTATGAATATTATCAATATCATAAAGCGTGAAGGCAGCATAATATATGTAGGGAAAAAAACTGAAAAAGTGCTTGAAAGGCCAACTTTGTGATATGTTCTTGAAAACGAAACGTCAAAATTACACAAGCTGCTCGTCCCAATGACTGAAATGAATGCAACAATTAACGATTCTCTAGTTAATGCATTCTGAATTATGTACACAATTTTTAAATAGTCTTTATGGTGTTTAGCGAGCATTTTTGCAGATTTTTCCCAGATGAAATTTTAGACCACGAATTGATCTTTTCATTATTTGAAAATAAACATTTTTGGACAAAACAATGCAGTCAGAAGCCTAAAAAAAATATTTACCCTATCCTTTATCACTGTTGATGTAGTTAGCGAATATTTACAGTGAATTTCATGTTGATGATTGAAAACTGACATTTTTAAAACTTAATTTGCTTTTGAACCCATAAAAAATTATATGAGGTAAACTGAGACATTTTTCTACATCCAACATACTCTCAAGACATTGTATTACTATCCGACTTTTTTCGAGTAGGAAGTCATTTTCTGATAACAATGCTCTTAAAAAACAATTCGATAACTTTTTGCTTTCAGACAAGCTTGGTTTTACATTGAGGAAATTTTTAAAAAGCCTCAAATGTGGCTTAAAGTTTGGGGGGGAGGTAGAACAGGGTGAGGAGATAGGACATATTGTGAATTATGCAGATAAATTTAAAAATCTTCTTCATTTGCTCAAAATTTCATAAAAAAAGCTCATAACTTTCCGGACAATCTGAGACGTGTGCAAAGATTTAGCGCGATTTGCCTACAATTCCCTTTTGTATAATGGCTGTAGCAGGAACAGAAGTAGACGATAACCATAAACATAGCTATTTGGTATCTTTTAGTATTATAGCGTTTCTGCATCTTCCATCCACTTCCACCAAATACTGTGCATAACTGTAATTTCCAAATTGCAATAAAGCAACCATGAAATGAACATGTAACTTTATAATCGATGATCCAGATGCCGATAGTTCACTTTGCTTTAGCTGTTTAGAAAATAGTGAATATGCGTGGATCGTGGAACTGTCACTCAAATAGAAGCGTCTGGAAGCAGCAGAAATTGGATTCTAGATTCTCAAAAGCAGCTACAACTGCTAGTCAAACCTCCTGGAAATCCTAAAAGGATGGTCAGAAGCGCTGCATATAGCCACTTGCCTTTTAGTTATAGTTACATTATTCACACCTCGCTAATGATGGTAAACAATGTTTTTTAATATGTTAGCTTAATGGTTGCATTATTATATTCTTGTGTGAAGTTTGTTTAATACACAGTTTTAACTCTATAATGTTAAAAACACTTCGACATAAGAAAAAGATTTTCAAAACAATGAACTTGGAGTCACAACAAATTAATATTTTCATTTTAATATTTTGATGAAATATTAATACAACATAGCTTAAACCACTACGTAACACCACGATCGTTCACTTTCGCTTATATAAAACTAATAAATTTTATACGAGAAAAAAAAGTCTGACTCAATTTAAAAGTCGAACTGAGACATTTCGGATTACCAACAATCTGCCAATTTACCTATATCTGCAATATCTGCGCAAAATGACTTACATATTGCATCATTTTTACCTGAAAAAATGTTTACATTTATGTTTCAAGATTTTTTTTTTTTTTTTATTCTTCCAATTTTCATTTTATATGTCCAATTGGAATATAAATTCAATGCGTAACAGACAACCGTAAAACCGTAGAGAACTTTATGGCATGCCAAAGCTCAAAACTTTTCTTGAAACATCACTGTCTTGAATCAAAAGCAGTTTGAAGGAAAAAAATGAATTTTGAAGCTAAGATATAAAATCCTTTAAAGCATCCAGCTAGAAAAATATATTCACGTATCAAGAGAGAATTCTGAAAGTTTTGGAAGCTTGGAGGGGAATACTCTATATTTTTGATTGAAAAAAAAGATTGCAAACCTGGTTTCCCATGCATACAATGTTCATTTTGATGAATATTATCATATTTTATTTATTTATTTATCATATATTCTAATACGAGCAAATCTTGTGTGTGGTTATATATATATATATGCAAATTTTATCTCAAAAACGGCTCTAACGATTTTGACGAAATTTTGTATACTACGGTTTTGGGGCACCAGAAAACCATTGGGGTAGGTCACATGTTCGAGAAAATTCGATTAGTGGGTCATCAAGGGTCATCAAGGGTCAGGGTCAAGCTAATTCTATCTAAAAAACGGTACAAACGATTTTGACTAAATTTTGTATCTTACCATTTTCGGGAAAGAGAAGACTATTGGGCTGGGTCACATGTTCGAGAACTTTCGATTAGTGGGTCATTTTTGGGTCAACGCGGGTCAAATTAATTTTATCTAAAAAACGGCTCTAACGATTTTGATTAAATTTTGTGTCCTACGAGTTTCGAGCATGATAAAATCATTGGGCTAGGTCACATATCCGAGAAAATTCGATTAGTGGACCATTTCTGGGTCATTGTGGGTCAAGATCTAAAAAAGCGGCTCAATTTACACTAAATTTTGCATCTAATGGTTTTCGAGCACGAGAAGACTGTTGGGCTAGGTCACATGTTCGAGAAAATTCAATTAGTGGGTCATTTTGGGTCATTTTGGGTCATGATCAAGCTAATTGTATCTAAAAGATGGTTCAAACGATTTTGACGAAATTTTGTATCCGACCATTTTCGGGCACGAGAAACTATTGAGCTGGGTCACATGTTCAAGAACTTTCGATTAGTGGGTCATTTTTGGGTCAACGCGGGTCAAATTAATTTTATCTAAAAAAAGGCCCTAACGATTTTGATTAAATTTTGTGTCCTACGCGTTTCGAGCACGACAAAATCATTGGGCTAGGTCACATGTCCGAGAAAATTCGATTAGTGGGTCATTTCTGGGTCATTGTGGGTCAAGATCTAAAAGGCGGCTCAATTTGCACTAAATTTTGCATCCAATGGTTTTCGGGCTCGAGAAGACTGTTGGGCTAGTTCACATGTTCGAGAAAATTCAATTAGTGGGTCATTTTGGGTCATGGTCAAGCTAATTGTATCTAAAAAACGGTTCAAACGATTTTGATGAAATTTTGAATCCGGCTATTTTCGGGCACGAGAAGACTATTTTAATATTTTAATGCCTGAGGAAGACCACTCGGCTGAGGGCGAACCCAGCCGTTGAGCGTTTAATGTCTTCCCCGGCTAGCTCCCCGGCACGCAGGGATTAAACGTGGCAGTACAAGCTTCGCCAATGGCTGGTCCTGCCGGGCAAAGCCCCACGCGACAGGTGGCAGGAACTAAAGACATAAAAAAAAAAAAAAAAAAAATATATATAATTTAATACAGGGTCTGTCGCTGGAACCAGCGTTCCTACGCGACAAGGAGCGACAGACAGGGTAGACGAGGTCCACAGGTGCGCCTGCACCAGTTGTACAGTCCGCTAATTTAGTAGAAAGGTGCAGTTCTTAGGTAAGACTGTACCAATTGTACAGTTCGTAAATGACGGCACTTGAGATGTGGACGTGCCAGTGTGAGATTCCCACGCGACAAGGAGCGCCACACAATTGCGCTGGAACCCTCACACTGGATGGAGGCTGGATGCACTTCGTGTTAGATGTAACGATACGTTGCTTGCTGACCAAACTTGCGGTTCCCGATAAAAATAAATTTATTAATGGGGACTCAGCCCCTGCTAGGAAGAGAACATTACTTGCGGATGAGAGAAACAATTAAGCTGCAAAACAGCTAAATGGAGAAAGCTAAGCAGATAAAAAATGATAGAATGATTACGTTAAGGACTAAAATAAGCGAGTTATTATTATTAATTTATGGAGAAAGAAAACTGCTTTGAATGATTAAGTTATGTTAGATAGGTGTGTTAGTAATTTGTAAATTTCTGAAAGTTTATGAGTTAAGATGGGACGCGTAATTATGTTCAGCAGCCAAGAAGGAGGTGGGTTAGAAGGAGCAGGCCTAAGATGCCAAGCAACAGTCAGTGGGCAGGAGAAGTAATAATGCATGGGGGTACCACTATCGCCGCACTCGCACACATTGGTTCGTGAAATTTTAAATTTGAAGAGGTAATTTTTAAACGGACCATGCCCGGATAAGAAAGCACTTGTATAAGGAGTGAGGTTAAGTAGTTCTCTGGAAACTTTTGGAATTAGGTTGTAAGTGTGTCTACCTTTTGTGGAGGTGTCCCAGTAGATTTGCCAGTTTGGGAGTATTTTAGATTTGAGTTTTCTGCGAATAAATGATGGGGGTACCGGAAGAGAGAAGTCTATTGATTGGCGTTTGGTGGCTTCTTTTGCAAGGTTGTCCGCCTGCTCATTGCCTGCGATACCAATGTGTGCAGTGACGTGGCCAAGGGTAACTTTTTTGTACAGTTGGTGAAGTTTAATTTTAATTTCCAATATGAGAGGGTGTTTTGGGGCTGGGTCACATGTTCGAGAACTTTCGATTAGTGGGTCATTTTGGGGTCAAAGCGGGTCAAATTAATTTTATCTAAAAAACGGCTCTAACGATTTTGATTAAATTTTGTATCCTACGCGTTTCGGGCACGTGAAAATCATTGGGCTAGGTCACATGTTCAAGAAAATTCGATTAGGGGGTCATTTCTGGGTCATTGTGGGTCAAGATCTAAAAAGCGGCTCAATTTACACTAAATTTTGCATCCAATGGTTTTCGAGCACGAGAAGACTGTTGGGCTAGGTCACATGTTCGAGAAAATTCAATTAGTGGGTCATTTTGGTCATGGGTCAGTATGGGTGAAGCTATTTTATCTTAGAAACGGTTCAGAGGATTTGAAATAAATTTAGCACCTTACAAGTTTAGGGAGCAAGAAGACTATTAGGCTAGGTCACATGTTCGAGAAATTGCGATTAGTGGGTCATTTTGGTCATGGGTCATTATGGGTCAAGCTATTTTATCTTAAAAACGGCTCAGACTATTTACATTAAATTTTTCATCCTATGGTTTTCGGGCACGAGAAGACTGTTGGGCTAAGTCACATGTTCGAGAAAATTCTGGGTCATTTTGGTCATGGGTCATGATATTTGAACTCAAATTTAATTTTGACCGAGCATAGCTCTGTCTTTCCTGCTCGTTGATTTATTTGTAAAAGAAATTTACTAACACCCAGTATATTCTGTGCCAAGTTCGTTTGTTGCAAACTTTGATTATATATTGTTACAAGCTCATGGAGGTAAGAAGACGAATTCTTTCAAAACACAAATAGTTAAGTTTTTGATGATTGGTGACCTTGTGATGTACCCTTCCGGGCAGCGCATTTGAGAAGTAGTCATGACACAAGATTAACAATAATAACAATTTATTCAAAAGCACTAATAAGGGTGATTGGCAATGGAGCGGGTAGATTTTAACTAAGGTGATCAGAAATAAACAAGTTCAAGTCCGTAAGACTGAGAAAGGGGAGGGGACGCTTTCTCAAGAAACTTATTAAATTCAAGCACTTAGTTCCAAAAAAAATTAGCCTAGCTGTTTGTTTTCCGGAACCTAAGAAGAAGTCACTTTAGCTTACTGTATAATGTAATTATAAATGTAACTTAAATCACCACAATATCACTATAGAATATACGCACTAATGGATTTCAATACTATTGTATTTTAAATACCAACTTTAACTCAATGTCACGCTGGCGAACTCATAGTCAAAGACTGTAACCCCGAAACAGTTAATAGAAACTTCACTACAGCTACTCAAAGCAGTGAGCATAGAAAAACCGGACTAGATTATACGGGCGAGATGCGTCTAAAAAAATCGAATCTAACTCCTACCACAGTATATATAGTAACTACACAAACCCAGTAGCAGCTCGTCAGGTAGTGCTGCAGCACATTAATACAAGTATTTTCGTAAACTAATATTAGCTTTATTTACTCGTAGATTGTTCTACGATTAAATAAAACGAATTTTCGTACTCAAATATACTGGTAGCAATCTGATTCAGCACCTACTGACGAGCCGCTACTGTACCAACCACATATATCTAATTAGCATATCATTGCTCAAAATAACCGTGACAATCAGATTCTTGAAGATTCAGGCACACTTTGCGAAACTTAAAGAAATGACAGAATAGGTAGCTCATTCGCGCACAAATGTTAGAATTCAGGACAAATTCAGGAATCGTAGGTAAAAACTAAAAACTCACACGACCATAGACTACCATTATAAAGAAGTAGTTATGCACTACGTTACAACCTCACAAGATCAAACCTCGAACATAGTTTTAAACATTTTTTCTTCTAATCCTGATGAGTTTTTAACACTACAGAATCAAAATTTGGGATAAACCTCCATACTAAGAGAAAATCAAAGCTTACGGTCACACAGTACATTTTTAACTATATGAAGAGAATATTAATTTGACATAGCCTACTTTGTTTCGCTTATATAAAAGCCATTGGACCCGTGCGAGAATTTTGCACAGCAATCTAATATTTTTTAGATGCTGGTATAAAATTCTAAAGAAAAATGAAGGATAAAAATATCTCCAAACAACATTAGTCAAGCCAGAATATCATCTCACTTATTCCATCAAAGTTACAGTAAAAACTGATCGAATATATCAAAAGTCACGCGCAAGGGGAAAAAAAATAACAATCGTATTTTAAATGCGTTAGAAGATGACGTCATCCGCGTCGGGGAAAAACACGGGACAAAGAAAAATAAATTGAATGCATATAAAATGCAATTTAATTTAATATAACAAAGCATACATCTTAGACTACACAAGAAATACGACTGCTTCGATCGATCCATGGTGTCTTTTTCGCTAAACATTTCAATTTCAATTTTGCTTTTAAATCAATGCTGATTTAAAACAATGCTGATTTAATTTTTAATTAAGTGCAATTTTTGATCAAAAAATATGTTTTAAAGAAGTGTTGGTGTACTATGTCAGAAGCCGGTTCAAAAACCTTTCGAATGATACCTCATCCATTGTTATGCGTTTTGTAAATGCATGGAAAAACTTATGTTGACAACAGAAATAACATATATGATAAAAAAATGTGTACGAAAAAAATAATCTCTGAATTGCTTTAAAAACCTGTCTAAGACCTTTCGGTTCACCATTAATCTATCAATTTACCTATCTGCAACATCTGCACAAAATCAGTTTCATATATATGCTTATTTTTTCCCGAAAAATATATTTACATTTGTGTTTGAAGTTTTTTTTTATTCGTTCAGTTATCATTTTATCTGTCCAATTCAAAATATAAATTCAATACTGAACAGTCAACCGTAAAAGAACTTTATGGTATGCCATCTTTCCAAAAGCTCAAAACTTTTCTTGAAGTATCGTTGTTCTGAATCAAATACGACTTGAAGTGAAAAAAAAAAGAATTTTCAAGCTACGATATGACATCCTCTGAAGCATCCAGAAGGAAAAATATATATTCACGTATCAAGAGAGAATTCCGAAATTTTTCTGATATCTCATTCTTTACGCACTCGTTCTGCTCCTTGCATCGATCTATTGAAAATCTGATTGCTTTAAAAGTTATGCAATTTTTACAAAAATCCTCGATGAATCTTACAGAACAAGTTTATTTAGAACACGAACGAGATTTCAAAGTTATAATTGTGTTCCAAGTTGAATGAAAGAATTATAACGAATTTTAATTAAAAGAATTCTGTCTCTATCAGTAACCGGTAATTTGTTTCCTTGCGTTTCATACCATTTTTTTAATAAGTGAAAGAAAGTACGCCCTCTTAAATTAATAATTCATCAAATGATGTAGAAATATATTAATGAATCAGAAATGCGATTTTTTTCAATGTTTTAAACGATTCTCTTTTCTTATCTTTATAAACCTTAAAACTTTAAAGGCATAATTTGACAAAAAATGAATGCACAGTCGTGGACGAAAAAAAAAGTGATCAGCCATGCTAACTCAGTCGCAAATCATCATGTAAAAATGTGACTAGTATACCAATAGATTAGTGGTACAATCCATTAAAGAACATCATGACCTACAGTGTCCAGTCCTGTTTTCTTGACCAAAGGCCCTCAGGTGCTATACACCACATGTCCCGGTCAGGTGGTCAGCCTAACGCGAGACTCCCTGTGTTTAGTTCCCAAGTAAGCTTGTTATATCCTGTTCACATCGGACATTTAAGATAACTTAGACCGCCATTTTTGAGGTGGTACCTCCCCGGAATTGAATACCTGTCCACACCGCCAAACGCATTTAAGATAACTCACTCAACATCACCGTGTCCAGTGCGCATGCGCATATGTTAAAAGCAAACTCAACAGCCAATCGGCCTCCAGAGCCAATCAGAGTGAGCGGTGCTGACTGTATCTAGCAATAGAAAGTTCGAACTCACTAAGTGAGTTTCTGGAACTCACTCAGTGAGTTCAGCGGTCTAAGATATCTTAACTATCCGATCTGAACATAGACTCATTGTATCGACCCCGAAGGAATGAAAGGGGTTGAGTGTACACCTTGCTCAGTCTGCAGTCTAGAATCGAACTGTGGACTTGTCGCCTGGTAGCGAGACATGACCACTAAGCTACCGGACTTCCTACTAATTAATGCCACACTTAAATTTTGCGTAAGAGTGGGGAGGGAAGGGGGGGGGGTCATTTTCATATAAAAATGGTACCAAACTGTAAAATTTTTAATATTAACACCTAATTTTGACATCCTATTGTGATCCTCCGATAAATTTTATTTTTTCGGATACCAAACGGGAAGTCATTCGGTCAAATAGTTAAGGAATTATGCCGGATTAAGGGTGTATTCAAATCCAAATTGCTTATTTTGAGACACATTTGTAAATTCATTTTTGCTCTAAAATGCATCCAATTGGCAGGTTCTCTTATTCAGAAACTTTATAATGTCCGTATTGTCTCGATTTTTTGATAAAGGCAGAATATATTTCAAAAAATGCTGTCAAAGTGGACATTTTGAACCGAATTTCCCAAAGCGATAGCGCTGGAAGCAAAAAAAAAAAAAAAAAAAAATTATCGTACTGTGACAATAATTGTCTGTAAATCAATTTCTAATTAATTGAACGAAAAATAAAAACATGGGGCCCTTATAAATGTCTTTCTAAATCACGCCGCCAAGTTTCCTGTTGTTACTTTTAAAAATGACTCTGAGAATGTCTCAAAATTTTGAGTTGTTGAGCGTGGAAAAATATTTTTTTTTGAACACCGCCTTAAATAGTTGAAACTGCCAATGTTAAATTCAATTTTAATCATTGCAGCAAAACAGATTGCAATAAGGGTAGTTTTTTAACCATAACTCAAAAACTAGTTCGCGGAATGAGCTGTAATTTTGGATTCGCATGTTTGCAGCTTCTTTCAATTGATTTCTGTTAAAAAATTAGTATGTCACGTAGGTCATTCGGTATTCAGATTTTTTTTTGGAAAATTATTTCTAAATAGATAGATTTTCGAGGGCATTTTTTTTTTTTTTTTACTTTCTTTTTTTAATGATGTATTCCAAACTTTAAACCTGCATAACTCCTAAATTACTTCACCAAATATTTTCTCGTTTGCTATCCGAAGGTAATATTTATCGGAAAATCTAAACATGATATCAAAGCTGTTAGTATGAAATATTTTGAAGTTTTTTTATGTTTTCTGATGTTCCTTATGTTTCCTTATGTTTTCTTTTTATGTTTGAAGTTTTTTTTTTATGTTTTTAGAACTTCTGTACATAAACAAGCTCCTAAACAAATTTTAAGTATACAGCACTAATTAATCGGCGTTATTAATAATTATTTGGAACTAGTTACAATTTTTTACGATGATTTGGGGCAGAGTTATTAGGGGTGATATTTTTCCCCCAGAACTACACATGAAATGTTTTCATGTTAAGGCCATTCTAAAAGTTATAAATTATATTTAACTTTTATGGAATCTTTGTAAATGATCAATTTTAAAATATTTCAAACAATAATTATTTAAATTCTATAAAATGTCAAATTAAATTTTAAATTTGACTGAAAAATTTTTCTTAAGCGTTCACCTACTTATCCCGAGTTATCTTGGATGTAGATAATTAATCATAATAGTTCAAACATCAGTTATCTAAATTCTATAAAATGTCAAAGTTAATTTAAAATTTGATTAAAAAAATTTCCTTAACCATTCACATATCCCGAGCTAACTTGGATCTACATAATTTATCAAACTAATTATTCCATGTTTCCTCGAACTTTAGAACATGTGCAGAACTTATTTCAGAATATTTTTGTTATGTTATTGTTATACATTTACCTATATTATTTAATTTTTACTTTATTTACTTTATTTACAAATTCTTTTATGTGCTCGCGATGGTAGACACTTGAAAAGTGATAAGTTGGGAATAGTGTCGGATGAATAGTTGGGAATAGAAATATTTATCGATTATATTCATTCTGTGTTTTTTAAAAATGTAAAACAAATAATATAGAAAAATATTAAGTTTATTTTATATTTTGTTGTGCTTATGATAATACCTAAATTAAATTAACCTTTCAGTGGCCACGTTGTAATTTTTATCACGATTAGGCGCGTATCGTGTTTTTCACACACAGTAGTTACACTATGATGAATGCAAGCTACTTCATAATAGTTAAAAAGAAACAAGTTAGGAAAACAATTATGCATATACGGAGAACAGGGCACATATCTGGTTTCCTAACCCTAAAGTTTATAGGCAGATAGAGGTTCAATGTCCGGGAGAAAATTTGCAACTACTGACTATCACCTGGTATCCATAGGGACCCATAATTACAAATACAGCAGACCCACGTTCTATCACTGTATTCAAAAGTACGATATAACCGAGAGCACTAAAATTAAGAAAAGCAATAACGTACAAAAAATGTTTTATTTTTGTGTCTGAAACCTTAATTTGCACGTATATTACAATTATCTGAATAAATAAACAACTTAGAATTACTTTTTACCATTGTCATTTACATAGGCAGTTACTGAAAAAGTGCGTTTATTGTGGAGGTTTTCATTAATTTTTTTGTCGGTGGAAGACAGAAAAATAAGTGATATATAAGTGATGCAACGAGGCGTGGTAGAACGAGGGGATACTGCACAATCCAACATGATATCATAGAACACAACCACTAATAACAATACATTACAATAATCTATAGCATGGCATCTATAGCTTGACACCGTTTACCAATAAAGTAATTATATATATCAGTATTGACAAATATTTTTTTTCGTTCCGTTGCCATATGTGAGAATATAAAGTGTAAGAAAAATTAAATCACAAAATTTACGATAACGTACGCGCTGAAAGGTTAAACAAGGACAAAAAATCATGCATCCGGCATAGATTATGAAACACTTTCCAACGCTAACAGAATATTATTAAGAAATTTTATTTATTCATACGATGAAATGAGATATCTAAATAAGCCTCTATATAACGGACGCGTTTTCCATTCCCAACGCATATATCTTTATAAGTTGATATCTCTGAAATGGGGACAAATTCCGCGCCCCCCGGGTATCCGCTATTTAGAGGTTTTGCTGTATTTACTTTTGATTATTAAGTAGTAAAGAATACGATTATTTAAAAAGTCTGATGAAATATTAACTTTGCATTAAATGTGAAATAACTTAACGTTATTAGTTACGATAAGAGTTAGGATGCGGTAGGATATTTCTGGACCATTTGAATGACTTTCACTAACTTTTAAATATAACTTTTTTATTGTAAGAGCAGTAGAAGAAAGTAAAGGATTCCTATGTTTGTCCATTGTTTTGTTTTTTAATTTCTTAAGATTTTTTAAAACAATATCTTTTATTTTAAAGAAATTTTAGTTTCTTCTTTTTTATAATACTCATTATTACTAAAATAGAGGGTTCAGAAAAATAAATTATTAATAGCATAATAATAATAATAGAAATAGAAATTATGCATACTTCAATCTAAAATAACAGGAAAAGTAAATCATTCTTAAAAGATTTCATTTAAATAAAATGTTACTGTCCTTCGAATTTCAAAGTTTTGCTTTGCCTTTATTGTTTCACTCTGAAATATTAAATCTCTGAAATATTAAATATTAAATCTGAGTATAAAGTCCCACTGATATAGGATCTACCTGTTATACTGCCATGTTTCATAATTCCCCACTAAATTTCAAACACACAATAATATAATTCCATTCTGCTTCTAGGGCCATCCCGCATATATTGCAACTTTTAAAAGCTCCCTAAGGTGAAGATCTACCGAGGATTTACTGTATATATTCAATAGTATAGTAACACTATCTTTTGGATAATAATTTATATACTCTTTTCCGGATTGACAATCTTAGTTTTATTGACTTATAAAATTATTTCATGATTTTACAGGTTGTTTAAAATAAAAATCTTCACTGCATTTCTTACGCTGTGTGTAGTAAAGTGATAATTCACATCCTTTGTTGTATTCATTAATTCCCAGCGTAATTTCAGCTCTGCTGAAAATTTAATTAAGGTATATAAATATTCACCGATACTGTGTTTAATTTGTATCATGCAAGCCACTGAAGTTGTGCTCATGTTTGACGTTCCATTTCGTGCTGCAGAATTTGTAGTCTTACCATATAAGAGTGAGAGAATGCTAGACTGGATGTCGTCCTGGTGGCTTAAATAGTAAAGCACTAAGTGCGCTATACCAAGATATCCGGGTTCGATCCCCAGTCTGGACATTTTTTCACTATGTTGTTAGTATGCTGTGTGTAGCAATTCATTAATGTGATAATTCACATCCTTTGTATTCATTAATTCGTAGCATAATTTCAACTCTGCTGAAAATTTAATTAGATATATAAAAATCTTCAATTGCGTACAAAAGGTGTTAAGATTTTATGATACTTCCTGAAATTATATTATCTTAAGTTTTTCCCTCGTTAAATTCAAGAGCCAAAATAAAGTTAAAATGTTTGCCTTTTCAAAAATATAATATTGTTATGTATGGCAGTTAATACTCACAATGAAATAATTGCGGAAAAATTATCAGATATAGAAGAAGATACGCTCATGAAACGTCCCTGTAAAGTTGTAATTATCCCTTATTCTGGTACGCTTTGCTTTATTTTTAGACACTCTAATGCAAAAAACTAATAAGTTAAACTTTGGAAACAAATAATCTTCTGAAAATAATAGATATATTTTTCGAAAATTTACTGGCAGCAAAAGGGCTCTTTCAGTTCAGAAATGTTTCCGTAAACTCCAGAAATTAATTTCTTTTTGATGTTTCTGATTCGTTCTTTTCTACATTATTTCTTAAGATACGAGAAACATTTCCAGAATTGTGGTTAACTACAAAGTTACATTAAATTTCTGTAAACATTTCTGCTATATCAGAAAAAAATTCTGATTTTTTTTACAGTGTTATATCAAACCGAACTTACAAATTCCTTGTTAAAAGCGGGCTCGTTTGTAAGTAAGTTTTATAGCATACTGTATAATAAACTCCATGTTCCCCGCATAAAACACAACCAATGCTATAGCTATCTAATTTCCTAAATTTCCTTTTAAGTAACTGGCATGAAAATTTTTCTATGTCGTCATCCTTTTGATTCTAACATAAATTACCAGTTATCCTCTTCTATTTAAATCATTTTCTGCCGTATAAAGTATAATGAAAATGCTATCTGGTTCATTTTCACAGTTGATTGCACAAAACTGAATTTCCATTTTCGATTAATAGAAAATCTAAATTGAAACGAAAATTAAGGCAGATGCGGACTGATTTTTAACTCGAAATATTGCTTTGACGATGAAAAATCATTTCATAATTTTAACAGTATTGATTATATAATGATATTTTTAAAACAAATTAATATGCTTGCCGCATATTTACATGCACGTACATTAAAATAAGTTCAGAAGTCAGCATCGATTTTTCGTAATTAGCGCAGAATATTATTGCTGTGTATGTCATTTTCTTTTTTCTTCGAAATTCTAATTTATAAAGTAATGTAAGGAAATTTTTCATCTGAAATCTATACAGTTAATTATTAAGCATACAAATATTTCTTTGTATTATATTTTTAAATTAAACATTTCGTAATGGGGAAAATATGTTACACAGATGAACGAATATAGCTGCAAAATATTAATTTGAGTACAACTTTTTTTTAATGGCATGCATGTGGTTATCCTAATAATGCAATTTTATATAAGCATTCATAGAGGTAATTAGTTTATTCGCATTCATTTTATCTATTGGAGATTATTTGTAGTATGCAGACTGATTTTAATGCATGATTATTCATATACGCCAATTAGTCAAAAAAAAAAAAAAATAAATAAATAAATAAAAATAAAATACAATTTCAAACTAAAAGAATCGTGTGGATATATATAAAAAATATTTACAATTTCTAAAGTAAACGATGTACTAATAATTTATCTTTATTTAATTTTAAAATACAGGAAATATTCAAAATTTAATTAACGATTTTGAATAATTTTAGCTCATTGAACCTATTAATATTAATATAAATGCTCCTAAAGTTACTTGTTTCCTTATAAAATATCCTTATCCTTATGAAATTTTGAAATATAGAAATTTTGAAATGTAATTAAACATTTATAAGTAAGTTTTAACTCAGTATATCTGAAACTATTTGAAATATGAGAAATTTCTTTTTAAATATTAAATACAAATTGACGTCAAAGTTAAATTCTTCAAAGCAAATTATTTTTAAAAGTGTATGAGAGCCTTTTAGAAGTTTATGTCTATAAAGGTAGATAAATTAGTGCATGAAATTTTAGTTGATTTTTAAAAATGACAGTTGATTTATTGATTCCCATCATTGGAAGAAGTTGTGTCATTTTATGATAAAATCATCCCAATCATAGAAAAAATCAATGTAAATATTATTGTTTTGTAGGTTAGCATTATTGATGATCTACAATAAATAATAAATCACAAGATGCCATTCTTTATCCTTAAATGCTTATTACTATTTGTATAATGTGAACACAATGCGCCTTTGTAATTACATATTTCTACATACCTCCCCCCGCTAAAATTTATAGCAATGAATCACAAAAACCACAAGATGTTACTTGTCCTTTTACTTATCCATCATACGTAGTATAAGGGTGTAATCGTTTTGTCTTGTAATCGTTTTAAAAATCGAAAAAAAAAATTGACGGATTTACACGTTTCAGACACTGGAGATTCAGAAAAACATATTTTTAGAAAAAAAAATCTCATCAAAAAGTCACCTGTAAAAAATGCATCTAAGTCTCGTAACTCATTTACCGTAAAAAGTACTGAGATCGTATAAAGCCAAGTTTAACTGTCTTATTAACTCTGAAATTTTCATTCACAAATGACTCCTAGTCTCTACATCTTTAGTTAATTATTATTTTGTGACTTGGCAATTACGCAGCACAGGGAAGTTATTACACACTATGCTATAGGATAGGATGGGATAATTTAATTAAGGCAAATTATATACGCACATGGAATTTATTACACCTTAATATGTTATAGTATTATTTGATTAAGATTAACTATATACATCACATTCTCGTGCTACCTAATTGCCAAGTCACAAAATAATAATTAACTAAAAATGTAGAGAATATGAGTGATTTGTGAATGAAAATTTCAGAGTTAATAAGATAGTTAAACTTGGCTTTATACGATCTCAGTACTTTTTACGGTAAATGAGTTAAGAGACTTTTGGCTCCATTTTTTACGGGTGACTTTTTTTTATGAGATTTCACTTCTTTTTGTAAGTAATCCTCCTTTTCTTGATTTTGGGCTCTTTTTGGAGATCATCCACTGATTTTCGAAGAAGTTATCTTAAAGAAATTTCAGGTAACTAGGCAAGCACTAAGTTATGGGAGGGGGGAGTCAAAAGTACTCTCAATTGCTTCCAGGAAAGGTGCTATCCATCTGAGATGTTACTCGCAGCCTAGATACTTGATATTTAGCACAAAAGTACTGTTTAGGATAAAAGAAAGCTAAAATTAAAATTTCCGGAGATTTTCAATAAATCAAACTATATTCGATTTTTTTTTAACCGGATTTTTAAATTTTTCCTTATTTTGTATCATAAACTATACCTTTCTGCCAAATGTCAAGCTGGTAGGACTACAAAATCGAATTATTTTCAAACCTTCGACTTTTTATAAAATTATTGATTTTTCGATTTTACTTCTAAGTTACCGGATTGTCATGCCAATATAGTAATTCTTTAATCCGGCTTCTTAGAATCGTTTAGGTTCAATTTAGAGATAAATCAAGATAATCTAGGTGTCACCATGATTTTATTTAGAAAGGTCTATCAAGCCATAACCAGCCAGTAATGTCGGGAGGGAAGAGGGAGCTGTGAAAATTTTTGTTGGGCTAACATCATTTAACAATCCATATTTCATATGCAAATTAAATAGAGTATAACCTGTGAAAGAAAACAAACATGTCTATAAAGAAACCGCCCATAACGTAGCCGGTCTATAGCAGAACTTATCTATACCGAAATTAGTAAACAAAAAAGAAAAAAAAATAGCATAATCCGGGGAAAAAACATAAAACAATTAGGGGCGGTGTACTAGCTAATAAGACTTATCTAATAGGACTTAACTAATAGGGTATCTTAAAACTCATGTTTGTAGAACTACAAAATCGAGTTGTTTTAGAATTTTTGATTTTTTACAGATATTTCGATTTTTTTATTTTATTTTCGAATTTTACAAATTTTTAAAAGTTTTTTTTTTAATCGTAAATATTACCTTTTCACTACATTTTAAGTCTCTAAGACTACAAGATTGAATTATTTTCATTTTTTTATTTTTTTCGAAATTTTTTTTTCTAATTTTCCGGATTTTTTCATTTTTCTTTATTTTGTATCCTAAATACTACCTTTATTACAATTTTCAAGTTTCTAGCGCTACAAAATCGAATTATTTTCAAATTTTCGATCTTTTTCGATTATTTTATTTTATTTTCGAATTTTTTGTGTTTTAATTTTTTTTTTCTGTATCCTAAATCTATAAAAAATAACTTTTCAAAAGTAAAAAAACAGCCAAGCTTAAAAAAAAAAACGAAAGTTGTGGCTAAAAAATGGTGTGATATCAAATTTCCAAGCTTTTATTATAGTACTTATTTAACTTTTTCCATTAAAGAAGTTATCATATATATAAGTCGAGTGCTACGTATATGTTAATAGAAATCGTTTTCTCCTGTACTAAATACATCCTAACGTGTTTCTGAAAAGTCAGTTTTTTTTCAAATTATGCATGATGGGCTTGGCGGCCATCTTTCCATATTATACACAAAATTCTAAGCACCCATATCCGTAGTTAAAATCCGAAGTTCAAAATTGTAACTTAAGCAACTTTATCTGTTCGTAGTTAAAATCTGAAGTTCGACATTGTTATAAACATATTACATTGCAAACATATTACGCTTTTACTTTAGAAATTTGAGGGCTTAGAAATATGGAAAGATGGCCGCCAAGCCCATCATGCATAATTTGAAAAAAAATGAATTTTCAGAAACACGTTAGGATGTATTTAGTACAGGAGAAAACGATTTCTATTAACATATACGTAGCACTCGACTTATATGTATGATAACTTCTTTAATGGAAAAAGTTAAATAAGTACTATAATAAAAGCTTGGAAATTTGATATCACACCATTTTTTAGCCACAACTTTCGTTTTTTTTTTTTTAAGTTTGGCTGTTTTTTTACTTTTGAAAAGTTATTTTTTGTAGATATCATTTCCTTTTTTTTAAAATAGATTATACATAATTTAAATAAGCTACTCTATGAAATTAACATGAGAATGTTATGTAAAATTACATTTTACTTTCAGTTGTTGTTTAAAGGGTTAACTAGAAATACCAGTAGATTTTTCAATTAAACTAATTACACCCTTAAAAACAACATATTAAATGTGGCTTGTTATAATACTTGTTATCCTTCGTTAAAAAATATCACTGCCTAATCCATGAGATGAGTAAAAATGGAATATGTACATAGCGCGACAGCACTGCTTTTGCATTCAAACGTGATATCATGCTCTTTTATTATTAGCGTTAAATCACATTCATTGGCGAATCTTTATAAAACGTAGTTAATGGTGAAAAGTAGCAAAATATCTTAGCAATTCTTAGATTTACATTATTTTATTCAATTAAATATTGTACTCTTACAATAAATTTTAATGGAAACTTCACTTCTAAAACAAAAACAATTTAACAACTGGATTTCATTAATTTATAGAAAAATGATGTCAAAGAATTCTCAGCCTGCGAACGAAATGCTTGTCCTTTACCATGGTTTTAGAGAAATAAATTAATCACATTCAATTCCTTTTCGAAAAGTTTGTTTACGTTTGGAAAGAAATTTTAAATGCCGATAACTCTTAATTTATACATTTTAGAAGTGAAACCTCTTCTCTCAAAAATTATTTTATTTTTAAAGATCTTTCTAAAAATGCAAATTTTATGATGTTATATATATATTAAAACATGAACACTACGTCTGATTACTTTATTTTACAATATTCTAATAACACACACTTTATCAGACAGTTAAATGCACCAAGCCAACATGAGTGAAAAATTGACCTGCGCCAGGACTCCAACCTGGGACCTTCAGCGTACCGTGCTAACGCTTTGCCACTAAGCCACCTAGACCGATATCCTAACCGGGCAATTTCTCATTCTTATTCCTGTTGGAAACAGTCATCGGCCACAATTTGCAGTCACATTTAATTGTCTGATAAAATGTGTGTTCTTATAATTATAAAGTTTTATTTAAAAAAAATACCTTCAGAAAAAATGGCTGACTTGCAGATGAAATTTGATATGATTAACCCGTAACTGATTGGTGCTATTATAATACAGATGGTACACGGTTGTTGGCAGAGTTCTATCTCTGTTTTGGCATAATTTTTTAGTTGTCAAGTTAATTAACAGTTTTTTGCTAATTAAGGATATAAATTTATTTATTTTTTCACTGGATTTTATAAAAGCACGTAGATTAGGTTATTACTTGTCCAAAAGTGCAATCCTTTTTCATTTCTGCCCTATATTTTTGTCTGTAGATTGTTTGAAAAAAAAAGATTTGACGAAGAAAAAAGTGATCATTTTAAGTAACTCTACGTTTTTAAAAAAATCTATACCTCTGTTTATAAATCACTTATGAAGATGATTTTGGTCTCAAATTGAAGAATTTCTTCATTAGATTCTTTTAGTTTTCGTTTTTTTTTTTCTGTGACGCTTGGTTCATTTGACATCTGATATTTTAATCTGGCATGTTTGGTCGATTTAACATTGCGAAGTTTCTTCCTTTAAGTAAGCAGTAGCGGTTTTGTAGTCCAGTTCTTGGCGTTGTTTGTTTGGCTTTTTTTTTTATAGCTTGGCTTGGCAGAGCGACCGCCCTGCTTGATGACTAGAGTACCTTTACGCTGAATTTTCAGTTTCTAAAGCTACAAGATCGAATTTTTTTTCAATTTTTCGAATTTTCGAATTTTTTTCGAATTTTCCAGATTTTTTTCTTTTTTTCTTTTATTGTAACCTTTATTCCATATTTCAAGTTTCTAGCGTTACAAAATCGAATTATTTTCAAATTTTCGACATTTTTCGATTTATTTTATTTTATTTTCGAATTTATTGTGTTTTATTTTTTTCCCTTCTCTGTATAACAACCTTTTCTGTATTACGCTGAATTTTTAGTTTCTAAAGCTACAAGATCAATTTTTTTTTCAATTTTTCAAATTTTCCGGATTTTTTAATTTTTTCTTTCTTTTTTTCTTTTTTTCTTTTCTTTTTTCTTTCTTTTTCTTTTTTCTTTTTTTTTTTTAAATTCTAAATACTACCTTTATTCCAAATTTCAAGTTTTTACCTTTAAAAAATTGAATTATTTTCAAATTTTCGTTTTTTTTTTTCGATTTTTTTTATTTTATTTTCACTTTTTGTTGCGTTTTTATTTATTTATTATTTTTTTTCTGAATCCCTTTACACAAATTTTCTGTTTTAAGACTACAAGATCGAATTATTTTCAATTTCTCAATTTTTTTTTTAGAATTTTGTGGAATTTTTTTTTTTTTTAATTTTTCGTATTTTTAAATTTTTCCTTAAATAGCATCCTAAATATTATCTTTATTCCAAATTTCAAGTTTCTAGCGCTATAAAATCGAATTATTTTCAAATTTTCCTCATTTTTCGTTTTTTTCGATTTTATTATCTAATTGTATTGTGTTTTTCATTTTACTTTATTCCGAATCCTAAACACTATCTTTAAGCCGAATTTTAAGTTTCTAAGGCTGAAAGATGAAATTATTTTTAATATTTTCGACTTTTTCGAATTTTTGAATTTTGTTTTCGAATTTTCCGGATTTTTTAATTTTTCCTTATTTTTTTTTCCTTTATTCCGAATTCCAAGAATAAAATCGGATTATTTTCAAATTTTTGAATTTTTTCGATTTTTTCCATCTTTCGATTTTATTTTCCATTTTTATTGTGTTTTTGATGTTTTTTTTTTTTTCTGAATTCTATAAACACTACCTTTACACCAAATTTTAAGTTTCTGAGACTAAAAGATCGTATTATTTTCAATTTTCAATTTTTAATTTTGTTGGAATTTGTTGAATTTTCAAATGCTTTTTTTTTTTTCGAATTTTCTGGATTTTATAATTTTTTCTTTCTTTGTATAGTAAACACTACCTTTATTCCAAATTTCAAGTTTCTAGACCTGCGGGATCCACCTAATCTTTTTGATAACGCATGAGTGAGTGAGGGACAAAAAATCGAAACTTTCAGTTCATATATCGTTTGCACTAGCAAAGACAGAAATGTGAAATTTTAAATTTTGGTCTTATTTGCCACGTACTCTATATAAATGAAGTTTCAGGTTTTTGGGATACACCAGCTCAAAGATATGGGGAGGTCAAAAGTGCCCTGAGTTGCTTCCAGAAAAGGATGCTTACGTCTGTGCTCTCTCGACTTGGCGGAGGCACTGCCATGCCTCCAGATACAAAATTAAAAATTCAGGAAAATTCCAACAAATCAATCTTTTTTCGATTTTTTTTTTCGATTTTTTCAAATTTTTTCAATTTTTTTTTTTTAATTTTCTGGTTTTTTAATTTTATTTATTTGTTTATTTATTTTACCTATATTTCAAATATCAAGTTTCTAGTTCAACAAAATCGAATTATTTTCAAATTTTCGATGTTTTTCGATTTTTCTGATTTTTCAATTTTATTTTCGATTTTTATTGTGTTTTTAATTTTTTCTTATTCTGAATTCCAAACACTACCATTACGCCGAATTTTAAGTTTCTAAGGTTAAAAGATCAAATTATTTTCATTTTTTCAATTTTTTTCGATTTTTTCGATTTTTTTTTTCGAATTTTCTGGATTTTCTTATTTTTTTCTTTTTTTTGTATCCTAAATACAACCTTTATTCCAAAATCGAAGTTTCTAGCGCAACAAAATCGGATTGTCTTCAAATTTTCGATTTTTTTTTTCAATTTTTTCGATTTTGCAATTTTGCTTTCGATTTTTTTTTTTTTTTTTTTTGTGTGTGTGTGTGTGTTTTTGATGTTTTCTTTTTCTGGATGCTAAACACTACCTTCACACTAAATTTTAAGTTTCTAAGAGTACAAGATCGTATTATTTTCAATTTTCAAATTTGATGGAATTTGTTGAATTTTCGTATGGTTTTTTTTTTTTTCGAATTTTCCGGATTTTATAATTTTTCCTTTCTTTTTAACCTAAACACTACCTTTTTTCCCAATGTCGAGTTACTAGGGCTACGGGAGCTACCTAATCTTTTTGATGACGCGTGAATGAGTGACAAAAAATCGAATGTTTAAGTTCATATATCGTTTAAACTAGAAAAGATAGAAAGTTGTAATTTTAAAATTTGGTCCTGTGTGCCAAATACTCTAGAAAAACGAAGTTCCAGGATTTTGGGAAACTCCAGCGCAGAGATATGGAGGGGGTCAAAAGTGTCCTAAGTTGCTTCCAGAAAAGGATGCTTACGGCTGTGCTTTCTCGATTTGGCGGAGGCACTGCCTCCAGGAGAAGTATTGCCTCCAGATTTGCCGTCCGTCTGCGTGTGTGTCTTTAAACGCTCTATCTCCCGAACAAATTGAGATAGAGACTTGAAATTCGGTATGTATTTATTATGTAATAATGGGAAGAAGCTTATTGAATTTCAGTAACCTCGATTATCCGGAACTATTTTTTTCAGACTCTGGAAATATTCGTTCTAATAAAAGGTACATAAAATTTTTCAAAATTGTTTATTTTAAGGAGTAAATATAAAAGACAATTAAAAAACAAATTTTGCATAAAGAATGAAGTTGATGGGATAATTAGTTGCCGCGATATTTGTAATCCTATTTTTCATGACCCTGTATTTCATCCCAATTTCAATTCAAAAATATATTTCAATTGGAAATGAGACGCTTAATCCGAAGGAGTAAACTCTTAGTTAATATGATTATCATTTTTAGAGATACGAGGATCTTTCTTTTACACAATTCAGTAATAGAGCATTTAAAGTTTATTACGTCATCAAGCCACGATTTTATTCGAATTTCAATGCATTTTATAAGTAGTTTACACATGTTTTATTTTCATATTTTATATTATGCATATCCATGATGGTATTACGGTGGCCCCCAACGACTAGTTTCATTTGCTTTGTATTCTGTACGTCACCTTCTATTAAATTCTTCTTCTAAAATGACTACTTTTGACTTAAACAGTGTAGTTTCTATTCAATCGGCTGTTCACTGAACTTTGTCATCCTTGATTTATCCATACAGCACCAACTTTTCCGCCGATTCTTCATAATACTCGTTTTTTTTTTTCGTTTTTTTTTTTTTCGTTTTTTTTTTTTTTTGCCCCATATTAGGCCATTCTATACCTTTAGCCATTTTCGGTGGATACGTTCAGAGGTTTTTGCTATTTTTTTTTCTTAAGTTCGCTTACCATCTTTCCTTCTCTTATATGGGTCTAGGTTGCTCACGTGCTGGTCAGTCTTCTTGATATCAGTATTGCTCCTCTTTATTGAAAGTATTATACCCTCTTCTAGTGTTTTTTCTAAACCTTATATTTTAATTATCCTTCGTTAGAGATTAGTACTCAGTACAACATTACAGAATATAATATTCTTTGACATATTTTGACATACCTTAATCCTCTCAAACATGTCTCAAAGACAGACACTTACCATGGATTCAAGTATGTCCCGAAGGAAAACCCTTGTTCCTGCTAAATCCGATCATAGATGTCGTAACTTGCGCTACGTTTGTCTTTCAGGTAGAAAGGAAAATTACGAACGCCTTTCAGATTTACAAGAAAACTATATATACGATGGCTTTTCTTCTAGTTCGCTTGGTGTCGTACTTCACGGCAATACAGCTCTTCTCGAATTCTCGAATCTTTTAACTGATGAGAGTTTCATCAGAGTAGTGTCACCAACGATTCCTTGGCATCCTGTTATGACTTCTCAAATTCTCCACTTTGTTAATCATTTACTTCGTAGCCCTTTTATTCTCATCGGCCCAGAAGTAATTTCGGAGACCATTCCATCAACTATTCTTCCAACTACTACTAATCTCGATGCCTCATTAACAGGTCAATACGAACAGAATTCAACACAGATAACTTCTCTTAATCCTCAGAAGGTGAAAGGCAAAGGTGATCCTCCCATTAATTTTAGCATAGATACAGCGAATGGAATGTCAGTTGAACAACTTCTATATCAAATATCAACTCATCTTCAGCGTCATGCTAAGAGTAGTGTTTATGAGGCTTCTAAATATAGAATCTTCCTCAAAACAAAGTATGAACAAATTGCTAGTAATCTCAAAGAAAAGGAAAAACAATTGAAGGACTTTGTGAATACCCTTTTATCCTTTCCGGCACAGTGGTCCCACTCTGGGCACACCTAATTTTAATTCCAAACTTGCAAACCACACCAAGAATATTTTAATAAAATTTTCTTTCTATAATGAAAGCTTAAAATAAGGAGTTGTTATTTTCTAAAAAAGTCGTTTGTAAATTCCGATGTCAGTCAGTAATTTCTCATTTTGCGAACAGAATTTGTCTGTGCCGGAAAGCGTTAATAAGTGCCACAGTGGAAGATTTAGCTCTTTAAACAGAAGTGCAATCTTTAAAACTAAAATTTCAAAAATCCATTGAAGAAAATGCCAAAAAGGAGAAGAAAACTATAGAACTCAGGAACAAAATCAATAATCTCGATTTAGAGCACAAAGATAAAGAATCAGAAAAAACTATTTTTAAAACAAAAGCTACAGATGTATGAGAACATAAAATCAGAGGAATTACCTCTGAGTGCAGATATTAGAACACTAAAATTAATACCTAATAATTCCATAGAAGTAAACACCAGAAATGTAACGAAAATTAAAGATTTCAAAGAGAATATAAAACATCTCAAATCAGAACAAAATGCCTTAAAACCAGAAATTCATCTACTAAAACAGAAGTTAAACGATCTTGGTTACGAGATTCTCTTACAGCAGCAGAAGTCATATAGTCTACTAATCGAAAATAATCAAAAAGAAAAAACTCTGACGGAACTCAGACAAAAATTTTATAACATCACAAAAGAATATAAATCACTAGAGAAAACTTTCAATGAACAACAAGAGGAATTGGAATCCCTTTTTTTTTTTTTTTTTTTTTTTAACTTTCATTAATTCTTTGAATTTAACTTCTGCTTTGAACGGATTTCAAATGTACTTGCACTAATATTTGAGGAATTTTTCGAGAATAATTTTAGCTTATTGAGTTTTTACATGGTTTTTACATAGTTTCTACATGCCGTTTGACTAAAAAGTTATGATGATATTTATGAGACAAGACAGAGAACTATCATGTAACTGACATATCAAAAACTGACAGTGACAGACATTTTAAGGTCCATTCTCGAACATTGGTTCAAAAATTATGAAATTTAGATGACACTACCCTCTTGTGACGTAGCCTCGCCAACTCAGAAAAAGTTTTGAAGAACAGTATTTAAAAGGAAGATAATTGAAAATTATAAAGTGTTTATTAATCTCAACTATTTTGGTTCGTAAATAAAATCCGCCAATAAAGGGTTTTTAAAAGTTTTTTTTAAGACATAACCCCATATTTATGTATAATTTTGTAACTGCAATGCATACATTTTTTAAGACATAATAACTCCATATTTATAATAATTTTGTAACTGCAATGTATATATTTTTTTCTATGTATTCTAAGAAGCAATGTTTTCTTTCTATTTAGTTATTCTGAGAATATTTTCAATCCGCTTTACAAAGCTCTTAAAAAACGGCAAAGTTATTAGACATACATTGTTAAAGAAAGCTTTTTAAAAATGTGAGCATGAACGACTTGTTTTCTTTTAAGTACAACTAGGGGATCCAACCCGGACTTTCTGGGTTACAGAATATAAGGGGAAATAATTTTTATAAATGGAAAAACTGTAATAGATTTTTAAACCTTAAAATCTTTTTTTAAATTGTTTACTAACAACACCAAAAAGCATTTTAATATGAAAAATATCAATTATATATTCAAATAGTCTTGTTTATTAAAAGCGATACTTTCGTATTAGCCTCATGCCAGGACTTAATCGATGGAAAAATCACCAAACATTTCGCTATATTCAGCAATTTTTTCTATTATGGTCATTTTATACGGGTTTAAACGCTTAATTCGATTACATGTCTGTTAAATTTGTGTTTTATTTATATTATTTTATTATTTTTCTTATTTATTGATGAAGTTTTAATTTCATTATGGAATATTAGCCACAAAGAAATGTTGAACTACTACATTGTTTTAAGTGCAAGCGAGTTAATCTTTCGTAACCCGGACTTTCGTAACTATCGCTGCCTGAAAAATGTAGATTGAAAAAAAAAATGGCTAAAAATTATTTTAAAAACATAGAAAATCAGTAAATTACGCTACAGTTTTCAAACTAATTGCATTTCAAAGAACATTTTTCTCCTATCCGACTGTGTAAAAATTGAAACTGTGTGATGCTTAGAAGTTAAAAAAAATTACAGTAAAAGCGAAATTTATTGGTCAGATGTTGCCACCGTCAATATGACGTCAGTGTTACGCACGGACTTGATTTTGCTTTGTAATATAGACTGTATTATTTACGCGTGCATGACATGCTTAAATATAAGTAAAATACCCCACCCCATATATATATATATATATATATATATATATATAGTATATATATAATATCTTTGAATTTCAAAAAACATATCAAGTTCTTGTAATAATCTAATTAAATCTCCAAAGAGATAATTAATAATAATGTGTAGACAGAATACCACATAGTTAATAAATTAACAAGTGCAATCATAATTTCACCATAGCTTGTGCTTCAATGGTAATTGGCCAAAAATACTTAAAATAGGAAGAATATTTAAAAGGAGAGAGATAGAAAATTATATTAAAAAAAATAATAATAATATATATATATATATATATATATATATATATATATATATATATATAATAAACAATATATATATATATATATAATAAACAATATATATATATGTGTGTGTGTGTGTGTGTGTGTGTGTATGCATGCGTGGCAGTGTATTACTGTTTATTTTACTGTTTATTACTGTTAATTTTACTGTATAATACTGCCAGCTGGGATGCTATTATTGTACTGTAAAATCAATTTTTTTTTTTTTTGCCGTGTAGATCTGCGTTATCAAAATAAGATATAAAATAATCCATTTTTTCTTAATTAAATCATTTCATTTTGCCAATGCTGTATGAAAACATTACGACTTAAATTACATAAAATAAGTTCCTTCATTTTAATCAATTAGTTTTTCTGACGCAAACTACATTTAAATTAGTTAAGTCCATTATATTAATATCTTAATTATATAATTTCCTTCTCAGCTCTATAACCATCATAATTCTTCTCTCATTATTACAAATATATATATTGAAAAGGCATTTCTAAATTCTTATTTCATAATTAAAACCATGCTTACACTAATAATAACTTTCCGAAAAAAAAAGTATAATAAAGGAACAGATTTCAATATGTATTACATTTATTATTATATTTTTAGAGTTCTCATCTACCATGAAGCATTCACTCGAAAACAAAGTCCATTAATTCCAAAGAAGCTTTTGCTTTCTTCTCAACAAGTTTTAATAAGATTCTAATTATTTTACAAGGAAAATAATTAGAATCTTATGAAAACTTGTAGATATTTCGAAATATGTATTCATTATATGATCTAGAAAACTTATTTGTATGATCATTCAATATTAATTTGTTCATAATAAACAGATACGAAGAATTTTAAGGAATTTTTAGTAACTAAGTTTTTTTAAATACTTATTACAGAAATAATTATAGGAAAGTGAAATTCAGTTGTTTTATAGTGATTATATAAAATTTTCTAGACTTTTAAAAATAATGCCTTTGCTAAGAAAATTTGTTCTCATTATTAGTAATTAAAATCAGAACTACTTTGCAAAACATTTTTATGATAATTAGTGCTGGAGCAGTAAATTTTGCTTTTTACAGTAAACTTTGCATTTTAAATTATAGCATTTTACAATAAATAAAAGTACGTACTATTAAACTATAATAACGAATAATGTGATATAAATTATCGTTAAATTATTTATTTGCTTACAATAAGTAATAACTTTTTTTTTTTTTTTTTACAATCAAAGCAGAAGTTTAGCAATCAAAATTGATCACGGTATTCTAATTCAGTGATTCCCAAACAATGGATTGAGATCCACTAGTAAATCGTATTGGCAGTCATGCGTTGATTTATCAGTTCATTAAAAATATATTATTAATTTTACCTGCTGTAAAATATATAACAAAAAACTTGAATCTTTAAATTAAAAAAAATCGTGAAGAAATATAAATAAAGAACTTCATGGGATGACAATGTTTTATTAAACTTTTTGTCAATAGCAAACTTGAGACTAAAATGAACAAGTTTCAACTCTGATATAGACAATCTCATTGATACAAAACAATGTTATAAATTAGACAGATTTTTAAAATGTAGTTTTTAGTATACAATTATTAATAAGCGTATTCTTTCATGCTTAGTGGCAAAATAAAGTTGTGTTTTAATGTTATACCGCATTATTCTTATTGTGATTATTCACAATAGGAATACCTATTACGATTTTCGTATAGATGCCTTGTACGAAAATTCGCCTTTATCCTAGAATAGATTGTGTATAAAAGCCTATATACTGTAAAAAAACGACAAATGTTTCTTAGTCTACGAAACTATAATATAACACACGAATTAAAATTATACAATATCCTCTTCCGAGTTACTCGTGATTCCGAAAAACATTATTTATCTGTAGAAACCTCAGAAACCAATATATTTTCGAGATTGAACGAAGCATTTATAAAAACAAATTTCTTTGACTTTCGCTGATTTTCGGAAACGTTTCGAGTAATTTTTTTGGTGTATTAATCAGTTTTCTCAAATCGGAATATTGGTTTTTAGGATGCTGTACAATCTCAATTAAGCATTTTCAACTGCGTAATTGAATTTATGCATACAAGAGTAACAACATAATATTAATTTTTATGTTCATATTAACGCTGTTAATGTATCATGTTTGTCTGTAAAAAATGTTTGTTGAACATGAAAATGTTTATTTGAGAATTGATAGCATCCTATATTGCATAGCTGAGAAATCGGATTAATACACTATAAAAGTTACTCGAACACATTTTTCACAACACTGCAAAAAATAATTGTTGATTTTACAGTATAAAACTGGCACCCCAGCTGCCAGTATTATACCGTAAAATTAACAGTATTAAACAGTAAAATAAGCAGTAATACGCTGCCGTGCAAGCAGTAATACGCTATCGCGCATGCGCGGTAGCGTATTACTGCTTGCACGGCAGCGTATTACTGCTTATTTTACTGTTTAATACTGTTAATTTTACGGTATAATACTGGCAGCTGGGGTGCCAGTTTTATACTGTAAAATCAACAATTATTTTTTGCAGTGAATCAGTGGCAGCAAAAAAAACTTTGTTTTCAATAATGCTTCTTTAAATCTAGAAAACATATTGGTTTTTGAGATTTCTAATGATGATGTTTTTTTGTAATCGTGGGTAACTCGGAAGAGGTTATAGTATATTACTTTCCCATCATAAGTAGTATAGGGAAAGTCTTGTAATCGTTTTAAAAATCGAAAAAAAATTTTGACGGATTTAAACGTTTCAGACACTGGAGATTTCGGAAAAACATATTTTCAGAAAAGAAAAAAAAATTGCCGTCCGTCTGTCTGTGTGTGTGTGTGTCTGTCTGTGTGTCTGTAAACGCTCTATCTCCCTAACAAATTGAGATAGAGACTTGAAATTTGATATGTACTTAATATGTAATAATGAGAAGAAGCTTATTGAATTTCCGTAACCTCGATTATCCGGAACTGTTTTTTTTTTCGGATTGTTGAAATATTCGTTCTGATAAAAGGTATATAAAAAATTTTCGAAATTGTTTATTTTAAGGAGTGAATATAAAATACAATAAAAAAAACATAAATTTTGCATAAAGCATGAAGCCGATAGGGTAATTAGTTGCTGAGATATTTGAATCCTATTTTCCACACTGTTCTATTTTTCATGACACTGTATTTCATTCAAATTTCAATTCGAAGATATATTTTAATTGGAAATGAGACACTTAATCCGATGCAGTAAACTGTTAGTTTAACGACCCCCAACGACTAGTTTTTGTTCGCAATTGTATTATATATTTTTAGATTAAGTAAAATTGCCTTTTTTCTACAGTGTATATACTTACATATAAGATGGGACACGCAAATATTTCACACTTTAGAGTGGGTCACATAACAATAGAGTTTGTGCACCACTGTTCTAGTCCATTTGAAATGTTATTTGCATAGGACTTCTTTCCATTCTTATGGAATTTGAGCTTTTCCCCTTTCTTTGCGTGAATTAAACGAATTTTCTTTTGCTTTGTTTCAGGAATGGTTGATTCCCCTCAAAAGTGCACCACAGACAGCGATTGCGGAGACGCGGAGCTCCTCACCTGTGACCTGGAAATGAAACTCTGCAAATGCCGCGAAAAGTACTCAGTCCTTTCGAGCACAGGGAAATGTCTGCCAGGTAAGCGATCTCTTTCACTTCTTTCACAATTCCTTCACTTATTCAAGTCACAGCTACAGCCTCCATCTTCAGACTAAAAAGATTTCCTATCGAGAAACTCCATGAGTCAGAGTAGTGGTTCACAACCTTTCTACATTGACCCTTTCCAAACAAGGACAACTTGAAGTGGTGCCTTACAAAAATGCCGATTTTACGGTATAATATTGGCATCCCATCTGCCAATATTACTGCTTATTTTACTGTTTATTACTGTTAATTTTACGGTATTATTATTATTATTATTATTATTATTAAACCGCAGACCAGACCCCTACCTGCCGGGCATTATGCCCAGCTTAACGAGTTTGTGTACCTGGCCTCGAGGCGAAATTCGCCTAATCTCGTCATAGCAAAGATCTACCTGACTAACTCCTTGGGTGTCAAATTTTACAGTATTATACTAGCAGCTAGTATGCCAATATTACACTGTAAAATCAACATTTTTTTTTTCAGTGTAGGTGTGTTTATTGTTCATTCAATAGAGTTATTGGAATTTTTACAAAGTAATGATACATAAATACATCTGCACTAACTAACAATAAAAATTTATTGCCTACAACATTTTGTAGATAAAGTTAATAATAGCTGAACAGTGTACTTTGTTAGAAATGTATTCCTCTTTAATAAAATTATAAGAATTTTTCCAAATTTTCAAAAACTGTGTACATGAATTTGAAATCTGAGCTTGTTTACATTGCTACAAATGTTTGATGTGTGGTTCTAACTATGTCGGTATCATACACACAGGTCGTTACGAGATAAACTGTAATATTTGCAAATATTGGTGCTAATTAAAGCTGAATAAACTAATCTGAACGCTGTATTTTTCTCTTGCTGCCTCTAATAGGATGCCTGTTGGGTGACTTGTGGGTGATTTTATTGCCTTTAGTGGCCCTTTAGCAGAATTAAGATGGCATTTCAAAACATTGCGTTGCATAATTCACAATTTTTTGAAATCTTAACGGAATCATAGCAGAAACCATTTCAATTAAATTGATGTACAGATAACAAAAACTTCCAAAAAAAATTTTTTCAGGAAAATATAATGCTGTTTATTTTTGCAGTTTCGTTTAAAAGTACATTTAAAATTTTTTTATTTATTGTTATATATAATTATATTTAGATGTTTTAAAACGGTGCTACCCAAAATAACATAAATTACAGCTATAAAGATTTTATAAAGAAACTTAAAAAAAAAAAAAAAATCCGAACTGAACAATTTTTAAAAAGCAAACAGAAAAGAGAAAGAAAAAAAAAATGTTATTCATTATGTAGGAATAAAAAAAATGTTTTTAAGTAAACGTAATAAATTTTTCGGTATCGAATGGAACTTCGTTTAAAAAAGTAATTGAAAAACCTTGTATCCAAATTGAAAAACCTTGTATAATGCATTTGATTTCACACGGGTAACGTTTTAGTTTAGAAGATTATTCTGTAACTTATGCTATTTTCTAGGTAAATTGATACACTTTGTATGTTATTAGAGTTGCATACATAAATATACTATTAAATAATGACATATGATTTAAATGGGTTTTCATATATTCTAATGCGTCATAATGCTCGTTTTTATTTCGATTGTTTAGAAATTGTGAAATACTTATAGATATTATAAACGTATTTTATTCCGATTTTTATAAACGTATAAAATAAGCATGCTTGGTGTATTACTATTTAAAATATAACACTGCTAATAAGTAATGGTTTAATTCCTTTTATAAACAAAATTTATAGGAAAGGAAATATTAAATGTTCTACTTGCATTAAAGCAATCTCAAAACGTAATAAAATAATGTAGTACAGACAGATATAGAGAATAGAAATTTAAAACTTTATCCTGATTAGAAGTATATTTATTTAAAGATATCATTAATTACCAAAAATGCTAGGTATTTTTTTTTTGTTTTCAGGTCCACAGATTTCGTTTTCAGAGTTTTAAGATGAAGTATGTGTGTATGTTATACTAAGTGAACATGATACCGACCAAACCAATGGCGGATCGTGACTCGCTCTTTTTGGGGCACTAAATACATGGCTGAAATTTTTATTCTATTCTTACCATTATTTTTTTTTTTTAAGTTTTCCTTGGGTTAAAGGCAAAATTTTCTACCTACAAATAAGGCAACTATTTCTTTAATAAAATAGTGGTAAGAAAATAATAAATTTTGCAACCATGCATTTAGTGCCCCAAATAATGGCAGTCACGACCCGCCACTGGACCAAACGATGTTTTCGATTAAATTCTCATTTTTCAGATATGTTATAGGCTACTGTCGTAAGAGATCTAGTCATTTTCGTACAAATCGTACAAAAGATTTGGTATCTAAACCATTTTTTAGGCCATTCTATTATACCCATAACTATTTTCTTTTTTAACTCAATTATTCAATCAAATATTTTTATTGTTCACGCTCATATTATGTTGATACAACAATCATGTTTCCACAGAACTTGATTTAATTTAGTAAAACTTTTTTTTAATGAAAAAAATAATTGCAGTCAGTTTTCTTATTGTGATAAAAGTGTATGGGAAGTTGAATATAATTTTTTTAAAGGAAAAATGGCGAAATATCTACATTTAAAACAACTTAAAACTTCCGTTAAACCCTTAAAATCTGACTATGTAAATTCAATTTCAATATTTATTTTAATTTACAAGCCTTAAACTCATGATGAGCAGGTGGAATGGAAATTCAATGAAAATTACATCCTAATTTTAAGAAAATGTTTCAGCATTATGAAAGAATGCGTTTTCTTTAGAACATGTGGTCATTTTCACCAGTAGAAGCATTTCATCTTTGTAAAATTAGGATTTAACTTTTTATTTACTTTTATATTACAATTTATTTAAACGGGTTAAATTCTGTAATGTTTTGGGAAAATAAAGTGGATTTTATTTTGTATTCATCATCTCCAACTACCCTTTCAAAATGTGATGCATTTTTAACATCCAAAGTGTCAGAAAAAAATTATCAATCACTTTGGTATTATTAATTTAGTAAAATTTAAAACCAAAACATTAGTAAAATTAGTAACACCAATTACTGTTAGTAATTATTTACGTATTTTTTACATAATGCTTTTCTTCCTTAAACAGTATTCTTATATTTTCAGTAATAAAAACCAAATTGTTGAAAATGTTCCTTTTTATTTTCCTTTTTTATATGACATTCTCCCATCTTCAAAAATATTTTCGGTATAGAATATGAATGTATGTAAATAAACCTGTAATTGTAAGCTGTCAAAATATATAATGAGAATATAGTTTAGAAAGAAGTTAGCTGATTACAATTACATCTTCTTCACAAAATTATATTTACTCGTTACATTATATTTCGGCTTTTTCTTTTGCCAGTACATACCACGTTAGAAAATCCTCCACCCTATCTCTTCCAGTTATATCAATATTTTACCACAACGCTCTGATTTATTGGTCAAAATAACAACTTGTATGCATTTCATTTCAACTAATGAATCTTTCTTTGAGAACCCGTCCCTGTATTTTGGTTTTATATAAAACATTCGTCAATGGAAAACATCCAACATTTTCGAATTGCTTATTTTATTCCTTTATTTTTTATTTTATTTTTCTTTTCTTTTTTGAAAAATATTTACTTTATTGCATATGCACTTTTTTTATTCACTATTTTTGTATTTGGATTGAACATTGTATTGAAATGAAAATAGCCCGTTTTCTGTTCGCGCCTACTGGCATAACAATTTGCTAGCCAGTTCACTCCAAATATTGTAATATGTGAGCAGTGATCGATGATTAAGAGTAGCTCCATGAATTTAAATTAAAGTTAAATATCAATTCCTATAGTGGTTAGTACAAAGAAGCAAAATAATTATTACTCCGCGTTGTGAAAAGTAACAAATGCTTTACCCAGGACTTATGAGTTGACTTTTGGAATGGAGGGTAGACAAATTAATCTTAAGTTATCCCGTGACAAATTTTAACCTGTCAATCTAAATCTTAACTTTCCTACAAAAGACCTATATCTTATTTGCCCTACACCATTCTGAAATAACCCTTTACGCTTTATTATCAAAATAATATCTGTATCATTTATGCCTAACAAACCTAAAATAACGAAACCTAAATAAATCACTCTTATACAGAATAAATGCGCCAATTAAATTTTAATACTGTTTATTAATATTAAAAAAAAAGGTAAACACGATTAATTAAACATAATTTACTCACGCTTATATGTACATGTCATAAATAATTTTTAATGACAATACTTATTATTAATTCTAACTATTCACGTCAAATGCACTAGTTCTAACTCTGAAATATTACGTCTACTGTAAACCAGTATACATTTTAATACAGGGGTGCCATAATTAAACTGCAAGTGTTTGTATGGCTTTACAAGCTAAACTATTTTGGATATGTTTAAAAACTGTGGTGTCTAGACTTGAAAAACTTTGATGTCTTTATACTGTCTAGAGCATGCGGAAAGGAACTCTAAAAGCTAAGATCTTGAGAGATCGGAAATACTTCCCTCTTCCCTGTTCTTGGATTAAAATTACAAGGAACGACACTCGTGGAAAAAACAAAATTACTTCCAGAAAATATTAAAAATGTTTATCGGATGCTCTTAATAAAATAATTTACCTCATTTCTTTGTAAAAAAGGAAATTTCTTATATGCCAAAGAATTCGTTTTATTTTGTTGAAAGTAATTTATGGCTTCAAGATTGTCGAGATAAACTCTTTTGACAAGATAACCATCACTCATATATCACGCCATTCTTTATTAACTTTGCGCGAAATGCGATTAAACTTTGCGGATATTAACCACATTTTCTACCTTCGAACTCGCTTTCATTTTCTTTTTTATATAATATTATTTTAATAGATATCCACAGGATAAATTCTGCTGCAACTTCCTTTTCCCACGCTGAATTTATTTAAAATAATTGGGAGAACTTTCGACTATTGTTCATTTTTTCCTGGAAAAGAAGATAAGATAATTAATTAAGACCATAATTTCCGGGATTAAAAGGGATGAATATGGCAGATAAAATTTATTTTTTAAGCATATACGCCATTCATTAAATCTATTGTCTTTTTCACAGTTTGAAACTGTTAAATATACATAAAGCATAGACATAAATAAAACTTATGATTTGAAATAGCAAATCCATATATCGATCTTTGCATTTGATAACTTATTTATCCATCAAATACATTCAAAATATCGAATACACAAGAATGAAGACAAAATAGGTACATTGATTTATAATATGATATGATAATTAATTAAGACCAAAATTTCGGGATTAAAATGGATGAATATGTCAGATAGAATTTGTTTTTAAACATATACGTCATTCATTAAATCTATTGGCTTTTTTACAGTTTGGAACCGTTAAATATACATAAAGCATAGGCATAAAACTATTTTAAATAGCAAATCCAAACATCGATCTTTGCATTTGATAACTTATTTATCCATGAAATATATTCAAAATATCTAATACACAAGAATGAAGACAAAATAAAAATAGATACATTGATTTATAATATGATATGATAATTAATTAAAACCACAATTTCAGGATTAAAATGGATGAATATGCCAGATAGAATTTGTTTTTAAACATATACGTCATTCATTATATCTATTGGCTTTTTTACAGTTTGGAACCGTTAAATATACATAAAGCATAGACATAAAACTATTTTAAATAGCAAATCCAAACATCGATCTTTGCGTTTGATAACATATTTATCCATGAAATTTATTCAAAATATCTAATACACAAGAATGAAGACAAAATAGGTACATTGATTTAAAATATGATATGATAATTAATTAAGACCACAATTTCGGTATTAAAATGGATAAATATGCCAGATAGAATTTGTTTTTAAACATATACGCCATTCATTAAATCTATTGTCTTTTTGGAACCGTTAAATATGCGTAAAGCATAGACATAAAACTATTTTAAATAGCAAATCCAGATACCCATCTTTGCATTTTATAACTTATTTATCCATGAAATTTATTCAAAATATCTAATATTCTATAATGACGACAAAATAGATTCATTGATTTATAATATTATATGATAATTAAACTATTTATAGTCTATGAAGATTAATAACTAAGTTTTGATTACTTTTCATCATCGTGAAAGATGGAATCGACAGGTAGTAAATAAAATAATATCCTTGAAATTTATTTTTCCTTAAAAGATTGAAAAACTTTTATGGTAGTTTCATAAAATCTTAACCCGTTTTATTCCACAACATAAAATTCTTTATTCTCGACTGAATTTGTTCCTAAGTTACATAAAGAAATTTATGAAGTCTAGATTTTTTAAAATAAACTCTCAAAAAAGAAAAAAGAAAAAATATATCTATCTATCTATGTATATAGTACACGCCTATGTTTAAAACTTCAATTTATTTTAAAAGATAGATTGTGCATTTTTGTATTAATATTAAAGCCTGCTTTCGGAAAAACTTTTCACACTTCATCGTTGACCTGAAAACAAACATTGAACATGAGATTAAAAAAATAAGTGTCCCAACATTGATAAACGTTGCCTCAAATTTGAAAAAAACGCTTACGTCTTTGTATAAGAGAAAAAGGGTCACATTTTGAAACATTCCACACTCCATCGTTGACCTGAAAACAAACATTGAACATGAGATTCAAAATATAAGTGTTCCAACATTGAGAAGCGTTGCCTCAAATTTGAAAAAAAAACGCAGACGTCTTTTTATCCGAGAAAAAGGGTCACATTTTGAAACATTCCACACCCCATCGTTGACCTGAAAACAAACATTGAACATAAGATTAAAAAAATAAGTGTTCCACCGTTGAGAAGAGTGGCCTCAAATTTGGAAAAAAAAAAAAAACGCATAAGTCTTTTGTATCCGATAAAAAGGGTCACATTTTGAATATTTTCTGTAACAATCGCTTAGTTTTGTGTCTCAGTAATGTTACTTTTTCAATTTAGTTTATGTTTGTAATTTGAAACATGTTTGTATTTTAGTAAACAAAATATTTTTCAAGGGTTGCGCGACGTTTCGATTCCTGTAGATCAGTTTGAATTTTGTGTCTATCTTGTTTAGAACTTGAGTTACAGACATTTGAATATCAGTAGTTTAAACGATAGAATAGGGTATTGAATTTTAGTTTTAGCTTTTTATCAAAGTACAATTTTTAATATTTTGCTTTAATACAAAGCGCAAAACCTTATGCATGCAGTGTTATGAAACTTTTTACAAATATTCTAAAACGGTTGGTATAGGAAATAAACCTCTGCTACGATTCATAGTTGTTTTTTTTTTTTCATTTTTTATTAATACAAGTTATAAATTGCCATACATTTTGAAAAAATAATTCTGTGAGCTACAACGTTAACTTGTATAACTTATTAAATGACAGGGTTAAACTTATGAGAGAGGTTTTAACCATCATAATAAAATATACAGAATAAAGATATGGTTAAAATTAGAGTTGTGTTGTTTTGCATAAAATATATTTATTGCTATTTTTATGTATAATTTGGGAAAAATATAAAATATTTAAAAATATAAAACTATTTTACACATTGTTCAAAGTTTTTAGCCATATTCTATAACATAACATCACTCAATATTTGAACTCAATATTTAAAACCTTTAAAAATCGCCTTCGAAGATAACCAAATACCTAGAAATGTTAGACATAAAAATATATAATGACCATATGTTTTAAACATACGTTAGATGGTTAAAAATACAACTAATGACATTCATAGAAAAAATGACATTACATTACGAACAACCCAATACATAGTCATGAAAAAATTAATGGACTTCCGATACATCGTTTCGCTTTATAAAAATTTTGAAATATATTTAAGCGAAATATAGCAACTCTTATTTTTAACTAGACTGTCTTCGGTCGTGACCTTAAACTTGTACAATCCTCTTCATTTCGAATAAGGTCTGCAACCGTGACTTTTCAAGTGGTCTTCTACATTTTTATTGCTTAAATTTCTTTACCTTGATAGAGTTTCACTGAAAGAAGAAACCCTTCACTTTTATTTGAAATATTCTACGACAAAACTGAGATATAGCGATAATATGCGGCGTTGGACTGTCGCCAAGAAATTACAGCATTGAATTATAAAAACTGTAATAAAAATAAAGTAGCTTAATATTTGCTAGGTTAAAAAAAAAAAAAAATAGTCTAAACTATTCCGAAGAGAAAAAAAAGTAAAAGTAAATAAAAATTCAATGTTTTTAAAAAGAGTATCGAAAGAAAAAATAAAAGGGATACAGTTTATTTACTCATATTCTGCCAATTAAAAAAAAAAAAAAAGTATGTTATTTAGCGTTCCATACTTTATAATTTTCGTACGTTGTTGTGTCCAAGAGGTAGGCCAAGGATATGTGAAATCTGCAATAAAAAAGACGTAGCTTAATAATTTCTGGGTAAAAAATAATTTAACTCTTTCAGAGGCAAGTGATTATGTTTCTGTAATGTTGAATTCACACCAGAATTTTCTAAAAATTTCATTTGAAAAAAAAAAAAAAAAAAAAAAAAAGTAAGTTTTAAAAGTAAAATTTATTAAAAAATTTCGGTACAAATTTCAATAAAAATGAGTGGTATAAATAATATACAACATCATTTCAAAGGGTTAAATTATTCCGAAGTAAAAAAAAAAAAAAAAAACTGGCGTTTTTAAAAGGAGTGCTAAATGAAAAATTAAAATTTATATTATTTATTAACTCACGTTTTATCAGTTATTAATTCGAAATAGGAAATACGTAGTCAAATTATCCAGTTCCCATGCTTTATTATTTTTTAATATATCTGAAAAAGTAACGTGTCTTTGATCTTCTTTTCAATCACTAACTTTTGCAATAAATAAATAAATGAAAAGCCCGAATTGATTTAAAATCTGAATGCGTTATTTTATGATGAATTGTAAAATATTCCTATGAAGAATGTTCAGCAAAATCGATAGTGTTTTTCTTGGGTCGTACTAAAATGTTTCGTATATTTTTATCTATGGATAGTTATTACTAAATTACATTTCATTGTCTTTTTACCTTTTTCAAACTGAAAATGCTTTTAAAATATTGTACATATGTAATGCTTTCACGTTTTGAGGGGTGAAAATCTGATTTCAGGTAAAACATATAAATTATTTTAAAGATATATAGACTTGAACTTATTTTTAAACAATTGATATCTATTTTCTAGCATAAAAATTCATGCTAGTTTAAAAATTATCTTTGCAATGAATCTATATGAAAGGAAATTGTTTATTCATTCTACTCAAATTAATGCAACATATACATATGCGTGATATACTTGCTTCTCTAGAAGTTAAGATTGATAGAACATTGAACATACAAGAAGTATCGATTATAAATTACAGTTCAAACTTTATGTTCGTTGTAGTTTCGAGTTTATTTTAAGCATTAGATGCCGGTCAATTTAAATCTCTTGTGTGAAAAAAAAATTGCTGAAAAAACAGTACTGTATATCCAATCAACTTACCACATATGCTAACAAGAACTCGAATAGTTTTAAATACTTACAGAGAAAATACTCATGATTTCAGTCTGTTTAAGAAAAAGATTATGGTTAAATATTTAGAATACATCGCTGCCTAGGTTTTATTTTTTTCCTTTTAGAGAACTGTTTCTTTTACAAATTCTAAAACATCTTTGTATGGTTATAAAAATTTATTTTGAAAACGCAAAAATTATAGTAGTACTTACAACGAACTGATAAAATCAGAGAATCATTAGAAATTTTGAGTAAAGGAAATAGCGCGTGTAATGGTGGTTTATCTTACAACATACCTGAGATATGGTTCAATGTTTTGAAAAGATCAAATATTTCAGCGCCTGAACGCACGGACCTTTCATACACCCCTACATGTTAATAGACTAGCCCAAGCATGTCAAACTCGTTTACCGCCGCGGGCCAAATTAAGTATTATATACAAAGCCGCGGGCCACATAGAAAGTGTTAGATAATGTTATCCCCATTGCACAAAATAAAATTTGTACGTACAAAACACGGCCATGTTAAAGAAATATCCACTTAAAGTTCCAAAGTTATTATTATACATAGTTTAATTTGTCTTATTTTTCGAAAAGATATTCAAAGTTATTTTTCATCAACCAAATCTATAAAATTTAATTGAGTTTTCTAAATTGCATTAAGTTTAAAAATTGATGGTAAACGCTGGTCTGCTAATCTTGAGCTAGCAAAGGCATAGCTGTCAAAATCTTCCGTGTTTTCTTCAAGTAAAAAAATAAAAATATGATTATTTTGAAACAGAAAATTTATTTAATAAAATGTGTCTTGTATCTATGCGCTATTTACTTGATTTCATTTGTTAAATACATTTTCTGATACAAATTATGTTTATTTGACATAAAAATAACAAAAGTTTGGCAGCCACGCAAAGATATATATGGTATAAAAGTGCGCAACCGAACATAGTTAAAATCTACCTAATTGCACACTATAGTTTAAAAAATCGGTCGACTGATTAATAATTACAGAAATTTGGAAACCTCATATCCATATATTTTCGCTCTAATATGGAATAGCACTGAGTTTTGGTTAATTGAAGTAACAAATTCTGAAGAATAATTTCAACATCAATCATTAGAAGTGAAGTAAATTAGATTAAATTGATTTTCATATTTTTAAAATTCAAAAATCTTCTTTTGAATTCATTTTTTAATATATTTTTAGTATATTCTAAAAATTTTTACTCCGTTGACTTTTATAATAATACCTGGCATTTAAAATGAACTACACTTAAAAAATTGTATCCCAAATGTTTATGAAAGTAATAAATTCTATTTGAAAACGATAATACTATCAAATAACAAAATGAAGTTGAAATTTACTCAGATGCTTTGTAATTTCAAATGAAAACTCCAAGTACTTTATCTATTAGTGGTCTTTTAATAATCAACATTCATAATTTGTCGATTTAAAATGAAAGTTGTAACCTTGTTTAACAGTTCGAAGTTAACAGTTAAAACTTTATGATGGAAAGCCGTCAAATATCCGTATAAGAAGGTAGATCTGTTTATCTCCACTACCCATATTTCCAAGATATTTCCTAGATTGACGATGATTAAGCATGTGCGTACGAATATAATGTAAGTTTATGAACACTGTAAGATTTTAAGCACATGTCCGGTTTTGTAAATCTATCTATCTGCTATTAAAAAATAATAATATTAAAAAAATCTTTCTAGCAGTGGTACTTATGCTTACAGTATTTTCAAATTTCTTTAACTGTTCTTGACATTATTTCTTCAATTTCGTAGTGAATGATTTCGACTCGCGGGACATTTAATGTAATAAAGACAATAATTAGTTTTTTAAAGCAAATGCATTTTCTTCAATGCATTTTTCCACTTTGATTCACTTTTAAGAAGTATCAGTTTAAATTCTGACAGTTTATCTTTCTGGTGGTAGCCAAATTTTTCTGAGTTTTCTTTGTACTTTGTGTTGTAGCACCTGGCAATGTTATATTCTTTCCAAACTCCAGCAGTGTCTACATATAAAACATCTCATTCCAGTTTCTCTTTGAATATAATTGTAATGTAAATTACCTTTTAAAAAATCTGCGATTTTCATTTTCAGTTTATAATATTTATTTATAGGGGGTAAAGAGCTTTCACATATATATTTTTTTAATTCTGGGATGTGTGAGAGTATGCCAATAAAACGTGTATACATATCAATAAAAAATGAAAGAAATGAAAGAAAGATCATGCAGGATTCCAGAAAAAATCTCACACAATTACTAAGTAATGAAAATAATTAAAGTGCTTAAATCCAAAATCAATATGTTCGACTAAAGCCCAGGGGAAGAACTTGTGGATGACATATTCGGAGTTTTTGTGTCAAGCACAAAAGTGATTATTTAAGTCACATTCAAAGATCTTTTAAAACTATTTAATTTTATATTTTGATTTTTTAAATATTTTAACTCTTCTTAATTATTGCCGAATTTTGTTAATTTTACAATACATTTCTTATTATTTAATAAATACACAGCATATTATTTTCTAAAGGGGTGTAAAATCGAGGAGAGTAGTAAAATAAAATCTTACTTTCGACAGAAAACAAAAAAAAGAAAAAATGTATGTAAAATACTTGCAAAAATTTACGAATCTCTTTAAATTTTCAAACTCAATATCCCGCGTTATACTACAGTCCTTTTGGTAACCTTTCTTTCGCATGTTTTTATTTTTATGCTAACATGTGAAATAGAGTATCTGTCTCTATAAATCACTGTTGTCAGATGAGCAGGGTTTTTTTTAATTCAGAATGCTACCCTATTCTGAAGAGAAATATTTAATGACAGAATAAATAAAACAAATATTACTATTCAAAAATAGTGACAGCATTTTGAATTTAAAAAAGATCGTCAAACTGATATACATATTTTTCTGATGTTTGTCATCTGTAAGACCTTGGTTGGTGCAATTGCGTTCGTGCAAAGTGTATTTTCAGCATTCGTACTCTAATAACTAAATTAATTTCAATAAAATGCCAAAGGCTTCGCGGGCCACGTGTTTGACATGCCTGGACTAGCCCTTGTTCAAAATCTTTCTCGTAACAGCACAGCGGAAGTGTCAATTCTATTGTCAGTCAACGTTTGCCCTTGAGAATGGACGCATGTGTGTTCGAAAAATCTCGGGATTAAATATGTTGTAATATCTTATACATCTGTCTGTCTCATTTAAGCGCCTTTTAAGCATATTTTTAATAAGTATTTTGTCTATTTTAACTACAAGTTGAATTTATCATTCCAATTTAAATTCTTTTTAAAAAAATTTCTGTCATCTTTCTATGGTATTTAAATAATATTCGCCAAGTTATTTGATACAAATAATGAAAGGAATATGTGTTAAGCTTAAAATGAAGTCCCTAAACCAGATGTTGCCAAATATTTTGATGCAATAGCCGCACTGATAGCTCTGTAAAATCAGCGGCAAAACCTTGCACACCATGTCAGCCTAGCTTAACTTTTTTTAAACAAAACATTTCTTTCCAGTTTTGAGCCGCTTGTTCCGTCTCTTAACGCGATTGTTTTCCAAACTTTTGAAAATTCTTTTAACACCGGCATAAAAATAATCACTTCAAATTTTCAAAGAGGTTGGAAGAAGATTGGTCAAGAATATTGGTTTACTGTGGTGTGATTTTTCTAAAAATATTTGCCCAAAATCTTCATTGTTAGAATTTTTATGAATATTTTGTTGTCCTCGTTTGATCAATTGCATAAATTTGAGCGCGTGTTTTTTTCATGTTTGAAATTATTTATTTTTGTGGAAATTTAAAACTTTTGTGGAAAGTTAAAATTGCGTATACATTAAGACTAACTGATGAGAAACTTTTGACAGTTGGACCACTAGTAAGCTCGAACCGCAACTGCAAACAACTGTTATGAGAGGAACAGTTTAGACATAATCTCGTTAGTTATTATGTTGATTATATAAGGACATTTAGTTTTTATATAAATATGTATGTAATCCAGGGACTTTAAACTAATAGAAGTGAACCAAAAATATATAATAATGTAATAATATAATAATATATAGTAATAAAGCATAATTTTTTTGTTGTAACCATTGTTGTAAGTCTTTTGTTGTAACTCTATTGCTGACAGCATTACTCTTGTTTGACTTGTTTCTGTAATATTTTCCGCCTGTACGAACAGCGGGATTTGAACGTAAAAGCCTGTCCCAGATAAAGGTATGGCCCTGAAAATATGGGAACATTGAAGTTGTGTGAAATATTTGAGAAAAATAGGTTCGACGAAATTACGTCAAAAATCAATTGACCCAGACACGCGACAATACACTATAAAAAAACAGAGATGTTTCTTAATCTAGGAAAATATAACCACGAGCGAAAATATGTAATAATTTTTTCCAAGTTACTAACGATTCCGAAAAATATTCTTTATCTTTAGAAACCATAGAAACTAGTATATTTTTGAGATTTAAAGAAGCAATTATAAAAACAAAGTTTCTTTTGCTGCTACTATAATTTTTGGAAACCTTTCCGAGTAGTGTTTATAGTGTATTAAACAGTTTTCTCAACAAGGAATATAGATTTTGCGGATGCTATCAATCCTCAAGTAAACATTTTCACTTTCATCAAACGTGTTTTACAAATTAACATGATAAAGTAACAGCATTAACATAAAACTAATATTGTCTTGTTACTCTTGCGTGCATAAATTCAATTACGCAGCTGAAAATGTTTAATTGATAATTGATAGCATCCGCAAAACCTATATTCCGTGTTGAGTAAGCTGTTTAATACATTAATACGTTAAGCTCAAACGGAAGGCATATTTCTAATGAATATAAATTGAAACCAGAGGGCCCGTGCGAGGATTTCGCACTGAAATCTAATATTTTTTAGGTACTGCTCTATTATCCCGTCGACCACTTTTCATAACAAAAAACTATCGCCAAATTGTAAGATTAAACGCCAAAAATGCAGTCCCATTTACTTGATATCAGAAGCATTATACGTGTTTGTTACGTCATCAAGTGGTTTTTAACGCGACATTTGCGTGTATTTTTCATTATGTTTTACATATTTATTAGTTATTTCATTCATTAAAATAACAATTGTGTCCTTAATTTCTTATATTTTATTTATTTATTTATTTTGATATTCCAATGACAACGTTCTCCCGTTTATTTGGCGATAGTTTTTTGTTATGAAAGTGGTCGACGGGATAATAGAGAAGTACCATTGTTTATCAATATGTAATCTTTTTTAGATGCAGGTTTATACATCTAAAGAAAAAGTAAGGATAAAAATATCTGCAAACAGCATTTAGTTTTTAGTCAAGCTAGAATATCATCTAATTTATTCCAACAAAGTAAAAACTGATCCAAGATTGCAAAATGCACGCGCGAGAAAAAAAATTAACAATCGTATTTTAACTGCATTAGAAGATGATGTCATCCGCTTCGGAAAAACATGGGACATAGAAATATAAATCTAAACATTTCAATTTCAATTTCGCTTTTTAATCATAAATATAAAATAAACCCGTGCGGTGTTTTTTATAATAATTGCTGAGCATCCTATAATGTGGAATTTTATTTTTGTGGCAACGATACTTTGAAGAAAACCTTTCTTTTCTTTTATGAAAACAATGCCGATTTAATTTTTAATTTTCAGCAAATTTTAATCAAAAACATGTTTTAACGAATTGTTAAGTGTGCTATGACAGAAGCCAGTTCAAAATCCTTTCATATGCCATCTCATTCGTCGTTCTGCGTTTCGTATTTTCTGAGAAAAAGGGATGTTGACAGGAGAAATAATATATATATGTTCTTAATTTCAACTTGTCTTGTTTTCACACATGCATTACGGACTTTCTACACTCAATTACAATGTGTCTGTAGTTTGTAGGGAACGTGATCTCAATTGAGTGGTTAATTCTGAAAATTCTTATAGCTACCCCAAAATACTGCTTATATATACAAAATTTTTTACTCTTAGAAAAAATCAATATTAAAAAAAAAAAATCTCAACTTTTTATGAAGGCATGTTAAAATGAATTAAACGTGTAAAAAAGAAAAAAAAAGACTTCTTTGATCTAAGTCATATATAATTTTTAAAAAACGAAGTGGATTTATTTTAAACATAAAATTATTTAATTCGTGAATAAAGGATAAATGTTGGATTCTGACAAAAAGCAGAGATTCCAAGAAAGCATTCAAGTAGTATTTGATCTAAATAGAAGTAAAAGCACATATGAGAATATAAATCCTTTTGTTCAAGGTCTAGCTTCTTTCGTGTAGAAAGTATACACAATCATTTAAATAAATCAATAAAATAACATTAGAAACATTTTGTACTTTTTTTTTTTTTTTTTTTTCAAAAATGCGACTTTGAAGTAAATGCCTTTAAAGGCAAGGTTATAATTGCATTTCAAATATTTTTGCTTTTTAAATGCACCATACCTGTATTTTAATCGGTTTGAAGCTTTCAGCGAATTTCTTAAGGAAATTATTATCAAACATGTATGCAGACAAATAATCGATTAAACGATTGTTTATGATTGAACATTACTCGTTACAACATCAAATCTAAAGATATTATTTTTTAATAATCATGTTTTTATTTCCTTGTATTCGTATCTTTTATTTTCCTAATTTGGTGACATTAATTATTGAAGGGGCTTACTATAGAAGAGCTGCTCACTGTAAAACTAGTTTTACACCATATCAACAACAAGTGCAAAGAAAACGGCCTCTCGTAAAACAGGAGAATTTCTCCAAGCGCAGCAAATCTCTTTCAGTTTTAAACCAAATTTTATGGCTGAGAATCTTTTACAACTTTTCTAGATTTGTTAATACCACATCAGAATTTATGCGTAAGAAAATACATTTTTGTTCCTAGAGGTGTCTGAATACAGTGAATGGTAAGATGTAAATGCTAACTAAGAACGGTTTCTACAAAATTCCAAATTTAAATGGGTGAAATGAATACAAAACGTTCTAAATTGCAATTTATTTTGAGTTGTTAGTTTAGAAATTTAAAAATTGATATGGCTGTTACTTTTAAGAAGTAAATGTCCCCACAGAATAATTACTAAAAAAAGAAATTGAAATTTTAAAAGTGAAAAGAGCAAAAAACGTTCTAAAATTGTGATTATTTCGAAATTACTGAATCGGTTTCAAAATTTCTTTCAGTGTAATAATGGTGACAGTCTCTGCTTAACCCGGGAGAAATCGCGCATATTTAGGGTATAAATAGTTTTTACTTTGTCATCAATAAATACAAACAATAATATTCAACTTATAGTCAGTGACAACTGTAACAAATTGTAGGATAAAATACGCTAAAGATTACTTTTCGAAAAGTAGTGGTGATAGTTGTAAAATCCTTACGCACTCGGGGTATGTCATACCCCATGAGACTTCTCCCGGGTTAAAACCGGGCTGCTTTGCATCACTGTGCAACTGCCCTCGAAGGAGGAAAAATCGACAAACATTCTAAAATTACGATTACTTTGAATATGTTGAGGTTAGAAACGTGAAATTCCAACTCGCTAAGAAATGCTCGCTAAGAGCTGTTCTAAAAAATCGCAATTTAAAAGTAGGAAATGAATCGAAAACGCTCTAAAAACGCTTTAAATTAAGATTTATTTAGAATTTAGGACTAGAAATGTGAAATTCGACAGTGGTAGTTACTTTTAAGACGTACATGTCCGCTCAAAACAGTTTCTAAAATTTCGAAATTTAAAAGGTTAAAATGAGCAAAAAATGCTCTAAAATCATGATTACTTTGGAAATGTTGAACCGATTTTAAATCTATCAGGAGATGACAGTTTCTGCTTAAGGATAGGCTATATTTTATCTCTGTAAAAACTGATCCCAAGGGGTACAAGAGCGAAAACACTTCTAAAATTTCGATTTATTTAAATCTGTTGAGGCTAAAGCATTATATGTTTGATCTGGTGGTTACTTTAAAAAAGTAAATGCTCGCTAAGAACGTTAGTTAAAATATTCGAGATTAAAAAGATGAAATGATTGAAAAACGTTCTGTAATAATGACTTCTCCGAAACTATTGGGGGCTGGTAATTTTATATTTGACATGCAAGTTTCTATTATAAGGTAATGTGCAAAAATAAAGTTTTAAAAAAATCGAATTTCAAATGAGTGAAATGGCAGTATAACGTTCTGCAGTTATATTTTCACTATGATTCCTCTGAAACTGTTAGCCTAAAAACTTTAATTTTTTTCATTGATATATCAATGAAAAAAATTATCAATGTTTCTTATTTTATGAAAATATACTATAACCACGAATGAAAATATAATATAATCTTCTGAGTTATCCGACATTCCGAAAAGCGTGTTCCATTGTATTTTGAATCCCCAGAAAGCAATACATTTCCAAAATTTAAAGAATTATTTATAAAAGCAAAATTTCTGTAGCTGCCCGTATTTTTCAGAAACGTTTCCGAATAGATTTTATAGTGTATTAATCAGTTTCTTCAGCCTGGAATACCTATTTATCGAATGTCATCCATTCTCAAGTAAACGTTTTCAACTGCATAAGTTAATTTATACATGAAAGAGTAAAGAAATAATCTTAATTTTAATGTTAATGTTAACGCTGTTAATTTTGAATGTTTGTCTGTTAAACATATTTGTTGAACATGAAAATGTTTACTTGAGAATGGATAGCATCAGAAAAAACTATATTCGGGGCTTAGAAAACTGATTAATACACTTTAAAAGTTACTCGTAAACGTTTCCGAAAATTTCGGGCAGCTAGAAAAATTTTGTTTTTCTAAATGATTCTTTAAATCTCAAAATGTCATTGATGTCTGAGGTTTCTAAAGATATAGAAACACTGTGCAGAATCATGGTTAACAAGGATGAGATTATATTATAAATTTATACGTCATTATATTGTATTTTCATACATTCAGAAACATTCGTCATTTTTTACAGTATGTATAACTTGTAAGACGTAGATGCGCACAAACAATGTTTTTTATTTTTTTAATTTAAATTTTAAAAAGGGAAAAGTGATTTAAAAAATATATTTGTCTTGTTATGGTAGATACAATTTTTCTGAAAAATGAGATAAAACGCAAGCACCAGTAACTGCTATAATAATTAAAGTGATGGTAATAAAGAAACATGATTACCAACTAGTTAAGGAAGTACTTATTTATCCTTTCGCAAGAATGATAGTTAAATATATATATATAAATCAATATTTTCCAACGGATTATTTAACGGTATTTCGATATTTATGTTGAATTTAAAGTATACTAATAGGGTAAAAAAGAAACATTTCTTTGTTTGTAGGGAAAACATTCTGAAACTACTGAACCAATCTTACAATTTATTTATTTGTAATATAACTACGATAAGCAGAGTTCCCAAATAGACTGCATTGTAACTGTTTCTTGGAAGAGGTTGGCTGAAAATGTTTTGGCATGGAGATTTCGCATTAATTCAAGTCTCATGTTCCCCTAATGCGGTACGAGAATGAAGTTTGATTGAAATGTGCTTTAATTAGTGATATTTAATTTAACCGTAAAAGTGTAAATTGCCTCTAATGATATAAGTACAGAAATACCACATGGCCTATTTCAATAATCACGCGCGGAAATCTGCGGATTTTGCTAGTGCTTTATTAAATTCCTACTATTAGCTCACACTCTCTCTATATATATCTTGTTGGAATTTTCAATCGTTAATGAAATATTTTCTATTCATCCATTCAAGTTCAAATAATTTTTTTAAAACTTGTGCTGGATAATAATTGATGTTAATACAGTTTTCTCAAATATTAATTCATTAATTAAATTTAATTAATTAATTTTAATTTTTATACGGGAGAAAAAATGTCTCCCATTGTTTTCATAAATGAAATGAAAGATTTAACTCAAATGAGTGATGCCAACAAAAAATAAAATACCGCATCGATGATTATAAAATAATGTTCAATAAAGATAACGTGGGACATTAATGCTGTACGGGTTTATTTTATATATTTATGATTAAAAAGTAGGAATTGACTTTAAAAAAAAATTATATTACTTGTTTTATTAATAATGTTAACAATGAAATGGAGTTCCTCTTTTTATTTTCATTTTTCATGTGAACTTTACTATCCTTTATACAGTTTTGAATATTTTCCATTCTAAAGTTTAATCTTAATAAAATATGTACAATAAATGTTTGAGCAAATAGATGTGTTTAATGAAACAAATATTAATATTTTAATCGGTCTCCGACATTTATATATTATTTTCATCCGTGTTGTTCGTTTTGAAATTTGTCAAAAGTTATTGGACCAAAATTTATGTTGGCTTTAAGGTGAATGGGAAATTAACATAAATTATTCTTTCTGTCTCCATTTATAAAATTATCATCCAATTGTGATTTAATACATATATACTACCTAAAACCAATGTAAAACTAAATCTTTACCATGGCAACAACCATTGCAAAGAAAACGGTCTCTTGTAACATAGAAGAATTTTACTGAGAGTAATAAATATCTGTCTGTTATAGATCTAATTTTATAGTTCAGCATCTTTTATACCTTTTCATGGCTGTTATATAATTCTTTTCTTTTTTATGTTATATAAAAAATCAGATAGACATCACAATTTCATCAGTTAGAAAGTCAATATTTTTTCTATGTTTAAAATAACTTTAATTTTTTTAAGCAAAATAATTTATGTATAATTTTTCAAAGCCAATAAGAAAAGTTTTTACTCTTTTTACTGATTTTAAAAAATGTTACTTCTAACAAAGTTTTTGCTAATTTTATTCATTTCTTTCTATTTTAAGTATCCAAAAACTTTTTCTTTTTTTACGCTTTTTCTATTTATTAACTGAAATAATTCAAAAATTCTTTAATTAATATGATTTTACAAAATCACTAATAATCTCTCTGTAAATGAAATACAATTGAGGCATTGACAGGGAAAATGTAGTAAGTCAAGAACACCTAATTTTACAGGGGAAGCAAAAAACGGTTTTACACTGCAAATTACAAAGTTTTATTCACAAAAAATAAGCATATGGGATCCATGTATGGATATCTCAGCTTTAGAACTTTTTTCTAAATCAACATAATTATTTTAAAGTTACTTCTTCTATTAAAAATCTCAAAATCGATTTTTCTTGACTTACTGCCTTTTCCATATCAATGCCTCAATTCTTCTAAAACATTAAAATTATATTTTAAAATATTAATAAGAGAAAATTCATTTCCCAAAATCTACATTCCAACCAGTTTTGTAAATTATTAAAAATTTCAAAAATGTACTAAAGCCACGCTAAAATCATTATCCGTTGCTATATAATACGAACTTATAACTAAAACTGAAAAACAAGTGAAGAAATATTTATTTAATATAAAAGAAAGTAAAACTTCTCTTTTTAAAAAAGTTTTTTGCTAATTTATGTACTTTTTTCAATTTTTTTTAAATCCAACAACTAAAAAAATTAGTTCTTTTTTACGGTTATTCTACTCATTAGCTGAAAGAATTTTGAAAAGTTTTAATTTTTACAACAAATTTGGAAGTTGAAACTTTCACTATAAAAATGGGACGTTATTCTCTAACAATAAATTTTTCCTTCGAAATTCTTATAAGCGACGTTTCTTTTACTGAAATCTACATCTCAACATTTTGTGCAAATTATTAATATTAAAAAAATACTAAAGCCGCACTGCAATCTCACTTTGTTGCTATAGTAACGCAAGTGCTAACGGAGAAACGAGAAGCAATTTAAGAATTTTCGAAACCGATAGTGTTAAAATTATGTTGACTCAGAATCTTTTAAAATTAAAAAAGAAATATTTATTTTGGACGCCTTCAACTATGTGAGCAGAAATTAATGTTTTGATAGATGGTTGAATTTTGCATTTAAAAAGGGAAGGAAAGTATTTTGATAATTAATCATGGTATTTAACAGGTGTTTGTGGGAGATCAATACATTTTGTCTTCAGTTTCAAACAATAAAAATGCTTTCTTTTCTTATTTTTATTCTTCATGTGAAATAATCCATACGTAAAACCATTTCGAATATTTTCTTTTTTCTCTCTTTCTTTTCTTTTCTTTCTTTCTTTCTTTTTTTTTTTTTTTTAATAAAACATATGCAATAAAAATTTTAACAAAGAAATATGTGTTTAATTCAAAATTATTAGTAAGCAACAAGAACGAAAAATCATGCATCAAACATATAATATGAAACACTTTCCAACACTAACAGAATACTAATAAGACATTTCATTTTTCTATTCAATGAAATCGATTATAGGCCATCCAATGACCGAAATCTTTGTTCATCTCTCTAAATGAACAATAAATGCCACGTACTCCTTTCTGTATAGAGTTGTGCACCTCAGAGGTCCTCTGTAATTTCATTATGTTTGAAGTATCATAACCAGGGCTTAATTTGCGCTGGAGCCCACCGGAGCTCAGCTCCGGTACTTCTCTGTTTTTAGTAAATATTTAAATATTGGACAAAAATCACCGGAGCTCATAAACACTGCGCTCCGGAGCCCAGTGCAATAACGCTTCCGAAAAACGAATCCTAAATTACCATAATTTTCCCTCCCATCTCCAATCTTTTCCCTTCTTTTGTATCAAAACACTTATAAGTGACGTAATGTGTCGCTTACGTAAGAGATGAAGATGAAACAGGCTCGATTTTTATATCAGTCTTCGCATTTGGGCAGGCTCGAGCTCAATCTGTCTTAAATTCAAATTTTATTTATTTCCATTTCAAATCATATTAATGCTATTTTGATCAGAAAATTTGAAAGAGTAAACAGAAATAGTGTTTTTCTATTCTGCATAGCTGCGAACTATTCATTATTTGTGTTAACACTATTTCCAAATCATTATCATGAGCATATTGAATCGCAGAATTCTGCGATTAATTAACATTAGGCAAAGGTTTCTATGTGGAAGTAGTAATAACTAAAAAGTGGAATAGTGGATAGCTAAGTATACGCAGAGAGATGTATTTAAAATTTTTATTTTGCTAAATAAAAAAACGATGCTTTAAATTTTGAAAATAATGTATCAACTATAAATATGCAGATTGGTGTAACGACGAAGGGTTGAGGGGGTACGCTACGGGTGTTAGTAGTGCAGAATATTAGGGCTCCGGTACTTTTTTCCTTAGAAATTAAGCCCTGATCATAACACAAATAAAATACGTCGCAAAAGGTTTTTCACCATAGATACTAATGTAATAAAACTATTTTTTGTTTCTCTGTAAACGAACTATAAATGCTACTTATTCTATACTGCCGAGAAAGTATGTTTTAGTCCACTTCAGTCATGCATATAATTTTCATCATGTTTGAAGTATTGTAATATCATCAAAACGCATCGGGAATGATTTTTCCCCCATATACCATAGTATAACGTAATTTTTTTTGTGTGTCCCTGTAAACGAACTATAGATGCTACACACTTCAACTTCAATACAGAAAAATCTATAGTAAACATCAATAACAAATAAAAATACATAACACTATGAGTATATTTACGAGAGTTAGAGCACGGCCAGACGGTGAGACAGACAGAGAAACCGAATTCATAAATACTTTTCAAATATGTTGGAAAGTGTTAATATATATTTTTTTTTTTAAATTTAACATTGAAAATCATTCTTTACATATTTTACTATGGCGAAACACTAGCTGTCAATCTTTAGTAATTGACGTAGTAAGTTTAGAAAAAGGTGTTTTATAATATTTTTTCAAAAATTCTTTTATTTTGAGATTGAAGATTTTATGATATGTAATCTATCTTATAATGAAGTTAAAATTCTAAGATTCTAATTATTCTTGAAGGTATGAGGCATTATATTTAATATCTTTATGTTTAATAACTTAAATAATAATTTTAATATTTAATTATTTAAATAATAATTTTATTAATAATTTTAACTTTTAATAATTTAAATAAAAATCTAAATATTTAATAAGTTAAATAATTATGATTTTTATTATATAATAAATAGATGTTAGTAAGTTTTTCTGTGAGAAAATTCAGTACTGTCTGTTCACATTTAGAAGGTGTGTTGTCTTGGAATTTTCTTGGAACAAATCTTGAAATTTCCAAAGAGCCTGGCACCACTATTAGTGATAGGAAAGTTTCTATTTAATTTAAAAATCACACACTTTCGTATTCATCTCATTCATCCACAGAGTTTTTTACGATTCTTCTGCAGTTAAATAAAGCGAAAAATTCTGTTAAAAATTGCGCTATAACTGTACGTATCCTGCATTTATTTATTTATTTATTTATTTATTACGGAAAAAAAGCTAAATCAAAATATTTTGCAACAAAAGACCTGAATTGCCTCGAGTTACGTACAACCTCCTTTTCCCCTTGTTTCTTATTGTATTTGGATTAACTTTGTTACATTGGTGTCGAGCCCGTTTATAGCGAGCCCGCATTTAACGAGATTCCGCATTTAGAGAGGAAAATGGAGTCTTTTGATTTGTATAATGTTAATAATGTATTGAAATACACTGCTCAAAACAATTAAAGGATATTGCAGTTTTAGGTGGATTTTGTATCTGGGAAACTTTTTAGCTGATTGATACATGGTCGACAGACATAGTAGGTTATATGAGAGTAAATGACACATGTTTGGCAGAAAAAATGCATTTTATTGCGCATTTGTGTACAAAAGGAAAAAAACACAATTTGTGCATATGAGAAAAAAAGAATAAGAAAAGGTGTTTTCTTCAAAGAAAATCATTTTCAGTAGGGGGTATGGTTTCCACGGGCGGCCAGCAACGTTGAACACCTTTGAGGCATGGACTCAATGAGGCTATTAATGACGAGTTGGGGTATTCTGCCCACTCTTCCAGAAGAGCTCTTTCCAGTTCTTGGAGAGTTTGTGGGGGTTGTTGGCGGCCAGAAACTCGTCTTCCTAGAGCGTCCCAAACGTGCTCGATTGGATTCATGTCTGGAGAACACGCTGGCCATTCCATTCGAACGATTCCTTCCTCGAAAAGGAAATCCTCCACCAGGTTTTTACGATGTGGCCTGCAGTTATCGTCCATTAAAATGAAGTTATCTCCGATTGCTGCAGCGTAAGGGACTACAATAGGTCTGAGGATCTCATCCCTATATCGGCGACCAGTCAGAGCTCCATCTCGAATGATGTAGAGGTCAGTGCGCCCGTCAATGGAGATGCCACCGTACACCAACACTCCTCCACCGCCAAATCTGACACTTTCGTGCACGAACGCAGGATTATTCCTACTGCCACGGTCCCTCCAGATGAAAATACGCCTATTATCCGGATGCACAGAAAAACGGGACTCGTCAGAAAACAGAATATTGCTCCATTCATTTCTCCTCCAGTTGACATGCTCGGTTGCCCACTCCCTGCGGTCGCGACGATGCTTTGATGTTAATCTAACACATACCATCGATGGCGAGCATACAGGCCTACAGCATGGAGCCGGTTTCGGACAGTCTGAGTTGAAATCGTGGTGCCTGTAGCCGAGCGAAGGTGTTGTTGGAGAAGAGTAGCGTTCATGTTTCGGTGTCTCCGAGCTGTTAACGCTAAATACCGATCTTCATTGGGCGTTGTTGCCCGTCTACGACCTTGCCCTGGTCTTCGGCCTACACATCCACTGTCCAAAAAACGGTTCCAGATCCTGGAAATGACACTTTGTGACACTCCAATGGCTTGCGCTACTTCGGCTTGAGTTTGGCACCCTTCTAACCTACCAACAATTCTCCAAGCTTCTGAATCTGTCAAATGACTTCGCTGAGACATCGTACTCATCGAAACAAAGCAATCACTGAATGCCGATCATCCTTGTCTTCATTCTCTTTTGTCCAGTTGAAAGTCAAATTTCATTCGCTGCCGCTGAAGCGACGTTTTTGACGTCGAACTCAAAATTTGCATACTCCACAGTTTGAAAAACAGAAAAATTTGCATTTGTGATTCTCTTCTTCTATTTTCGGCAAAAAAAATTTCGTTGATATCTTTATTTTATATAAAACTTCAAATATCCTTTAATTGTTTTCAGCAGTGTATACTCTTTTAGTGAGCAAATTTTTGTACTTTGCTTGGATTTAACGAGGGAAATAATTATGGAAGCATGAAATAAGTACAGAAATAATAATTTAAAAAAAGAAAAACATACTGTTTTTCTAGAATTTCCCGTCTTGTTGTAAAGAAAAAATAAGCATTCTTTAAAGTTATCCAACAACAGGTGCAATCATCAGAGACAGGAATAGATTCTTGGAAGGGAGGTTGTGTTAACTGAATACCAGTCCTATTGTCCTTTTCCTGGAAGGGTACGGGAGAGAATGAAAGAATCCTAACTCACAAAGAATGGAATTCGAAATCCCTTGGTGCTTTACAGTGGTTAAAGATAGCGGACGCAGGGGAGGTGGGGGGGAGTTAGGGACGTTGTCAAGTGCCGTCGTTCATGACGACTCCTCCCTTCAATGGCTTGACCCACTCGAAACCAGGTGCAATTACCGGTTTCACAACTACGTGTAAGAAAAAATTATTTTCGGCTTGTGCCTTTTCTTGAGAGCGTGTTTTTTATTCTGCTGCCTAAAATGTCGAAAAGAAAAGTTCTATCCGGAAGAGAAAAAGTGGAAATTATAAAACTCTTGGATAAAGGTGAAAAAAATGTTACAATATGTAAGCAGTATGGACTTTCTTCGTCAACTGTGTGAACTCTTTTAAAAAACAAGGAGTCCTTAATGAAAGCATATGAAGCGAATGTGACCGATTCCAAACGGTTGAAGAAATGTGAAAAAGAGGACTTGGATGAAGCGCTGTTAAAATGGTTTGTTCAGCAACGGAATTCTTGTTTACCGATAACTGGGCCCATCATTAAAATTCAAGCGGAAAAATTTGCAGCTCAGCTAGATTACCCAGAGTTTTCTTGCTCTAATGGATGGCTACATCGTTTCAAGCAACGTCATAACATCTGTGCAGGAAAAATCATCGGCGAATCCTCCAGTGTGAACGACAAGGATGTGAAAGACTGGTTAGATTGCACATGGAAAGATGTACGTGAAAATTATGCTGACGATAACATCTACAATGCTGATGAGGCCGGCGTCTTTTACAATCTATCTCCTTATCAAACGATGAAGTTTAAAGGTGAAAAATGTGTGGGCGGTAAGTTGCTAAAAAATCGCTTAACTGTGTTAATGTGTTGCAACATGTATGGCAAAGACAAGAAAAAACTTTTTATCGTCGGTAAATCTGCAAATCCAAGATGCTTTAAAGGGGTAAAAAGTCTCCCAGTGACTTACAAATCGAACAAAAAGGCATTTATGACTTCTGAATTATTTTTATCTTATTTGCACGAGTGGGATAAGGTGCTTCAAAAACAGAAAAGAAAGATTGCACTCATCATTGATAATTGTTCTGCTCACCCGCAAGTCAGCAATTTAAAAAACATAAAACTTGTTTTCTTACCGCCTAACACAACCTCAGTGTTACAGCCTCTCGATCAAGGAGTTATTCGGAGCTTCAAATGCTATTATAGAAAGCAATTGATTCTCATGATGTTAGAGAGAAATGAAAAAGCTTCAAATTTCTCTTCTTGACTGTTATACACCTGATGACAGATGCTTGGGGAAGTGTGACTCAATCTTGTATCCAAAATTGTTACAGGAAAGCTGGATGGATTGTCAGAAATGAAGGTGACTTCGAAGATGAAGATGACTTGCCACTCTCAGTCTGGTTGCAACAAAATAACATTGAGAAGTTTAACGATGTTTTAAACATCGATGACTACAATAACGTTGATGATGGTGTCTTAACGTCGGGCTTACTCTCCACTGAGGATATCGTCGTGGAAGTGGTAAAACCCCAAGAGCAGGAAGATGCAAGTGATAGTGACTCGGAAGAACAAACTGTCCTTAAAACGCCGACACGTGATTGTGCTGAAGAATCATTACAAAATCTAGAACAGTTTTTTGAAGCAATGAAAAATACTGATGATGCAACATTTAATGCATTAAGTGTTTTAAGAGTGAAAATTGAAAGAAACAAAATTTTGTAAACTCAAACAATCAACTTTGGAGGAATATTTTTCCAATTCTCAATAAAGATTACCGAGCAGTAACTCACATAAGTTGTTTTTTATGTATATACTATTAGTTATTAACTAGGATTCGGATTTAGCGAGCGACCGGATTTAACGAGCATTTTTCTGTGTCCCGAGCTCCTCGTTAAATACGGGTCCTACTGTAGTACCTAATTTCATTGTATTAATTAAGGGGACAGTGGACATTCAAAATCACGAAATTTGACTAATAAATCGATTTTAAAAAAAAATTAATATTTGGAGAATTATGAGACTAGATGCTCAAATTTATCTGATGCAAAAAGGGGTTTTCAATTCTTCGCAGGGAGCTATGTAAAAATTCCATATATTTATCCAATTTATTTTACTTGTTGCTGATTCCATTTCCAAAATTTTTATTATTTCTTTTTTTGCCAATTTTATTGTATTCTTTTACTATTATCGTTTTCAAAACTTCAAACTTTCTCCATAAAAATGGATTGCAATTTGTCTTTAGTTTTAAACTTTTCTTTGAAGATTATAAAAAAGAAAGAAAGAAAGAAAAGAAAAAAAGAAAGGGGGAATTTCTTTTCCTAAAATACTCATCTCAACAGTTAGTGTAAATTAGTACTTAAACAAGTTGGAAATTGTACGTCAAACGTTACACGTTTTAGAATTAAATTCATGGTATCCCGTGCGTAGAACGGGTTAAACAGCTAGTTAAGTATATATTTTACGACACTGTTCATACAAATATCTTAACTAGTTATCTTAATATATTTTAAATTGCAAACCATTTGGTTGGGTAGTTTTTGCGTTGTTATATGCGGACAGACAGACAGACGGACGGACAGACAGACGGACGGACAGACGGACGGACAGACGGACGGACCAAACGACGACTATAGGTGCTACGTATTTATATAATTACGAACGCACCTAAAAAAAAGGAAGAAGAAACTTAATCCGCCCCTGCAATAGCACTCTGTTGCTATACTTACGCAAGTGCTAGCTGAGAAATGAGAAAAAAAATAAGAATTCTCAAAATCGAGAGCGTTAAAATTACCTAGACAGAAATTTTTTTCCAAGTGAACCACTTGACTACGAATTTTTTTTTATTTTTTTTTTTTTAATAGAAATTGCTGAAATTGGCAATTTTTATTGTATTTATATCACTTAAAAAATTGTCATTACTTTTAGAACAATTTCAAGGAAAATCTACTACAATGAAAAATGTTTGTAAATAGTGATAGAAATAGAATGTAAAAGTAGTCATCAGTGCTGCCCTGCTAACGGATCGTGGTGCATACTATATGTCCCACCGTAGTCAAAGAGTAAAAATGGTGGCAGCTAGGTGGTCCAAGGGCCATAAGACCCTCATTCTAATCCTAATAATATTATAAATGCGAAAGTGTGTGTGAATGTTTGGCTGAAGTAAACATCTAAACGGATGATTTAATGACCCTGTATCTTTGCATAAAGATGGATTATAACCCAGAAATGAACATAGGGTAGGTGTGATTTATTATTTTCAAATATTTTTCTTAATAATTCAAAATTTCATTATTTTTATAGAGAATCAATGAATATTTTTCCTGTAAAATTTAATTAACCATTTTACGCTATGCTGCTAAGCATTATCGTTGCCCATAAATATAAAACATGGAATAATAATTTTCCCTCAACGATATTTTACAAATGAAAAATTTCCACGTGAAAAATTAAAATGAAAAAAATATATATATTAAGAATTACAAATAAGATTAAATGTCATATTATAAATAAAACACACTTTTAAAAGTATTTAATAATAATACAAGGTGCATGAATTTGAGTAAGTATGGGAAGCAGGCGAATATGATGCCGTATATCGAAAATAAAGCGGATATGTTTTGATGTTAAAATAAAAGGATTTGGGTTTTTTTTTCTTTCTTTCTTTCTTTTTTTTCCCTTTTGTATTTCATATGAAATGAGTGTATTTTAAATGTATGTAATATATGTATTTTAAATGTATATGTTTAAAATGAAAGTTCTGTATTTTAAATTAAACGAGTGAAAGGTTTGCATTTTAAATTAAATTAAACCAACATGAAAAAATGTGATGAGAACAATACCTGGCAGTTTATTGTCTGCGCACGTCTAATATAAAGGTTTAAATTAAAATTTTAAAAAGTTAAAAAAAAAAGCTTCAAAGGAAAATGGATAGTAGATGTCAAGAATATGCAAAATTATCCATGCCGAAAATGACGTCATGGTTAGCGGTAAATTATGATTTTATACTTAAAAACTAAACAAATAACTCGATTACCTTAAAAACACTATTTTTAAGGAGTGGTAATAAAAATGCGTTTTCCTTCACAAAACCTAAAGATTTAGTATGATTACGTCAAAGTAACATCATTTTGATTTCCATGGTATTAAAACTAAGGCTCAAGGGCTTGAAGTATATTGGTACAATCGAGACACGTTTCTAAATTGTGGTTTGGCAATCGGATTTTAAGTCCACATTTCTTTTATCTTTAAAATAATAAAAAGTTTGTGGTAATTTTAAAAAATAACTTTTTTAAATGTTCTTTTTTGTAAAAGATTTTTGTAAAGCTTTATAGGTTGAGAAAATGACATAACTTTTAACGAAATGTTTAAGTAAGTTTTTAATATTTTTAAAAACCTAAAAAACAAAACAATGTTATCGAAACGAAAATCAAATTGATCGAAAAATTCGCCTAATGCAAGAGCAAAAAAGAAATAAAAAATTAATGAAACTTTTTCTCAAGCCGAATTGCGCAGACAATTAAAGAAGCCGATCGTGCCAATTACTAATATTATAAATGTAAAAGCGCGTTGTATATAGTAGACATTTTTTCATATATATGTAGAAAATAGCCGAAAATATGAAGGTTAGACTATGTAATCGAGCCCATAGTCAATCGAGCCCATAGTCAATTTGATTTTTTTAGCGGACGAAATTTGGCCGGGAAAAAAAAAAAAAAACAGGTTTGATTTTTGCATGACAAACACTTTTTGGTTTTCGATATGATAATTTCCTCGCTCACCTTTGACTCCTTTTTTCTTTGGTTGTAGTTTCATTTTTGAAGTTGTTTTTATCATATTTAGCACAAAATTTAACTTTTTAAAGACCGAGTTATGTCAAAGCCTTATAACAAATAAATACCGTATTGTATCCTGTAAAATGTGCTAAACAGTTGGTTAATTACATATGTTTTTAATTATCGGAGGTGAAATGCTTTCCTTAATTGATGCATTTATTTTTCTTTTAATGTTACGTGAACAACGTCACGGGTAATAGCTATAGTTGATATACATATGGAGATTGTACGGTTAACTGCATTGACGAACTGAGATTCCTAATCTTGAATTTGGTAAGGTAAGTGCATGACGTGTCTCAGTCGTCAAATGTACCCAAGAGGTTAAGAGATAAATATTTATTTCAAATACATTCAACTATGAGTGCAAAAATTAATGTTGTTTAGATTGTCGGTTTATTACTGCGCTTAAGAATCCAAAGGATTTTGATAATGCGTTAGTGATATATTTTTGGCAATATTGGCGGATATTAGCAGAATGCTCTTCTGTTGGGGCCATATTTCATGTCAATATTTAGCCAAGATAATTCCAATGTTGGCCCAATATTGTTTTCCTGCTAGTGCTTGCTCTGTTGCCATAGTTATGTAAAGTTTAACTGAGAATGGAACAACAATTTAAGCGTTCCCAAAACCGAGTGCGATAAAATTATATTGACATAGAACTTTTAAAAGTTTGAAAAGAAACATTTAATTTGGATGTTAGTAACAATTAATGTTGTTTTGGTAGTCGGTTGATTGCTATGTGTAAGAAAGAGAAGTATTTTGACAATTAATCAAGATGTGTAAAATTTGCAAATTTTAAATTTGTTTGTGGAGGGTAATATATTTTTTCATACAAACATGTGATCTGACTTATTATTTTCCTTCGTGTGAACTAAAGATTTCAGCTCTTTAAATTCTCCATGATTATTTTAATTTTAAACAGATTTGTTTAATAATTTCAACGTGTCAGAACTTTAAAAAATATTTACGAAGAATATTACTATATTGCATTAAAATATAGCCTTAGCAATTATTCTTTAAATTTTCTTGCTGATTGTATTCGGACTCTTTAATTTTGGGAACTTGGTGATAATAGTTTGTAAACTCACTCAATAAATTAATTGTTTACTACAGAAACCACCTTAAATTGATTGTAAAACTAGTTTTCCATCATGGAAACGCCAATTGCAGAGAAAGTTCTTTATCTTTAAACTGACGAGTTTTCTGACGAGTTAATAAAGTGATTTTTCCCTCGAATTTTTCATATGTTGGTCATTTGATGGTCCTACCTGGAGTAAAGACCCTTAAAAGTGACGATACTTTAATGGTTTGAAGGTCCCACTGCCAATAATTCTTTCCCTTAAAACTGACGAATTTTCTGATAATGAGAATTAGTAAAGTGATTTTCCACCTGATTTTTCCTCTGATTTCTTTCATACTTTAGTGGTTTAAAAGTCCTATCTAGGTATTTAAAAAAAGCATAAAATTTGGGCGGGTGTGCTTAAGAGGCTACTTCACTCACGCGAAAACACCCGAATAATAATGTTAATTCTATGAGACAGTTATTTTGTAATATCTCGTTTGCATTTCAATATTTTTAAATGATTTGTTTTTGCATTGGGTAGCTGAGGTCGATCCCTATGCAGGCTCTTTTGTTTGCAGATATTTTGTATTAGCATACTTAAACTTTCGGAACAGGTTTCGAAAGTGAAAGTATCGTCATTATAAAAATCTGCAAACAAAATCGAAAAAGTAAGAAAGGCCATGCGTAACGATCGACCTCAGCTACCCAATGAAAAAAAAAATCATCTAAAAATAGAAATGCAAACGAGATATCATAAAATGACAGTCCCAAAGGATTAACAATAACGAGCGGGTGTTTTCACGTGCGTGAAGTAGCCCCTTAAACAAAAAGTCTTATTGAATTTTTAAGTATTTTAGGGCTTTTTTGCCGTACATTCTTTTCCGCTGAAATTGACTTCTCTCTTTTGTTATAATGTGTCACATGACTTTTCATTGATACACCTTTATTTAACTTGTTATTAATTAATGACATCTCTAAGTTATTTTATTCTGTATATACATTACTCATATAAAAATCGATCAGGAAAGTTAGAACATGGAAACAAAGTTCTGAATGACGTCTACTACATTTAAGGAATTTATTACCGATTGAAATGTTAATTTTACTGCTTGTTAGATATCTAGTATTTAAAGCAGTTTAACAACTACATTTTATAACTCGTACCGACACGCTGTTTTTGCTATTTTTTCGCTCTCACGATGATTTTCTTTAAGATTGAAATTACGCTTATTTTATTTTAAGCATTAACCATTAATTAATAACAGGTTTAATGAAGGAACGCTAATGTAAATTCCTGATATAACACATTGTAATAAAAGCGAGAAGTTGATTTATTTGACAAAATGTACGTCGTACTTATATAAGCTCTAAAATAAGCTACTAAAAATTCTATCAGCTAAAACTATTTTTCAGTGTATATCAGTCCAAATTGCATATGAAAATTTTTTATGCCTCTGTATGATCTTCAAACTACCAAAGTTTGAAGAAAAAAAGCTGAGTATGCCACTTTAGTAATTCTCCTTGGAAAAGCGATAAACTTCTGTAAGTTTTAAAACAAGCGCTTTCCGAAACATTTATATTTTTCAGTATTTTTACATTTGTTTACTACTATATAAAAATAATTCTTTTGTGAATTTGTGAAAAAATTGTTTTTATTAATTATTAAATAAAATAATTTATATTTAAACTTGGTAAACAAATAAGAGTATTTTTTTATATGAAACTTGTTTAAAAAAGAACTTCTTTTTCAAACATTTTTTGTTACTTTTTCGTTCTTCTTCATTCAAGTAAACCCGAGAATTTGTAGGTCATTTTACAGTTGTTCAGCTCATTAACTAAAATAATATCAAAATTATTTATTGTTTTTACAAAAATTCTAACTTCGTCCATGGATTACGTACTTCTTACTAATTTATTACTTACATATTTTCTCAAGTTTTTACAAAAATTTTAACTTCCTCCATGGATTACGTACTTTCTACTAATTTATTATTTTCATATTCTCTCAATATTTTAAGAATTATTTATAATTTGACATCACTCGCTACAATTTTTGCAATCTAAAACCTTAAGTAATTTATTTTAAATAATTCTTGTTTATGTACTCGCATTTCTCACCTTTGCTAACTTGTCAATACTAGTTCATACCGTTTTAGCTTCACCGTAAAACTAGTTTTACAGCATCGCAACACCAATCGCAAAGAAATTCGCCTCTTGTAAAGCCTTTAATGCTGATGCTATAATTGCATTTGAAATATTTTTGCTTTTTAAAAGCACGAACTTTATTTTTATTAACCGACTCAAATAAGGAGGAGGTTATCAATTCGACGTGTATGTAGTTTTAGTCTTGAAATTTTCGCTATTATTCTTGAGGAAATCACTATCACTGATTGAACATCACTAGCTACAACTGTTATAATCTCAAACTATTAATCTTTAATAATTCTTAGCTAATGTTTCCGATTTTTTTTTTTTTTTTTTTTTTTTTTACTTGGTGATGTGATATATATATATATATATATATATATATATTAAAGCATAAACACTACGTCTGATTACTTTATTTTTACAATATTATAAGAACACACATTTTATCACACGATTAAATACACTAAACCAACATGAGTGAAAAATTGACCTGAACCAGGGACCTTCAGTCTACCGTTCTGACGCTCTGCCACTAAGCCATCCAGATCGATATCCTAGCCCGGCAATTTCTCACACTTGTAAGTAGTGTGAGAAATTGATAGGATATCGATACCCAGGTTCGAGTCCTGGCCCAGGTCAATTTTTCCCTCATGTTGGTTTAGTGTATTTAATTGTCTGAAAAAATGTGTGTTTTTATAATATTGGTGATGATAGTTTATTATGCCTTTGAATCTGTTACGATTTACTACATCTATATCGTCTTAGCTTCACTGTAAAACAATGTTATACCATATCAGCATCGAATGCAAAAATGGGCCACTAGTAGAACTGAAGAATTTTTATAAGGAAAACAAATCTCTGTCTGTTATAAATGTAATTTTTTGGGTCAGAATCTTTTATAACTTTTCTATATTTCATAGTTTGTTAATAATATCCAAGAGTTTGTGCGTTAGTAAATGAATTTTTGATCTTAAATAACTTATTAATGCATAGAAACACACGAGAAAAAGATTTTTAATATAAAATTTATTAAAAACTCTCCAATTCAAAAAGCTTTTGATAATTTTTATTCAACGTTTTCCATTCTTTAATCAAGTAACCATAAAACTTTTATTATTATTTTAATTACAATTATTTTTCTCATTAAGTGAAAGAATGGCGAAACATTTTATTTATTATGTTCTTGTAAAATTTCAAACTTCTTCCTCGGATTACAATTTTTACTCAGTATTAAACCTTTTTTTAATAAACGGAGATTCATTTATTGAAATCTGCATCTCAACAGTTTGTGTAAATTTTTAATAATTCAGAAAAGTACTAAAACCTCTGTAAAATCTCTCTTTGTTACCATAGTTACACAGGAGTTATCTCAAAAACACCCAGCAATTTAAGTATTCTCAAAATAGATAGAGTAAAAATTGCGTTCACAGAGATTTTTTTTTAAATTAAGAAAGAAATGTTTACTTTGCTTACCTCTTTGTGAGCAAAAATGAACGTTGTTTTAATAGTTAGTTTATTACTACTTTTAAATAAATTTTCATTCTATGTTTAAAAGATCTTATGTTTGATTTTAAAACAAATAAATTTTATCTAAGTTTGAAAAGTAAATTAGAAAAGAACTTTTTAATAACTTTCTGTTACCGCTATGCATATATGCAACATACCCAAAAGTCAATGTTACTTATATTTTGGGTTTTAAAAGACGGTTTTATTTATTACTGTTATCTTCCAACACAGCAGTTAATATAAATTGTTCATTGAATCCTCAACAGACAGTGATACAGTATGTTTCATACCAAAATTTTATTTATCATTTGAGCAATTTCACATCTTAAATGTTAAAATGAACTTTGTAAATTTATCAAATTAAAAAGGCTGAAGACGTCCGAAAATAGATTTTTTAGAATGGTAAGTTTGCATACTTTACAATTTTGTATTAAAAAATGTATAATATTTATGAGAAGTATATATTTTTCTGCTTATTGCAGATGGGGGAAAAGTACCTTTTAGTCAATATTTTTTTTATGGTCTAAATTTTTGTAATTATTTTTTACATGCTTAAAATGATGCATTGTAACATCTCAGTAAATATTTTTCAAACTGTAGTTCTTGAGTCACAAAGGGTTAATATAAAACTTGAAAAATGGAAAAATACGTGTTCAATATTTTAGAAAAATCTATTTAGGTATATCAAAGTTGCCATTTTTCTAAAATATTGAACGCATCTCTTCCGTTTTTCAATCCGATTTGTATTTCTGAGTTATTCGACCGTTTCCAGACTTTTCGGTCAACCTGTATATATATGTGTGTGTATGTATGTATATATGTATATAAACCTAGTTTTATGTCGCCATATCTTCTATATATGTTATAGATTTCATCTTTTCTTTAGTACTAGATCAAGAAGGAATCCTTTTGCATCATTAAGTATCTTTATTTCTAAGAACATTAATTGTTGAACAAAATAATATATATAGCTAAAACTTAAAATCAAATGATTTTTTTTTTTAATATAAAGCTGTTTTATTAAAAAAAAAATTATATAAAAGTGTGTTAATTTTTATACATTTTTTTAAATCAATAAACTGAAATATTTTTAATTCATTTTTACGATTTTGCACTCACTAACTAAAAGAATTAAAAAAAAATGTGATTTTTATAATCGTATTTGAAAGATAATCATACTTTCACAAAAATTCAAACTCCCTTCTTCTTCAGCTTAAACTATTCATTGAAAACTTTAATAAGCGGAGTTTCCCTTCTTGAAATGTTCATCTCAACAAGTCTGGTAAAATATTAATTATTATTTTAAGTACTAAAGCCACTATAAAACCCCTCTCTGTAACTATATAGTTTCACAAATGTTATTGTAGAAACGAGAAGCGATTTAAACATTCTCAAAACCAATATCGTTCAAATGACGTTCGCAGAGAAATTTTAAAATTAAGAAAGGAATTAATTTGTGAACTTTCAAACATGTGAGCAAAAATTAATGTTGTTCTGGTGGTTTATTGATTATTACCGTTGAGAAAGAAAAATATTTGGATAATTGGATAGAGGTAAATAGCTATGTGGGGACTCTATGTGATGCATTTATATTGTGTGCTATCTTTCAGTTGTGTGTGTGGGGGGGGGGGGGGGGGTTCTAATTTTATTGTACATTTAGAAAAGATTTATAATATTAATTTTATTAAATGATTAAGTGATTAAGAAATGATATTTATAGTGTGGCTTAAAAGTTTCTCAATGGAGGTATTTTAAAGCTAAATAAATAAAAATGCCGTTATTTGGTGAACTTATACAAAATAAATGTTTCGGTTTAAATGTTCAGTTTTATAAATTAAAGTAATGGCTTAAAAATATATAATTTTTATACACTAAAACTATCCACTTTTAGCACCCATTTTTTTCTCTCAAAAATAATTAGTAGAATTTTTTCTCTCTAAATTCATTTTTTATAACTAGGGGAAAACAGTGGTTTAGAAGTTAAGGTTGTTTAACCGCTTTGGTTGAATGCAAAACTAATAAAGGCTAAGATTTAGTGGTTTTTAGATATCAATTTGCCGACACACGATTTTTGGTTAGTTTTGGTAGAAAAAACTGATTCATGAAGCTTAAATGCATGAAAATAATTTTTTTTTCCTTTAAATTTTCTTGAAAGTGTAAATTAATCGAGATATCTTTTTTTCAACTACCTGTTTGAACTGAAAATATTTTTTCCTTTCAAATTTAATGAGAAAATAGTGTCAATAAATATATAATAATAATAATCCATATTTTTCCCCTTTTCTGCTTTTTATCCTCAAAAATCAAATAATTAAGTTATCACCCTTTCAAAAATCTCATTAAAAATTTAAAAAAAAATTTATATCGTGGAAACCAATTTTAATATTGAAATTTCGAATTTGTGTTCTTTTCAACTCGTATTCCATCCTAATCTTGGAGCAGTAGTTATGAAATACAAATATGCAAATAAATTTTAATTTTATACACCAATCATGATATGTAGCAGTGAAATGTTTTAAAGATATTTTTAAGATGTAGATATTCTTTTCATCATTTGACAACAATGAAATTACATTCTTTCGCTTATTATTACTAGTCTTTCTTTCAACAACATCATTCCTGAAAGAATTTCTATATTTTAACTTTTAAGTTTAATTTTAGTAAAATATGCTCAATAAATATTTAAAAAACAGATGCATTTAATTAAATACAACATTAATATTTCTATTTGTTTCCGACACTTTCATGTTATTCTTAATCAGCGTTGCTAATTTCGTAATTTCATTGCTTATTCCATCAAAATTAATGTTTGATTACATATATTAATTAACAGAAATATCTTATCTATTTTTCAAACTATAAAATTTTAATTTTACACGCATACGCAAATTTGGGATGAATATTAAAACGCTGATAACAGTTATGATAAAAATAACAAATGTTCGAATAAAATACATATAAATATACCATGAAATGGCAAAAAATGTAAGCAATACATTTTACATTCTTTATTCTATATTATTTGAGAAAACAATATTCGAAGAAATAAAACTTGTTAGAGAAGACGAAATACGCATAAGACTTACAGTTTTGTGTTAATAACATTATGTAGAATTCAAAGGTGGAATAACTCTCATGTTGGGTGCTTTGTATATATAGAACTATATATATATTTTAAATTTTATTTCAGTTAATAACAGACGCGGATACAAAAGAACTTTTGAGTAAAAATTAAAAAAACTCATAAAGAAAAGGATATTTCATGTCAGTTTTGCAGAAATGAGCAGCTGTTAAATCGGATTAATACGGTGTAGTACGGTATAGCATAAAATTCATATAATCCCTTACGTATGTGAACAAGTATAAGAACTGACAAAGAAGACAAGACATTCTTGAGAAAACACCAACCATGCTTTATTTACTGTCGTTACAGCTAACAGTTTTTCTTTCTTTGTGTAAAATAGAGATCTGAACTGTAGAATCAAGTGTGCCTCATGAAGTTGACATCTGTTAAACTTATAAAAGTTGTAATTTCTATATACTTTTTAATAATAATATTGTACTAATAAGGATAATAATAAATGTGCCAGTTCATAAAATTTACTCTTTCTTTTGGTTTATTAAAAGAAATTTATATCTAATATTTGAAAACATATAAGATGGAATATCAATAAGTAAAATTCTTGGCATACGCCATTTTCCATACATTTTGTAAGATATAAATTCTAATACTTCACGTATATTCTATTTATTATTTTTTAATTAATTTCATTTATTTATTATTTAACTAATTGCTATCATCTTTAGATAGTATATGGTTTAATTTTTAAATATTAATTTTCATCCAATGCTATTTTTATTCAAGGTATATTCACTTTTTACCCTAATAGATGGCAGCACCATGGTTTTTGTTGCTTTACAATAATATTCATATTATTCTAAAACCTATTCTGGCAACATGGTAAATCAGTTTCTAAAACTAAATTTGGCAACATGTAATGATTTTTTGCAATTCATTCCCTCTGTTTGGTTGTGTTCATGTGTGGTTCTTGTGGTGCACAGGAATCTTTTTTAATCCAAATGGATTATGTACTTTATGACTCTATTTCAAGTTTTATCTGTATATTATAGGTATGGTTTCTTTCCTTTTTAATACTGTATTTATTTTTCATTTTTTCACAGGTCTGATTCATTGTTTATGAGTAGGTAGTCCCAAAATCATATTCTTTAGCAATGTTATGGCTAATATGATGATGAAACCACTCATTTTATATGTGGTATTTAGGCATTTGGGACTTGATAATTCTGTCTAAATTCCACAAATTTCCTTTCATTCATTCGATTTCATTTATTAAATTTTTAATTTCATTTCTTCTTCTTTTAAATAAGTTTTTGGTAGCTATATTCAGTGTGTTGGGGAATACTGTCATTGTCAATTATTACATACTTAATCATTATTTCATAGTTTAAGTTGGTGTTATGGTAATGTTTCATTTATGGTTATATATTAGCATTGAAATTATTATGATGCATATGCGCATATAATTATGAATGTAAGTCATTTATGATGGGCTTATATTATGATATCTTTTCATTTTGAATTTCAACAATTCATCTTGATCGTTTTTCTTATACATTATGGTATCATATATATATATATATGAAAATAAAGTTTTAATGTATAAATGTGCACGTCGCGTCGTGTGGATGGGAATATTTAAAAAAAAAAAGTAATTATTAAAAATGGATAAATTTAAAAGAAGGCAGTGTAGGTATAGGTATGGTTTCCTATAGGATAAACCAGGATAAAATAGCCAACCAGGATAAAATATTCTGATGAATAATTGAAATCTAATCTAAAAGAATTTTCAGATATCTTATAAGTATTTTTTTAATTGTGTAACCAATTTGCTTCATTTCATTTTTAATATATCCAACGATTAAATTTTTCGTTCCATTGCATTACTATTTATGAATTCCACGAAGGTTTAATTATTATGTCTTCTGAAAAAGCTTAAATTTTATCCACGATAACAAAGTATTTGGCTTTTTTTAGAATTTTAATCGAAGAATATTATTTTTTTAAGTTCAGCTATTTCCTTTCACTTTGAAAAAAAAAAAGTTGATAATTAAAGAAAATAGGGAGGAATTCCTGCAATCCTTTTCCGTTGTCAAGGTAATGTTGTGTTGCTATGGAAACGAAGCCTGGAGTCTTGCGGGGGTGCATTTTCATAGCTCTTATGAACATGTGGTGATAAAATTACATTGACATAAAAATTTTCAAAATTAAGAAAGAAGTATTTGTGTGCTTCATCTAAGCAAGCAAAAATTAATGGTGTTTTGATAGGTAGTTGATTACATCATTTAAGATAGAAAAATATTTTGATACTTTGATGAGATATTAATCAAATCGCGCCGCGGCAGCATACTTTTAAGGTGTTTGTGGTATTTATTAACAACTCTCTGAATAATATATTTACCATTTGCTCCTAGTTTTATTTTAATTTAAGGAATAATGTATAATCAATATTTTAATCGTTACTTGAGTTCTCGTTTACAATTTTAATTGATGTTGTACATTTATTTTTCCTGAGATTTTCATTTCAAATAGTTTCCATTTTATAAAATTAATAACTTTCTAGAATATGATAATTATAGAATTAATGACCAGTAATGACTTATTATACAATTTTTATAACTTAATACAAAATATTCATAGGATACAAATCAAATGCATATTTCAAAAGCATTTATACCGAACAGTATGAAACGATAACAATTCAAAATTACTTTGCGAATAGGAAAGTAAGGTTCGGGAACCATTGCTCTGGAGAATCAGTGTTTATTATTAAAAAAATTTAAATACATTGCTGAGCATATTCTGATGAAACGCATATGTTTCCGTATTCGTGTATTAGTTTCTTTAACTTAATATTAATTTTATGTTCAAGATAAAATAGATTTCCTTTGACAGATTTTAGTTTAGCATGGTATACCATATTTAATCTGATTTTATGATTAATTTGAGTTTCATTTTTTCATTCCAGTTTACTCTGAGAAATCAATTGCCGTATGTTTTAATTTTGCCACAAATGTTGAGATAGATTTTTAAAAATATATGCTTGAAAATTATTTTTAAAAGTCATAAAAAATCACTAAAGTGAGCCACAATTTAAAAAAAAATATATATTTATTCGAAAGTATATATATATTTTCCCTATTCGATGATGTAAAAATTGAAGTTATGCTATATTTAGGTGTCGCGTGGGAGCAATAAAATCAAAAGCGAAGCGCAGGTCGTTGCCACTATCGTTTTATATATCTCTAAAAATAGCAAATGTGTTTGGCAGCCGCCCAAAAGTGAGCTATGAACTAGTGAAGACGATAAAAAGTTCGTAGTGAAATAAATATGAATTGATCGCTAACTAGTTCTTTTTACAAACATCATTACCAAATGTATTTTCCACTTTCATATTATAATAAAATAATTTTTTTTTCTGTCCTTTAATTGTTATCCCTTCGAACAATTTTTTTATAATTAATTTAAAAATATCGAAATACTCTCTTAATCTGCATTTGTTCTCTATCGGAATTTTACTCGTGGATTTTTTTTTTTTTTTTTTTTCGAAAATGCAGTCATTCCCTGCTAATTTGTTAAAGAATTTTGATAGTTAAAGAAAATATGGAAATAGTTCTGCAGTCCTCTTCCGTTTTCAAGGCAATGCTATTTTTGCCATGGAAAGGAAGCATGGAGTCTTGTGGGGTGCAGTTTCATTGCGTTCTCTGAACAGGTGGTGATAAAATCATGTTGACATAAAATCTTTCAAAATTAAGAAACTGTGTTAAATATCTTCATCTAAGCGTGCAAAAATTAATTATGTTTTGATAAGTGGAAGATTACATCGTTGAAGAGCGAAAAATATTTTCATACTTTGAAGATATATTAATTATATTGCGAAACATCAGCATACATACTTTTGAGATGTTTGTGGTGTTTCATATTAAATTGTTATTAAAAGACTACGCCGATAAACTTTCTGATAACTTTTCTGATAACTTTCTGAGTATTATATTTTCCATTTGTTTCGATTTTTATCTTGAAGCGTTAATCGACAATTTAATCGTTAAGTAAAATTCCATTTACATGTTCGATTGATGACGTATATATTTCATCTCTAGTTTACATTTCATTTTGAGTAAAGTGAAAATATATCAATATTATTACTGAATATTATACTGAACTGTAAACAAAAATTCTGCCAATAATCAAAATTCGTTGTAATTTTTTTCTTTAAATGAAGAAAAAAAAATTTATAATAAGGACGAAGAGATATATACATGAATTCAATTCTTAACTAAAATAATTGCGATTAAATTTGCGATAACTGCGAACTTAAAGGTTAGACCTAGTCATGCAGTAGAAAAAATGGCGTTTTTCATAATTTTTGATTTTTCATTAAGCAATTATTTTTCCTATATATATATATATATATATATATATATATATGTATATGATCATGACCTATGACCAAAATGACCCACTAATTGAATTTTCTCGAACATGTGACCTAGCCCAACAGTCTTCTCGTGCTCGAAAACCATTGGATGCAAAATTTAGTGTAAATTGAGCCACTTTTTAGATCTTGACCCACAATGACCCAGAAATGACCCACTAATCGAATTTTCTCGAACATGTGACCTAGCCCAATGATTTTCGCGCGCCCGAAACTCGTAGGATACAAAATTTAATCAAAATCGGTAGAGCCGTTTTTTAGATAAAATTAATTTGACCCGCTTTGACCCAAAAATGACCCACTAATCGAAAGTTCTCGAACATGTGACCCAGCCCAATAGTCTTTTCGTGCCCGAAAATAGTCGGATACAAAATTTCGTCAAAATCGTTTGAACCGTTTTTTAGATACAATTAGCTTGACCATTACCCAAAATGACCCAAAATGACCCACTAATTGAATTTTCTCGAACATGTGACCTAGCCCAACAGTCTTCTCGTGCCCGAAAACCATTGGATGCAAAATTTAGTGTAAATTGAGCCGTTTTTTAGATCATGACCCACAATGACCCAGAAATGACCCACTAATCGAATTTTCTCGGACATGTGCCCTAGCCCAATGATTTTATCGTGCTCGAAACTCGTAGGACACAAAATTTAATCAAAATCGTTAGAGCCGTTTTTTAGATAAAATTAATTTGACCCGCGTTGACCCAAAAATGACCCACTAATCGAAAGTTCTCGAACATGTGACCCAGCCCAATAGTCTTCTCGTGCCCGAAAATGGTCGGATACAAAATTTCGTCAAAATCATTTGAACCGTTTTTTAGATACAATTAGCTAGACCATGACCCAAAATGACCCAAAATGACCCACTAATCCAATTTTCTCGAACATGTGACCTAGCCCAATGGTTTTCTGGTGCCCCAAAACGGTAGGATACGAAATTTCGTCAAAATCGTTAGAGCCATTTTAAAGATAAAATTTGCATATATATATATATATATATATATATAAACACACACAAGATTTGCTCGTATTAGAATATATATATATATATATGTGTGTGTGTGTGTGTGTATATATATATATGTATATATATATATATATATATATATATATATATATATATATATATATATATATATATATATATGTGTGTGTGTGTGTGTGTGTGTGTGTGTGTGTGTGTGTGTATATATATATATACGCGCGCGTGTGTGTGTGTTTTTATGTTATTACTGCTCTTTTGAAAGGTCGGTTTCTGTTCGGTGACCATTGTCGCTTAAACTTGGCTTTTCTTAAATTTAAATAAATAGAGGTTTGTAATTAAATAAGGCTTATTCTAGTGACTGGTGAAAACAATTTATGAAAATCTGAACCGGGCCAGTAATCTCTGTCGTTATACCCAGACTTGCTTTTTCTAGCACGCTGTGCTTTGCTCTTTAACACACTGAAGAAGAATCTCGTTTGTGGATTCAAAACAGCTGTTTGCTGGTGTTTTGTGTATTATTTGTGCATTTTTAACGTTGCTTTTCTGCCTTTTAATATTCTTATACAAAGGAATTTTTTGCTATTTTTATTTTTAAGGAAACATATGTTCAAAATAAAAGAATCACCAACGCTGCGAAGAGTTTTAAGCAAACTTTTTATTTTTGTTTTATTACTAAATGCTGAAACGTAAATGAAGGGATAATAAAGTTTGTATAGACATATAATATCATTACCACATGCAGATAACAACAAAAATTGTTATAAAGACAAGCGAAAATCTATTTTAATTGACCGCTGAAATTGAAATTTCTATACACTAATTTGGTGATCAAAATAGCGCAGGGTGATCATATTTAGTAAAATAGATATTCTTATATATTTCATTCATATTTTTTTTTCTCAAGACTGTACAGTTTTAAAATAGTTTGACTAAATAGTTTGAAGAATAAAAGCTGCGCACTTCAAACTTTACGAACTACTGTATTATGGCGAATCTATCGAAGTCATGTATAATTAATTATATGTTGTCATTTTATATATATTTCTTCTATCGCAACGATTTGTCATAGATGCAGTCGTAAATTGTATATACTAACAATGTTCAATACATCTTCTAAAGTGATGTATATATTAAAATAAGAGTAATTTTACAAAATTGAGACATATATATACTATAAGCCTCGGATATATTATGCGACAAATATATATATATATATATACATATCTTGATAAGAATTTGTTTTCTTTCAGAAATTTTAATCGATTAACACTTTGTTTTCTAAGTTCAGCTATTTCCTATAATTTTACAAAAATGTTGATATTTAAAGAAATTTTCATAACAACAGCTACAGTTCTTCTCCGCTGTCAAGGTAATACTGTCGTTGCCATGGAAACCAATCCTCAAGTCTTGCAGGTTATGGTTTCGCTGCTCTCTTAACAGGTGGTGATAAAATCACGTTCGCAGAAAAATTTCCAAAATTAAGAAAGAAATATTTGTGTTACATATTTTCATCCAAGTGAACAAAAATTAATTATGTTTTGATAGGTGGATGATTACACCGTTTAAGAGAGAAAAATATTTTGATACTTTGAAGATATATTAATCAAATCGCTCAACAGCTGTCTATTTTTGAGATGGATACGACATTTCGTATTAAACTGTAATTAAAATTAGTACCGATAACTGATTTATCAATATGATTCTTTTCCTTAACAACTTTCTGAATATTTTCTATTTTCTTTGAGTTTTATTTTAATTTTGCTGAGAACGGATAAATAATTTTTGAATCGCTATTTAAGTTATCTTTAACAGTTTCAATTGATGATATACATATTTATTTTCTCATCTATTTTTAGAGCTTTATTTATATTCTACTTATAAAATGAAAACCTTCATTCATATATATTTAAAAAAGCACTGATATTATAATTGAATATTAGTATGTTAACAAAATTCCGCCAATAATAAGAAAGCGTTGAATTACCAATATACATTAACCAGTATTAAGTTTAATCAAGAATGTTTATTTCTGTATTAATATATATATATATATATATATATATATATAGTTTTTAGTGCATAAAAGTACAATGAAAAATAATTTTGTCAACGTTTTCACCTAGTGACTGTCAAGTATATAATAATTAAGAAACAAAAAAACTAATAAACTACTTGAAGGTTGGTTGGTTGGTTGATTTATAACGGCCAATTATCTACTCGAAGGATATAGGCCATAGGTGGGGGTGCCCTCCGCGGGGGTCTTTCTAAAGGATCCTAACCTTTATTTACGGCACGGTTCAAAGAAAACCACGAAAAAAATAAACTTGAAAGAAAACCTTTTCCAATTGCATTAATGTTAAGTAGAAATAAATTTTGAATTTAAATTTAAATCCTTAAATCAATAATAAATAGAAATAGTCCATGATGTAAAACGAGCATCGAAATTTTAACATTATTTTTGTTGAAAATAGAACCTGCAGTGAGAAATTCGATAGATTTCAAATCATAATCTGAAAGAGAAAAATCGAATCGTAGCTTTAAAAAGAAGAAAGCGGGTATATTTTGCGAAGTGTACTTTTGATTTCATGGGGAGGGAGAAATCAAGCAAGACGATCGCATTCGATATTTTCTTTACTATCAAATATTAAATATATTCGCAAAGATTTTCACCCAATGAAACAGACATATTCTTATTGAATATTTATTTATACAAGAAAATATTTTCTTTCCCTTGAAACAGAATTATTTAAAGAATGCGTAAAGGTACAACCATTCTGCCGTTTCAGAAAAAGTTTTAAATGGAATTATAAATGCAAAATAAATTTTGTTTTTGTTTTGCTGTGGGCATAATTTTCTAATATTATTCACCATAGGATTCTATCATAGGATTGAAATTCATGTGGTTATTTATCACTGAAATAATTTTCTTGAACAAATTATTACTCGAATGTATGAAATCTATTCTTAACGAGAGAAAATTGTTAAATAGGAACAATAATATGATAAAAAGCAAAATTTTATTTCATTAAGTATAATAAAGTATACTGAGACCATCATTTTTCAATAAAACGAGAACTTTTATTCTCATCTTTTACCACAACAAATGATTTTTGAATAAATTTTCTTCTTCCCTTTCGCTTTTCTTTCCCTAAAATAAATATAGCTAGATGACCAGAGGGAGAAACAATAAATGACTTAAGCAATAGATAATTAGAATTGTATTTTTGGGGATATTTAAATCCAATTTTTTTAGGACTCAGCTAGTTTCAAAGCATACGTGAGCATACGAATATTTAAAAATATATAATTTATGCAGCGTATTCGTATGAAACTGAATGAATTTAAAAATAATCACTCTGAGAAATAATATATTTGGATGAATAATTTAATTTTTAAATTTTTAAAACAAGTAAAATGTTCCATAAAATAAAAGAAAGATCAAAACTTTCTTTAACAGTATTTTTATCGATTGTAAAACAATGAATCAGAAATTAGTTTAATTTAATTTTGCAGTCTGAAAGAATAAAATCGAACTTTAAAAGGAAGGAAGCGTGCAAATACAAGATGATAGATTATTTGAAGGCTCTTTCGATTTCATGGAAGGGTGGGGTGGTGGGGGTAACATTATCTTTGAACAAGACAATTGCATGCAATATTTTATTTGCCATCAAATATTAAAAATATTCTCAAAAGTTTTCACCCGGTGGAACCGAAATAATCTGACTCATTGATTATACAAAATAAACGGAAATGTACTCAAGATCTTTTGTGCTACTCTGTACACTGCAAATCAACAATTTTTTTTTCAGTGTATATGATCTATAGGATTTATATACACCAAGTAATGTACAAAAAATTAGTTAAACTTAAAAATGCGTACCGCAACAAAAAACGCACTTCAAGCAATTATTGTTCATAGACAGTACTGTAACCAAATTCTTTGGTGTGTTCTGCAAATGAACAATGAATCTGGTAAGAATCTGGTAGTGCACCTCAGTGACGTATATCATTTTCAATATATTTGAAATAGTGTAACAACATTAAAATGTGGTGGCATTAAGATGCCACGGCTTTTTTGCTGTTATGTTTCACAACAAAGTAGTGAAATATTCCAATTTTCAATAATCAATATGCTTTTTTTTATTGAGTGTCTTATTTAAAGAATGAAATTTTAAAATTTCGTATTACAGAGAAAATTAAAATTCAAATAATGAAGCATAAAAAGATTTAAATTAGCTACTTACTTTATCGGTTGATATCGAAACAAAAAAATGGCATTTGTTCAGATTGCATTTGTCTCTAAGTACCTAGGCAGCTATTTTTTATTCTTCTTTAGTTATCAAAATGGCTAATGGAACATAAAACATGAAGCACGCATACGCAGAATGTAGTTTACGGAAAAGTTGAAACCTCTCAAAAATATTACATGAATTACTGCCGTAATTGACGTGGGACATAAAGAAATTCTAAGTTCAGGTAACATATGCTAAATGTTTCTGGATAATTTCCTGAAACATTCCGAAATTTTTTTACAGTGAGGAATTCTTTTGAGGGTCCCTGTAAACGAACTATGAATGCTACACACTTTATTTCCAATATCAAACATGCCATAGTATACCTCAATAACATATATAAATTGCGTGGCAATTCGAATATATTTACGCGAGTTACAGCACGGACAGACGGCAGACATACGGATACGGGGGACACAATGCAGACTGACGGACAGACAGGCAAACCGAATTCATAAACACTTTTCAACTATGTTGAAAAGTGTTAAAAAATATTTATTTCCATTGAAACAGAATAACTTAAGAGAATGCATAAAAATACAAATATTATTCCGTTAAGAAAAACATTCTAATTCGACTTATAAATACAACTTAAAATTTCATTGTATAGAAAGTTATAGTATACGTGATAATGCTATTATTTTTTGCGTAACTTAAATATTTGAATAAATATTTGTATAAAAACTATTATGAGTGGCGTATATTTGTAAAAATGTTTATAGTAGAACAGAAATGTCCAACCTTGGCAGGGAAAAAAAAATTAACAACCGCCATTGCTTCGGCTATAAATCATTTTAAAAAGATATTGATACCAATCAATTATAAATAACGGATATAATTAAAGCTTCAGCAATCAAGTTTTGATAGTCGACTACATATTAAAATCAGGGTTGTAAAAAACCCGGGTTTTTTTTATAAAAAACCCAGCCCGGGCGGGTTTTATTAAAAAACCCGGGTTAAATGGGCAATTTTCCCCGGATAAATTGGGTTATAATGCCAAAATGTGGACTATGATTCCACATTCCTCACAGGGTTGCTACTGTATAGGGAAAACTGGAAAAACGGAGGGATTTAAAAATGAGTATTAAAAAAAAAAAAGAATTTTACTAAATTTTGTTATGTAAAATTTATCCATTGAAATTTTGAAAATTCTCAGAGGAATTATTGAGGGCAAATTAAATTTTTTGCTCAGGAAAGCGGAAGGAATTTAATTGTCGAAATAAGTAGCAATCCTGATCTCAAATACAAACTTTGTGAACACTTCATAGTCTAATAGATGGGAATGACTTCATAGTCTTAATAATGATCTCAATATTTTTCTTAAAATATTTCTTAAAATACACATTATATTTCTTAAAATACATATATGATCCCTTTAATTTAAATAACAAACAAATTTTAAATTGCAAAGCTATCAATTGCATGCTATTTAATAATAAAATATAAATATAACTTTTAAAAAAAAATTACTCTTTTGAAATTATCATAGGATTAGCAAATGTTGATAAAAGAAAATATCTTACAACAAAAGTTTTCTCATATGTATGTATAATCTATTCATATATGTTAAATTTTTAGTTTTTAATACAATTCATTTAGAAGAAATTATTCCTATTCAAAAACTTCACCTAATATTACCATGTAACCCCCATTTTTCCTTAGCCTAAATGCATTTCTTTTTGAATTAAAACAGTAGCTGTGCACAACTATCCTTAATAGGCTATTCTTATTTTAATAAAAAAATAGTATATCCATTATAAATAAGCTATATATATATGTATATATATCACAAACACAAAGTAGATTACTTTAATTTTTAATAGGCTGATGCAATAAGACTAAATATTGCAAATGATCATTTGTTAAGTTTAGTTTTAAACATTTACATTTTGCCTTCACTATTCAATAAAAAACAACTAAAAAATGATGCAATCTGTAGAAGGATTATCATCACTGCTCATTGTTATTACTTGTATTTAAAATTCCAAAACAGCTCTCTGATTGGTTAATGGCATTGTAATATATTATAAAACGTTTTTTAATGGTAATTCTATAACTAATTTTTTTTTATTATAACTATGAATAAAATATTTTCTGTAACTAAATTTTATTTTTATAACTATGAATAAAATATTTTCTTTGCATATACTATTCTAATTAATTTAATAAATATAATAAGTTTAGTAAATATAATACTCTTGAAGCTAACTGAAAAGCTTAAATTTACATTTTAAATTAAAATCTAAAACGTTTTAAAATTACAGGGATCCCAATCTAAAAGTGCAAGTAAATTAGTACAAATACATTTTCTAAGATTCAAAGAAGAGAATAAATAAAACAAAATAACCATAAACTGTTAACAGATACATCATTTGTTCCTTTCCAGAAATATATTTTTTAAAAAGCCCGGGTTTAAAAAAAAAACCCAGCCCGGGCGGGCAGCTGGGCGGGAACTCGGGCAGCTGCCCACTACAACCCTGATTAAAATTAGAACTAAAGTTTAAATTTTTCAATAACAACACCTAATTTTAACAAATTTTTTATTCTACATTTAAATTTATGTCAAAAAGGCTAAATTTCAAGTCATTCTCTTTAAATATTTCTAAAATTAAGTGTTTGTAGAAAGGAATATTATGAGCCTCTTGCATAGATGTGAAAGACTTGCCTCCAAACTAACCTTAACTTTAATTAAAATTATTTCCTGTGTAGTTTTTATCATTTAAAAGTAAAGTGAAAGATCGCATTACCAACTTTTTCCAGGTTTTTAGTTTTAAGAAAATAAATTACCGAGAACATATTCAAATTCTAAAGTCATATAAAAATAAACCTTAAATTAATATTTAAATCTTTAAATCAACAGTAAAAGTAAAACATTCCGAAATATAAAAGGAACATCGAAAGCTTTCTTTAAAACCATTCTTATTCATACCAAAATCAAGAATGAGAAATTCGATAGATTTCATTTCGCTATCTGAAAGAGCAAAATCAAATCGCTGCTTTAGAAGAAAAAAAAAAACGCGAAATACAAGATCATAAGATTATTCAAACTCCTGCGCAGGCTGCTTTCGATTTCATAGAGGAAGGAGAGGAAAATATCACAATTTCTTCGAACAAGAAGATCACTTGCGATATTTTCTTTTCTGTCATATATTTTTAAAAATTTCAAAAATTTTCACCCGATGAAACAGAAATATTTTTAGTGAATGTTTAGACAAAAAGAGAGATTTTCTTTCCCTAGAAACAGAATAACAGAATAATTTAAGGAATGAATAAAAGTGTAAACATTGTTCTGTTTGAGGAAAGCTCTTTAAATCGGTTTATAATAAACTGACAAAATAAATTTTGTTCTATCGAAAGTTATGTATGCGAAAATGTTGTAGCCTTTTGTGCAACTTTTATGAATATTCGTAGTCAAAGAATGATTTGCATAATGTATGTCTGTAGAAATGCATGTTATATAAAATACATTTACATTTTATTTATCGCTAAGTCAGTTTGCAATAATAAATGATTCTCGAAATGTAAGAAAACTGTTCTTCGAATGATAAAACAATTAAAAAGGAATGCGAATGTTGAGAAAGAAATTTTGTTTTTGAAGATAAAGTAATCATTTTTCCTTGAATAAAACCAATTCTTTGGTGCTCGTTACCCCCTTCTTCCTTCCCCCAGCAAATGATTTCAGAATATTTTTATCCTCTCTTTTTCTCTATTCTTCTCACTCTTTTACTGAAGATGTAATTAATATCTAATACTATCATGATTTAGAAATCAGAACACAAGCATGAATTTTTTAGAAGTCTATGTGAGTACACGAAAGATAACGGAGAAAAGAGAAACAAACTGCAGAAAACATATTAAATAAAGTTTAAATGTTATTCTTTGATTGTAATAAACTTCTGCAGGTTATACCGGGTAATTAAAATTAAAGTGACCTATTCAGACTTGTGTAAAGTTCATTCTTATTGACGTATGTCATTGTAACGGCGGTATATACATTATGTGGGCAGTATAGTTCGTAAATTCCCATTATAGAGTGATATAATCAGAATACAGAGACTGTTCATGCACAACATTGAGACCGCCAGTACCCCATATGCGGCAGTTCTGAATATTCACCAATCATTGCAAATTGAAACTAGTCGTTGGGGGCCACCGTATTACTTACCCATCATGGATATGCATAATATAAAATATGAAAATAAAACATGTGTAAACTATTTATAAAATGCATTGCAATTCGAATAAAATCCTGGCTTGATGACGTCGTAAACTTTAAATGCTCTATTACTGAATTGCGTAAGAGAAACATCCTTATAACTCTAAAAATGATAATCCTATTAACTAACAGTTTACTGCGTCGGATTAAGCGTCTCTTTACTAATTAAAATATATCTTTGAATTGATATTTGAATGAAATACAGGGTCATGAAAAATCGAAGAGTGTGGAAAATGTGATTACAAATATCTGGGCAACTAACTATCCGATCGACTTCATTCTTTATGCAAAATTTATGTTTTTTTATTGTCTTTTATATTCACTCCCTAAAATAAACAAATTCGAAAGTTTTTATATACCTTTTATCAGAACGAATATTTCAAGAGTTCGAAAAAAATTGTTCCGGATAATCGTGGTTACTGAAATTCAATAAGCTTCTTCCCATTATGACATACTAAGTACATACCAAATTTCAAGTCTCTATCTCAATTTGTTCGGAAGATAGAGCGTTTACAGACACACACACAGACAGACGGACGGCAATTTTTTTTTTCTAAAAATATTTTTTTCGGAATCTCCAGTACCGGAAACGTGGAAATCCGTCAATTTTTTTTTTCGAATTTCAATACATAAGACTTACCCTATACTACGTATGATGGGTAAGTAAAATGTCTCGTCCGACCACAAATGTTATCAAGGCCATGTATTGACAACGGCTTTGAATCCTGTAAATTTTGTACGAATACCACTTTAAAATAGATAGTAGAACCTTTCGTATTGTTACACAGAGGGATAGCAGTTCACGTGACAACGATCGAAAACTTGTCGAAAAATATTGTCAACAGGACGCTCTGTCAGCCACAACAACAGTGGCCTCTTCCTCTTCTACAGTTTAAATTGAAATCTGTATCTGTCTTCTGTTTAGACACCCAACTTCCTAGTCTCTTCAAATTTAGCAATTTGTTTGTCAACCATTATTTGACATATTTCGTTTCATAAGCCTGTCACATGTCAATATTTTCTGAGTACAACTAAACTTTTGCTGCATTTCTGTTAAACAACTTGACCAGGAAAGATCGATCTTTCTTCTCAACGGCTTGGTGAAGAATAATTTTCCGGGAATTGAATACTACAATTTAAAAGATTTCCTAATTTGCATAAAAACTTTTCTAATCTGAATGAAAATAAGCGCCGTCTCGGACCAAATTTGAGCTATTATAATTTATGGCAAATTTCTTTTCTCTATGGTCTATACCAAGTTTTAACTAGTGCCTCAGCCAGGAGGATTTTACTTAGGTTGACAAAAGTCACTTTAATTGTAACACCCTGCAGAAATGCAATATTAGAATGTATACATGCATGCATAAAGTAGCTTCAGTAAAACTTATGAAAAATATAAATGTACTTTCAAGAAAATTGCAACAGGCTTATTTTGGATTATAAATATTTATCACCGAAATTTGTAAGACTTCTTAGAGCGTAACCAAAATTTGGAAGTTCAAGGTTTTTAAGTTTAATTTTAATTGCCAGTTGTAATATGGAATAAGTGATTATACCCGTTTTAAGAATTTTAATTAAATTTGTTACAGCCTTACTTAATGTCTGTTTTAAAGATGTGCTGTACTACTCTATAGACTGACTGAATGCCTATTGCAGGAAATTGAATATCGACAACATCATAAAAGATTTAATGGTACATGAAAGACGAAGTACATCGCTCGTGTTTTTGCATAAAAATCTATATTTTCGATTCAAAAGTTGTAAGTTTAGGACATAGTCTTTGCAGAAAGTCATTAAATCACAATTACAGAAATACAATTTTATTGGATGTAAAAGACGAAATATCTTTGCATTTTAGCAAAAGATTCCAGTTCCTCCGACCAATTTTTAGTGGCTCTTGTTTTCAGTAATACGTTTTCATAATAACTGAGATATAGCAGATGAATAGGTTAATTAAATTTTGTATAAAGGTTGTCTGTCAAAGCAGCATTATACATGAAATATTCAAATAGAGAATAACATGATCTTCTTAAAATAGAAAAATGTTTACTGGAAGCTCAAAGAACCTATTGATTATAAATTTTCAGTATATAATAGCTTAAAATACTGATATATTCTTTTAGATATATATTTTCTATCACAAGAACTAAAATGCAGTATTAAATAGGTCAAAAGAAGCAGCCTTTTTATTCGTGTAATAATTTTCGCTATGTAAAACCAGTATTTAACTAATATTGGTATTTTATTAGAAGTATTTTCAATGGATGTCATATTGGCGTAATATTTGGCACAAATATAAGCCTTTTGTAACTAATATTGTTTTATAACTAGAGATATTTTAGAATAGGAAAAATATCACTGTTTTAAAAGGCGTTAAAATACTATTTCTAAAAAGTTAATCTGTTAAACAACATTTAAAAGAAGAATGTGGAAACACAATTTAAGAATTGTTACAAATTTGCCTTCTATGTTAAATATTGGTACTAGTACTTAAAAGTTCGTGATGAAATTAGGAAACACCCACATTAATGATTAATGTGTTCCAAAACCGTAAAATTATTTTCTACTTTGTGTGTTTTTATAATAACTTCTGAGTCGTTAATCTTTCGATGAAACGTAAGCTCTTAAGAGTTTTACCTTTTCTAATAATTTGAAACATGAGCAATCTATTTAGAACCATATTTTAGATATAATTAATGCGTTACTGAGTGTATAGAATCCTATATATTATTTGTGTGGTATGAAGATTCTTTTAGCTACGCGGAAGCATAAATACGTACGAAAGAGGTATCAACAAAAAGATTTTTCACTCTGATTTTAAAGATTTAGAAAATTGTATTATTTTAATAAATATTCTGAAAAACAAAATAACGTATGCAGACCTAATGCTCCTATCAGTAAAAATGACATAATTTAAAAATAATACGTGTGTTTTATTCAGTAAATTGAAACAATTTATTATGTTTGCAACGAAATAACGCCATTTTTCACTTACTCGACATTCCGCCTGTGCTAGGTTAAAGCCTACATTTGTTGAGAATTGAGCTGAGTCATGTTGAGAAAGGAATCAATACATAATAAGATTTTTATCAATGGATTTTATTCCACTCTTGTTTTAGGCGAATTAAGGTAGGATTATGTTTTAAGAAACAAATATACAAATGCGTACTCTTTTCATATAAATATAAACGATAATATATTTTCTAACGATATGTATTTTTGTTTTAAATAAAAAAAATGTAAGTCGGAGGAAATACAAACGCCATATTATTTTTGTATACTGATGAAATTTGTATAGAATAAAACTGGGCTGCGTCGCCAGACGCCTGGGGGCACCCGTCAGGCACGACAACCGCCGTTCCCAAGTTCTGAGGAACTTTCAACGAGCATGACCAGAAGAGTTCCTGTGTGCTCTACGGCCGGTGGGGGTGCCGCCACCTTCTGACCACCCCCATTTTCCCAATTGAAATGACGACATAGGTTGTTGCGATTTGTGGTGGTTCCCACCCGCTTGGGAGACCGCCATATTTACACTTGGGGACGAGCCGGAGTTCCCTAACAGCTTCGGTGCCGTACATCTAAAAGGGAGCCGGGTCCTAGGCCTTAAGTCAGGTTTCTCTGACCCGCAAGTGCTTTACCAAAACTCGAGGGACGTATTAAGATAGTTGCTGTTGCCTCTCGCAGTGGATAAAATTTATATGGGATCACAACCAGAACTTGCCCTTTCCAATAAAAAGTGATTTATCAGTATCACAGGATCCGCTCAAAAGTTATACCAAGACGTACATAAAAAATACTTACAAACAAATTGTATAACCTCCATTTTATGCAGTTGGTTAAAATGCAGTTTAAACCAAGTGTTTCTATTACGGACATTCAAAATTCCTTCTACAAAGTTAAAAGAAGTATCACAGTTTTTAACACTTTTCAACAATGTTGGTCAATCCAACACTGTTGAAAAGTGTTTAAGAATTCGGTTCGTCTGTCTGCCCGTCCGTCTTTAAGTCTGTCTGTCTATCCGCGCTCAAACTTTCGCAAATGTACTTTGATTACTAAGCTATTGATATATGTAATTGAGATTTACCATGGTATGTTCCGAAGTACGTAGCTCTTAGAGTTCGTTTACAGAGACACTGAAAGGAATTCCATTACATTACAGTCTGTGGAGGAAAATTGTTTGCAATGTATTTGAAACATGTTGCAATATTTCAAACATAATGAAATTGGTATGCATTAATGAGGTGCACTAAAACATGCTTTCTGCAAATCATTTATCATTCAATTACAGGGTCAGACAAAAGAATTCAATTGAATCAATGATTGTTGAAAGGAACTAAGTCCTAGTTTTAAATTTCCCGAGTCATGGACATAGTGCCTTTCAACATTCAACTTTTAAATTCTTCTCTCCCAAACATGCATAGGTAGTATCCGGACTGACAAGGAATGTCTCCCTAAAGCGAATACTCAAAAAAATTTGAAAAAAAAAAACAGAATATTCTTCTCAAGAGGATATATACGTTTATTATAAAAATGCTGCTGAATCTCGATAAACGTAAAACAACGTAAAACGTCCGTAAAACAATTATGAAAATTTCGTATTTTTGGCGATTTATTGCTGGTTGGCGACACAATGAAATTTTAAGAAAAATGATGTTATGATAAATACTCTTTTAGGAAAACCTTTTTCTACACTGCAAAAAATAACTGTTGATTTTACAGTATAAAACTGGCACCCCAGCTGCCAGTATTATACCGTAAAATTAACAGTATTAAACAGTAAAAAAAGCAGTAATACGCTGCCGCGCAAGCAGTAATACGCTACCGCGCATGCGCGGTAGCGTATTACTGCTTGCGCGGCAGCGTATTACTGCTTTTTTTACTGTTTAATACTGTTAATTTTACGGTATAATACTGGCAGCTGGGGTGCCAGTTTTATACTGTAAAATCAACAGTTATTTTTTGCAGTGTACTCTTTATACTAAACTAGTTTAAGTAAGTTTAACTTAAATACATACACTTTTATAACTACGGTTTTGCCATATATATTTATACGTATTATGTCTAAAGAAAATTAACGATCGTATTCTACGGTTTAGAACAAAATTTAAATTGATTAAAAAATTCTTAAAGCTAAAAATTAACGTCCGATTCTGAGCACTGTCAATTGACTTCGATATTGTTAGTGTTGGAGACAACAATAGAAAAGTATTGTTGCCATGGAAACAACGAGTTATTCAATATCGAAATGTATTAATGAGAGAATTCTTAATCGGGCAGTTACTGTTAAACTACACTTAAAATTTGTCTTATCCTGCCGGCGAAAACGTGTAAATCAGCAATACACAACTTGTAACACTATTTAATCGTTTAAGTTTAAATTCATAAAGTACTCTACGCATTTAAACACTCATTTAACCAAGAATTTAAAAATACATTAAAATTGCCTGCATTTGGCGAAGGAAAAGTGTTGCGCGCCAAATCGCGCATTTTTGCGCCAAATACTCAAAAATATTTTATTTTTTTTACGGATTTTCTACTGGGCTTCCGCAGCTAAAATTGACTGATCCTTTCTTACGTACATGAGTTTTTGGAATTTTTTTTTTTTTTTTTCAAATTATTCTGAGTATGCGCTTTAAGGAAACCTTCCTTGTTAGTTCCATTCTTCACGAAACGATCAATAAACATGAAAAAACATTGAAACCATCGTAAAATGAAAAATGTCAATATATGAATGGTTTACGTGGAAAAATCGTTTGCAGAGTATTTTAATGATGTTACACTATTTCAAGCATAATATAATTTATATACATTACTCAGATGCATTACAAGATTCTTACTGTAGAATATAGAGTGCGAAGAATTTATCATTCATTTACAAGGGCACACAAAAGAATGCGGTTACAGTACTCTCTATGAGGGATAATAGCTGGAAGTTCATTTTCAAATTTGGGTTGCGTTTTGAAGTTTAACTCAATTTTTGCATACTGTACTCTCTATGAGGGATACAGTACTCTCTATGAGGGATAATAGCTGGAAGTTCATTTTCAAATTTGGGTTGCGTTTTGAAGTTTAACTCAATTTTTGCATACTGCATGGTGTGTATCAAGCCTATAGATCATATACAGAGCTGCACAAAACAATACGAAAGTATTTATGCCTATGGACATGAATTGCTTAATGGTGGTTTTTAATTGTGTAATTCATTTTTCAGCTGATTTATATTTAGTACACTAAAAAAATGATTGTAGACTAAAAATAAATTCATATATAAGGCTACGCAAAGTACTGGATACATTGCCGCCTCTGGGTGGTAATTGCTGGAAGTTCGTTTTTAGTTGTGTTAAGCATTTTACACCTGAATTAAATTTTAGATAAATATGGGGTATGTATAAAAATCTGTAGTAATGTACAGGGTTATACAAAAAAAAATCGGTGCATCAAGGGTGCAATCAGGTGACTTTTCAACTGTGTTATGCGTTTTCTAACTGTACTGAATTATACAGTATACATACAAATCTATTGATCATATCCAGGGCTGTACAAAATAATTCGAGAACATTTCCAGCAATGGATGTGGTAATTCAATGGTAATTCCTGAAATTGGGTTTCCAAATGTGTTATGAGTTATATATATATATATATATATATATATATATATATATATATATATATAATTTAAGATAGCTTCTTTAACCTTATTAAACGGGAACGGAAACTTTCGTTATATTCTGAAAGTGTTGGAAAGTTACACAATCTGCGTTTGATGCGGGATTTTCTTTCTTGTTTTTTCTTAAATTTGTCATACGATTTTTCAAAATGATGCAAAATGAAGTGTATATTTTCTACTACGTATTAACGTTTATTTTTTTTAATTTAAATTTTTTCGATTCACTTTATTTGTACTTAAAATAATTTACTTATGATAGTAAATATTTGTCTTTTTTATATTTATTTACTTACAATATATGTTTATACACTTAAAAATGCCATAGATAATATTTCTCTCTGGTTACCTGACAATTTCAATTATTCAAAATAGCGCGTCCCGCAAGTGACGTATAATCGAGAGTCAATTCTTCTAATTAATCTGGAAATACAACATCAGTTACCTATTTGCAAATACTCATTTTCACTATTATTATTATTATTATTTATTATTATTATTTATTATTATTTATTATCATTATTTATTATTATTATTATTACTTATTATTATTATTATTATTTTGAATTTGTTTATCCAGTCTCAATGAATTTAGAATTTAGTTGAACAAACTCATCTCATTAATGAAATATTATTGAGATTAGTTACTATAAAAGTTAAATAAAGGACTGTTTTTTAAAATTAAAAAGAAAATCGTATAATTTTCTATTAATATCTTTTTAAGAAATATTTTCTTATATAATTAATTACTTCATGGACTTCATTCATCTTTAATGTCTATAAATCATTCCTTTAAGTTATCAGTAATTTAATTATTTTTTACATAATGTTTTTCTAATTAAACATTTATTTTTATTCATTTGCAAATTCATTTAGTTATTATTTTAGTTCAAATTATTTTAGTTTTTTTTTAAAAATTTTTGCTAACAAAATGCAGATTTGTTGAAATTCTTCAAAATACAACCATAAAATTCTCTTTAAATATAATATTCTGTTATTTACTTAGTGGAAATAGAAATGTAATATTTCAACTATCTTCTTCAGCCAACTAGAAGAGGTCTAATAAATCACCACTATGATTCATCAGACCATGAAATAAATGTATTCGACAGAACTCTCAAATTTACATTCTCTTAGATATTCAATGATCTTCTGATGAAATTATGTTGTCAAGTGCTCCGCTTGATTAATTACAGCTTAAACTAATTCATTTCTGAATATGTTTAAATGTGATCTAATTAAATTTAAAGCAAACATTTGCCAAAATCTCTATTAAGTGTATCATGGTGATTCATTGAAGTGAAAACAAATTTTTCTAATATTTATTTAAACGGTTTGCAAATACAAATATTGCTTTATCAAAACTTCCAGACGAATTTGTTTCGATAAATGAGGTTAAAGATTCATCTCCCCCTCTCCTTCATTTGGAATAGCCGTAATTAGCGCTTTTAATATTCAGCGTTTTTGAACTAAGTTTGATAATGGAATTTTAATAATCTGCAAACAATCTTATTGAATTAATTTTTTTAAAGTTTCTAATCAAATACCTATCATCCTTTTTCGTATTTTTCTATTTATTCAGCTCACTCGGGACACCATTTAATTAGATTATACTAGGTAAGCTCAAGAATCACTCTGCCTTTTACTAACTTTAGAAATTTAGCTAATCGTAAAGATAAAAAAAGAAAATATATATAGCCAAATGAAAATGATGTTGACAACAGATTTGTCGTGAAATTCTAAAATTGTTCTTTAAATTTCCTAATGTAGTCTCTTTTTTCTTTTCAATGTGTGCTCCAATTTTTTATAATTGTTTTTAGAATGTTATTGATCTAAATTGACGGCTACAGAAACAATAAAACGAGCATATTATAGTTACTTTGAAAAGACGAAAAAAAACATTCTAGTCCGATTTATTTCTAAACAGTTTTATGAGACAAAATCAGAAAGAACTCGGGATTCGGGAAAGCATATTATTGACTTAAATACAAACAAAATACACACACACACACACACACACACACATATATATATATATATATATATATACAGAGTGTATGAAAAGTCTGGAAAGGGTCGAATATCTCGAGAAATATACATCGGATTGAAAAACGGAAAATATGTGTACAATATTTTTGAAAAATCTATTTAGAGATATCAAAGTTGCCATTTTTTCTAAAATACTGAACACATATTTTTCCGTTTTTCAATCCGATGCATATTTCTCGAGCTATTCGACCGTTTCCAGACTTTTCAATGGAAACGATTCTCACTGCATTTTACTCGATTACAGCGCCATCTATCATTTTCAGAAGAAAATGTTAAATACAAAAGTTACGTATTTTTCCCCGTAGAATCCGAATCTGCAATAAAAAAGGGGGTTATCAGTTAAGATTTCAAAGTTGCCCCCCCCCCCTCTTCACCTAGGAGACAGAGTTGGAGGCAACTTTGGTATCTCTAAATAGATTTTTCAAAAATATTGAACACATATTTTACGTTTTTCAATCCGATGTATTTTTCTCGAGTTATTCGACCGTTTCCAGACTTTTCGGACACCCTATATATAAATAGTAATAATAGCATTAATACAAAAGTTGCGTATTTTTTCCCGTAGAATCCGAATCTGCAATAAAAAAGGGGGTTATCAGTTAAGATTTCAAAGTTGCCCCCCCCCTCTTCACCTAGGAGACAGAGTTGGAGGCAACTTTGATATCTCTAAATAGATTTTTCAAAAATATTGAACACATATTTTCCGTTTTTCAATCCGATGTATTTTTCTCGAGTTATTCGACCGTTTCCAGACTTTTCGGACACCCTATATATAAATAGTAATAATAATAATAATAATAATAATAATAATTATAATAGGACGGGGTTGGATGGGTAGATGTTGGATTGAGGAGGTGTGTGGCGGAGTTGTATGGAAAAAACGCATGGTTAATTTATATTTAAAAAAGGGGGGGGGGGCATTTTGATTTACACAAACGTTTGATATTACACATTTTATAATGGACTGTGATGTGATATTTTTATATGTATATTAATTTAGTTATATTTACACATTCATTATTTAATTAATTTAAATGAATTTATATTCATTAATATTAAGAATGTTTTTGATCTAATGCATTTGGATTAATGCCTACGGTGGACAATATCATATTAACTTCTAATATAATGTATACTTTTCTAAAGTGTTAATATAATATATGTTTTAATTTTATTAAACGTTCTACCCTTACCACTTATATTAAGTGTATATAATTTTTTAACTTTGTATGAAGAAACATTATATGTTACTAATTAATTTCAATATTTAATTAATATTAATTTTAAATCCTTTGTATCTTAATTCAAATATTTAGTATTTTATTTTAATTTAATTTATGTGATGTTGCATTTTTGGCACAGCTATTTAATAGTTGCTATGCCATTTCATGGTACATATATTTTTATGTTGCTTTAATTATTAATTTTTCCATCTTACATCTTATTTTTAACATAGAATTATTCATTAATACATCCATTACTTTAATGTAATTGGATATTCTATTTATTAATTAATTTCATATATTTATTATTTAACTAATTGCTATCATCTTTAGATAGTATATGGTTTAATTTTTAAATATTAATTTCATCCAATACTATTTTTATTCAGCGTATATTCACTTTTTACCATTATAGATGGCAGCACCAATGTTCCTGTTGCTTTACAATAATATTCATATTATTTTAAAATCTTTTCTGGCAACATAGTAAATCATTTTCTAAATCTAAATTTGGCAACATGTAATGATTTTTTGCAATTCATTCCCTCGTTTTGGTTGTGTCCATGTGTGGTTTATGTGGTGCACAGGTATCTATTTTAATCTAAATGGATTATAGACTTTCTGACTCTATTTCATGTTTTATCTGTATATTATAGGTATGGCTTCTTTCCTTTTTAATATTGTATTTATTTTTTATTTTTTCACAGGTTTGATTCAATGTTTATGAGTAGGTAGTCCTAAAATCATATTCTTTAGCAATGTTATGGCTAATATGATGATGAAACCACTCATTTTATTTGTGGTATTTAGGCATTTGGGACTTGAAAATTCTGTCTAAATTCCACAAATTTCATTTCATTCATTCAATTTTATTTATTCAATTTTTAATTTAATTTCTTATTATTTTAAATAAGTTTTTGGTATCCATATTCAGTGTGTTGGGGAATACTTTCATTGACAACTAATTATTACATACTTAATCATTATTTCATAGTTTATGTTGGTGTTATGGTAATGTTTCATTTATATATATATATCATTTATATATCATTTATATATATATATATATATATATATATAATGTGAATGAGTTCTGAAAAAAAATCGAAATACAAATAATAACAAAAACGTTTACAATCGTACAAGGATATTATTGAGAGTATCTCCGAAATATTTTTTCAAATCTCACATTTTGGCGATTTTAATATTTCGTTTTCTCGCTAAATGAAACGTTTTGTCACGATTTGGCGCGAGAACCATATTTACGTCCCGGGTGTATACCTCACATCGATTGACCAGCTTCTGCTTTCAAAAGGGAATGGTCTCGGATTAAAATTCTTAATTGTAAATCGGTAATGTAAATACAACTGGAATTAGTTATAGCGAGCAGGGTGCCTAGTATTTTTTCGTTATAATAGTGTTCTCACAATAACGAAGCATCAGATTTGAAACATAAGAAAGTAATTAAAAGCTCAACATAATTATTAAAAATTGCAGAATGATTTCTCTGATACAGGCAATTTCATATTTTTGGATTAAAAGGGGGAAATTATATTACTAATGAGGGCAGCTTAACATTCACGTTAATAATGCTTAACCGTTTAATTCGTATAGTTTAAATAGCTTTTATGTAACCCTTTTAATATTTTTTCTTTGCATTCACATAATGTATGTCTCCACTAGCTACTTTAACGATCGCAGAAAACGAAGATACTTCAGACCTGTACCGGGAGAAAAAAAAAAAAAAACAGCTTTCTTATTCCCTAAGAATTCAGCTAATTGTACTCAAAAACGCAAAGCTAAAATGTATGGAACCCGATTACAGCAGATTCCCAGTTGTCGTCAATACCGAACTTGAATGGGTCAAATTAGTCAGTTGTTGCTAAGTTGGCTTCATTTATGCCGACTTATTTTTATTGCCAAGTTTCGTGAAGTTTAGCGATATTTCGACGCTGGCGGGCACCGTTACGTATGTACGTGTGCACGTGTTTGTTTGTGTATATTATGAATGCCAATATATATCTTTTCTTTTAAATATGACGTCATTTCAGGATATGACTATGTAATTTTAAGTATATGAGAGCTGCAACAGTGGTACAACAATGAAAATAAGTTTGCAAGAAACCACGTTCGCTAAAACTCATAAGTTAGCAGTAAACCAATAGTTACAGAAGAATCCTTTATTTTTAATCCGCTGTCTAGTTTCAGTAGATGCAGCCACTCTAGAAGTTCAAATTGCTATATTAAAGCCATTTTTTAAGATAGGGGAGAAAATAAATGTCCTGAAATACTTGTATCAAGCTGTAACACAAGTAACATAATAAAACGGTTTTCTAATTTGTTTGTAATTTTTAATTTAAAATCATTCAATAGCTGCCATTTTGAAACAAGATGGCGGATCCATCTGGCCAACAAACTTTGGTTGAGATCTTAGTAATCCCTGTACATATGCTCAGTATCATCCAAAAATAAATACGAGTGCTATCGGATGATAAAAAAATACGACATATATATAAATATATCAACATTTCAACAGAGGGGGTCTTGGCGGTCTAAGTGTCATAATCGGTGGAAATGTACCGAATTTTTCTTGCTTTCTTCGGGATGGCTGCAATAAGTAGCTATATTTTATAATGGAAGCTATCAGCACTAGAAAAATTTTTGTGAGTTTCATATCCCAGTTTTCCTCGTTCCAAAAATGTTCAATATTATAACATTACACTTAATACTTATATTTAGATTATTAATTAATAAGCATAACATGTAACATATTAAATTTACAACGTATATGTATTTTTATTATGTATATTACTATGTGTGTAAAGCAGTATTAACTGATCACAGGCTTTTAAAGATGAGAAAATTCGTATGCGAAGGCTTTATCTTTTCGAAGATACCATTGTCGTTTACGCAATCTTTTGAATGTGCCATAAAAATAAAGCTTATTTGGGACCTGGGATAGTTAACCCGCCTAATAGCACTTTTTCTTTTCAATTTATGCTAGCATAAATAAAATTTCAAAAGCATATTTTCCATGCAAATTACACTGTCCAAAATTCTTATTAAAGTTTCTCTAGCAATTTAAATGTTAAATATACTTCCAAACTCTTAATTTAGGTGGTTTTAAAGTAACTGAATAGGATACTGGATTTAATCTAAGGGAAGTAAATGAAAAATGTTATTAATTAATGTTATTAATTAATGTTAATGAAAAATGTTATTAATTAATAAGCATAACATGTAACATATTAAATTTACAACGTATATGTATTTTTATTATGTATATTACTATGTGTGTAAAGCAGTATTAACTGATCACAGGCTTTTAAAGATGAGAAAATTCGTATGCGAAGGCTTTATCTTTTCGAAGATACCATTGTCGTTTACGCAATCTTTTGAATGTGCCATAAAAATAAAGCTTATTTGGGCCCTGGGATAGTTAACCCGCCTAATAGCACTTTTTCTTTTCAATTTATGCTAGCATAAATAAAATTTCAAAAGCATATTTTCCATGCAAATTACACTGTCCAAAATTCTTATTAAAGTTTCTCTAGCAATTTAAATGTTAAATATACTTCCAAACTCTTAATTTAGGTGGTTTTAAAGTAACTGAATAGGATACTGGATTTAATCTAAGGGAAGTAAATGAAAAATGTTATTAATTAATGTTATTAATTAATGTTAATGAAAAATGTTATTAATTAATAAGCATAACATGTAACATATTAAATTTACAACGTATATGTATTTTTATTATGTATATTACTATGTGTGTAAAGCAGTATTAACTGATCACAGGCTTTTAAAGATGAGAAAATTCGTATGCGAAGGCTTTATCTTTTCGAAGATACCATTGTCGTTTACGCAATCTTTTGAATGTGCCATAAAAATAAAGCTTATTTGGGCCCTGGGATAGTTAACCCGTCTAATAGCACCTTTTCCTTTCAATTTATACTAGCATACATAAAATTTCAAAAGCATATTTTCCATGCAAATTACACCGTCCAAAATTCTTATTAAAGTTCCTCTAGCAATTTAGATGTTAAATATTCTTCTAAACTCCTAATTTAGGTTGGTTTTAAAGTAACTGAATAGGATGCTGGATTTAATCTAAGGGGAAGTAAATGAAAAATGAATTAACGTGGAGCATGCAGAAGATCAGTATAATATCAGAGTAACCCGTTGGACACTTTATTATTTAAAGTAAAATTTTGGCTGACAAGATTTCAATGTGGGGAGCAAGGAAAACTCAGTTTATGATTGCTTAAAATGAAGTTATTTTAGACTAAATTTATGAGGTGAATCAAGAGTTACTTTGTACTTTAAAAGTTTTAGCTAAGCAAAATATTATTTTTAAAATGTCAAATAATATTTTGAATTGCATAATTTTTTTTAAGTACTAGTCAATTCTAAATATACCGTCAAATAGATTCGAGAGTTTTAAAAAAAAATTATAAAGTTTATTGTAATTTAAATAAAATTTGATTTATATCAGAAATTACACATTTTGTTCATAAATTACTAAAAATGTTTAAGTAAAAAACTAAATCCAATCAGTTTTAGAGCCTGCTTGCACGGTAGTCTGATTATTTTCAACGTTTCCACATGCCTGAAATTTTATGCAATTCTAGTAAATTAAAAATTATTAGATTGTTGTGTACTATAAAGTAATAAAAATGTGTAATAAAAAGTTGTATTTACATATTGTTGTTCTCTATCTTCTTACGAATATATGTGGTATTTAACAACGACGGTAAAAAAAAAAAAAAAAAAAAAAAAAAAAAGAGTTACAAGTTGAATTTTATTTTCCATCTACGGGGAAAAATGTGTCTAGGCCGGGAAATCGAGCCCAGGATCTTTTGGCTTTAGCTTCCAACGCTCTACCAATTAAGCTATCATGGATAAGTATGGCAGGTACGATTCACTGAGATAACCGTTAGGCATTATAATCCGGTCTACGATAAATTCCGCAGCATAACAGATTAAACCTCAAGCAATGGAAAAGCCAAGAGGTCTCGGGTTTGAATCACACTAAGAAAAATAATAAGCTCGTAATGTACTATTTATCAATCAATTTGATTGCGATAAAATAATTCAACAAAATATGATGTTTCTTAATTTCTAGTTTCCAAACTATAATTTATATTTAAATTGCCTTATTAGTCATTGCCAAACATAAGTTCCACCATACGAAAAGAAGCAGCAAATTGCATTGCTTTTACATAGAAAATAATCTATTTTATGAAGTTTAACATTTTAACAATTTTGCAACTGGGGATTTATTGTTTTTTTTTTCTTTCTAGAAATTTAACTTTATGAACATTAATTACATACCGTTTGCCTGTTTCAAAGACATACTTGAGAAATAACCTAGAAATATTTATTTAAAAGAAAAAGAGTCGTTAAAAGTGATTTAGAATTTAAAAATTAAAACTCTTTTGTGAATGAAAGTGAATGTCTATTTCAAATATTTTAAAGAGGACTGAGGTCGATTAGCATATAAAAGTGACCCATGCAACATTCATATAAATTAAAAAGTTTGCCATAAAACAATTGTTAACTATCAATATACAATTTAAATTATTTTAAAAAGGCTAAGTATAAAATATATAATAGTTATTTAAAATGATTTAAAATAAAATGACACTGTAGTAAGATAATTTATATATTGACAGTACAGAAATATATAATTTATTGATATCGGAGAAATATATATATATTTTTATAAATGTATAAAAATATATAAAATAATCATATAAAATATATGAAATATATACATACAAATGGATAAAAATATAATATAATAAATATTTTTAATCTTGTAAAAGAAAGCATTTTCAAGTAAGAGTAAATTGGGTACCAATTTAAATTTAATCTATACTTGTACAGTAGAACTCCAACTATCCGAATCAATTAGGACCGGACCCTATTCAGATAATTGGATTTTTTCCAAAAAAAGGGGTATATTTTAATTAATTACTGTATGTATGTTGAAAATGGGAGAAAAAAATTATTTTTAACGAAAAAGGGCTTTTAATTAATTATATGAAAAGGCAACACTATTTACATGTTAAGCGTATTTACAAGTGCTGTACATTAGTACAGTATGTACGTACCGTACTGTAAATGAAAGTCATTACTTGCTGAACATCTCGGTCAAAGTAAGCTGTTTGACAGTTTTCATCCGTTTTCGGGGAGCTAAGTCGCGCTTCCGCTTGACAGACAGAAGTTGCATGTGGTCACACTCGGGCTGACGCTCCATCCACTTCAACGCATTTTCAAGGCCGGCAAATTCTTCACTAGCTGATGGTCCCGTGTATGCTTCAACTTCGACATTAAGGTCATCTTCTTCCTCGACACTTTCTTCTCTCACACTTTCAATGAGTTCATCATCATTTAGAATTTGAAACCCAGGGTCTTCACAGCGGGAAAGACAGTAGCGCGCGTAAACAGAATCATTATTTTGGGAATCGCAGTACGTTTCCGTCTTCATTTGTTTTTTCTGAAATTTTGAAAGCGATTCGGATAGTTGGAGTTCGGATAATCGGAGTTCTACTGTATTATGAATAAGTAACGTTTGTGTGTTTGGTTGTAGGGGGTAATCATTGGAACTACCCAGCCGATTTCAAAAGAATGGTGGTAAAATACTGATGGTCATCTTTGCTCTCACATAGGCTATATTTTATATCGGTAACAACAGTCCCTAAATGGATGCAGGAGCAAAAAACGTTCTAAAATTGCGAGTTTTGTGATATTGTTTTGGCTATAAACCTGAAATTTGGTGTAGTGGTTACTTTTAAGATTTAAATACTCACTATGAACGGTTTCTAAAAAGTTGGAAATTCAAGAGGTTGAAATGAGCGGTAAATGTTCTAAAAACGTTCTATATTACGATACGATTAATTTATAACTGTTCAGACTAGAAACTTCAAACTTGACTGTTGCTTTTAAAACGTAAATACTCGCAACAGAACAATTTCCAAAAAATTTTAAATGTAAAAGGATGCAGGAACAAGAAAGTTCTAAAATTGCTATTTCTGTGATACTGTTGGGGCCAAAAACTTGAATTTTCGCATGATGGTTATTTTTGAGACGTAAAAATTGCGATTTCTGTGATACTGTTACGGCTAAAAACTTGAAATTTAGCATGATAGTTATTTTTGAGATGTAAAAATTGCAATTTCTGTGATACTGTCGAGGCTAAAAACTTGAATTTTCGCATGATGGCTATTTTTGAGACGTAAATGCTCTCTAAGAACGGTTTATAAAACAATTTGAAATTTAAAAAAGGTAAAATGACGAGAAAATGTTCTAAATTACAATTTGTTTGGAATTGTTAGCTAGAAATGCAAAAAAAAAAAAAAAAAGTTAGTGTTTTATTAATCCTTATAGACCAAATGTAAACATACATTAAAATTAAAATGGTACCTTCTGTGTAGAAAAAATTTATGAATTATGAAAAAGAAAATAAAAAATAGCGAGTTTGTGCACTAAAAATGATCGGTTTAACCCTTTCCGGCGCGGAGTAAGTCTGTTTTTAAAATAATGAAATAATGGACTGACACCAGAATTTATAAAAGAATTCATTAGTTAATAAAAACTTGCTTATATTACCGTACTTAATAAAAGGGAAAATTTTATTAAATATTCTTGGTGCCGTTTGTCAGTTTTGGAATTAAAATTAGGTGTCCTCTTTTGTGGACACCGCCCGCAAAAGGGTTAACAACTGCAGTGAACCAAAATCTAATATTTTAAAGCGAGAAGCAAAAGTCTCAGTTTTTCAAATTCAATCTTACTGCACGTGCCTCAACTTTTTTTGACGGGTGAATAACGCATGAAACAAAATTAAGAAGAATCAAGAGGGTTGGTGAAAGAACAGCTTCCCTATTGGCCTTCACTGCTCACAACCCTACCCCTAGAAAATACTCCTTCTAAATTCTTCTTCATTCCATTTTTATTCCCCCTTCCTGGAGGTCTTCCAATAGCTTTGTTTGAGAGAGGGGTGAACAAAAAGGAAAGAGAGGGATGCGCTTTCACTTTTTTCAAGACTTTAAAGAGAAATGAAATGGGGAGTGCTCCCCTTATACAGAATTTGAAAAAAAGGTTGTTTTCTGGGGAAGAAAACATATTTATTTTACAACCAGATAATAATATTTCTGACGTAATATTTACACGGGCTGTAAAACCGTTATATTTATGACCATTAAAAATTTCGAAGATTTTGGACAACAAAAGTTTTTTTTTTCTTTAATGCTTTCTTACGAGCACTTTTATCACTAATTATCAGTATTTTTTATTTTGGGTTCATTTAAGGTTTTATCACGGGCCCGGGCAACTCAGGGTCGGTCAACTAGTATTATATAACAATGAATAGATATAACAAAAAGTTTAAAATTTTCCAATAAAATATTTTTAGGAGCATTTTTTATGTTCTCCATTAAAATGAGTCACTTTCATAGATACTCTGATAAAAATCTTCAGAAACTGTCAAGTCATTAAACCGTTTTTATAGATAACGTTTACTTGTCCATAATTTGAAGTCAAATGATTGGTCAAAATAGAGATAAATTACGGTTATGTAAACATTTCCTAAAAAACGGTTGAGTGACTAGACAATTTGCTGCAGATTTTTAACAGTGAGTTCCTTCTCTGTTTACTGTAAAAAAATTAAAAGAAAAAACAGAAAGTGAACTGGCAGCAAAGTTGCCGTCTATTTTCCGTTTTTACTTTCTTTTGTTTTTCTCTTTTTTTTCTTTTTCTTGTTTTCTTTCTTTTTTTTTCTAACAAAGCTTCTGTTTTGATATACCCCGGTTTTCCAGACGGAAATTTTCCGTTATTCTAGACGAGAAATTTCTGTTTTAGGAATAAATATGAGCAATAGCACAATATTAAATAAAAAAATCTATGTAATCATTTGATGCACATTTATACGGAACAGGTATTATTTTACATATTTCCACACACATTTTTTATTGTCTTACCTTTATCAGTATTCTAACCTCAGTTCTCGCCATTAGAGTATGAATGCTTCTTTCCCTACACCACATGGCCACATCCAACGATTTAGTTCTAGGCCAAACTATCAATTTCGAAAATTTAACTGGTTATATTCCATTTTCTTTCAACTGAAAATTAACATTTCCGTTTGACTGTCTGGGAAGGAATATATTTTCTTTAACATTCAAGCAGTAAGGATACGTTTTCTGATTATTGCAGAAAAATGTACGATTTCTACTCAAAACAAAAAAATTCCGTTGAAAGACTGAAATTTCACATAAAATCACTAGTATATATACGGGATTTTTCTTTTCAATGTTGAAGATCGTAAAAAATTCTTTACTTTCCTATTCTTTTATCTTTCTTTAGTTTATAAAATAGCACAATACAAAGAAATACACTTCTAATTCTTAATCAGAAATTTTTAATCCTCTGTTTTCTTTTTCTTTTCTTAGATTTTCATATAGACCTTTCCCAAATATCGGAATCCATTTGGAGTAAATGGAATGAATTCCTCTAGGTGATGCGCCTTGAGACATACGCGAGAATTAATATGGAATATTTAGTTCCGGAGATTTAATTTTTGCCTCCTGCTCCTTGCATTTTCTTCTTTTTCTTTATTTTTCAAAAACATTCATGGGGTTCTGTAAAATCTTTAGAGATGAAATGGAGTTAGCGGATGAATCTCAGAGCATAGACGATGTATCTATATAATTTTTAATTTAGCCTCAAATTCTATCCAAAATTCTAATTTTGGATTTATTAGAACTTAAGACATATAATATTTTTGTGAACAGTGAATCTTAGAACGTAGGCATGGGAAAAAAGGGAATATTTCTAACCTTCTTCCCTCCCAGAGGGGTTACAACTTAAATTAGAATTTATCAGGCCGTTACAGAAAAAAATTTGCAGGAATGTGAATCTCGTAAAATAGCCATGGAATACGGATAATTTTATTTCGAAGAGTTTCCGTAAGGCCAAGTAAGGCCAAAAAATTCAACGACAACAACGAAATTTTGAAATAAAATTCACACAACATCGGGGAAAGAAGTTATTCCTATAATTTCTACCAAGACAACTGTACTTGAATCGGCTAGCTTATATGCATTTTAAATTTTATTAAACAAGTGAAACATCTGTAAAGTCTGAAAAACAAAGACAGTAATTTTGCCTTAGATAATTGCATTATTCTCCTTCAATACAATTATTGTTATGTAATTTTCGTTCACACAGTTTTAAATTTTAAATAATTGCATTTATATTTAAAGTTATTGAGTCATAAAAACCATTAAATGAGTACTATAGTGTTACAGTATCGAAACAAGTTTTATTATTTGTCTTGAAATTTCATGATAGATCAATCAAATAAGTAATTCGTTTCATTTTTTAATATCAATATTTATTTATTTCGGAGAAAATCTATTTGTCTCAAGAATCTAAATGCAAACTTTTTATTTATTTATTATTATTATTATTATTATTTAGCATATTTCTTTTTACATGTATGCACAAGGCATTACCGGTAAAAATTTATATCAGCGTGTTTTCTGTCTGCCTCGAGCATAAGGATCAAAATATGTTATTTATGATAGATAAGGTATTTTTCAACCTGTCATCATCTTCATCTAAGAGAAGAGAAGGAAGATAATATACAATCTTTTACATTTTTATTATATTTTTTCGTTGTAATAAAAAGGAAACATTATTCGTCATATTTTTGTTAGTTGACTTCAGGAAAAATGATGTGGGGGGGGGGGGCGTGTAATATCTGCTTTAGGAATACAAAAAGAAGTTTAACGGAAATCATACATTGTTTTATTGAATAAAATGCAGAATTGTAATGTAACAGAAAACATAAAATAGTGGACATAGGTGCTGGATATTGGAGGATCTTTTAAATTCAGCCACCTGCTTCCCCCCCTCCTCCCTCGGGTGGGACATTTGTATTTCATAATCTTGATGACATTTTAAAGAATGTGGAATTTGAAAACTTAAGGTCAGGATGCATTTTTTTCCGACATACTTTCGACACATTTTCGTCACACTAGTTCATGTAACGCAAAGTGGGTGAGCTAGTTAGAAATTGAAATATACATTTTAAATTGTATTTAAAAGTTGGAAAAACAAAAACAATAATTGTGTTTATTTTTTATTACATTTTTATTATTGTTACTAGCTGGCTTCGCCCGCCAGCGGGCCCCTAATTTACATCGGTGCCTCGAATTGTAGAAAATCTCGAATCTTGTAAAACCTCGAACCGGACGAACCTCCGACCCGGGTCGCTGCTGCCTTCGGCACCGTATACCGGTCGTGCTACGCACGCACCGGATAATCCCTTAATTTGCACATTGAGTAGTATAAACCTCTAACCGAACGAACCTCCAACCCGTGTCCCCGCTGCCTTCGGCACCGTATACCGGTCGTGCTACGCACACACCGGATAATCCCTTAATTTGAACATCGAATAGTATAAATCTCTCACTGAACGAATCTCCGACCCTGCCCCAATGCCTTCGGCACCGGATAATCCCTTAACTTGCACATAGAATAGTATAAACCTCTAACCGAACGAACCTCCAACCCGGGTCCCAGCTGCCTTCGGCACCGGATAATCCCTTAATTTGCACATCGAATAGTATAAACCTCTAACTGAACGAATCTCCGACCCTGCCCCTCTGCCTTCGGCACCGTAAACCGGTCGTGCTACGCACGCACCGGATAATCCCTTAAATTGCACATAGAATAGTATAAACCTCTAACTGAACGAACCTCCGGCTCGGGTCCCCGCTGCCTGCGGCCCCGTAGTCGAGTCGAATGAGCCATACCCTCGTCCTTCCCATAGAAACAGAGATAGGAAAGCGCCCCCTGGTGGTGAGAGTCGGAGCAAAAATCAATAAGCTGTAGTATCCTCTATTGACGTTGAGTCGAATGAGCCATACCCCGTCGTGATCCGGGCCATAGAAACAGCGATAAGTAAACGCCCCCTGGTGGTGAAAAACGAACTAAAACCGATAAGCTCTAGTCGAATAGTATAAACCTCTAACTGAACGAACCTCCGGTTCGGGTCCCCGCTGACTGCGGCACCGTATAGCATTCGTGCTGCGCACGCGCTGCAGTATACGTTAGTTCCACCTTCCACCACCAGGTGGCGCAAACTGTTTATACGATCATAACTGAAATCGTTGCAACTTATTTAGACTACCGGAGTTCTCGTTCAAAGACAGTGAGCTGTAGAAAAACTTAAAACAGAAAAAAAAAAAATTCTGATGTCTTAATTACATAAACCGTCCGGATTCGATAACGGGCGAAGCCCGCTTTTAAACAACTTATTTAGACTACAGGAGTTCTCGTTCAAAGACAGTAAACTGTAGAAAAACTTAAAACTGAAAAAAAAAAAATCTGATGTCTTAATTACATAAACCGTCCGGATTCCCGCTTTTTACTAATCGAAAATAGTGGTAATTTTTCTATACATATAAACAATCAAACGTTTAAAAATATTAAATTTGTTGAAATGGAATTGGTTTCCTCAAAAATACTACAAATGTACAAATATGTCTTAATTCACCAACCGTCCCGATTCGATAACGGGCGAAGCCCGCTTTTCCTTATCGATTTAGACTACCTGAGTTTTAGTTCAAAGACAGGGACCTGTAGAAAAACTTTAAAAAAAAAAAAAAAAAAAAATCGATAACGGGCGAAGCCCCCTTTTCCCTATAAATACAATCAAAGCAAACTCACTTTTTCACTTCAAAAGAACCTGATTTAGACTACCTGAGTTTTAGTTCAAAGACAGGGACCTGTAGAAAAACTTAAAACTGAAAAAAAAAAAAAAAAAAAAAAAAAAAAAAAAAAATCGATAACGGACGAAGACCGCTTTCATAGTTAAGAGAAAAAAACTGAAGGAGGGGGGGGGAGGGGGCGATGACACTGCTTTTCCTCAAACGACTGATTTAGACTACCGGACTTCTTGTTCAAAGAAAAAGGGACCTGTAGAAAACTCAAAACTGAAAAAAAAAAAAAAAAATGTTTAAACGCGCCCCACTTCTTAAAATCTTAATATCTAGCCGGCACTGTAATAGAAATATTTCTTTTGCTTTAATTATACAAATAACGATGATTAATTATACAATAAAATAATATATCGGCTCGTAATGAATCACTTCAAAAGAACCTGATTTAGACTACCTGAGTTTTAGTTCAAAGACAGGGACCTGTAGAAAAACTTAAAACTGAAAAAAAAAAAAAAAAAAAAAAAAAAGTTTAGACGCGGCCTACTTCTTAAAATCGTAATATCTAGCCGGCACTGTGATGGAAATCTTTCTTTTGCTTTAATTATACAAATAACGATGATTAATTATACAATAAAATAATATATCGGCTCGTAATGCAGATATGAGAATAATTTTTAGATATTCTGAAAGCAGAATCAATTTTGCGTCGCCCTGTAAAAGTTAGGAATTACTGCGCCCCTTAGATTCAGAGATTGGGCCCCCCTCTGAAAAAAACCCAATTGAACGTCACGTGACCACCGTAAAAAAATTGCGCCTCTACTCTTGAAAATCCTCCTCTTGTCTGAAAATATCCGGTCACGTGTCGTTTTTCTGCATAGGTTACAAATGATTAGAAATATATTGCTTCATTAACCGGTTTTTAATTGATATCTTCCGATTTTACTGGTCGAATTGTACAATCTTTTTTTTTGTTGAAATCAGGATTTTTTTTTACGTGTGATGGCCGATTTGGGGGTCCAGAGATTAATTCCTTCATTGTTTTTCGAAAACGGACTTGAGCATTACATGAAAGCTGTCACGTGAATTTGCTCTTTCTTCCTTCCAAACATCTGCGCTCCAGGCAGTCTGCGGTCTCCACATGCCGCGCCGAAAGAATTAAAAAATTATTTTTTATCGATCGATTTTTAAAGGATTTTTTCGGTTCTAATGGTCGTACGGGAATGATTTTTCGAATTTCTGAAAGCAAATACTCTCCTGAATCTGTCTGTCCCATTTCCGATTTTCTGACCCCCCGACTTCCGTAGATCCGGGTCGGTTTAAAAACCCGCACTGCGGTTTGGGGCTTAATTTGCTCCTGGCAACCCTGCCTTTTTCGAGAATCGTCTCCACCGGAAAACCTTTTCGGAGGCGAAACTTTGCGGTTTTCGATTCTTTTTTAAGTTCGGTTTCGGTCGGTAATTAAAACACTTTCGTTCATTAATAACTCCCCGGGTCCGGGTCGGAATCCCGACCCGATCGAAACTTGAGCGTCGCGCATTTTTTGCGAATTTTTCGGTCCGCGTCCGCCGTCCGTGCGTCGCCTGGTCCCGGAGCCTTTGCGGGTACAAAGGTGGAGTGCACAGACAGAAACACACACACACACACACACACAGACGTTTACCGCGCTTAATATTAGGGACTAGCTGGCTTCGCCCGCCAGCGGGCCCCTAATTTACATCGGTGCCTCGAATTGTAGAAAATCTCGAATCTTGTAAAACCTCGAACCGGACGAACCTCCGACCCGGGTCCCCACTGCCTTCGGCACCGTATACCGGTCGTGCTACGCACGCACCGGATAATCCCTTAATTTGCACATTGAGTAGTGTAAACCTCTAACCGAACGAACCTCCAACCCGTGTTCCCGCTGACTTCGGCACCGGATAATCCCTTAAATTGCACATAGAATAGTATAAACCTCTAACCGAACGAACCTCCAACCCGGGTCCCCGCTGCCTTCGGCACCGTATACCGGTCGTGCTACGCACGCACCGGATAATCCCTTAATTTGCACATCGAATAGCATAAACCTCTAACTGAACGAATCTCCGACCCTGCCCTGCTGCCTTCGGCACCGTAAACCGGTCGTGCTACGCACGCACCGAATAATCCCTTAAAATGCACATAGAATAGTATAAACCTCTAACTGAACGAACCTCCGGCTCGGGTCCCCGCTGCCTGCGGCCCCGTAGCCGAGTCGAATGAGCCATACCCCGTCGTGATCCTTCCCATAGAAACAGAGATAGGAAAGCGCCCCCTGGTGGTGAGAGTCGGAGCAAAATCGATAAGCTGTAGTATCCTCTATCGACGTTGAGTCGAATGAGCCATACCCCGTCGTGATCCGGACCATAGAAACAGAGATAAGTAAACGCCCCCTGGTGGTGAAAAACGAACTAAAACCGATAAGCTCTAGTCGAATAGTATAAACCTCTAACTGAACGAGCACCGTATAGCATTCGTGCTGCGCACGCGCTGCAGTATACGTTAGTTCCACCTTCCACCACCAGGTGGCGCAAACTGTTTATACGATCATAACTGAAATCGTTGCAACTTATTTAGACTACCGGAGTTCTCGTTCAAAGACAGTGAGCTGTAGAAAAACTTAAAACAGAAAAAAAAAAAAATTTTGATGTCTTAATTACATAAACCGTCCGGATTCGATAACGGGCGAAGCCCGCTTTTAAACAACTTATTTAGACTACAGGAGTTCTCGTTCAAAGACAGTAAACTGTAGAAAAACTTAAAACTGAAAAAAAAAAATCTGATGTCTTAATTACATAAACCGTCCGGATTCGGTAACCGTCCGGATTCCCGCTTTTTACTAATCGAAAATAGTGGTAATTTTTCTATACATATAAACAATCAAACGTTTGAAAATATTAAATTTGTTGAAATGGAATTGGTTTCCTCAAAAATACTACAAATGTACAAATATGTCTTAATTCACCAACTGTTCCGATTCGATAACGGGCGAAGCCCGTTTTTCCTTATCGATTTAGACTATCTGAGTTTTAGTTCAAAGACAGGGACCTGTAGAAAAACTTTAAAAAAAAAAAAAAAAAAAAAAAAAAAAAATCGATAACGGGCGAAGCCCGCTTTTTCATATCATAATATCTGGTTGCCACTCTAAAACAAAAAATCCCTGACGGCTCGGCCTACAGGCACAGGTAGATTTCGAAGACGCAGAACGTGGGGCACCTGTTTGTCGGGAATTGCGGAAGAAATGACCTTTTTACGATGATGCGGCAGTTGGAACCGCCTACTTCGAAACCTAACTTGTTTGCAGGCGGAATCGGCAGGGATTTTTTTGTTTTTAATTTTTTTTTTTTTTTTTTTTTTTGGTATAACGGTTGGTCCTATAAAAAACTTGTAAATATAAAAGTTTTAAATAATATTAAGAGGATTAATAATAAATTTCAGCGGATTTGAAATCTTGAGAATTGGCGAAGTTATGAATTTTTTTCTTCTAACCCCCCCCCCCCCCCCTTAAGGCAATTTTTAATTATATCAAAAATCTGTCATACATAAATTTTCGGCCCTGAAGTAATAATAACTTCAAACGGATTCGATACGTATCATAAGTAAGAAATTATGGGTTTTTTTCTGTTTTCACAAAAAGCCCCCCCATCCCCCCCCCCCCCTTGGTTCGATTTTGTCCATTAACGAACTTGACTGAGATTTTATGCCCCTTGATTTTATGTATCAGTTTCGAAAAGATGCGGGAGTTGGAACCGCTTACTTCGAAAAATAACTTGTTTGCAGGCGGAGCCGGCAGGGATTTTTTTTGTTTTTAATTTTTTTTTGCTATAACGGTTGGTCCTATAAAAAACTTGTCAATATAAAAGTTTTAGATAATATTAAGAGGATTAATAATAAATTTACGAGAATTTGATATCTTGTGAATTGACGAAGCTATGATTTTTTTTTTCTCTTAAAACCCCCCTTTCCCCCCCCCCCTTGGAGCCATTTTTAATTATATCAAAAATCTGTCATACATACATTTTCGACCCTTCTCCTAGAAGTAATAATAATTTTAAACGGATTCCATACGTATCATAATTAAGACATTATGGGGTTTTTTTCTGTTTTCACAAAAAGCCCCCCCACCCTCCCCCCCTTGGTTCGATTTTGCCCATTAACGAACTTGACCGAGATTTTATGCCCCTTGATTTTATGTATGAGTTTGTAAAAGATTAATGCAGAATTTTTCCAGTTATCGTAGTCAGAAAAAAGTGACATAGATAGATAGATAGATAGATAGATAGATAGATAGATAGATAGATAGATAAAATTTTGAACTGGGGGTGGTTTTGGGTTCTGGGAGTCATGATCGGCGTAGATCTGCAAAAATTTTTCAAAATTTCCAAATTAGGTGAGAATGTAATAGGTAGTATTTCTTACGAAATCTACCTAAAACTGAAAATACTCGTAATGCAGTTTTTAGACGCGGCCTACTTCTTAAAATCGTAATATCTAGCCGGCACTGTAATGGAAATCTTTCTTTTGCTTTAATTATACAAATAACGATGATTAATTATACAATAAAATAATATATCGGCTCGTAATGAAGATATGGCAATAATTTTTAGATATTCTGAAAGCAGAATCTATTTAGCGTCGCCCTGTCAAAGTTTAGAATTTCTGCGCCTCTTAGAATCAGAGATCCCCCACCCCTCTGTAAAACCCCACTTGAACGTCATGTGACCTGACCTCCGTCAAAGAAAATGCCGATCCAGACAATCGTTGGCCGTGCGTCTCCGATCTGGGAATCGCAGCTCGGAAAGAAAAGAAAAATAATTTTTTATCGATCGATTTTTAAAGGATTTTTCCGGTTCTAATCGTCGCACGGAAACGATTTTTCGAATTTATGAGACCTGACGACGTCCCGGTTGCGTACGTGCGACTTACGAATTTCTGGCCCCCCGACTTCCGGAGATAGGGGTCGGACCTGCGCTGCGGTTTGGGGCTTAAATCGCTCCCTGGGAACCCCCTGCCTTTTCCTTCCCGGACCGGACGTGTACCGGCAACCCTCGGCGGAGGCGAACTTTTCGCTGTTTTGACTTCTCTTCCAACTTCGGTTTCGGTCGGTAATTAAAACACTTTCGCTCATTAATAACTCCCCGGGTCCGGGTCGGAATCCCGACCCGATCGAAACTTGAGCGTCGCGCCCTTTTTGCGAATTTTTCGGTCCGCGTCCGCCGTCGGTGCGTCGCCTGGTCCCGGAGCCTTTGCGGGTACAAAGGTGGAGTGCACAGACAGACACACACACGCACACACAGACGTTTACCGTCCTTAATATTAGTGACTAGCTGGCTTCGCCCGCCAGCGGGCCCCTAATTTACATCGGTGCCTCGAAACTTTTGTATTCTCCGGCTCGCATCCCCCTCGAACCGAACGAACCTCCGACCCGGGTCCCCGCTGCCTTCGGCACCGTACACCGGTCGTGCTACGCACGCACCGGATAATCCCATAATTTGCATAATCACTTAATTTGCACATCGAATAGTATAAACCTCTAACTGAACTAATCTCCGACCCTGGTCCCCGCTGCCTTCGGCACCGTATACCGGTCGTGCTACGCACGCACCGGATAATCCCTTAAATTGCACATAGAATACTATAAACCTGTCAGTGAACGAACCTCCGGCTCTGGACCCCGCTGCCTGCGGCACCGTATAGCAGTCGTTCCGACCCTGGTCCCCGCTGCCTTCGGCACCGTATACCGGTCGTGCTACGCACGCACCGGATAATCCCTTAAATTGCACATGGAATAGTATAAACCTCTAACTGAACGAACCTGCGGCTCGGGTCCCCGCTGCCTGCGGCACCGTATAGCAGTCGTGCTGCGCACGCGCTGCAGTATAAGTTAGTTCCACCTTCCGCCACCAGGTGGCGCAATGTGTTTATATGATCATAACTGAAATCGTTAAGACTTTCGATGTCGAGTAGAATGAGCCATACCCCGTCGTTTTCATGCCCGTAGAACCGAAGATAGGAAAGCGCCCCCTAGTGGTGAAAAAACGAAATAAAATCGGTAAGCTCTATCGATGTCGAGTCGAATTTATTTAGACTACCTGAGTTCTAGTTCAAAGACAGGGACCTGTAGAAAAACTTAAAACTTAAAAAAAAAAAAAATCGATAACGGGCGAAGCCCGCTTTTCCCTATCATAATATCTGGATAGGGGGTCCTTATTACTTTAATTATGATGTTTGGAATCAGTTTGGTGGACATCCGTAACACAGTTTCTTAGTTATAGAAACGGACCACAGTTAAAAGAAAAAAGCGGGGGGGGGGGGGGTTTGGCGATGACACTGCTTTTCCTCAAACAACTTATGTAGACTACCTGTGTTCTAGTTCAAAGACAGTGAGCTGTAGAAAAACTTAAAACTAAAAAAAAAAAAAAAAAAAAAAATCGATAACGGGCGAAGCCCGCTTTTTCCTATCATAATATCTGGTTTCCACTCTAAAACAAAAACTTAAGATACTCGTTATGGCAGTTTTTAGACGCGGCCTACTTCTTAAAATCGTAATATCTAGCCGGCACTGTAATAGAAATCTTTCTTTTGCTTTAATTATACAAATAACGATGATTAATTATACAATAAAATAATATATCGGCTCCTAATGAAGATATGAGAATAATTTTTAGATATTCTGAAAGCAGAATCCATTTTGAGTCGCCCTGTCAAAGTTTGAAATTAATGCGCCCCTTAGATTCGGAAATGAGTCCCCCCTCTGAAAAAACGCAGTTGAACGTCATGTGACCACGTCCTCCTTGCCTCTTGAAAATCGATCCAGACAATCGTCTGCCTTCTGGCATTCGCAGCGCCGAAAGAAATGAAAAATAATTTTTTATAGATCGATTTTTAAAGAATTTTTTCGGTTCTAATGGTCGTACGGGAATGATTTTTCGATTTTCTGAAAGCAAATGCTCTCGTGAATCTGTCTGTACGATTTTCGAATTTCTGGTCCCCCGACTTCATTGTTTTTCGAAAGCGCACTGGAGCGATGAATACAGGCCGGTCATGTGAAAATCCTCCGGAACACCTGCGGTGGCGGAGAATGAAATCGTTTTGCAGCCGTGTCTCCGGCTGTCTGCTGTCTGACATTCCCAGCGGTGAAAAAGAATTCGAAAATTACATTTTATCGATCGATTTTTAAAGGATTTTTTCGGTTCTAATCGTCGTACGGAAAAGATTTTTCGAATTTATCAAACCTGACGACGTCCCGGTTCCGTACGTACGACTTTCGAATTTCTGGCCCTCCGACTTACGGAGATACGGGTCGGACCTGCACTGCGGTTTGGGGCTTAAATCGCTCCCTGGGAACCCCGCCGTCTTTTCCTTCCCGGACCCGACGGAGACTGGCAACCCTGTTCGGAGGCGAAAATGTTTGCTGTTTTGACTTCTCTTCCAACTTCGGTTTCGGTCGGTAATTAAAACACTTTCGCTCATTAATAACGCCCCGGGTCCGGGTCGGAGGCCCGACCCGATCGAAACTTGAGCGTCGCGCCTTTTTTGCGAATTTTTCGGTACGCGTCCGCCGTCGGTGCGTCGATTAGTCCGGGAGCCTTTGCGGGTACAAAGGCCGAGTGCACAGACAGACACACACACACACACACAGACGTTTACGGCGCTTAATATTAGGGACTAGCTGGCTTCGCCCGCCAGCGGGCCCCTAATTTACATCGGTGCCTCGAATTGTAGAAAATCTCGAATCTTGTAAAACCTCAAACCGGACGAACCGCCGACCCGGGTCCCTATCATAATATCTGGATATATTTATTATATATATTTTCCCTATCATAATATCTGGATAGGGGGTCCTTATTACTTTAATTATGATGTTTGGAATCAGTTTGGTGGACATCCGTAACATAGTTTCTTAGTTATAGAAACGGACCACAGTTAAAAGAAGAAAGCGGGGGGGGAGGGGGGGGGGTGGCGATGACACTACTTTTCCGCTTTTCCTCAAACAACTTATGTAGACTACCTGTGTTCTAGTTCAAAGACAGTGAGCTGTAGAAAAACTTAAAACTAAAAAAAAAAAAAAATCGATAACGGGCGAAGCCCGCTTTTCCCTATCGTAATATCTGGTTGCCACTCTAAAACAAAAACTTAAAATAATAATGCAGTTTTTAGACGCGGCCTACTTCTTAAAATCCTAATATCTAGCCGGCACTGTCATAAAAAGCGGGGGGAGGGGGGGGGTTTGGCGATGACACTGCTTTTCCTCAAATAACTTATGTAGACTACCTGAGTTCTAGTTCAAAGACAGTGAGCTGTAGAAAAACTTAAAACTAAAAAAAAAAAAAAAAAAAATCGATAACGGGCGAAGCCCGCTTTTTCCTATCATAATATCTGGTTGCCACTCTAAAACAAAAACTGAAAATACTCGTAATGCAGTTTTTAGACGCGGCCTACTTCTTAAAATCGTAATATCTAGCCGGCACTGTAATGGAAATCTTTCTTTTGCTTTAATTATACAAATAACGATGATTAATTATACAATAAAATAATATATCGGCTCGTAATGAAGATATGGCAATAATTTTTAGATATTCTGAAAGCAGAATCTATTTAGCTTCGTCCTGTCAAAGTTTGGAATTTCTGCGCCTCTTAGAATCAGAGTTGCCCCCCCCCCCCTCTGTAAAACCCCAATTGAACGTCATGTGACCTGACCTCCGTCAAAGAAAATGCCGATCCAGACAATCGTCTGGCCGTGCATCTCCGATCTGTGAATCGCAGCTCGGAAAGAAAAGAAAAATAATTTTTTATCGATCGATTTTTAAAGGATTTTTCCGGTTCTAATCGTCGCACGAAACGATTTTTCGAATTTATGAGACCTGACGACGTCCCGGTTGCGTACGTGCGACTTACGAATTTCTGGCCCCCCGACTTCCGGAGATAGGGGTCGGACCTGCGCTGCGGTTTGGGGCTTAAATCGCTCCCTGGGAACCCCCTGCCTTTTCCTTCCCGGACCGGACGTGTACCGGCAACCCTCGGCGGAGGCGAACTTTTCGCTCTTTTGACTTCTCTTCCAACTTCGGTTTCGGTCGGTAATTAAAACACTTTCGCTCATTAATAACTCCCCGGGTCCGGGTCGGAATCCCGACCCGATCGAAACTTGAGCGTCGCGCCTTTTTTGCGAATTTTTCGGTCCGCGTCCGCCGTCCGTGCGTCGCCTGGTCCCGGAGCCTTTGCGGGTACAAAGGTGGAGTGCACAGACAGACACACACACACACACACACAGAGACGTTTACCGCGCTTAATAATAGGGATTAATATTATTTATTTAATTTTTATTTATTTATTTATTTATTTTTCAAATCGAAATAGATATTTTTATTTGATTATATAATTGCATTATGTTAATTTATTTTAATACAATTACCGTTTTTCATTTTCATTCAATTATCGTTTCAATAAAAAAAATGTATATTGCATTTATTTTTAGATCTTTATTTCATAAAAACCATACAAAAATTAAAATTGTAATACTGAAGCAATCCCTACTAGGACTTCCCTCAAAGGGATTAGTCTGAGTGATATTGCTGAGAACATAAAGTTAACAATTACGATATAAAGAAGATATCAACAAGAATCTAAGTGAATATACAGCATATGATAGACAAGAGATAGATAAAGATACAACATATGAAAAATAGCAAATTAAATGATATAATTACAAAATATCATATATAAATTCATATACTGTTATGTTTTCATATGCATTTTTTTTATATCATTTGGCAAATAATCTCATTTTCTTAAGCGGGAATTGCTCAAAACTTTAAAAAAAAAAAAAAAAAAAAAAAAAAAAAACGCCGGATCTTTTAAAACGATATTTTTAAAGTCACATAATCAGATTTGCAGCCAATAGCGTATTTTAGCAAGCGTAGTTTAACGCAAATTTAATTTAATTTTTGCAACATTTTCTTTGTGATAAATATCTAAATAAAATATTAAAAAATAAAATATTAAATATTGAAATATTAAATCAAATATTTAATATTTGAATTAAAAAAATTTCCTTTGTTTATTTGTATAACTATTTATAGAAACTCGTATACTTCAAACCACATTGATAACATGCTTTGCTACAAACGTGTCTACCAGTCTAACTACTCGTATGTCTTAGCTGTGTCTCTCTCCGAACTCATCTGTCTACTGTCTCTCTACTCTTCTGTATACCCGTCTAAGTATCCGTCTGTCTTTCTACCCCACTCTTTAATCGTGTCTCTACCTGTCTCGCTTCCCGTTACACTACTCGTCTATCAACACGTCTGTCTGTCTATATACCCCTCTCTCTACCCGTCTGTCAAGTCGTCTCTGTACTCGTCTCGCTATCAACCACGCTACCCGTCTCCCTACCCATCTCACTACCCCTCTGTCAACCCTTTTTTGCACCTGCCTCGCTACCCGTCTGTCTATTCGTTTCGCTACCCGTTAGCTTATCTCTGTCGCTATCCGTCTCTCTACCCGTCTGTCTACCCGTTTGTTTACACGTCTATCTATCTCTCGCCAACTCTTCCCAATATTTAAACAATTTAGTAAACGGAAGCCGTTTATCTGTTATTAAATGCAAACAGGAGTAATTTATCTAAAGAGTGTAATCAGATGCAATTTTTTTAAATACATACATAAACAAGCATAATAATTCACCAGTTTTATTTTCATAGTAATTTATGTCATTTGACAGTAAATCTCAAATTCTTCAACCAGAACTGCGTCAAGCTTTTTAAAAAAGCCCCAAGGTCCGTATAACTGGGAAGGGGAATTGTCCTCAGGGCTATTAGGTACATGTTATTAAGTTAAGTGAAAGTTTCGTAATCGGGTTCGCAGCCAATTTCTTATGTCAGAAAGGGTGGCTTCACGCCATTTTAAATTCATTTCTGTAACTTTCTTTTTCTTTTTTTGGTGGGTGGTTGGGGGGGGGGGGAGGGTTCCAAATATATACACTTAAATTCAAACTTTTGCCCCCATGTTAATATTAGTGTTGTTTGTATTATCAATTAATACTTTGTTGATCGAGCTTCATTCGAAACAAATGTAAAAGACTTCTACAGTTTTTTTTTTCTAGGAGAAAGTTCCGTAATCGGGCCCTAAGCTAATCGGGGAATTTAATATCATTATTGTTTCTAACTCTTATAGAGTTAAAACAATATTGTTGCTAGCATTACTCTTGTTTGTGACCAACCTCTTCTGTGTATCTGAATAGGGAAAAGTTCCGTATCATGTACTGGTTGGTGCCAAAGGCAGTTGTAGAATCTTACAAATTTTTCTAGAGAGCGGAAAAACATGTTTTTTAAAATATTTACAAATATACGTTTATTAAACCATGTTTTTGAGCCATTTAAAAAAATTAAGTACGGTGCTAAAATAAAATTTTATTGCCATTTTCGATATTTTAATAAGAAATGAAAATACATAACAAACAAATTTAACAAAACTAAGCCATTTTTGGGTACTTCTCTATTATCCCGTCGACCAATTTTCATAACAAAAAACTATCGCCAAACTAAGATTAAACGCCAAAAATACAGTCCCATTTACTTGATGCCAGAAGCATTATACGTATTTGTTATGCCATCAAGTGGTTTTTAATTCGACATTTGCGTGTATTTTTCATTATGTTTTACTGATTTATTAGTTATTTCATTCATTAAAGTAAAAATTGTGTCCTTAAATTCTTATATTTTATTTATTTTGATATTTCAATGGCAACGTTCTCCCGTTTATTTAGCGTTACAGTTTGGCGATAGATTTTTGTTATGAAAAGTGGTCGACGGGATAATAGAGAAGTACCCATTTTTTGTGATAAATAATTGTTATTGCCAGGGGGGCAAATTGTAAACAATTAATAAGCGAACTAAAAAAATTACCGGAAAAACTTGTGGGAATCTCAAGAAAGAAATATCTGATATAAATAGCATTTAAAATCTTAAAATGGAGAAGTGGTCCGTATAAAAATGCAAAACATTATACACCTGATATAAGAATGTTGTAATTTTTTTATATTTCCGAAAGCACAGATAAAAGGGTAAAAATCCCGGCACAGATGCCATATACTCACCACGTTGGCGCGATTTTTCCCCCGCCCCTTTGGCGAAAACTGTTTGTTGTGTTTGTTTACTTTTATTTTTTATTTTAATTCTATAGATTATTTTTATATGTATATCAATATTAATTTAGGCACAGATGTCATATACGCACCAGATTGGCGCAATTTTTCCCCCGCCAATTTGGCGAAAACTTCGTTTTTGAATATTAGTTACAAATACCATACAATAATAGCATGTAATTTTTTATTTCAATATAAAAATAAAATAACGTAATAAATGAAATAGCTCCTATTATTCAAAAATGGGAAATAAAAATAAATAAATGATAGTTTGATATAAATAAATATTGATATATATAATAAAAACAATTTATAGAATTAAAATAAAAAATAAAAGTTAATAAACAACAATTGAAACAAAATAACCGGGTTACCACGTGAGGCATAAAATTGCCATTTTGTTGCAATCGCGCCAATGTGGTGCGTATATGACATCCGCGCCTTTATTTATATCAAACTATTATTTATTTATTTTTATTTCCTTTTTTAAAATAATAGAAGCTGTTTCATTTATTACGTTATTTTATTTTTATATTGAAATAAAAAATCACGTGTCACACTATTTGTAACTAATATTCAAAAACAAAGTTTTCCCCAAGCTGGTGGAGGGAAAAATCGCGCCAACGTGGTGCGTATATGATATCTGTGCCTTGTTTCATTTCACATAGAGGTACTGCTCTATTATCCCGTCGACCACTTTTCATAACAAAAAACTATCGCCAAACTGTTAGATTAAACGCCAAAAATGCAGTCCCATTTACTTGATGTCAGAAGCATTATACGTGTTTGTTACGTCATCAAGTGGTTTTTAACGCGACATTTGCGTGTATTTTTCATTATGTTTTACTGATTTATTAGTTATTTCATTCATTAAAATAACAATTGTGTATTTAAATTCTTATATTTTATTTATTTATGTATTTTGATATTTCAATGACAACGTTCTCCCGTTTATTTGGCGATAGTTTTTTGTTATGAAAAGTGGTCGATGGGATAATAGAGAAGTACCCACATATGTATTGGTACTTTTATGTTAACTTGGCGCAGTTGATAAATCGCCAAATATTTTTCTCATAACATCTTCATATTGCATTCATTTCATTTAAATATAAATCTTTCACTGATTTCATTTGAAATATATACATTAAAAATACACGTCTTTCACTCATTTAATTTAAAATACACGCCTTTCAATTCCATTTAAAATACTAAAAAGGAAAAGAAAATAAGAAATAATGCCACAAATCGAAACCTTTTATTTAAACATCAAAGAATTGTTCCTAACATACACACGTGAAATAAAAAAGCTGCTAATGGTGTGATTTACGCCAAATCTCTAATACTAATACTACTCTTACTAATCTCTAATACTTTTCAAACAGAAAAAATTCCAGATTAACTTTCCATTTTTATTAAATTGAAATATATTTTATTGTGCTGAATATTAGTGCTTGCATATTTTTTTGCTCCATGTATTCCATGAACTTTTCAATTCCGATTGTCTACGAAAATCTCCCGCCGGTGAAAATGACGTACGCACAAAATTTAGTGACGTATGTACTTTAATTGTGCTTTTTTATCTATTTTTTTAATATAACTTCCAAACGGTTTGACACTTATTCTTGGTAATAAATAGACGACGTTGTCACCTTTATAGGTACCTGCTGTAAAAATTTGAACGAAATCCGTTAAATATTTTTTGAGTTATGCTTAACGAAAGGTTTTAATATCCATCGTAGCTATATATGGGGCAAAGTAATACTGCGCTGTGTATAAGTCTTCGTTGCACTCAGACAATTATTAAGCGCGGTAAACGTCTGTGTGTGTGTGTGTGTGTGTGTGTCTGTCTGTGCACTCCACCTTTGTACCCGCAAAGGCTCCGGGACCAGGCGACGCACGGACAGCGGACGCGGAACGAAAAATTCGCAAAAAAGGCGCGACGCTCAAGTTTCGATCGGGTCGGGATTCCGACTAGGACCCGGGGAGTTATCGATTTTTTTTTTTAAGTTTTAAGTTTTTCTACAGGTCCCTGTCTTTGAACTAGAACTCAGGTAGTCTAAATCAATTCGACTCGACATCGATAGAGCTTACCGATTTTATTTCGTTTTTTCACCACTAGGGGGCGCTTTCCTATCTTCGGTTCTACGGGCATGAAAACGACGGGGTATGGCTCATTCGACTCGACATCGAAAGTCTTAACGATTTCAGTTATGATCATATAAACAGATTGCGCCACCTGGTGGCGGAAGGTGGAACTAACGTATACTGCAGCGCGTGCGCAGCACGACTGCTATACGGTGCCGCAGACAGCGGGGACCCGAGCCACAGGTTCGTCCAGTTAGAGGTTTATACTATTCCATGTGCAATTTAAGGGATTATCCGGTGCATGCGTAGCACGACCGTCATACGGTGCCGAAGGCAGCGGGGACCAGGGTCGGAACGACTGCTATACGGTGCCGCAGGCAGCGGGACCCGAGCCGGAGGTTCGTTCAGTTAGAAGTTTATACTATTCTATGTGCAATTTAAGGGATTATCCGGTGCGTGCGCAGCACGACCGGTATACGCTGCCGAAGGCAACGGGGACCAGTCACTAATATTAAGCGCGGTAAACGTCTGTGTGTGTGTGTTTCTGTCTGTGCACTCCACCTTTGTACCCGCAAAGGCTCCTGGACTAATCGACGCACCGACGGCGGACGCGTACCGAAAAATTCGCAAAAAAGGCGCGACGCTCAAGTTTCGATCGGGTCGGGCCTCCGACCCGGACCCGGAGAGTTATTAATGAGCGAAAGTGTTTTTATTACCGACCGAAACCGAAGTTGGATGAGAAGTCAAAACAGCGAAAAGTTCGCCTCCGCCGAGGGTTGCCGGTACACGTCCGGTCCGGGAAGGAAAAGGCAGGGGGTTTACAGGGAGCGATTTAAGCCCCAAACCGCAGCGCAGGTCCGACCCCTATCTCCGGAAGTCGGGGGGCCAGAAATTCGTAAGTCGCACGTACGCAACCGGGACGTCGTCAGGTCTCATAAATTCGAAAAATCGTTTCCGTGCGACGATTAGAACCGGAAAAATCCTTTAAAAATCGATCGATAAAAAATTATTTTTCTTTTCTTTCCGAGCTGCGATTCCCAGATCGGAGACGCACGGCCAGACGATTGTCTGGATCGGCATTTTCTTTGACGGAGGTCAGGTCACATGACGTTCAAGTGGGGTTTTACAGAGGGTTGGGGGGCATCTCTGATTCTAAGAGGCGCAGAAATTCCAAACTTTGACAGGGCGACGCTAAATAGATTCTGCTTTCAGAATATCTAAAAATTATTGCCATATCTTCATTACGAGCCGATATATTATTTTATTGTATAATTAATCATCGTTATTTGTATAATTAAAGCAAAAGAAAGATTTCCATTACAGTGCCGGCTAGATATTACGATTTTAAGAAGTAGGCCGCGTCTAAAAACTGCATTACGAGTATTTTCAGTTTTTGTTTTAGAGTGGCAACCAGATATTATGATAGGAAAAAGCGGGCTTCGCCCGTTATCGATTTTTTTTTTTTTTTTTTTTTTTTTTTTTAGTTTTAAGTTTTTCTACAGCTCACTGTCTTTGAACTAGAACTCAGGTAGTCTACATAAGTTGTTTGAGGAAAAGCAGCGTCATCGCCAACCAACCCCCCCCCCCCCCCCCTCCCCCCGCTTTTTATGACAGTGCCGGCTAGATATTAGGATTTTAAGAAGTAGGCCGCGTCTAAAAACTGCATTATTATTTTAAGTTTTTGTTTTAGAGTGGCAACCAGATATTACGATAGGGAAAAGCGGGCTTCGCCCGTTATCGATTTTTTTTTTTTTTAGTTTTAAGTTTTTCTACAGCTCACTGTCTTTGAACTAGAACACAGGTAGTCTACATAAGTTGTTTGAGGAAAAGCAGTGTCATCGCCAACCCCCCCCCCCCCCCGCTTTTTTCTTTTAACTGTGGTCCGTTTCTATAACTAAGAAACTATGTTACGGATGTCCACCAAACTGATTCCAAACATCATAATTAAAGTAATAAGGACCCCTTATCCAGATATTATGATAGGGAAAAGCGGGCTTCGCCCATTATCGATTGTTTTTTTTTTTTTAAGTTTTAAGTGTTTCTACAGGTCCCTGTCTTTGAACTAGAACTCAGGTAGTCTAAATCAATTCGACTCGACATCGATAGAGCTTACGGATTTTATTTCGTTTTTTCACCACTAGGGGGCGCTTTCCTATCTTCGGTTCTACGGGCATGAAAACGACGGGGTATGGCTCATTCGACTCGACATCGAAAGTCTTAACGGTTTCAGTTATGATCATATAAACAGATTGCGCCACCTGGTGGCGGAAGGTGGAACTAACGTATACTGCAGCGCGTGCGCAGCACGACTGCTATACGGTGCCGCAGGCAGCGGGGACCCGAGCCGCAGGTTCGTTCAGTTAGATGTTTATACTATTCCATGTGCAATTTAAGGGATTATCCGGTGCATGCGTAGCACGACCGTCATACGGTGCCGAAGGCAGCGGGGACCAGGGTCGGAACGACTGCTATACGGTGCCGCAATCGCCGCGGGGACCGAAATCGCCCACTCGTGGACAGCCACCCGTGAGGTATAGGAACAATAAGTCCACGAGGGGAAAAATAAACGCTACCCGACACCGATAGCACCCATCCGTTCCAGCCCCCACCGCAGGAGGCTCCTGTTTATTAGATTTGAAACAATGAATATAATTACATAACAATAATAAAGTATAAAAGGTAAAAAATAACAATTTTTTGCAAATTGAAAGTTAAATATAAAATATTTTCGAAGTACTATAAGTTCATGATGTCCTAAATTTATGGTATTTTAGTTCAGAAAGTCAATGGTGAGTTCAGTCAATTTTTTTTTAAATTCTTTCGTAATGAAAGAGAAGTTTTTATTGAGAATATTATAATTCTCTTTTAACTTTTGAGAGTTTGAAGGATTGAAAATGATATTACGGAGGTTATATCTGAGAGTTTCGTTCTTATCAAAAGGGAAGTGATGGATCATAAGAGGGCAGCATCCGAATATGTAGTGAACTGCATCTCCTTCTGCTTTATCGCATGGACATCTAGGTGAGGCCCTTTTTCTTATTTTATGTAAGTATTGTGGGAAACTGCCATGGTTACTCAGATAATACGGCAGTGTTGGCTGTTTGCAGAGATAATTTGGATCGACTTTATTTATAATTTTATAGGTATCTCTGCCCTTATTACATGAGTCCCAAATGGCTTGCCAGTCAGAGATGGTTTTCTTTTTAAAATACAATTTTGCTACTGAAATGGGGCACAACAGATCTTTTCTTGATTGATATTGGTCTTGTAAGATGGCTTGCTTTGCCAGGAGATCAGCTCTTTCGTTGCCAGTATCACCCACATGAGATTTAGTCCATGTTATTATAATGGATTTATCAGGAATTTGAAGTAATTGATTGTAAATGTTTTTGATAATGTAGTTTCTAGGAAAAGCAACTTGTAATACTTCCATAGAAGAGTAACTATCTGTAATAATTAGTAGTTTATTGTAGTCGGAGCTAGAGAACCATTTTATTGCTTTATAAATTGCCATTAATTCTGCTTGATATATGTTATTCAGTGGATGATGTCGTATTGCTTCATCATGTATATTATTTCCATCTTTATATATGGTGAAAGCACTGGCTACACCCCCTGGCATGACAGAACCATCTGTGTAGGCTTCCACATCGTATTCTTTTGGATGGATGGATTTTCTATCTTCTATAATTCTGATATTTTGGACTCTGTAGTAATTGAGGAATCGATACGATTTTTCTTTCTGCATTATATTGTTAATGTTTAGCTGTGTGTTATTGATTAACAAATTTCTATTTCCTATTTTCAGTTGGTAGTACTGAAATTCATTCTGTATTTTTATTAGGATTGGTGGAGTTCCTGTAAGAAGATACAGAGCTTCGTGAGAGATAGTCCTATAGGTCCGTATTAAGTTTAATAATGCCAAACGCTGAGTTGAACGTAGTAATTTGCGGCCATCAGTATTCAAGTTTGGATACCAAATTTCGTAAGCATATAGTATTTGGCGTTCTATGACTGTTTGATACCATATTTTCAGGATGTCTGGTTTGATACCTTTATTAAAGAATCGAAATCCTCTAAATCCGTTTACAAAGTTTGCAATCTTTGTTCGAAGGTCTTTCATGTGATCTGTAAAATTGAATTTAGAATCTAACAATACGCCAAGATATTTAATATTTTTTACTACTTTTATTTTTATATTTTCTAATTTAAATCTCGGAAGTCTTCTTTCGAGGAGATTGCTACCGAAAAGCATTGATTGCGTTTTCTGAGTTGATATTTTTAAACCGAGTTCATCACAGATATTCTTAAAATGGACTATTTTGTTGTTGGTTGTAACTTCCAGGTCTATTACGGTATTTCCCTCTATTGGAATCAAAAAATCATCTGCGTAAACAATAATATCTTCATATAGATTTTTATAATTTTTTATTATGTAGTTAGCTATAAGAAGCCATAAGAGTGGTCCAAGACAGGATCCCTGAGGGCATCCTTTAAATACCCTGAACCACTCTATATATTCATATTGATTTAAGCCTATACTTCTTTTGCTTATATAATTTTTTAGTAAGGTTTTGAGGTATCTGGGTAACGGTGAGTCATCAATTATTTCTGATAATTGGTGCCAGTTTATTGAATCGAAAGCACCTGTAATATCAAATGATATGATGCCCACATAAGTATGTTTTTGTAATAATTGTACAATTTTCTCTTTAAGTCTCTCCAGAGCTGATATAGTGCTTCTGTTTTCACGGAAGCCGAACTGTTCATCTTTTAGATAGTTTATTGCTTCAAGATAAGTTAAAGTTCTATTTTTTATTAATCTTTCTAGGATTTTACCAATCATGGGTAGTAGTGTAATTGGACGGTATGAATCAGGTTTTGATGGATCTTTGTTTTTCTTTCTAAAATAGATGACTACTCCTTTCTTCCACGTTTCAGGAAAGTGTCCAAGGTAGAGACATTTGTTATATAATAACTTTATAAGCTTCATATTATTTTTTATCAAATTTTCTAAAATTCTGTCATCTACCCGATCATATCCTGGGGCTTTCTTTTTATTTTGTTGGTTAATTGCATATTGAATTTCTCTATGGGTAAATTTAAAATTGTTATATTCTTTTATTGATAGTGTGTTTGTGTTTTGAAATGATAATTCGAATTCTGGGCTTGTATTGTAATGGTAATGAAGTAACGTTTCTTGAATCTCTTTGTATGTATCATTTTGAGTTGAAGATTCCATGACAGAGTGGATGAGATCTGTATTTTTTAAATATTTCTGCTTCAGAATTTTAAAAGCAGTACCATACTTACTGTTTGTTTCCGAACAAAATGTTATCCAAGAATCAATTTTAGCTTTTTTAATATCTAATTTGTATTTTGCTTTGGCTTTTTTATATTTAATCTTGAGTTCTACAGAATCTGGATTTCTTTTATGTAGTTTATATATAGCATTTAGGTGGCTTCGCTGTACTTTAAGTTTGTCAGTATACCAGGATACATTAATTTCATGAGACAACTTTTTCTTTTTAAGTGATTTTTGCATGATGTTTAAAAGGATAACATTAAATTCCTCTGTCCACTTCTCTAACTCTGGAACAGAATTGACTGCTTTAAGTGTTGAAAGTAATGTTTCTTCATGTTTTTGAAACAGTTTATTGAATTTTTTAAACGTTTCATATTTGGTTTTGAAACGGTATAAATTTCTTATTGTGGGTGTGACATTCAGAGTAAAAGTAATATATCGATGGTCACTTAGTGATTTAAATGTCGAGTCTATTTTCCATGAATCTATAATATTTTTTTAATGTTCACCGCAGAGGGTCAAATCTGGTTTGCCTTTAAACTTGTCTCGCGCAAAAGAACATTCTGAATCAGGATCATTAATAATAGTTATTCTGCTCATTGCTAGATAGTCAAGTAGGATATATCCTCTAGCATTATTTCTTTTATAACCCCACGCCTGGAGGTGTGCATTGAAATCACCCCCAAGGATAAGGTTCGATGTATCTTCTATGACTCTGGTCCATTCTCGGAAGTCTTCATCAAGATTTCCACTCGGTTTTGAATATTGTGATCCGACTTTAATGAATTTTGATGACAGTGATAGGTTTATAAATACACTGCTATTTGTTTGTAGAGTCTGAATATGAATTAATAAGGGATTGGATACGAGTATTCCCGACGTCTGATTTATTGAATGGTAGAAGGAACATGAAATTGGGATTCCCGTGAAGGTGTTATTACTTTTGTGATAATCCTGAACTAAAGCTAAATCTACTTTATTTTCATGTATGTACTTCAGCAATTGGAGATTTGCAGCCTTACAATTATTAAGGTTTATTTGAACTATTTTTAAATGATTTGGTGGGGTCATGGATTCTCCGAAATAATATCTATTGTCCAATGGGATAGTCTGATTTATTACATATGTAGCATTGGTTGGAGGTTCTACAGTTGAATCTTCTATAGAGTCATCAGAGATATTGAGTGATTTTAGTTCTGAGAACATACTTTTGAAGGATCATAGGAGATAGTAATATTTTGTTTTCGTTGCAACAATCTTTGAAAAATTGAGCAGAATCTAGAATTTGCACTATGCCTTTCAATCTTTTCAGGTTTTACTGCGGTTTTATATTCCCTTTCACAGTTCATGCAACGATGACGTTCATAATTTTCTTTTATTTTGCATGTGTCTGTTTTGTGGTTACCTGTGCAATATGCGCATGTTAAATTATAACTTCTACAATTATCAACTGTATGGCCATAACGTTGACATTTATTACACCTAACCACTGGATTGTAATATTCTATACGGCATAAATTAAAATGAATAGGTAATTTTCTTCTTGAAAATAATGCCTTCGCGTAATGTTCTTCTGCATCAAGTACTATTTGGTATGTTTTCATTTTTTGTTTTTTGAGAACTTTTGCTATTCCTAGAGGAAAATTCTGTCCCAGTTCTTGATGTATCTTATCAATTACTTCACTCTCAGTCACATCTACTGGAATTCCCAGTATAATGACTTTTTTCTTTTAGCATCTCTAAGATCCGAGCCGGAGGTTCGTTCAGTTAGAGGTTTATACTATTCTATGTGCAATTTAAGGGATTATCCGGTGCGTGCGCAGCACGACCGGTATACGGTGCCGAAGGCAGCGGGGACCAGGGTCGGAGGTTCGTTCGGTTAGAGGTTTGTACAATTCAATGTGCTAATTAAGGGATTACCCGGTGCCGAAGGCAGCGGGGACCCGGGTCGGCGGTTCGTCCGGTTTGAGGTTTTACAAGATTCGAGATTTTCTACAATTCGAGGCACCGATTTAAATTAGGGGCCCGCTGGCGGGCGAAGCCAGCTAGTTTTAATTAATGTGTCATAAATCTTCAAAATAAATAAATGAAAGAATTAATTTAATGATATTCAAATTTATTTCGGAGAAATTGCAGTTGTCTAAAATCTTTAAATGATAATGCTAATTAAATTTTGTAGTTTTGGTATATTTCTTCTTTTACAGACATACCCGAGGAATTACAGGGGAAAAAAATTAAAGCAGCATGCTTTTCATCTGCCCCGAGCATAAGGATCAAAAGATCTTTCTTTCTTTCTTTTTTTAAATCACAGATAAAGTATTTTACAATCTGTCATCTTTTTATTTGAGAGAAGAAAGAGAAATAATATATTTTTCCTTTTTATTATATGATTTTCATCAATCAAAAATAATGCTGTTTTCATCATATTTTGATTCGTTTATTTCAAGGAAGGTGGAAGAAATATGACTGCTTCCGGCATATATAAGAAGTGTTACTGAAATAAAATACAATTGAATTCCACTATAACGAATTTCTCATGGATAAAATATTTGGTTCGTTCCATCCATGTATTCGTTATAATAGCTTGGGTAAAGAATATGTACGAAAACTGAACGATACAAAAAATTCTTTCGCTATAGACGGATTCTTTATAATACGAGTTCGCTATAACAGAATTTGATTGTATTTTAAAATTTCTGTCAATTATTGAATTAAATGAAGAATAATAAAGTAACTTAATGTATAAACTAGTGATGAACCTTTTATAACCTTTTGAACATACTTGAATATGTTATTCAAATAGAGAAATAATTGCAAAATAATAAATCATTAGTAATATGTAAAACGGTAATGCATAAAGTAATAATAATAATAATAATTAATATAAATAACAACATAAAATAATTTGTTTTTTCATCTTTTTCGTTTTTTAAATGTAAATTAAAAAAATAATTGGAAACAATTACTTTGAAAATCGATGATGAATTTCCTGCAATTTCAATAGACGTATTTTTTTAAACATGTTTATATGTACATATATAATAAGACTTTTTGCAAGTAAAACAACAATTAAATCACAAGATAAACGACACTATAGAAATTAACTAATTATTAGAATACGTTAGCAAATAACATCAATCCAATATTCCTAAATGCACTGATTAATAGAAAGGAGATATATATATATATATACATATATTTCCATCGAAAGGGCAAAAACACGGGTGTCTAAATCTACAACACTAAGGCGTCTTCATAAACTTGGATTTCATTCTCGTGTACCAGAAATAAAACCTCTCATGGCTATTAAACGGAAAGAGAAAAAAATTGATTGGTGAAAAGATAAAAGAAAAGAAATAAAAACCTTTTATGGTGCCTAGATTATTGGAAAAAGATATTTTTTAGTGATGAGAGTGTGTTTTGTGTGTCATATTATGATCAGTATGTTCGTGTATGGTGAATGAGCAAGAAGCATATGACAAGAAATGTATAAAGCGATCAGTTAAATTTTCAACCACACAGTAGCACAAAATGGTTTGGCTAACGTTGGTTAATTGCTGGCAAATTGTTGTTTCACGTTGGCCTACAGTAAGAAATGTCTGCTTTGCTGTACCATTAGCCGACTAAAGCCAACAAAGGTCCAACAATGGTACAACAGATTTCTGCTCAGAATCCTGTTCAGATAAGCTCCAAATTAGAGGGATTTCTGCATCTACCATTTCCTAATCATTTGCCAATTCGATCTATCCTAATCCAACCACTTACCAACGGTTTCCACAAACTGCCAGCGATGGGTCAACAAATTCCGCTACTTGAGCAGGATAATGGTATGGGGTTGTAAATATTCTTGAAAGACTATATATCACTTACGAAAGGATTAACTTTGAGATATATCAAAAGATTTACAATACATTATTTGAATATTTTTTACCAAGTAAATACTATTCTAATATTTTCCAAGTGTGAATAATTATTTTAATGTTTGTATTATTTCCTTATTTCCGTTAATTTTTTTTTTTTTTTTTTTTTTTTGGCTTATATTATGTTGTACAAACAATGCAGATTCTTACAATTTGGAGATTTATCCCATATTACTTTTTGTATAAACAAAGAACCTTTTTTGATTTTTTTTTCAATTATTATAATTTTTGAGACACAGGGCTATAAAAAAGAGGTACGGGGTTTAACTGGTTGTACATTTAACTGGCTGTATTTTTAATCCGATCGTGGATAAGAAATAAATATTATAGTTTTGAATTTCAAAATTGGATATTTATTTTATTCACAATGTTTCTAGTACTTGCTCGCAGCAAGATGAATATTTTTAAATATATATGAAAGAATTTGATTGAATATATTGGAATTAATTTAACTTTTCGGTGTTTGTTTGCCTAATCTTTTAAATAGTTGTCAAAGAGACTATACGAATTTTTGTATTCTGTAAAAAAATTGTTTTTACAATTACCATTCTGTATGAAATTATAAATATGATTAAATATATAACTATATTTTATGAAATATAATATACTATATTTTAGAAAAAGAAGAATCGTTTACCTTAGGCTAGATAATTTCGAAATTAATAAAAGGACGACATACCTTTTCCTATTAGACAATTTAACAAATACTACAACATTCAAAATGGAACAAATATACTGTGTCGTTTATACACGACATAAACATACGATTAAATTTGTGTTTTTCAAATATACGCATCGATTTTCATATCCTTTCTCCGTTCCTTTCTTAAGGCAAAAGAAGGCAAAGAGTCCTTAATGCGACTTTTCTTGAGTGATCAAACTTGCCACAGATGATTCGAATTACCGAAGAAAAAGGAAATAAGCTTCAATAACAGCCTGTCATTTGTGTGAGCTCCTGTGCCACCAAAACACGCTAACCTTAGACACATACAACCTGATCAATCGAAGAATTTTACCTTTTTAGTATTATTATTATTATTGGAAAGGCAATCGCTTCTCTCGTGAGATACATTTTTCTGCGAGAGATAAAATATTTAAAAGTTTTAGTATGATAGGAAATTTTAAATAACTTTGATATATATATATATATATATATATATATATATATATATATATATTATTAGAACTTGATATGTTTTTGAAATTCATAGATATTATAATTATATATATATATATATATATATATATATATATATATATATATATATATATATATATATATTTAGAGCAATGAATTTTAAAACAAAACTTTTATTTTTTTAATACTTTTTTATGAGAAAGAAAATGATTTTGAATTTGTAACATGGACTTGTAAAGCTGAGATAAAGAAAAGGTACAATGAGCTCTGCTTGCTCCGAATCTTAAAATGAGTGACATATTTTTGTTAAAATTGTTTCTAGTACTTACTTACTGTAAGATGAATCATTTTTAATATTTATGAAAGATTTTGACAGAATACATTGGCATTAATTACATTCATGTTCTTTGCCTGTTTCTATATTTGTCTAATCTTTGACGTATTTGTGCAACAGAATCCATTAATTTTTATATTGTATCAAATATTTTTTATATTATCATTATATTATAATTATGAACAATATCATTCAATTTTATCAACTTAAAAAAAAGACAAATATTTTAACATATGAGAAATAATCTCCCAGTGGATAAAAAGACCAATTTTCCTTTCCTTTTAGAGTATTTGACAAATACTACCGCATTAAAACTCGAAAAAATAGTGTTTTTTTTTTGTGTATGACATAACCATAAAGTCTAAATGTGTTTTTCCAATGTGCGCATCGATTTTCACATCCTTTTCTTATTAAAAAAAACGGCAAGAAGTCCTTAATGCGATTTCTCTTGAGTGATCAAACGTGTCACAGATGATTTGAACCACCCGGAAAGAAGAAAATAAGGTTCGATAACAGCCTGTCATTTGTGTCAGCTCCTGTGCCACCTAAACACGCTAACCTTAGACATATATAGCTTGATCGATTGAACTATTTTCTTTTCTTTTCTTTTTTTTTTATTGGAAAGTCAATTGCTTCTGTCTGAAGATACCCTTCTGTAAGATATAAAAAAAAATTCGGAAGTTATCGTATGATCTTCGTGAATTTGAAATAAAAAAAGAGTTACAGCGAATTATGGTTATCATTTCCTCTTTATCGGATATGGATAGGAAATAAAAAAATTAGCGACGATCTTCAAAAGTAGATTTATATATATATATATATATATATATATATATATATATATATATATATATAGAGAGAGAGAGAGAGAGAGAGAGAGAGAGAGAGAGAGAGAGAGAGATAAATAGATAGATAGATAGATTATTATTGGAGTAAAATCGCTGCTGTGAGAAATAAAATGCAAAATTTTTGAATTTATAGTATGATTTTTTAAAAGAAAAAGAAATATCTATAGTAAGCTCTTGTACATTTTTATATCTTCTTGTTATTATATCTATAGTAAGCTTTTTTTCAACCGATTATGACAAAATATATATGTATTAATTTTAAACATCAAAATTGGGAATTTATTACGCTGTATAGATACACACTAATCCACTTTCCTTTTTCTTATTTTGAAAATTTCTTATTCGACGTTTAACAAATCAGGAAAGAAAATTGCCAATAAACTTTAAAAAAATCATGGAAATCAAAAGAGACACATAAATTAACGAAACACTAAATTAAAGAGCAAAATCAAAACGAGTGAGAAAGATAGGCCTTTATTCCGAGGAGCAGAGATAACACTTCGGTCATGTTAGCGATTCCTTTCTCGCATCCCTGAAATATTCAAGTAGTAAAAGAAAGTTACAAACCTTTTTAAATAAGCTTAATAATACTTAATCAGTATTAAAGGTTTTTATAGGCATCGGTTTCTCCACCTGCTGTGTTATGGTGTTTGATTCAAAACTAATTCTATTGCATAAGACATAGCTACAGCGCCAATAGCAGGAGGAGTTCTATTTCAGTACAAATATATTGGAGTAGACTCGTCAGATTATGTTAATCGGCATTGTCTAAATATTGATGCTTCAATTTTACACTTATGTAGTTGAAGTGCGTTGATATATTTTATTATTATTTATTCAAGCATTGTGCATGGGTCTAGATATCTCATGCAAGCAATGCCAATTTGTAGAAGCTGTAGTAACACTTCATACTGAACCATTTATAAACTGATCCTAATTCAGTATTTTTAACTTAAAATCAGATGCTGAATTTACGATAAATGATTCAATGAATGTGTTTATCAAATTACATTATAGATGCTCGAGAAATTCTTTTTTAAAAATAGTTTTTATAGTCAAGTTATTTATTTATGCAAACTGTGCTCACAAATTCAAAATATTGGTTACTGATTAATGGAACTTTCTGCAGCTGTTTTTATTCAAAGACAGATTCAAAGTTTCTTAAGATTATGTTTATAGCCATATAAATATAGCAGAAATTAAGTTGACATTTAGTGGAATCAGCTCAAACTTACATCTAGATGTAAAAGTGCTGCTCCCTTCATTCAAAACTAAAAATCGGGAAACACCTTATAATTGTGTTGCCTACGTGTTTATAAGTAACGTAACGTTATTAAAATTTCAATTCGTTTGCGTTTACTTTCTGTGCTAGCACAAAATGCAAGATTTAAGATTTTTGTTTAAGCCAAGGAAAACAACGGACACATCTATTTTCAGGTCAGTATAAACGAGATATCACGACTGGCTTCATAGAATTAAAAGTATCATAAGTAGGATGTAACAGCCATTGCTGTTAGTAAGAGTGAACTAGGCCGTTAAGTCGTAAAGGAGCGCACAAGACGTAAAGTTTAAAAAGTAAAGTTTATTAAAACTTAATCGGGCTTGGATTTGAGAAAGGACACTACTAAATTTTCCTTATTCCAAAATAAATCAATTTTCCCGAAACTGTACTGAGTAAAATAAAACTTCAATATATTAAATATAAAAATTCAAAATGAACTTACAACTTTGAAGATAACAGTAAGTCAGGGTGCCTTCAGAAAGAATCCAACTGCACGCTATAGACTAGTCGAACACTGATCTCAATATGTCCGTCCAGACTAATGCAACTGCTTATACGCTATTCAGCTTCGGATTGATGACTCAATAGCAGGATCTAAGCGTACTCTCATAGAGGAAGAACTCGACCCAAGTTCCGACTTCCAAACGCATTTCGGAAGCTTATACACCCAAACATCGATTGACCAGCTATAACAATTTGCATAAATATGTATGAAAAGCAGAAACTCACAAGTTCCGAGGTTTTCACAGTCATTCGTCGAAAGTTAAAGAAAGATAGCCTTGATCAACTTCTACGCACATGGACAATTAGTGGACAAAAACTACGTCCCCATTCAAAACATCACCTACTCACATGATCAGAGTAGTCGATCCATCACAGGAGAATCTATCTTAGTCCATAGAAGGGTATTAAGGCCTTAATATTAGAGCCGGAATATTATTGCTCCTGCTTATATGATACTTCTTCATTAACCCCCTGTCCGCCGAGCAAAAGGGCAAATTTGTAATGTTGTTTTCTCTGTAATTTTTTTAAAATGCTTAAAAAATCTGAATTTTCAAACTTGAGAAAAAAAACTTAATTACGTATATAAGTATAATCCTTGAGAGTATCAATCATTACTTGATGTTTTAAAAATGCATTATATTCGTAGAATTATATTAATTTAAACAAACCTTGTATTGCTGTGAAACCTACAGCATAGTGAACGGATATATCAGGTCGCGGCGGTGAGCAGTTTAAAATTAAGAGAGATTATGCTTTTATTCTTCTGTTATCTAAGTTATACTTCTATGAGTGCTGTGTTATATGTTAGAAAATGTTTGCAAATTTTCAATGTTTTATCTGACATGTATATTAATTTTTCTTCTATATTCTTAAGATTGTGTTTATGGGCTTATAAATGTAACGCAATTTCAAGCTAATTAAAGCTAGGCCGCCTTTACCATTCAGTTCAATAAGCTAAAAATAGCCTTTTATATCGAAACGGAAATTTACACAATGTCTTCTAATTCTGCTGACTAATCAAATTTAAAAGTAAATAATGCTATTAAAACTTAAATTGTATACATTCTGTGCCAGCACGAAATTCTTGTAAGATCAAATATTGTTGTTTAAATGAAGAAAAACATCTATTTTTAGAGCAATATATATGAGATATTATGGCCGTCTGCAGAGAATTAAAAGGATCATATAACTACAAGAATCGATATCAGTTCATAGCATGGTATTTGGGAAGGATCACTTAATCTGATAGCCACAATATTATTGAACCTGCTTACGTGACGCCTCTTCATCAAAAGTAGGGGATAAAGTGTTTTTCTTTTCTTTTTCTAGTATTTAGGTTATCATCTTACGAGTACATGTTTGGAAATATCTGCAAAAATATTTTATTAGACATACATAATGATTTTCCTTCTGTAATTTTCCACTTTATTACATTTTCACGTGAATAAATATATTGAAGGTTCATCTGGAGAGTTTGTATACAAGTCTGTAATGAATATTTGTACTATTTATAAATTTAAAGATCCTTAGAGAAATAACTAGTAAAGGCTGTAGCAATTTAATTTTTCACTCACAGCTTACATAAAATTCAGATAACTTTAAGAAATTATTAGATTATAATCTTGTATGCATTTGTTGATTATAAAATGCACACTGTAAAAAAAAAAAAAATCCGATAAAATACAGAAATTGTACTGACCAGTACTATTGCCATATTTTAGCGGAAAAAAATTTCTGTAAATTCCAGGAAGTTTTTCGTGATTTCTGAAATATTCGTTTTTAAATTTCCGTTTTATAATGTATAATTCAGGGAAATGTATATCTCAAACGTATAACTCAGCTATATTTTAATGGCAAGCGGTCGGGACCACTGAGTTGAAACGTATAACTGAGGGAAACGTACAACTCAGGTAACATATATCTGGAGTTCCACTGTATACATTTCTTTTATAATATTATAGTATATGCTACATACATACTTTTAATAAGACTATTTTATGAGAATTGAGCCGTTTTAAGGCAGAGTGGTATTAAGTAACTAATTTTCTGGATATATCAATCTATAAATAGGACTGTTGCTAGAAGGACTATTGCCGAAGATATTTTACCCAATAATAAATTATTGTAAGCGGGTCCAAAAAATCCTTGTTTCAGAGCATTGAAGCAAATTTTACCACTCTGCCTTTAACCCATTTGCATCATTAACGCATGTATGCGTCCATTTCAGGATTTCTTTTGTTATTCAGAAATTCCGAATCCATACCGGAAATTCCGACACAAGAATTTTTACTTTATGTAATCACGAAACGTCTGTCATTAAATAGAGCAAAAAATACTGTTCAGAATTTCTAAATAAAAAAGAAAAAGAACTTCCTGAAATGAAAGCTAATGATGCTAATGGATTAAACAGTTCAATTATTTCTTTGTTGTCTCTTCTGAATCATCTTTAACTCAACCGTCCTCTCTTTTATTATAGATTAAGAACTGTAGATTCTAGTCTAATATAATTAAGATCCTTTCTTTAATTCTTTTCTGGTAGCATAAAAGAAAACTGAGTTGTCTTAACACACAATTGAGTCTTTATTGAATTTTCTTTTTCATCAACTTTTCTGCGTGATTTCATCAGAGCCTGTCCAATTCGGGACATTGGACAGGATTAAATTGATTTCTCGAGACCTAGTAGTGCGTTCCTCATGAGAATTCTCGGCTATTCAGTTCACGGTCAGCCTGAAAACTAAAATGATTGTGGGATTCATTAACACTTTTTCTGGATTTAGAGAGACTGACAACTGAGGAATTACCCTCAAAGGAGAAGTCTGGAATTGGAGGCCGATTTAATCCTCAAAATAACGTGAAAGAGAAAAAAAATATGTATGATGTGCAGTATTCTTTTGCGCATTCTGTATATAAATTATATATATATATATATATATATATATATATATATATATATATATATATATTATACGTAATGATGGCTGTAATACCGTTACCATTTCTGCTTATTGCCAGCATCATGTGCGGCATTCATACTTTCTTGTCAGACTAATTTAAAAGAATTCTCTCTGTGTTTTTCTCATACTCATCTTTCACTCAACCGTCTTTTTTTTTTTTTTAAGTATAAGTTGTTACTTACGGGTCCGATCTTGTGAAAATTAATTTGTAATAGCATTATATATATATATATATATATATATATATATATATATATATATATATATATTATTGTTTAAAAAGTGTGAGGTGACGGTAATTTTACATTATAATTAAAGTTTTCAATAAGTTCATTTTTAAGCCATTTTTAGAAAAATTATGTAAAAGTTTTTCTTTAAATTGTGCGCTTTAATATCAGTAACAGTGGAATGATTTGAAAATGACGTTATTATGATGCAATTGTTATAAACGGTTTCTTTTATGAATTAAAATGCATGCTTTTGCTTTTAAAAATGATATCATTTTAATGGCAGGAGCATCCGAACCATGTGAGATTATGGTCCTACAATTGTTGTTTATGGCTTAGTGCTAAAATGGATTAGACTGTGCCTGGGGAACGAACCCTTAATATAGATCGGATTTTTGGCAGAGAGAGAGAGAAAAGCAGAGGTTGTTTAAATTTCCTCCATCTTTCATGTTTGACATCAGATAAATGATTGGTTTTCTTAAATTTTTACTATTTCAAAGGTCAGCATTCAAATATGTTGTTTAGGAACATTTTCCAAAAATAATATAATGGATGATTATATGTTTAAATTTATCAGTTATTATACATTGGCTAATAGCAACCCTTATATATATATACTCGTTGTGACGTCAAAAGGGTATTGCCCATTGAAATGAGAGTAATTGAAAGTTTTTTTTTTTTTTTTTTTTTTTTTTTAATCATTATCCGTTTTTTTAAATTAACATTATTATTATTTTATTTTATTTTTCTTAGTATTGAGTGGTTTTAACATAACTTGCATTCCCGTGAAAATATATGTCAATTTTATGCCAAGGATATTAGCATATAAATGTGTAATTAATAGCAACTTAAAAAAGTATTTTCAAAATTTGATTTTCAATATTTAATTGCATTGGTCGGTGAGATCTCAAATTCCCCTCTCGAATGTTAAACAAATGAGCGTGGAATGTATCCTTATTTTTAAAATATCTCATGAGGAAATTAATATTTTTAACTTCTTTTTTTTTCTGTGTACTCTTCTTAAAGAATGTCGCTTTCTTTATTAGTTGCCAAAATATTTCTAAACTACAGGGTGTTTAAAAAATGACCGGTATATTTGAAAATCAATAAAAGCTAAACGGGCAGCGATAGAAATACACCGTTTGTTGCAATATGCTTGGGACAACAGTAAATTTTCAGCAGACAAACTTTCGAAATTAGTTACAATTTTCAACAACAGATGGCGCTGCAGTCTGGAAAAATCTAGGGATCCTACATTAGAGAATTCTCTAATGTAGGATCCCTAGAAAAATCTAAACCACGATATTTCCCACATATCCACCATGAGCAGCAATAATATGGCGTAGTCTCTGAGCGAAATTACCAGAAACCTTTGTAAACGTGTCAGGCGGGATGGCTTCACATGTAGAAGAGATATACTGCTTCAGTTGTTCAATTGTTTCTGGATTGTGGCGGTACACCTGGTCTTTCAAGTATCCCCACAGAAAGAAGTCACAGGTTTACAAAGGTTTCTGGTAATTTCGTTCAGAGACTACGCCATATTATTGCTGCGCATGGTGGATATGTGGAAAATATCGTAGTTTAGATTTTTCCAGACTGCAGTGCCATCTGTTGTTGAAAATTGTAACTAATTTCGAAAGTTTGTCCTGCCTGAAAATTTACTGTTGCCCAAGCATATTGCAACAAACGGTGTATTTCTTCGCTGCCCGTTTAGTTTTTATTGATTTTTCAAATATACCGGTCATTTTTGAAACACCCTGTATATGCTTATCTTAATATTTTACGTGTTAAAATCATAGCGAAGCTGGCATGATGTGAGTAAAATTCTAGCACTTCAAAAACCATTAAGTATAAAGAAATATTTTGTCAACTAGAAAGATACATCCTTTAAGAAGAGTCTGAAAATTTTCCTAAGTAACAGAGCAAGTCTAATCAAAATCCTAGAACTTAACTTATAAACGGTTGGAATGAAATACGAATTTGCATTTTATATATATAACAGAGGATCCAATGCAATCTTGGTTACAGACCAAACTGTCTGGTGTATAAAACATAGGGGAAAATCATTTTTTTTTAAACTCTAATAGATGTTTTACATTTAATATACATCTACCCTATATATATAAAATCCTAATGAAACGAATTTGTGAAACGCTTTTATGAAACGATTTTATGAAACGATTTTATGAAACGATTTTATGAAACGACTGATTAAACGACTGATTATGTTTCAGGGCTATTTTTAATAAAATATTAAACGCTTGATGGTGAAATTAATACCAATTGTCCATAAAAATCCACGGATGTCAAAACTGGTAATAGAATTTTCAAATTGGAATTAGTTTTCGATATATTAATTTTTTTCTAATTTTAATGACATTTCTGTAATGATGGCAACTAATTACTCAGTTTTTTGGTAAAAAGGGGAAAAAATTGAAAAGGATCCCGATAGGGATTATGGATTTATTTTTATTCGTCATTTTCAAATTGAAATTGAATTTATCTTTTATTTCAATCGATAATGAAGACAAGATTGTGATTAAATTGTGTTTTTCAGGAAAATTTGAAAATATCACATTTTTATCGTCAGGATTCAATCATCTGTCAGCATTTAATTTAATTTTTAAGCTGAAAATATTTTAAATAAATTCGTCCAAATGACGTCATTTATGTAAACGCAAAAGAAAGGGGGGAAAAGGAATTAATAGTAATTATTATTTATTGGTAACATTTTGTTATTTTTTTGTAAAATTTAAGTAAACGAATTTATAAAATCACTAATTCGGTTATTTGAAACGAATATATAAAATAATAATTGCCCAACTGAACGGAAGGAGAATAAAATATCCTGCTTGGTTTTTTCCGCCAAGCTTTTTAAAAAAAGCGTCAAGACCCCTATAATAGAAAAGCACCAAAAGTTCACTGGGTTTGTTTTCATAACATTTAGCAACAAATCTATGTATATTAACGAATCTATCCCTTTTTGAAGCTCGAATTACGCCAAACCTAAAAGCAAGGGATCCTATACTGGAAAAGTAGCGATTTTCTTATGGACAATATTCAAGTGACATAATATGGTGTAAAATTATCGCGGATAGCAAATTTGTTTAAATATCTCATCAATTGATGCCGAATAAATGCAGGCATGCATGCACAAAATATTTAATTAATTTTGTATGATAAATAATTATTAGAAAATTCGTATATACATATTAATTAAAATAAATAATTTACATATTTAAAATAACATGAAAATACATATTAATTAAAATAAATAATTTACATATTTAAAATAACATGAAAATACATATTAATTAAAATAAATAATTTACATATTTAAAATAACATGAAAATACATATTAATTAAAATAAATAATTTACATATTTAAAATAACATGAAAATACATATTAATTAAAATAAATAATTTACATATTTAAAATAACATGAAAATATGCATGATGGTGCACTAAAATAGAGAGAAAATTAAAACCTGTTACTGAAAACGTCTATAACATAGTACTTTTCAATACCGTGATTCTTAATGTAATTCACAAGCAGATGGAATTTTTCTCATCCTTAAACGCAAAGGAAGAATAGAATACAGATCGTTGTTATAAAAGTCCGAGAGGTAGCCACAATTTAAACCTATCCATTTTATACAAGCTGTAATTGATTTTACTTATCAAAACCGAAAACAGTCGTCAGTTGTCGCAGCAGCTGTATATGAGGCCATGATAATCAAAAAATGCCCCATTAAAACGTTAAAAGCATGGCAACCCAATTACAGATTTACCAATATTTTTAAAATAAAGCACGCTGTCATGTTTTTAGAGGCCTCGAAGTCTGAGCGGGGGTTGGCGAGCGTAGCTCGCAGGGGGTAGGCCCCCTAGTATATATATATATTTTAGATTGTCCATTAACAATACCAGTACAGCAAGAGCAGACACGTCTAATTTAATGTACTGAGGATTCTCTCTTTCTTTATTTTTGAAAGCAAAAATGCAACTTTAAAACACAGTTAAAAAAAGTTTAATTTTTTTTTTTTTTTTTTTTTTTTTTAAGTTTACTTTAAAACATAGAATTGAACCTTTATTGTATTTTCTTTCACTATCAGATTTCCTGCATTAGATAACATAAGACAGCATTAAATTGACTCATCAAAAGAGCTAATAAAGTGCTTTCATGTGAATTCTCGGCTATTCTGTTCACAGTCAGTCATCGGACTAAAATGATTGGGGGATTCATCAACATTATTATTATTATTACTATTATTATTATTATTATTATTATTATTATTGGATTTAGAGAGAATGAAAACTGAAGAATTACACTCAAAGGACAAGTCAGAAACTGGAAGCAATTTTAATACTCAAATTAATGTGAAAATAAAATAAATAGGATGTGCAAATTTTTTATGCATTCTTTATATTGTTCTCCGAATACCACCAATATTTAATGATTGACTTCATAACGTAATTATTTTTGCTTAGTGCTATTAGAAAATGCGACGTACATATTTTTTGTCAGACTAATTTGAAAGAATTCTCTCTCTCAGTTCTCTCTCCTAAACCATTAATTCGACCGCCTTCGTTTTGTTTATATATAATAATAAGAATAGTTCACATAGAGTCCATTGTAATTAAGATTCCTTCTTTATTTCTTTTCTGATAGCATGAAAAAAGGCTGGGTTGTTTTAACAACAATTTAGTAGTCTTTATTGAATTTACTTTTCTCATCAGCTTTCTGCATGGTTTCATTAGAAGTCACGAAGTAGTATTAAATTAATTTTTTTATGGCCGAATCCCGTAGTTCTAAAAAGAATTCTAGAGATGTCAATGATCGGGGAAAAAACAACGTTTTTTTATGAGAGAAGGGAGGTTCCGAAAAAAAATTCACTTGGAAAATTAAAATTTGAAATTATATTTTTGAAATATTGGATTTAAATTTTTATAATAGCTACATTCTACTTTTTTTCTTCAATTTGTTTTCATCTTCATGAAAACATTTCCCATATGAAAGTATTAACTTGGAAAATATAATTTGCAAGATGATAGATAATTAAATATTACTTCTCTCATTAAAAATGAGAAATTCATATGCAAAATTATATCAATAAAACCAAGTAGAGAAAATGGTAAGGTTGAAAGATTAAAAAAACTTGATATAATTTGAATAATTTAATTTATTTTTATTTTTTATGCGCAGTTTTTAAAGCCTTAGCCATCACCATCATGATGGCCTATTATAGCATTGCCTATTTTATAGCTTAATACGTTTGAACTTTTTTAATAAGTGTCAATAATGATTATGACACTATCTTTCAGCTTCATAGTTTAAAATTTTGCTGGCGAATGCACTGTAAAAACACTGTTGATTTTACAGAAAAAAATCGTCAGCCAGGACGTCAATAAAAACTGTTAACTTTACGGAAGTAGTCTGCATTTATTACGAACTCACAGTCAAAATATATTAAAATAACAAAAAATTCGTATTAAATACATATTATTTCCGTAAAATAAATAGCTTTTTACTGGCGTCATGTTTGACAATATTTTAATGTAAAATCAACAGTTTTTTTTCTTCTTCCTGTTTTTTTTTTTTTTTTTTTTTTTTTTTTTGTATCACCTCTGTGCATATTTCTAGAGTCTGGGGGCTTCGGTTTCTGTTGCGTGTCCATTGATATAAAACTTACTTGGGTTTTAAAGGGATAATCAGATAGTAATCACCAGAAATAAATAAAAATTATAACCTACATTGTAAAAAAAATTGCTGTAAAATTACGGGCAGAGGCCGGAAGCAGAGATTTCAGTCATGCCCCGTAAAAAAACAAAAAACATGCCCATAATTTTGTGGCAGCCCGTAATTTTACGGGACAAAGTAATATAGCATTATAATGCACAGGATATAATGCACTTTAAAACACAACAACACTTTGCTTACTGTTCTGTAGCACGTAGCACGTTAGATAATCATCACAGAGTCGCTGTTTTGGCGAGTTAAAATTTTCGAAACACGAGTAAAATGAAGGGTTACACTCTAGCTGAGGACAATGTATGGTGTCGTATCGTATTTTTGCTAACACATGGGCTAGAACTGTAAAAATATGTGGATTGCTATTAATTTTCTAAGTATCTGAGGGACAAGGCCGGTTATTTAGTGGATCAGACCGTTTTTCATCAAATAAGGCTGTTGCCCATGAAAATTGAAGGGCAAACGCTCATAATATTACAGTTTTTTCTGAGAGTGTATAATTCTTCAGAAAAATAAAATGTTCTTTTCTTTTAATAAAATGCTGCTGGAATTTCTTACACTTTTCGTCTGCCTTTACCTTAAGTATAGATCCTCAAACTTATTGTCTTTAATATGAATACATATAAAAGAAATGAGAATCAAAAAGTATCTGATCAAAAATAAGTGAGTATATTTTTTTGGTTGCAGTTATGTACTGATTAAAAGGATATTAATACCAGATACGTCGGGACCATGAAATTTGTCTTCTAATTTGGAGGTGTCCGCTATTCAGAGGTAAAAACATGCAAATATGTTGGTGTTGCGGATTGAAAAAATGTTCGCTGATTAGAGGCGTCGGCTATTCGGGAGTGTCTGTTATGGAGGTTTTACTTTATTGCGCAGAAGATATTTATAATACAGTTAAATTTTTCTTTCAAACTGAAGTGATATAAGATTTTCCCCACTTTAAATTTTAAAATTAATTTTAATCATAATTTAAACTGGAAAATGCAATTGAAATTATTATATTAACAATATATTACAAAAATAGTGTTAAATTAAGTAAGAAAAACTTGTACTCCGTGGCTGAAAGACAATTTTTTTTTATGGTAAAAATATTTTATTTTATTTATTCATGTAAAGTGAAATAATTTCTTTTAGAGTGCATAACCCTAAAAAAATTTTATTTGACATTTTTTTTTAAAGAAAAATAATTGCAAAAAAAGCTTTTATTCGTAAAAAGTCGTATGTTTTTTTAATTATAATTTAGAATTTTTTCCAAAAAAAAAAAAAAAAAAAAAAAAAAACGTTTTTTTTTCGCTTTAAAAGTTAGGGTACATCTCTTGAGAATTCTCAACTATCCAGATCACGGCCCAGATTGCATCGAAATAAAATGAAAGGGCGGGGGCTCATTAATACATTTTCTGGATTTAGAGAGAATGAAAACTGAAGAATTATCCTCAAAGAAAAAGGTTGGAATTAGAAATATTTTTAATCCTAAAACAGATGTGGAAGTGAAAAAATCATATATTTTACTGTGAATTCTTTATGGTTCATATAATACATGAGTACGCAGCGCCAGATTTTTGAAGATTCGAATCGAGATCTTATAAACAAGTATTTTGAAAATATGTCATGTTGAACATTTTTACTAAGCAACCAGGAAAATGTTCCAACATAAAAGATTTTCAGAATGTTCGTCTCTAAGATTTATATTGCAATTTCCAGAAACCTGACAGTTGGGATATCCTGTGCTATCAGTTGAGGAAAAGGACAAATGGGTCTAAATCTAAAAAAATATAACATAACCACAAACGAAAATATGCTCCGAGCTACCCACGATACCGAAATCTTTATCTCTAGAAGTATCAAAAACCAATACATTTTTGTGATTTAAAGAAGAATTTATAAAATCAAAGTTTAGTTTGCTGCCACTAATTTTCCGAAACGTTTCCAAGAAGTTTTTACAGTCCATTAATACACTGCAAGAAAAATACTGTTGATTTTACAGTATAATACTGGCGCCCCAGCTGCCAGTAACCGTAATATTAACCGTAAATTAACAGTAATAAACAGTAAAATAAGCAGTAATACACTCGAGTATACACTGTATAAGTAATACACTGCCGCGCATGCGCGTCAGTGTATTTCTGCTTATTTCGGTGTTTATTACTGTTAATTTTAGGTATGATACTGGCAGCTGGAGTGCTAGTATTATACTGTAAAATCATTTTTTTTTTTTAAACCTGAATATCCATTCTCAATTAAACATTTTCAGCTGCGTAACTGAATTTATACATGGAAGAGTAACAAAATAATATGAATGTTAATGTTAATGTTAATGCAATTCTCTTTGTCTCTAAAACGCGTTTGTTGAACAGGAAAATATTTACTTTAAAATTGATATAGCATCCGTAAAACTTACGTTTCGGGTTGAGAAAACTGATAAAAGACACTATAAAAGCTATATGAAAACGTCTCCGAAAATCAGTGGTAGCAAAAGAAACTTTGTTGTCATAGATGCTTTTTTAAATCTCGAAAATTTATTGTTTTCTGGGGTTTCTAAAATTAAAGAACACTTTTCGGAATCGGGGATAATTCGGAAAAGGTTATTGCAAATTTTTGTTTGTGGTTATGTTATATTTTCCTACGTTCAGAAACATTTGTCTTTTTTTAAAGTGATTGACTTATTATCTTTATCCTTTTTTTTTCTTTCTTTCTTTTTAACCATTGGGAAAATGGTTGTTGCTTTCGGTCAAGAATGGACCAAATGATGTTCGCATTTTACTATTTTAAGCGTTTTTAACGAAATTCTGTAACTTTAGAAGGATTTTTTAAGCGTTTTTAAAGAAATTCTGTAACTTTAGAAAATTTTTTCTTTGAATAGGCAATAGAAATGCATAAAATCGTTACAAAACTGTTAAATTTACAAAAAGGATCGTTGCAAATTATCAGATATGAAAAATAAAGTAGAAATTTGGTACTTTCGTGTTATAGCAGCCCCCAAGGATGAAATAATTTTGTTTCTGTTTTCATTAATATATTGTAAATTGGGTACTTTCGTGTTATAGTGGCCCCCAAAGATGAATCGCCAAGCAACCAAGATTTATCAAATTATAAAGCATGTATGACATTATAATAATATATGATGTATATATAACATTTCTTGTCGTATGTGGCCAAGTTATAGTCATATATAATGCATATATGATGTATATATATGACATGTGTATATGATATATATACGACATATAAGAAGTAAATAATATGTGTATAATGACGTATATGGAACATATAGGAGTGTTTGGAATATATATATACGTATATATGATACATATATAGGCTTTGCGATGATCTTGGCGAAATCATAACTGCAACCTTGGCATAATCATAACTGTGGGGCCGCTATAACACGGTATAGTACGGTAATTATTATTTTTTTTAAGCTTTTGGAACATTAGTTATTGTAATTTTTTACATTATATATATATATATATATATATATATGTATATATATATATATTCTTTTTTTTTGTATGCTGTCAAAATGTGGTATATACATATTTTCTATGAGACAAATTTGAGAAAATTCCCTATCATTTTTTTCTGCTAAAGTGATAGCAGAAGTTAAATGCAGAAAAGTACATTTTGTGCTTATAATAGATTTAAAATGGAGTATTAAAAACAAAAAAGATTGAATTTTTAAAAATCTTACATTATTACAAAATTATAAAAGGCTATTACGTAAAGTTTACAAGCAATAAAAAATTATTATTAACAATTGTTAAATAGTTTTTGTGATAATTTAATCTTTGGACACCTTACCACAAAGTAAAAAAGAAAAATAAATAAATAAATAAATAAATAATGGTCATGTTTTCTCTTAGATTCGTCAGTAGAAATCTTTGAGTAAATCTTCTCTCGTGAATAATAATAATAATAATAAAACAGTCAAAGGTTAATTTTACATTTTTATATTCGCAAATGAAATGGCTCTACCATCTATTGCTGCATTTCAAAGACATGGAACTTTATATAAAGTTTATATGTGGTACAAAAATAAAAATAACATATACAACAATACACGATTCTTGCAATTTTTTAAAAATAAACTTGTAAACTATAAATCCCGAGATCATATATATATAAAAAAGCAGGTCCTTAAAATAGTCAACTGTAAACGTGAAAATTAATATTTCCTTATTGCTTTTTTAAAATTAAAAAGTACCTCGTGCCAAATTTTAGGTAATTCAAATGAGACGGATTCATTACAAATGTTCACGTTACACATAGATTTCTATTGATTTACGGGTAATAGATGGGAAATAAATCTTTGATGGATAAATTATTTTACTATTTTTTAAATCAATTTTTAAAGTCTCGGTTCTATGTAGTCTTGCCAGTGCTGTAGTACTTCTGTCATATTTGATATCTGCCATATGCTCGTTTAATCTTCTTTTAAACTTTCTAAAACTATTGGTTTTCTATATACAGTACGTTCTTACAATCAGGAAATATTAATTTTCACGTTTACAAAAACGTACTGTATATAAAAAACCAATAGCCAATCAATCCATTATCCCACCTAATGCTCAAGCTCCTTTTTCATACAAAGTTTCTGTATTTTGGCATTTTATTAAGAGAGCCTGTACAGTCTGTACTTCAGATCAGTTAACCAGTGAAATAAGTAAAATACATGAAATAGCAAGAGACAACGGATATAAAGAAAGCACTGATAATAAAATAATTACGAGCATGGAGAAGAAGGAGAAGAAAAACTTCAATAAACAAAATTCAAAGTTATCTATTTTACAATATTTCCCTGGGTTCTTTGAAAGATTGAAATATAAACTTGGAAAATTCAATATATGTCTTATCACAAAACCATCCATAAAATTAACAAGAACGAAAAATCATGCGTCAAGCATAGATTATGTAACACTTTCCAACGCTTCCAAAATAATTTTACAAATCATTACCGTTTAATAAGCTAAAATATAACATCTAAGTAAAAAATTTGGAAAACGCATAACATATTTAAAGAGTAATTTCAGGAATTTTCAACATATATTTCCAACTTATACAATATTCGGAAAAATATCCGAATACTTTTATTCAGCCCTGTATTTGATCTATAGATTTGTATATATACTGCATAGGATGCTAAATTTTAGTTTAGTTAGGAAACGCGTAGCACAGTTTAAAATTCTCCTTCTGAAGTTTCTGTCAATAAACGGAAATGTATTCGCGAACTTTTGTGCTGCCCTGTATAGGATCTACAGAATTTATACACACCAAGTAATAGACAAAAATTGAGTTGAATTTAAAATCGCGATCAGCAACTTAAAACGCTCTTCCAGGAATTATTGTTAACATACAGTAGAGAATTATTTTGTGTGTCCCTGTAAATGAACGATGACTGCTATACACACAATATTCTGTACTAAGCCTCTGGTAATGCACCTTAGTGATATATATAAATTTCAATATGTTTAAAATAGTGAAACATTATTTAATTAAACCGCAAACGATTTTTCTCCATAAACGTAATGTAACGGAATTCGTTTGACTGTCCCTGTAAAGTAACTATAAGTGTATGCACACCCTATTCCATATTAAGGTTCTTGCAATGCACCTTAGTGATATATATCAATTACAATGTGTTTGAAATTGTGTAAGATCATTAAAATAAACCGCAAATGATTTTTCCCCTTTGACAGTAATGTAACGGAATTATTTTGAGTGTCCCTGTAAAAAACTATAAGTGCTACACACTTCAGTTGAAATAGGGACCATGCTATAGATAACGACAATAACATATAAAAATTGCAAGGCAATCCGAGCATATTTACGGGAGTTAGAGCACGGGCAGACGGCCATACGGCAGACAAACCGAAGTCATAAACACTTTTCAACTAGGTTGGAAAGTGTTAAAAAGCGTAGTTTGTAAGAAAATAGACCCAATAGAGCCATATCAACCATCAGGTGTTTATGAAATCCCGTTCACCTGAACAGATGGAACATTATAATATTACGTAGGAATGACCACTAGAAAGTTTAAAAGAACATTAAAAGAGCATATGGCAGATATTAAATATGACAGAAGTACTAAAGCACTGGCAAGACTACTTAGAACCGAGACTTTAAAAATTGATTTTAAAAATAGTAAAATAATTTATCCATCAAGGCTTTCTTTCCCATCTATTATCCGTGAATCAATAGAAATCTATATGCGTAACGTGAATGTTTGCAATGAATCTGCCTCATTAGAATTACCTAAAATTTGGAACGAGATACTTTTCAGTTTAAAAAAAGCAATAAGGAAATATTAATTTTCACGTTTACAGTTGACTATTTTAAGCACCTGCTTTTTAGGGTTTCGTTCAAACCCTGTTACTCCCGCTCCGTTGTCTGTCTGTCACAGAGCTATTCTCAGAAACTATGAAACTTACAGAGTTGAAACTTTGTGTATATAGCTGAATACCAGCTATAAAGAGCTCAAATTACTAAAATTTGAAATATTCGTATTATTTTAATAAATAGAGATAAAAAACCAAAATTCTAACAGCTTTTCCTATTAAATTAAAAAAAATTTCGTTATAGCAGATGCCAAAAATTAAAAATCCCCGATGAAATTCTTTCTACAATAATTAATTTTCTATCAGACGATTTCCACGTGAAAAATGAAAATAAAATAAAAAGTTTCACCAATTGAGAAAAAGATTAATATGAAATAAAAATGATTGACGTCATAGTGGTAAAAAAACGGAATTTTTCAAAGATTTCTCAAGAATACAAGGTATATGAGTATATGTATGTACACAAAGCAGATTAATATCACGTCATTAGAGAATTAAAAAGAAAATCTGACGTCATATTGGTAGTTTAACGAATTTTTCAGATGTTTGAGAATAATACAAAGCGAGTATTAATATGAGTAATAGAGAATAGTAAATATATGAGTTTGAGAAACATATTGAATCATGATAAAAATCCGATTATGGAAATATTCGCATATTTTAACATTTTGAAGGTGTACAACATGTTTAATTTTGAAATTATTTTTTATGTCGCATTTAGTCCGCGCGACAGATAATATTATGACAGAATATAATAGCCGGCTTCGCCCGCTATCGGACTGGTTTGGATACTCGAAAAAACGAAAAAATAGACCGGTAAATTTTTACTTCATAAAAAAATGACTTTTTTGTTGTTGGTGTTATTGCTAAATGAAATTTATTTGGATTTATTAAAGAAAGGATAAAGTGTTTTGAAAGGAATATTAAACGAAACCCTTTGTGCGATCTTCGATCACACTTACCCACTTGTTTACATATATGATCTCGTGATTTATGGTTTCCAAGTTTATTTTCAAAAATTTGCGAGAATATTTTGTTTATTGTTGTATATCTTCATAATGGTGCCGTAGGAGCGTTGAAAGATATATGTCGATCATTAAAAGCCTTTTTGTGTTTCTTTTTGTATCACTTAAGCATTTTATGTATATTTTAATTATAATTAGTGATCTTATTATGTGATTATGTATCATAAGACTTTGTTATGCATTAGAGGGTTAACTTCACAGCCACCCTTTTTTTTTAGATATATGCTGTTAAAAAATATATAAAAAGAAAAGTTGATTGCCAGTATATTTTCCGCATTTGTCCGACATTTTTTTAAAAAGATGAAATGATTTGTGAATGTGTCAGAAATTAATGAATATGGATTTAAGAATGTCCTTGACAGGTAATAATGCTAAAAGGCTACTTAGTTTCTAATTTTCGCTGAGGCTTTAGGATATATATATATATATATATATATATATATATATATATATATATATATATATATATATATATATATATATATATATATGAAAACGCATGTGAAAAACGAAGGAAAAGACTTTATAAAAAGCTATGGAATGGACACTGGAGGAATTATACTTAAAAGGATTAAAAAGCAAAAATTGGAAAAGCAAAATTGGAAAACTATGAATATCTTATAGAATCTTCAGAAGGGCTTTATAATAATATTCATAGTAAATATATGTTATTTCATCAAATATTGTCAGCATTAGGCCCAAAATCGACAATATTAAGCCCCTAATAACATATATAAATGAAACAAGAAAATTAATAACCGACATGAGGTTCAAATAGCAAAATAAATAAATAAATATGCAACTGAAATAGAAATTAGATAAATAAGCAAGTATTCAACTTAAACAATAATTAGATCATAAAATAATGTTCAAGACTCACAAAAAAAAAGACAAATTTAACTGTAGACGGAAAAGGATTTTAAGTACTTGACAATCAGCCAGACATCAACTTAAAATTGCTGCAATATTTATGAGCAAACATTGCTGAAAAAAATTATAATATAAAATAAATCATGTAGTGCTGCCATTTGTCCTAGAAAAGTATAAGTATAAGCTGAAATTGAAGACAAGTTAAATAATAATGCTAGTGCTGCTATCTATTATAAAAGAAGATAAAATAGAATTTAAAAAAAAAAAGAGAAAACAAGATATTGACAAAGCAAAAAATATTTGAAATGTGAGGAAACTAAAAGAAGTAAATAAAATTTAAATGTAATAAAGATGATATGGGAATACAAGTACAAATATTAGCAATGTATGATGAGATATTGTGTGAGTAAAAGGAAGAGTGTGTATTTATGCTGTAGAAATGATTTTGTGATGTAAATAAAATGATTAAATGCATAAAACCCGTTTTTTTTAATGCAAATTTTGTAGCTTTTTTAGCAGTCCCGCCACATTCCTCCTTAATGGTATTTTTATGTTATAATTTTTCTTTTTTTTTGGGGGGGGGGGGATTTTTGTTATTTTATGATATTATATAGATGGATATATTTTACACTCTAAAAATAATTTACGTATTTTTCCAGTACAATTTCTGTATTTTTACGAATTTTTTTTTCCGGTGATATAATTTCACGAATGTGTTAGAAATTAGCGAATATAAATTTATGAATATCCTTGACAGATAATAGTGCTAAAAATGTAATTAAATTGTCGTTTTCGCTTTCTTTTTAACACTTTAAAAGGCTGTAAAGAATTTGAGCTTCGACATCCAGCTGCACTATGTGTCATTCTAGCATTTCCTGTGAGTGCACTTAACTGCATACCTTCCCTCGCTATTTTTGCCTTGAAGACTAGCAGACGCCGAATTCTATTGTACTGTGAGCGGAAGGTTCGGACAGTGATGAAGTGGTAAGGCGTTACCCAAAAAGGGGTCTTATGCTTTGATCCTTGCCGAGTTCGTGGGAAAGAGTTCATCTGAGAGAGAAGCGATCTCTGCACACGATTTTTAGGTTTGCGCCCGAAACTTTGCCCTTTGTCTTAGAACGTCCAATGACGGACTTAGTGAAAACGAAACAGAGGGATCTCAAGGCTGCTAAGAGGCTGGAGAGTTTCGAGGGGCCCGCCTCGACAAAGCCCCCGCCCCCAGAAGAAGTTCTCCTGCGAGAATGAAAAAGTGAGAGAGGACAGTTTTTGGAGAGATCGAAAAGGAGAGTGTTGACTCTCTGGAGAAGGGAAAAGGAAACGTCAGTTTCCAACTCAGCGTGGTGTAAGCGCTAGTGAGGTCCGACCTCTAGAATTGATACAGCAGGTATCCGGTGAAAATCCCAGCGAAGTTAAAAAGCACACCAAGTGCGAGAGTGAGAGTTCTTAGACTCAGAATTAACGAGGATTAGTAGATCTTCCGAAGAGAAGGAACGGACGAGCCTTGGTCCGAATGAACTTTGTTTTGTAGTCACGACTGACTGTAATGTTTAGAGACTTTTGTTTGTTTCAGTTACACTTGGAGTCAAGAGGTCATTAATTTATAAGCGATTGACTCACGAAAAATAATTAAATGCTGTAATTAACTTTCTTGTACATATTTTCATTAGAATTAATATTGGTATGCAATAAATTCTATTTTCTAATTTATACGAGAAATTCTCTGTGCCAGCGATCCGATCTCGCTACCACTCACCATCTTTTATCGGGTCGGTATAGAGGAGTTACTACAACTGGTGGCTTGCGGTGATGGATTAATTAGCAAAAATTAATGACATTCTCTAAAGACAAAGAGTGGACTCCGAAATTTAAATCATCAAAGTGCTCCAAGAAAGAGTCTCCTTGTGACTTGTGACCTGAGTCTCCTTAGACGCCCCTGTGGATCAACACAGCATCAGAAAGAGGAATCTACCAAGAATTCTGGAGAGTGTTCCCCCATCCGGAAGAGTCCCCATCCGAAAAGTGTGATAGAGACCCCCGTCTGTGCTCCTGAGAATCTCTGAAGTCTGTGCTTCTGACGCCCTGAAAGACTCTTAGTAATGGAGGTAAGCTCTTTTTATACTCAGAGTGGCTTTAATTGTTATTAGTGTTTGTATAGGTGTTGTAGGCTTCAAAAAAAAAAAAAAGTTGTATGTTTATTTTTGTGAGAGTAAATTTTTGAGAAATTTTTCCGGTAGAAAAAAAAAAAGCATTATGAGATACTTCCGAGATTACTGTAACTTATTTAATAGACAAATTTTGTAGTTAAAATTAAATTATTGTTGAATTAATTTAATGCAAACTGAGAGTTGTGCAGTGTTACAAAATTTTAGCTGAATCTATAAATGAGAGTTCATTGAAAAAAAAAAAAAGTATCGAACGCATTTCATATTTTAAGATAACAGAGTTGATTTTATATGTTTTTTGTGAATTATTCTAAATCTTTTAAGAGTGGATGCAGAGATTAAGACCACCATTGATTAAAAGAGAAAGGAATTGAATAAGACTTTTGCAATTTAAAATATTTTTACTGTGCTTTTTGAAATTGAAATTGTTGTTTTGTGTAAAATTTATCCCATATGTATTTTATAACCAAATACCAAGGTGAATGTGTACGATAGGATAGAGTTGCTTATCTTTATATGTTGCATATTTCCTATATTATTACTAAGCGTACCTTTTTATGAGCGTATATTTTGGTAATATTTTGACGCACTTGGTAGGATTTGATTTAATCTTATTGTATTGTTTTATATTTGTGGGAAAGATAATTTCTAATTTTATATTTTAAAAATGTCGGAGCTTAAATATTATAGGAAAGCTGATTTGCAAACGTTAGCTTACGAATTTGAGGTCATTTTAGAGGAAAATGATACTGTACCGAAAATTATAAAAAAAATAGAGTCGTCAGAGGGATTTGATAAAGAGCTAGCCTTAGCGCAAATTAAACTGTTAGAAAAAGACAGGGAAAATAAATTATTGACAGAGAAGGAAGAGAACGATAGACTTCAAAAAGAGAAAGAGCGCGAACATGAGTTAGCTGTGTTAAAAGCGACGCAAGAGTCAGATGACCGGAGTACCGCATCCAGTAGCATCTCAGTTAGAACGAATCATTTACCCCTAAAAACAATTATGCATCGCTTTGATGAAAAGAATTCGGATATTTCGTTGTTTTTGAATTTATTCGAGAGACAGGCAAAAAAATGTAATCTAAATTCGGATGAGTTGGTGACGAATTTACTATCATTATTACCTGTGGGAATGGCCGAGTTAATTTTGAGAGAACCCGAAGACAAAATTGATGATTTTCAATATGTGAAAGAAAAATTGTTAGAACGATATCGTTTGAATGCAGAGACGTACAGACAAAAATTTAGTCAGCATCCCCGAAATCCTAATTCAGTTTGGAAGGACCTGATCTTTGAACTTAATAGTTTTTTAGAAGGATGGCTGTCATGCTTACAAGTTTCTGATTTTGAGGGTTTGAAAAATTTGCTTGTCACGGACCAAATCAAACGGAGAGCGTCTCCAGAAATGCGCGAACATTTTATAGATAACTGGGCGGAGATTAAAGATCCCGAAGAATTAGTAAGGCTTTTAGATGCGTACGAAGCGATCAAACGCCCTTCTAAAAAAACGTGGAATCCTAAGCCACCGACAGAGAAGAAATTTGAAAGACCCAGAACTTTTGAAAATGGGCGAAACGGAAACAGAAATCCGGAGACTAACTTTAACTGGAGAGATCGAAATGATAATAAAGAAAGGGAAAAGGCGTTCGAAAAAAGGCGAGAAGTCAAGTGTTACGCGTGTTTGCAAAGTGGTCACTACAAATTAAATTGTCCGGAAATTAAAAAGAAAGAGGCTGCGCGGGTCAGTCACTTAAATAGTAAGCCGACACTTGGAGAAGCCTTCTCCCCTTATTTGAGTAAAGTATTAGTGAATGGAATTCGGGCAACTGCCTTGAGGGATTCAGGGAGTGATATTGATCTGGTTGCATACGATTTAGTCAGTCAAGATAAATTGAATGGAGATCACGTTTGGATTAAGACTCCGCTGGACAGTAAATTATACTGTCTACCCATAGCAGAGGTCACTTTAGAAATTGAAGGCGTGGGGGTTATTGAAACGAAAGCGGGAGTAAATAATAGAGGTTCAGATATGAATTATTATTTGTTGGGTAATCAATCTCAAAAGTTATTAGAGCAGGCGAACATGAAACCGGAGTTAGTAAATGCAGTTCTGACGCGCGCTCAAAAGAAAAAAATTGACCATACTCCAAAGTTGGAAGATAAGCGGATTATGCTTTCCGATAAGGAAGGGGAGAATGTTCACCGACGCGATGAAGCGGAAACTGTGAACTCGGTGAAAGAGAAAGAAGAAGCAGAAGCAAATTTTCGCGAATACGGTGAAACGGAAACGTTGAATTCTAAAGAAAAGGGTGAGGAGATAGACAACCCCATCGAGTTGGATAGTTTAGACAGAGGTTTGCTGCCATTATTGATCGAAGACGGATTTACGAATCTGGCTAAGATAGGGAGAGAGGATTTTAAAATGGAACAAGACAGCGATCCATCACTCAAAGAGATTAGAGATAAGGCTAAAGTTAAAAAGTCTCACTTTGAAATAAGAAATTCTCTGATAATAAGAAACACGAAGGATAATCGCGGGAACGAGAGGACCCAGGTGGTTGTTCCTTTGAGATTTCGTGTTGACATATTAGGTGCGTGTCATGAAGGAATTTCGTCTCACCTAGGGGAAATGAAAACCAAAGATAAAGTATTGCGGTATTTCTTTTGGCCTAATGTAATAAAAGAAATTGAGGATTTTGTCAAATCTTGTGACCCGTGTCAAAGAATCGGAAAAGCAGGGGAAAAGAAGAAAGCGCCACTTAAGCTAGTACCAATAGTGGGTGAAATATTTTCGAAACTAAGCTGTGATCTCGTCGGGCCCTTACCGAAGTCAAACAAAGGAAACAAATACATGGTCACTGCGGTATGTTTAGCATCAAAGTACCCTGAGGCTGTACCAGTGTCAGATATGAGGTCTGAGACCATTATCGAAGCCCTAATGATGATATTCAGTAGATTAGGATTTCCAAGGAAAATCCAGACGGACTTGGGCCGAAGCTTTGTTAGCGATTTAACGACCGCCTTTCTTAAAAAGTTCGGAGTTAAGATAGGAAACTCAAGTGTGTGTCGACCTGAAAGTAACAGTGTTGAACGATGGCACAGGACGGTTAAGAGGCTTTTAAAAGTGCTTTGTGTAGAAAACGGGTCGAATTGGGAAGCAAACTTGCCTTATGCATTGTTAGCATTACGGACGGTACCGCATAATTCGACTGGGTTCAGCCCCGCTGAACTAGTGCACGGAAAAAATTTGAGGACCCCGGAAACATTATTGTTTGAAAAATGGATGGGAGAGGCGGAGGAAAATGAACTAGTGACGGAATATGTGTTTAACCTCACGAACAGATTAAAAAGGTGTCAGGATTTAGCCGTTGAGAACATGACTACTGAACGAGAAAAAAGGAAATTTTGGTTTGACAAAAAGGCGGGAGAAAGAAAATTTAACGTGGGAGATGAGGTTTTGGTTTTGGCGACCAGTAAACCAAACAAAATGTCAGTAAGTTGGATAGGACCGGGAAAAATTGAATCGAAAATCTCGGAAACAAATTATATTGTAAATGTTCCTGGGAGACGACAAAAATCCCAGATTTATCATGTGAATTTATTAAAGCCTTATAAAAAACGGGTGGAGTTAGTAAACATCTTAACGCGAGTGATAAACGAGGTTGAGGATAAACAAGATTTAGATATAGTTTTTCCCTGTGCCGATTCCGAAGTTTATAAGTTCGATGAAGTCGTAAGAGAGAGTGATTTAACAACTAGATGCACTTCCGAGCAATTGAGACAATTGGAAAATTTATTGGACCATTATGGGACTGTATTTTCGAATGACCCAGGGCGTACCGATCTAATCGAGCATGACATAGAATTGTCGGAGTTAAAACCCGTTCGTTCGAGACCCTACAGAACATCACCCAGACAAACGGAAATATTGCGCAAAGAAATAAAGCGAATGTTAGAATTAAATCTTATAGTAGAAGGCGAATCTGAATATAGCTCTCCGATTATTCTCGTGGAAACACCAGGAAAGGACCCGAGACCCTGTATAGATTACCGCAAACTAAATGCCATCACAAAGGTAGAATTTTATCCTTTACCCAATATTGAAGAAAGAGTTGAAAAAGTCTCGAGTGCTAAATATATTACGGTTTTAGATCTAACGAAGGGCTACTGTCAAATTCCAATGACCCCGAGGGCTCAAAAATTAGCGGCTTTTGTTACAAGCTTTGGGTCCTATTTCCCTCTGGTCATGGCTTTTGGACTCCTGAATGCATCCTACAGGTTTTCAAAATTTATGGATATAGTATTGAGAGGGCTTGAGGAATTCTGTTTACCGTATCTAGATGATATGGCGATTTTTTCAGACAGTTGGGAGGACCATATGCGTCATCTAGAAACAGTATTAAAAAGGGTTAATGACGCGAAACTAAAAATCAAATTGGCGAAATGCAAGTTCGCTCAGAAAACCGTAAAATATCTTGGGCATATTGTAGGTGAGGGTAGACGGAGGCCAGCTGAGGCGAAAGTAAGGGCAATTAAGGAATTACCGGTTCCGAAATCGAAAACTGAAATTCGTAGATGTTTGGGAATGGCTGGATATTATTCCCGGTACATAAAAGATTATGCAGTGATTGTAGAACCATTAACGAGGGCGCTTAAAGGGAAAATAAAAAAGAAAAGATTGCATGGAGCGACGAAATGGGAAAAGCCTTTGAGACTTTGAAAGTGAAACTTACTGAAGAACCGGTGCTTTACGCTCCTAATTTTCAGAAAGAATTCATAGTACAAACTGATGCTAGTGACTTAGGTATTGGCGTGGTTTTGGCTCAAAGAGAGGGATCGGAAGAGCACCCCATAATATATTTAAGTCGAAAATTTACTGATAGTGAGAAAAGTTTCTGCGCCACTGAAAGAGAGTGTGCAGGGATCATTTTTGCGATAAAAAAGTTAAGGCATTATATTGATGGACAAAACTTTTCTATCGAAACCGATCACAATCCTTTGGTGTTTCTAAAAAGAAATTCTGGAAATAATCCCAGATTATTAAGGTGGTCCTTAGCTCTGCAACCTTATAATTATGCCATTTCTCATCGCGCAGGCAAAGACATTCCGCATGTTGATTGTCTGAGTCGAGTTTAAGAAGATTTCTTGATAAACTTTTGTATATAATTATTTTAAGATTTTTTATTTTTTATTTTTTATTTCACTGTGTTTTATTTCATTCTATGTTCATGATTTCTTATCAGAGCGCGAAAGAAAAAAAAAAGGAAGGTAGTATTATCTTATTCATGTATGTTTTATTTCTTGCCACTCTGATGTAATTTGAGCTTGCAATTCTTTATCCGACTCTTAGAGATTCTTAGTGTTTCACCCTTAAGAATCGTTTGAGGAGGAGGTGCTGTAAAGAATTTGAGCTTCGACATCCAGCTGCACTATGTGTCATTCTAGCATTTCCTGTGAGTGCACTTAACTGCATACCTTCCCTCGCTATTTTTGCCTTGAAGACTAGCAGACGCCGAATTCTATTGTACTGTGAGCGGAAGGTTCGGACAGTGATGAAGTGGTAAGGCGTTACCCAAAAAGGGGTCTTATGCTTTGATCCTTGCCGAGTTCGTGGGAAAGAGTTCATCTGAGAGAGAAGCGATCTCTGCACACGATTTTTAGGTTTGCGCCCGAAACTTTGCCCTTTGTCTTAGAACGTCCAATGACGGACTTAGTGAAAACGAAACAGAGGGATCTCAAGGCTGCTAAGAGGCTGGAGAGTTTCGAGGGGCCCGCCTCGACAAAGCCCCCGCCCCCAGAAGAAGTTCTCCTGCGAGAATGAAAAAGTGAGAGAGGACAGTTTTTGGAGAGATCGAAAAGGAGAGTGTTGACTCTCTGGAGAAGGGAAAAGGAAACGTCAGTTTCCAACTCAGCGTGGTGTAAGCGCTAGTGAGGTCCGACCTCTAGAATTGATACAGCAGGTATCCGGTGAAAATCCCAGCGAAGTTAAAAAGCACACCAAGTGCGAGAGTGAGAGTTCTTAGACTCAGAATTAACGAGGATTAGTAGATCTTCCGAAGAGAAGGAACGGACGAGCCTTGGTCCGAATGAACTTTGTTTTGTAGTCACGACTGACTGTAATGTTTAGAGACTTTTGTTTGTTTCAGTTACACTTGGAGTCAAGAGGTCATTAATTTATAAGCGATTGACTCACGAAAAATAATTAAATGCTGTAATTAACTTTCTTGTACATATTTTCATTAGAATTAATATTGGTATGCAATAAATTCTATTTTCTAATTTATACGAGAAATTCTCTGTGCCAGCGATCCGATCTCGCTACCACTCACCATCTTTTATCGGGTCGGTATAGAGGAGTTACTACAAGATTTTGTATTTTGCCACTACCATATCTGTATTTTATGGAGTTTTTTCTTTTGCATTTGAATCTATATCTATACTATTATATACAGAGAGAACATCTGACTGACTGGGCGACTTATCAACGCCCAGCTGAAACGACTAATGTTAGGATCACGGAATTTGGACAGTAGATTGCTGTTATGACCTAGGCAAGCAATAAGAAAGGATTTTTGAAAGTCTCCCCCCCCCCACCCCTTCCCGAATGCGGTTAAAAGGGTAGTCGAACGTTTTACGTGATCTCGCAGTATCTCAGCAGCAGTTTTAGGTAGGAACATGAAATTCAAGATAACAAATCTACTAAAAATATGGTTAAACACGTATTTCAGCAATATTAGAAATTCAACCGCTAAGGGGGTTAAAGGGGGATCGAACGTTTTATGCCATTTCGAGATATCTCAACAGCAGTTTTAGGTAGGAGAATGAAATTTGGGATAACAAATCTACTAAAAAAATGGGTTAAACATGTATTTCAGCGATTTTAGAACTTCACCTACTAGGGAGGTTAAATGGAGGGTCGAACGTTTTAGGTCATTTCGCGATATCTCAGCAGCAGTTTTAGGTAGGAGAATGAAATTCGGGATAACAAATCTGCTAAAAAAATAGTGAAACACATACTTCAGCGATTTTAGAAATTCACCAATCGGTTTAAACATCGGATATGAACCCGATTATGGAAGATTAGACGAATAAGACAACTATTGCTGATTTATTATTAGATATTTTGCTTAAAACATTTTTAAAGGAAAATATATTGTAGTCGACACATTGTCCACCCACGCGAAGCTGGCACAGGCAGCTAGTAATAAAAATAAATAACAGAATTTTAGAGAAAATTAAAATTGAGGATTAATTGTCAAAGATATTCTCAAATTTATACTTTTTGACGTATTCACGAAATCTCTTTGGTGGGGATATTCCGTAAAAATACGGAAGTTGAACTGGCAACCTACGGAATTTTATTAACAGTAAAAGTAATCGCATCTATTAAGATTCTCTTTTTATTTTTATTTTATGGTAGCATAAAAGAAAGCTGAATTGTTTTTATACTTCCCCTATCATCTTTACCGCGTGATTTCTTTAGAGGACATTGGGCAGGATTAAATTGATTTTTCAAGACAGAGAGCCGCGTGTTTCTCTAGAGAATTCTCAATTATTCAGTTCACGGTCAGCCATCGGACTAAAAATATTGTATGTTTCATTACTAACCTTTCTTTATTTAAAGAGAATGACAACTCAGGAATTATCCTCAAAAGAAAGGCCGGAATCGGAAGTAGCTGAAATCATAAATGATGTGAAAGAAAAATAAAGTAGGATTTTCTCTTATACTGGGTTTTTTCTATTTAGGCTCGCATATCCAAAATATAATGTGTATTACATATTATATCAGGGGTGTCAAACTGTGTCCCGCAGGATACTACTAATTTTTAAGAATTATCTATTATTTAATTTCAGAAATTCCGTGGTTAAATAAAGCCGTAATTATTATTAAAAATAATTGGTTTCCTGCAGGCCATTTTTTGACATACCTGCATTATACGCTATAGTTATATCCAATAACATAAGTTGCGTTCTGTAAAAACTATGAGTAGAATAATTTTTTTTAAAAATCAAGAAATAAACGTATTTCTAAAAATACCGTATTCTTTGTTAACATCTCGGGGTGAACAAATGGTGTAATGAGAAATTGTTTCTGGAGCTGTTTTACACAAAAGATAGCTTACCGGAAGAATATTCACTACTATCCAATAAAAGCACTGCCGTTATATTGTATACTAACTCGTTTTGAAATTAAACAATACTATCTACAAAAACACCTTTAAACATGAGAGGTCGTACCATTCGCTAGAATTATTTTATTATTATTATTATTATATTTATGCCCACACATAGCGTTTGGACGAATGCTCCAATTTTCATAATTTTTTTTGTTGTTATTGTTTGAAAGGGGTCTTTTGGGTGGTGGTTCTATATAACTTCATCATAATCAAAAAATGGTATTTTTTCTGTTTTTTTCCCTTTATTTTTTTAGGCTCTAACACTTTTAGAAATCTGCCAATCACCGCAAAATTTGAATATATTCTTATGGTATACAGTTACTACTGTACGTTAAAAAAAAGTCATGGTTCTGTTTTACATCTACAAACATTTTAATGTATGAACTTTTACTGCGCATCCGGCATAAGGAATTTTGGCAACTATTTGATCTAAAAATTAATGTGGAATGAATAACAATGAAAGATTGGCTCACAAAACACTCTTTTGTGCCAAACCACTCCTCTAAAACTCGCCAACTTGGCGTACAGTAAGTAAATAAATGAAAGCTACGAATAAAAAACAATAACTTAAATTCGGTAGTTACATATATTTTTAATTACGTATTCAGTAAGATGACAAACTAAATTTTGATACATTTATTCCGCCTCTTATTCTTTATTTATTCAGTTAACTTATTTTTAATTTAAACCTTCATTTATTAGTCTATATTTTATTGGATCGAGTTAGTCAAAGGCAGTTTTCTCATTCTCCTGAGAAAAGCAAAGGGATTTTGATAATAAAATTGTTTCGCCTTTAAATAAAGATACTATATCGGAAATTAATATACTAAATTGAAGCGTAAATCTAACATATATCAATACCAATCTTGAAGATGAAATTGAACATTTAATAATATCACTTACACATATACGAATGGCACACTTATAAAATACTATTATTCATATTGCCGTACATAAACTGCAATTCTATATTATTATAAATAAACAGATTTAGATATACTAATAGCATTAATTAGTATTTGAATAATAACAAGAAGGAAACTTATGCGTCAAGCATAGATTATGAAATACTTTTCAATATATTTCAATATATAATACTGTAACAAAACTTTACCGTTTAATAACTCTTAAAAGATTATATCTAAGTAAACAATTTGGAAAATGCAATAACACATTTGAAAACTCAATTTCAGCAATTACCATCTATAGTCAGAAAACTATTCGAATTATTTTGTGATGCCTTCTGTATAATCTATAGATTTGTATATATACCACATAGTATGCTGAAATTCAGTTTAATTAGGAAACGCGTAGCACAGTTGAAAATTCCCTTTCAGCAATTTCCGTCAATAAACGAAAATGTATGCGAATTGTTTTGTGCAGCAATTTATACTATCTATAGAATTTATACACACCAAGTAATATGCTAAAAATTAGTTAAGGGTGTACTCAAATCCAAACTGCTTATTTCGAGACTTATTTTAAAATTCATTTTTGCTCTAAAATGTATCCAATTGGCAGGTGCTCTTATTCAGAAACTTTATAATGTCCGTAATGGTCGAATTTTTAATAAAGGCAGAATATATTTCAAAAATTGCTGTCAAAGTGGACATTTTGAACCGAATTTCCCGAAGCGATAGCACTGGAAACAAAAGAAAAGTAACGTACTGTGACAATAATTGTTTGTAAATCAATTTCTAATTAATTGAACGAAAAATAAAAACACAAGTCACTTATAAATCTCTTCATGAACCACGTTGCCAAGTTTCATATTTTTACTTTTAAAATGTGTCAGAAAATTTTGAGTTGTTGAGTGTGGAAAAATATTTTTTTTAATACCGCCTTAAATTTAAAAACGCATATAACAACTCAAAATGCACTTCCAACAATTATCGCTCATAGACAGTACTGTAACCGAATATTTTGTGTCTCCTTGTAAACGAACGACGTATGCTATGCCCACTGTACTCTATAGTAAGCATTTTGCACTTTACCTCAGCGATATACATCAATTTCAATATGTTTGGAATAGTGTAATGTTATTAAAATGCACTTCAAACGATTTTTCGGAATAGACTATAATGCAACGGAATTCTTTTGAGTGTGCCTGTAAACGAACTATAAATCCTTACACACTTCATTGTCAATAGCAAACATGCCTTAGCAAATCTCAATAACATACATCCATTACAGGGCAATCTGAGTACATTTATGCGACTTAGAACACGGACAGGTATAAAGTCTGCCAGACAAACGGAATCATTAACAATTTTCAACTATGCTGGACAGTGTTAAAAATGAATAAAAAAGCTTTTTACCAATCTATATTTTATTTTTCATAATAACGCAATTTTCGCGCTTCCTGTTTTTTTTTTTTTAAGAATTCTAGAATAAAAGAATCCACATAATTTGCATGGGAATGTTGTGGCTTCAGAACTTTTCTTACTTGGGTTAGTTTTCGCTCAAATGTATATATATTTTTTTCAAATAAGAGGCCCTAAACATTTATTTATGCCAAAATTTTGCCTTGGCAAAGATACTTCTTATGCATAATTTGTAAAATACTGCATCTGTAAGTTGATGCTATACAGGGTCTGACAAAAAAACTGAAACGAGCTTTATTTTTTTTTATCTGTTGGAGAATACAGGTAAATGTAAATTGCAAAAATGTTCAAAATAAGGTAGGAATTAAGATTATGTTGGTGGAATAGTCCTGTCATTAATTTTTTAAATGTTGCACTTTTATAATTTTTATACGATCAATGTGTCCTATAGGTTATAGTTAAAAACATTTTCTTCCCCATATGCTGTGAAGGTAAAGTGGAATAGGATTGTTCTATTCTTCTACGAACAAAATGTACCAAATTATGATATAGGGTTATACCCCCATTAACTGACACTTTAAGGATTCTTTCTTGTTCCAATCACTATTACAAAGTTTTAAATCTATTTTATACATACCTTTGTTTTTGAAAGGATAGTATAAATATATTAAAGAAATATTATTGGCAAAATTTAGAAAAATTATACATTTTATTATTAAAAATTATTTTTTTTCAAAAACAAGTAAATTTATAATTCCTTTGGTAGGTTAATACTTGATTTTAGCAATAAGTATCAATGGTGAAAATCTATGGACTTCATGCGATGCGTTACTGTACACTGCAGTTGGGATTCACAAATTGTTCAGTTCTGAGCAAATCCAATTTTGCACAGAAGAAGCAAGTTTCGGCGACGCGATTTGCAGAATGGTACATTTTTTGCACCTGAGATCATGGAACTACAAACAGTTTATTCTTAGTTCCATGCCTAAGATAGCATTAAAAGTAGCGCGGTTCTGACTATTAACTACTGATTTTTTTTTTTTTATCGTTGTAATTTTTTTATCTTTCATTTATTTTATTTTTTTTATCGCTACATTGTTCCAGATATAGCGTGCTACACTACAAACTACTGTAAAAAGTAGAGATCACTATTGTTTCGCTACTTGTAGTGTGTTACTTCCGACCCGTGGGTTCAAGTTTTTCTTGCTCTTTCTTTTCATGTTCAAGCTTTTGTTTCTAATTTTGTTCTTCCTTCTTCTTTTTTCTGTTTACAATATTTTATGTATGATATGCTACAGATGCATTTGTCTTTTTTCAGATTTTAAATTATTAGTAATACAGATATCCAATAACTGACATTTATGAACCAGTAACTGACAAGTGGTGTCAGACACTGGTAAAACAATTTAAATTTTAATGATGTTTACTACGAGATAAATTTAATTTATTATTATGCATTTTTAAACAGTTTAAATAATAGATTTCAATTTCATTTATTATAGCCAGTAATTGACATGTGGTGTCAGACATTGGTAAAACAATTTAAATTTTAATGATGTTTACTACAAAAATTTAATTTATTATTATGAATTTTTAAACAGTTTAAATAATAGATTTCAACTTTATTTATTATAGCCAATAACTGACACCTCTGCCAGAGACTGGTGAAATGAAATTCCAAGAATCAATAAATGGCACCCCCCCCCCCCCATTAAGCTAAATTAAATAACTATAAACTCTAATGTATCATATGTATCTTTAAAATAATTTCTACAAGTATAACTTAAAGAAAAAAGTTTAGGATGGTTGCATTACAAATAGATTAAAAAACACTTCCTTAATTTTAGAAATAAGATTGTTGCTTCAAAATGTCACTTTTTGTATTCTCAATAGCTCCTTCCTCATTGTTCTTGTCCCTCTAGTGGTGAGTAAATTGACTCCAAAATAAAAATAAGTGTCTAATTTATCACTTGTTGACATTACTTTGTAAAATTTTACAATAAAATGCTTATTTGAGTTGGATTTATACTCAAGTGTCAATAACTGGAAATTTCCCCCTACTGTGATTTTTTTTTTTTTTTTTTTTTTTTTTAGGTTTTTGGCACTAAAAACGCTATTTTACTGGTTTTAGCCAGAAAACTTCGGAAAATTCCGAAATTTCATAGATTTCAAAGTATTATATCTCAGCAACTTTTGGTCGGAGAAAAATAGAATTTCGTATGATTTCACTTGTCAGAGCATGGATAATTTTTTTTATCTAAATCATTCCGGATTAGAGCTGTTTTACCGGATGCGGTGGGCGTAAGTAATGACATTTAGGAGTGTACATTTATAGACAAACCTTTATTACAATAGTGAAAAAAAAAGAAACAACTTTCCACAGATGTTCTTATCCAATACAAAACTATCGATGTATCGCCAAGTACAAATAGAAGTAAACGTTACATTATACCACACCCTGTATTATAGAATCCAAATACGATCCAGGTAATGTTTCATCACTTATCATAGGAAGCGCAATTTTCCAAAAAACTAACTTTAAAAAGGTAAATTGGGTGAGCAATCCTGAAAAAACACACATGAAACTTAAAAATGGGAGGTATACATACAAATGTAAAAAATGTATACTATAAAGCATCTGAGTACTTGTTTCAAAAGGTTTTTTAAATCGAATTTTAAAGGGTTAAATCGCGAAAAACGCTCGAAAATCACGATTTAGAAAATTCACATTTGCCATGAAATGAAGTTTAATGATGCAGTGGCTTGCTAAGAATGTTCTCTTTCTTAAATTTTGAATTTTTTTAAATCGAAAAAAGAAGAAAAATCCACTTTTTGTTGCTTCAATGTGAGACACAAATTTATCAACTTTTTCTGATCAACGGCAGTTATTTTCTGAGAAATAAATACTAATAATATAACTACAATAACTATAATAATGAAGGAATATTATTGAAAACTGTGTCAAAATTGTTTCATACTTTGCCGTTTCTAAGAAAAGAAAAGAAAAAAAAGCAAGTTAAATATGCTCTGTGTTTTCAAAATTTTCAATTTTTAACATTTCATTTTTAGAGGTTTTTCTGGCGCATACGTTTATACTTTATAATATAAATGTTAGATATTTTCATTTTCAAATTTGATAAGGAAATATTTTGCTTTTGGTCAACCTAAAATTTAGGTTTTATGACAATATCCAGACATTTTAGCAACACTTGGAAAGAATTTGGCCAAAATTTTAAACAACTTATTTCTGTTATCCTGACAGAGTAATTACAATTTAAATTTGAATATTATTTCAACTCTACTTACCTTAATTTTAACGCATATGGAATCAAAAGTGAATGAAAATTACCTTATTTTTCCTCTGTCATCAATAAATGTTTGGTATGATGGATAAAAATGTGCATGTGCAACATTAATTTCCCCACGGAAAGCTCCCCCTTTTTTTTCCTTTCATATTAAAACCGTAATGTTAATATTAGAAAACTCTTCTATTTGACATTGAAAATTTACAGGGTTAGGAACTGAATAAATATAAACATTTTAACCGGTGAAAATTACATGATGTTAAAGAAAAAAAAAATGTTATTTCAATTACACGTTAGATTTTTATAAAATGTAGTAAAATGGTTTCGTTAAAATTTGAAAAGAAAGTGCTTGTAAACAATTTCATTTTCCCTATTATAATAAGAATTTTGAGATTGAAGAAAAATGACTCATTTTTGCAAAGTCAAAATGCTTCCAAATTCATGTAATGCCCGTTTTCTTTCAAAAATGACTCAATTTCGACGACGGCTTTTGGCATTTAGCCCATTTAATTGTTTATTCGTGGAAATCAGATCAATTTATCTTCGTGATGTGAGACTTGAATTTTATTCTGAATGGAAAATAAAAGTGAAAAGTGTATCTGTTTTAAGCAAACATTGTAATATGTTTCACTTTTATTGATGAAAATTGCCGATATGCTTTTGCACACGTAATTCTCGTCGATGGAAGCGTTGCGTCTTTCTATGTTCAGAGTTGATAAGTATTTTTTTTTCTTTTCATTGTTGACTATGCGAAGAACGGGTATACTGCAAGTGAAATATAAAAATCTGAAATCTGGGGAGTTGTGACATTTTATTTATCAAGGAAAATACACACACGCAAACATATGAAGTCCAGTTTAGCACATAAGGAGATGAAATGAAATGAAATATGCATAACTGGAATAATAGTAGAGTAAAATCTGTTAAAGCAAAACAAGTGTATAACGAAAAACCACTTTAAACAACATAAGAAAAAAAATGTATTCACGGCGAAAAGAATAAATAGAGAGACCTATACTATTTTTTCCGAAATTAATGCACAGAGGTACGAGAGATACCATTCATAAGATAATTGGGTCTACTTTCTGAACATGAATACAATTTTAGGTAGATTTCGTAAGAAATACTACCTATTACATTCTCCCCTAAGTTGGAATTTCTGAAAAATTTTTGCAGATCTACGCCGATCATGACTCTCAGAACCCAAAACCACCCCCAGTTCAAAACTTTATCTAATCTATCCATATCACTTTTTTATGGACACGATAACTTCAATAATTCTGTACAAATCTCTTCCAAACTGATACATAAAATCAAGGGGCATAAAATCTCGGTTAAGTTCGTTAATGGACAAAATGGAACCAGGGGGGGGGAGGCTTTTTGTGAAAACAGAAAAAAACCCATAACTTCTTAGTTATGATACGAATCGAATCCGTTTAAAGTTATTATTACTCCTAGCAAAAGGGCCGAAAAATTATGTATGACAGATTTTTGATATAATTAAAATTGGCTTCAAGGGGGGGGGGGGGATAGGGGTTTTAGAAGGAAAAAAATCATAACTTCGTCAATTCACAAGATATCAATTCCGCTTAAATTTATTATAAATTCCTCTTAATATTATCTACAACTTTTATATTGACAAGTTTTTTATAGGACCAACCCTTACAGCAAAAAATAAATAAATAAATAAATAAATAAAAACAAAAAATTCCCTGCCGGCTCCGCCTACAGATACATTTAAATTTCGAAGTGGGCGGTCCCAACTGCCGCATCATGGCAAAAAGGTCATTTCTTCTGCAATTCCCAATAAATAGGTGCTCCACGGTCTGCGTCTTCGAAATCTACCTGTACCTGTAGGCCGAGCCGTCAGGGATTTTTTGAAATATGTCCACATATTAAAAATTATACTACCTTTGATTTCTTTAAGTGGTAACACTAACTTTTGACACCTTTTTAGAGTTCCTTGGGTCAAAGAAGCCAAGAAAAAGATAGAGTTTATATACTTTTTCTAAAATCTTCATAGAGTTATAAGATATCAAAATTTGACTATGTTAATATTAAATCAACGTGACAAACTTTAATTCATATCTTCCCAAAAAATTGTCCGATTGAATTTTTTATTTTTTAATGAGCTACAATGAACAGATTTAAACAAATTCCAGGCACTTTGTTTATTCAAAAACATGTTTTTAATCACAAAAATTATTAATAAAAGAATATTAAAAAATATGAATTATGAACTACATTAATATTTAAGTAAAACGTATCACAATCGTCAAAACGCAAACATATGTGTGTGTATGTTGTGTAAGTGTATATGTGTGTGTAAGTTTACAGCTCATTCCTATCATTTTTTTTTTCAGATATCTAGAAATTTTTATTTTCAATGTTCTAAGTGGACCGTCTATTTTTGTTAAAGGACCCACAGAAAATAAAGTTTTACACGCTTACTGGAAATATATTTAGAACTCTCTGTGGTTGTTGAACACTGAACAGTTAGGCATTTCATATAGGCTTCCTAGTTGACGCAAACTTTACGCTTTGTTTAGGAAAAGTCGCAGTATAACTAAATTTCAGTCATATTTAAAATATAAAATTTCTGTATTTTTTTCCGGTAATTATTTGCCTATTTTCTGTACTTTTTCTTGTAAGATCTTAGTTTTATTTTCCAAAATTTATGGATAAACTCCTAAGACATTTTCTTTCATAACTCTATGAAGATTGAAGAAAACAGGTATAAACTATATCTTTTCTGAACTGATCCAAGGGACTCAAATATGGCGTCAAAAATGGGTGTTACAGTTTTATATAATTTTTAATATAGAGACTGTCCTAACGCAAAAACTGTATTCATATTCCGAAAGAGATACAATTTCCAGTCGAATGGTATATCTCGCATCTCTCTGCGATAAAATAGTAAAAGGTGATCTTTCTTTCTTTTCCTCTTTTGGACGATTATACCTGTTGAGACGAAATCTGTCTAAAACGAAATTTTCTTTCGTTTCTTGCGATCTTAGCAGATTTTACTGTAATCTGTTTCATAAACTTTTATTGGAAAAGCTGTAAAAATACATGTGTATTTACTTTATATTTTGAATTTCAATACATGAATTTAAATTGGAGGGATGCCTAAACATGGACATTTTTGCCAATGACTCAAACGTCATATCTCAATAAAAATGACGAAGCACACTGGCTATTTTGTTTTGAGAAAATTGTATTATTCTGCTCTATTTTTCAGTGAAATAAATTATTACCAGGCATTATTCCAAATTGTTCTGTGAAGAATTTAATTCCTATTTTCATATTATTTTTACAACGTAGCCAAACTTTATAAAGAATACATTTGATATATTATGAGCTACAGAATCTAAACCAGTTTTAATTTTAATAAAAAGTAGATGTATATGGATTTAGAATTGCTGAATGACTTTTAAAAAAATTACAAACTACGTGATTTGATAACCGAAAACTTATTCATGAAATACTCATAAAAATATTAAAGTGATAACCTCATTATTCTGTGTTGTATGCTAAAATTAATGCAAAGTTCCGACTTAAAGATAAATACGTTTTGATCTCAGATTATGGCATAGATAATCATACACTAGTGTGCAAAACTTAAACAACAAACACAAAATGCTAATTTCTAAACACGTGAGTACTCAAAAGGAAATTCTGTAAACAGCAAGTGTAGAAAATAGATACTACCCTAACAGCACAGACAGTCGAGGTGAAGTCTTCTTGACATCACAAATGGTCACAATTGTCACAGTCACTACAATGAACAGAAATGTGATATATTTCATTCGTCTCATTTTTACTCTCATTTGGTCACTCCACTGAACAGTCACCATGACTGCTGCTTTTTGACGAGTCACCAAGTGACTTTACAATGAAGTCATCTTGTGACTCTCATGTGACTGTCATTTTGACACTCTATTGTAAAGTCATCATGATAGCTGTTCTGTGACGAGTTCCCAAGTGACAGAAAATGAAATCATCTGGTGAATTTTCACAAAGAAGTGCAATGATGAATTCACAATAGAGTGTCGATCACCGGAAAGTCACCATGCGCCTTCATTGTGACATTATTTGGCGACTCATCACAATGCAATGCTTACACTGACTTCAAAGTTCAGTCTTCAACTGACAGTGACTTGAGAATCACAAGGTGACTTCATTGTAATGTCACCTGGTGACCCATCACAAAGCGACAGTCACAGTGACTTTTCACTGTTAACAATCATTTGAGAGTAATAATGAGACAGTGAAATATCTCATATTTTGATTCACCGTAGCGATTGTGACACTTCTAACCTTGTGTGACGTCAAGGGGACTTCACATCGACTGGCCGTGCTGTTAGGGTAGTACCTCTTTTCTACACTTGCTCTTTATAGAATTTCCTTTTGAGTACTCATGTGTTCAGAAATTAGCATTTTGTGTTTGTTGCTTAAGTTTTGCACACGAGTGTAGAATGTATCATAGATTATGTTATAGATAACGCATAGATTTTCCATAATGGCACAAATTGTATGTTGTTGGACCAATAACACAGGTTTGCCATTTAAAAGTTGTTTGTAAAGTAAGTGATGTTTATTATAGTTTTTTGGATGCTGATTATTGGAAAAATAATGAAAACATTCCAGCTCAGTTTCATCATAAATCAGTCTATTTTTTTTCATATTTAGTTACATTTAGGAGTAAGAAAACATTGTTTATATGAGTTTGGTAAACATAAATATTGACTTAATAGGAAATTGGTTCACTAAAATACTAACCAGAAAAGACGAAACTGTTGTACGCTCAGAATATTTCTTTGAACTGCTGAACTTCATATTATACGTTTTGAAATGGGAGGGGTTGAGAGGAAGTTACTCTACAATTTTGTAACCTTTCACATATACTAGTTTGTTATTTAATAATTACTAAAACTAGGATATAAATGTAATTTGTACAGATTTAAAAATTAATAAGATTAAAATAAAATGTCACAATGTTGTTATTCCGATTATTTCCTTCAAAATATGCAATTTCTCTTATGAAAAAAACCTTACGTGATAGAAAAAAATAGATTTAATTCCTGGAATCAGCATTGAAAATAACATTAAAAACTATCATCAAAATTAAAACAATTTTCCAAAAGACCTATTTATTTATTTATTTTATTTATTTTTATTTTTTATTTATTTGTTTGTTTTTGCAGACCAGTGAATCTATTTCAATAACGTAATGGAATTCCTTCAGAATAAATGCAGGTCAACGAAAAACAACTATTTTATTGCCTAATAGACGTAGAGAAAAACGAAATTAGCCATTATTTACATTAACAATGTAGAATAGTAATTTAATAATTTAAGTATTTTGGAATTAATATTGGAAAACATATTTATTGTAACCTAAGACAATTTTAACAGAAATTAATTTCTAGAAGCTTTTAAATATAGGAAGCCAAAATTACAGTTCATTCCGGCAAGTAGTTTTTGAATTATGTTTAAAAAACGACCCGAGTTGCAGTTTGTTTCGCAACTATTAAAAAGCAATTTAACATTAGGAGTTCCAAACTTTGCACCTTCAGAATTCTTAAACTACTTCACCGAATAACTTCCCGTTTAGAATTCAAAGATAAAATTTACTGTAGAATCCAAATATGGTTTCAAAGTTGGGTGTTCGTATAGACAATTTCAGATTTTTTTTTTACAATTTCAATATGTAGACGACCCCTTAAGCTTATTTTTGTAACATAACATTTTAAGACGATATAATTCCCAATCGAATGGCTAATTTCGTTTTTCTCTGAGCCTATTTAAAGATAAAATAGAAAGAGGGAAGTCTTATTTTTCTGACTCACTGTTCATAAGCATCATTTAGCAGATTTCAGCATTAGATAGAAAATAACCAGCTGTAATAGATTATCCATTTCGAATATTCATAGCAGATCTTTGATCTAGTTTAGAGAATTTATCTTCTATAAAGAAAACCGTAGATTTCATTTGAATATCATATTGAATTTTGGGGGGATTTAGAAGTATTTCAAACGCTATAGAATTTTATATACGGCTTCAATCCTGATTTTATAGGATCTCAAGTAATGTGCAGACATTTATTAGTGAACACTGAAACTGTATGTCAACAGCTCTATTATTTTGAATTTATAAATAATAGAATGGAATATACATAAGTTGCATTAAAATTATTTGCGAACAGTTGACATTATTTGAAATGTCATCATATTTGACGGGTTTACGCCTAGTAATGTGAAATGCAATTCAAACAAAAACAGACCCTGCAAACGATTTCAAATATTTTCCAATATTACAAACTATTACATACTACATTTAATATATTTTATTCCTAATACTTTTTGCATTTGTAAGCGAAAATTGTTGAACATGAAGGGATCGTTTTCAATTGAGAACTCTCGAAATGTTATTTAAATAATATTTAAATTGTTTTGGGTTTGAAAAAATATTACGTTAATAAAATTCTCTCGTAGCATTCTCCAATCATTAATCCATACGCAATAATCCACGATTTTGTATGCATAGATTTTGTAAGAGCACGAGTCAATTTAGACTTGCAAATATCAGCAATTCTGATTTGTTACCTGAACTATCGAATTTAATTTTAAATGATATTCTGATCTCTGATGCGTTTTTTACTTTTTAGAATGATTTTAATAATTCTTCCCTAGTTTTATCTCCGAAATATCTTTCTTAAAAAGAGGTAGTTTTATTGTCTCATTATTTTAACGAATGTCTGAACAGCATTTTGAAAATTCATTAAAAAAAAAAATCTACGTGAAGTGTCATGTATAACATTCTACATATAGAATATTATATTTTTCATTTCTCATTTTATAAATTTTAACACTAGTTTACCCAAAGATGATATTTATGTTAAAAGTTAAACTTAATCTGTAATCCCCTATTCTAATTCCAACATGTTTTATGCTTAGCATTCTTTCTATAGGATAATAAAGGCAATTAAAATTGATATAATTTTTTATAGACTTTTATTTTCAAACTTTAAGCTTTTTCTTTCCAACTGTAAATATACATTCTAATTTGAGGTACGTGATTGCTGATATATTTTTTAATCTGTTTTAGTTATTATACAGAAGTTAAAAAAGTAATTGTTTGTTTCTAAGATAGACAATAACACGGTAAAATAAAACAAGAATTCATTCAATGTATGTAGGATGCGTCAAAAGTCTTTGGACAATTTCTCGTTTTCGAAACAAAAAAGAAAAGGAATTATCTGACTTCATCAGTAAAAAATAGATCAGGAGGGCTAACTATTAAGCTATATCTGGAGTTGGAGTATGGCGTCCACTTTAAAATCCGCCATATTGCGGGAAAACCAAAACTTTCAAATATGAAGAGTGATATGCTGCATATCCTATAGCATCATCACGTGCTCAGATCCCAATCAGATTTTCCATATATGGAAAAGTTTAGGAATTATGAACGCCGAACGTTAGCAAACTCATTCTTTACGAATTTTTATGTAAATGATTAACATAACCATCAGGACCGTGATAGTAAACCTCAGTGGACGGATCCATCAAAAGTGTTTGGTAGCGATAAGTTAATGGGTGTGGTTTGGCATATGGAGCATTTAGACCATCATTATTATCCGACTCTGCTCTCTTTTCTGAACAATGCCTGAAAATGTTTCAAGAAGTTTTTTTTTCCCTGCTTACTGTGTAACAATTTCCTTAGGCCCATACATGATTTTCAAATCAAGAAATCAAGACTAACAAATATGAAAAAAAAATATTTTCCTAAATAGAGATATCCAAATACACGATTTCAAAAACTTGGCTAAAAATCTAAAGTTCACGCAAAAGATGGCTTGATACAGTAATCTTACACAGCCACTTAACGAAGCGCTATAGTACACAATACTATAATTTCGATACTCACTAACGCGACTCCGACAATAAATTTTATTTTAACTGCTAAAGTCTCAACGTTTTAACAAACGAAGCACAGCTCCCTTCGGCGCAAATGTCTAATTGAGACACGATGAAAAACCCATAACACGACCAAATCTTCACATTTTGTAGTAAATAAACACAACCACATCTAAATATCATTAAAATCATACTTCGCAAACGACTAAGAGCAGTCTAATTTCTCTGAGCACATTTACAACATAAGAAAGTTAAAGGTTTCGAAAGAATACATTCGATTAACCACACATACCGTGTCAGATTATAAAGACTGGACGTTCGCATTACAGAGTAAACTTTCGTAGGGTACCTTTATAATTACCGACACATAAAGTACGGGGAAATGCAAAAATGGGGCGGTAACCCCTCCCCCTCCCCCTCCACAAAAAAATAAATAAATTGAAATTATGTGCAATGACCCAGATATTCTTAACCTCTCTTCTTCCGACGACCCCTTTACCATTCAAAAGAAGGCCACAGATCCCCCTCCCTCCCCAACATGAATTAATAAACTTAATTTGAATTTAAATCTATCTGCAATGAACTTTTAATCATCAGCATTGTTTTAGAAAATATTTGCTGTTTAGGACTTGTCATTTGAGCTACTATATGCATTCCCCAAGTAGTAACACAGTCACAACCAAGTACGTATGGGCGATCTAGTGAGTATTCACATATGGATAATTATAAGTGTTTATTAACATTTTCCAACAAAGTTTTAAAGTGTTTATGAATTCGGTTTGCCCGTCTGACTATACTCTAACTCTCGTAAATATACTCGCATTACCATGTGATTTTTATATGTTATTGAGGTACGCTATAAATATTCGGTATTGAAAATGAAGTTTGTAGCATTTATAAGTTCGTTTGCAGGAACACACAGAAGACTTCCGTTGCATTATGGTTTATGAGGAAATTTTTGTTTAGGATGCATTTTATGATAGGTGTTACGATGTTTGAAACAAAATGAGATAGATATAAATCACTGAAATGGACTACAACATGTTTTCTTACTAGTATAGAATAAGTAGCATTTATAGTTCGTTTACAGCGACACACAAAAAATCCATTTACATTATAATTTATGGAGGGAAAGGGGCTGTGGTGCGTTTTAGTGATGCTATGATGCTTCTAACATAATGAAATTAAAAAGGCACACTAACATGCACTACATCCTGTTTTCTATAAATTATCTAGGGCATGCATATATGCATATACCATTTATTTACAGAGACGGTCAAAATAATTCGGTTACAAGGCTAATTATGATCGATAATTTCTGGAGGTACGCCTTTCAATGTGACATGAATTTTTAGTGTATTAAGTGAGCTGCACGGCAGAATTCGTACACATTACCACGCATATGGACAGCAATTGGTAAAGTTGGACTTTTAATGCGTTATATGTTTTTTAAATGGCTGATTTAGAAATTTCATTTCATTGTATGGAAAAATAATTTTTTTAAAATAATCTTTTGTTGTTGTTGGAAAGGTTTCATAATCTATATGTGATGCATGTTCGTTCTTGTTTTAGATTAGCAAGAATTGCAATAAATTATAATACTGTTTGACGGCTTCTATTTTTGATAACAACTACAATTAATACTGCTCTCATTTATAGCACACATTACAAAAGAAGAAAATGCAAAATTTAACTAAATCTTATTTAAAATAGATTTAGCTCAATTTTTATTATTCGTTCGCGTGTATCCCCCTGAAATCTCTAAATGTCCATGGACATGGCTTATGGGCTACAACGGGTTGGTACAATCTTCAAATAATAATATTACGCATGCAGTGGTAAATCAACATGCTAATTGCACGTATATTTGTTTCTTTAATAAGAAATAAATTCATAGATTTAATGTTAAAAATTTATCGGATATGTTTATTTAAAAATTTACTTCTATTTCCGATTAGTAATATTCGTCTTATTTAATCTAGCATTAAATAGAACGAATATTACTATTCAGAAATAGTAATCGATTTTGGAATTTAATAATAAATCTGCTAAATTGGCAACACTACTTAGATAATAAGACGATTTATTTTTCATCTTTTTATTTCAGTCTTGTATATTTTGGCGCCTATTGTATTATGGAAAATTTTAATGTTTAACTAGAAATCTCAGAAGCAATATTTCATCTTACATAATCAATATATATATATATTTCTTGAGTAAAAATCCACACATTAAGAGCCAAGTAATTTTGAAATCAAATGAAAAATCGATGAACTGTCAACCATTTCCGTAGTCTTATATTACTTTTTTGATCGAGGTTAATTAAAATTCAATTGAAAAACAATGACTAAACCACAGACAAAGTGACAGATGTTTAACTCGAGATTTCTTTCTAGAAAATTCTGAAAGCTTATCAGTTAAATACTTGAAGCCCTTTCGCAAAATTGTAATGATTGATTAATATACGTACATGAATTCGAAAAGTTTAAAAGACATTTTTTAAAAATCAGAAATTAGTTGAAAAATTGCCATTCAATTGTCATATTTTATAAAATGTTCGTAAAATAATGTAAAACTGACATATAACTGAATGTATATTAAATATGAATTAAAAAAAATTAATCGATCATTTTAATTAATTTTAATATAATGCATTCGCTCACAAAAGTGAACGGACACTTAGAAATTCAGAATTATCGTATAATTAAAATGTACTAAAAGATTTTTTTTTCTGTTATAATAAATTGCTCACATCTTCTTCTTTATATGTTATGTATTTTTTCTTTAATATAAAAATATTCTTAAAATTTCCAATTTATATGAAAAAGTTGTCGTCAAATAAGAAAAAACGTCTAACATAGACACAGAAATGAAATTCCTATTATAAGTAAAAGACAAGATGCGATTGACAATCGTCTGTTCATGTTATTTAAATAAATTTTGTTCAAAAGTAGAATATTTTACATTTTGTTGTTACAGATGCTTCTAAGAAAAAGCTATTTCTTTCGATTTTTCGAAAAATAATACTTTATTTGCATCTAGATAGAAGTAAACCTATGAAAAATGTTGCTAAAATGTTGAATTTAAAAGAATTTATAACCTTTGACATGATTAAATGACATCTAGTATATCACAGAGTTCAAAATCAAAGAATATTAGGAATATAATTAGGTTTGAACCTTGGATTTAATGACATTTTTATTAGAAATATTTTTTAAAATCTGAGATTAAATGTGTTCTTTCAACCTAGCTGAATTAACTCTGTGGAGCAAATTATCAACGAAAAATAATGGAAAACGGATGTAATGTATCGGGTATCTTGAAAGAATGGAACGACAAAAAACATTACATTTCTGAGAAAACTACAGTTCTTTTGTAAATTCCTAAATCAGAAAACTTTTGAATATTTCATTGTAAATAAACTTTTCTTAAAAGCAAATTTATTATGTTTGATTAATATATAAGGAGGATAAAAATTCAGAAAAGTCTAAAATAAAAACTACGAAAGCGCAATTTATTTCGGCAGTTGAGCATTAACATGGCATCGTTATATTGAGGCTAAATTGAGACAGATTGCGTTATTCTTCCAATATTTTCTAAATAAATAAATATTTATTTCATACAATGTTTAAGATATGTTATGAGAATAACTTTCGATTAAAAAAAATATTTCTAATGAAAATTTACTTTAATTTCGGAGTCAATTGTTTAGAGTTAAATTTTTGTCGCGGAAAAAAATGGGTAAAAATTTGCCGAAAATTCGCTTACAAAATTTTTAATTTCGAGAGGAAATTTTACCCGAAGAAAAAAAAACGCATATAACATTCAATTTTATTTATTGTAAGATCGTATACAGTAAAAGTTCGTATTACCCACATAAATAAATATTTTTAATATTGAGTGATAGTGCGGCATTAACAGGTATTTGTTAACGAGAATAACGATACGCATCTGTAAATCCATTAATATATCATTAACTTAGTAGTATTTAGTAAACATGAAATTACAAGAAAGAGATTTTTAACTGAAATCTAAAGTATGATTCCTTTATACTTTAATTATTTAACAGGATCTACTGATTGGTAGATAATTCATAAGAGTAGTAATTTTTCCTTCTGTGCGAAAATGTGTCAGGGATGGGACTTGAACGCAGAACCCTTGGCTTTAATTGCTAATGCTCTTCCAATTGAGCTATATGGACGACATCCCAGTCAACACAATATTCGCTGAGAGCAACCATTTGGTAATGCCATCTGGACTGTTATTTGAAACAGCACAGTACATTAAACCGCTGGTCCAACAAACTATGGATGAGTAATTACACTTTAATTATTTAACACAATCCACTGATTGGTAAATAATTCATACCAGTAGTAATTTTTCCATCTGAGCAAAAATGTGTCCATGCTGGGACTCGAACTTAGAACCTTTGGCTTTAATTGATAATGCTCTTTCAATAGAGTTATCTGGACGAAAAAGGCGATATTGTGTTGGTTGGGATGTCGTCCAAATAGCTCAATTGGAAGAGTATTGGCAAAAATTCTGGTTTCAAGTCCCAGTCTGGACACATTTTCGCTCAATTCATATGATCCCTTTATGTTGTCGATTTTGCATATTTGTTTAAAACTTGACAAACAATGATCAGAAGTGCACGAAAATGCAAAACTGTTCTAATTTCTGTATATTTTTTCCCTTATAGCCAAGCAACTTGGAGAGGAGTGCGAGGAAGACATCCAGTGCCAACTGCTCGAAAGGAATGCTACTTGTGAAGAGAAATTCTGTGCCTGCGACTCGGGATTCTATTTGCTTCACGACGTCAATGGCACCCTCTGCAACCCCGATAAATCTAGTGAGTTATTTCCAATTTCTCTTTCAATATTCTCTTTCAACCTTTTTTTAGGGTTTCGTTCATCTGACGAAACCCTATTCGTGTCACTGCTCTGCTCTGTCTGTCTGTCACAGAGTTCGTACTCGGAACCTGTAGAAGTTAGATACTTGAAATTGTGCATACTTATAGCTGAATACCTCCTGTCACAAGACAAATCATAAAATTTTTAAAAAGTCATATTATTTTAATTTAATGAATTAATTTAATGATATCCGACCATTTCTGGGATTTAGATTTTAAAACAGAACCTTAATTTCAGTCTTTTTCGCGTAGGCTAGGTGGTTCAGTGGTAGCGCGTTTCCCTTCTAACCCAAAGGTTCTGTGTTCTATTCCCGACTACGGAAGTTGAAATTTTCAATTTTTTCCCTCGGACTACATTTCATTGTCCGATGGATTTAATTAAAAGAACTTTCGTATTTTTTTGTCATTTTAAAGGTTTCTTTTTTTTAAGCTAAAATTAAATCATGTAATTGAATATGATTTTCAGATATACAAACATATGGTGTTACAATTGTCTAAAAAACAGTTTTTGAATATTTTTAATTTGACTGAAAAATAACTTCCTCATGTTATAATTTTATTATTAAATTTAATGGTGCTACCATCTATGTTCTTATTGATAAAGTGTATTGATAAATTATAAGGATTTAACAATTATAAATTAATGAATTGGATTTATTAGTTAAAGGATAAAGAAGAGAATATTAAACGAAACCCTTAGTGCGATCTTCGATCACACTTACCCACTTGTTTTATTTCGATTGACAAAATGAATATCAAATCTTTAATTTTCAATATCTTTTTAGATTCCAAAATAGTATTAAAATTTTGCAGTGGCTAAATAAATTTAATTGCAATTCTCTTTCTCCCTTTTTCTTTCTTATAAGTAGAAAGGGTACTTTTCTGTTATACGGACACGATTGTCGCCAAGCATACATTGACGTACATTTAATACATACATTTACATACATACATTTACATACATACATTTACATACATTTACATACATTATGCATTAGCAAACATTTTGGCATGGTGTCCGTATAACAGAAAAGTACCGAGAAAAGTTTTGGAATCGCGAAAATTTTCGTCTTCCTAGTTTTGACAGATTTACAAGTTTTTTAATGTCCTGATTACGATTTGGTTATTTTTGACTCGATGTCTTTCTGTCTGTGTGTTACACTAATTTTGTATGCGTGGTAAATTAAGAGCTAAATCCCATGAAATTTCATATTTAGTTGGACATTAGATTTTGGTGTATATCGCCCAAGAAATGGCGCTGCTATGCCATGCTTTTTACAATTTGTATGTGCATGATATATCAAGTCATCTATAGGACGTTATGGCGCTGAACTTATGTGAGATGCTTTTCTAGGAAAGCTATGCTGATTGAATTTTGGTTTTGATTATTCAACAGGAGGCGCTACAATGATATTTTTTTTTGTGCGATGAGCATTATAGATGTATTTCAGTTTTTATTGGGTAGAAATGTATCTAACTGTTTTATTTGAGTTCATTAGAATAAATATATAAAAACACCGGACAAAAAAAATAGACTCATGCAATAATTATAAACTAATATTTTACCAGTCCACCTTTTGCACAAAGAACAGCTACAATACGTCGCGGTAGTGAATGAAATATGTCTGTGGATAATGTTTACATTGTCATCAATTTTGCCGAAGATTTCTGAGTTTGCTAGGAGTCTATCATGCAACTTTATTTGGTGTTCTAGATACTTCCACAGATTTTCAATTGGTTTCAAATCAGAGGACTTTACTTACTCAGGAATAAGTATTCGGTAAAAATTGTATTATCCCTTTTCAATAGAAAAATGCAAAATAAATTATTTAAATATTCAATCAAATAATTGAGATCGCTGTTACTTTTATTATCGCTTTTATTCGGGTTGGGTTGGGTTGGGTTGATTATTGACGGCCAATTATCTACACTAGGGATATATGCTTTTATTCGGTGTTGCCAGATTGGGGAATTTTTTATTAAAAATATCTATCACTTTTTCTGACTAGTAGTCTTTATTTAATCACTTAATGCCTGTCATCAAATAAAGCGACGATTACTATTCTGAAATAGTGGACGATAATTATTTATATTTAAAACATTACGAAATTGACAACACTGCATTTATTCGTAATTTTTACGAAATTAATCGGGTTTTTTTTTCAAACTCTAGTAGTGGTGTTTCTTAAATATAACTCAAAACCTACTTAACGTACGCCTTTACCACAATTTTTTTAATGGAATTTTCTATTTAATATTTAAATAGTAGAAATTGCAGACGCCGCTTTTAATTGCAGGATTTCTAAAACTTTTCTGCATTTAACTAAGGCGAAAAATTATATTAAAAAATTCTAATAAAAGCGTACGAACCCTGTAATAATCAATTCTATTCATATTTTAATTCCATGATAACACATGATTTAAGCACATTGTTTAAAATAACACAGCCGTAGCCAATATTAAATTCAAGATAAATACTATTTAATAAAATCAATGCAAAGTTCACAAACATTAAAACGGGAAACAAATTTACAAATTCTCAGTTTCAGCTCTGAATGTTTTAAGTAGCGCTTTTTTCCCCATTTTCTCACTGAAATCATAATCGAATTACAAGAAAAGACCTTGTCGACATTAAAGTTTCTTGATCTAAGTTTGAGCATGTGCTCATAGTGATTACTGCAGACGAAAAAGGATCTCGTGATATTCAGATGTATCTCTAATCAAATGATGTATGTTTCTTGCTTAATTAAATAGATGGATGTAAGATATCCCTTTGCGAAATTACATTGAAATGTATACTTCAAAAGATTTTAGTTCCTAATCATTACATATAGCGAGATCAAACTTATATTGAAAATCTTTGAAAATGTTTTCTTTAAAGTCATGAGTAAATATCTGTCTATACCATTGTAATATAACTATAGTATTTCCAGTTTTCGTTAAAATGCATGTAATTACAAAACAGAGGATTATTTTGATAAAAATTATTAGTATAATTTGTAGTAGTAATAGTAAACAGTATTTATTGATCTTTGGTAATCTAATTTTAATAAATAATTTATTACTAAACTACAGCTGTTACGCGGTGACTTCGTTCACGTAACATTTAAAGAATAATCAATGCTTCAATTAGGCAAAAAAAATTCTCGCATGATTATTAAAAATTACAATTAGCCCTCTGTAGCATATTTTATAGTAGAAAATACTTCTCATGATCGCAGTTTGCATATTTGTGTTTTTTATATAAGATCATTTAAATTTCTTTCATGTGCTTGAAATTTCATACATTTTCTCTAAAATTTAGTGACTTCAAAAAACGTACTTCCTTTTATAAATAGCAGAAACAATTATTATTACCCAAGACTATATAAATTCACCTACTAAAGCCCTTTTCACTCTTGATCTCCTAAGCGATATTATTCATTTTGGGACTCGCTGACGTCATCACACAGAGCCAATGTTTTCTGTCCAATTTTGAAAGCAAAGTTGTATGATCCCCTTTTTTTTCTCAAAGGCAACTTTTATAGATCTTTTATTTTTCAGTTATTTGGATATGTTACAAATATGGCTCATGGTACAACTTGACACAGATACAGTACATCAATAACTATGAATACGCTTCACAGCGTTTACAAAGAAGTGGACTACCACGTAGTTGCTTCCACCCGAGGCTTCCACACATAAAACAATTATGAACTGCGCAAACAAAACTTTAAACATTCTTCTGTATTTTTAATTGTCTATTTATATTCATTATTTTTTTATTCCTATCTTTGTTAAGAAAGAGCTTATTACCATTGTAATCTGGGCAATCATTTTGACTCACCCTGTATATATATATATATATATATATATATATATATATATATATATATATACATGGTAGGCCAAAAGTTCTTTTACCATTTTAAAGTTAAAAATATATAAAATATATTTATAAAAATCAATTAAAAAAAGTAATTGGCGTTTGAGAATGCTATGTGACGGAAACACCTTTCATGATCGAATGGTAAAACACATAAAAAAAATTGTTCCAAAAATTTTCCATATATGGCGCTTTAACCTCAAATATGCAAAAAACATTAAAAACTCAAGATAAGCAACTGTAGATTGCTTTTTGTGCAATACATTACTACATTTCAACGTGTGGAATGAAATTGACTATTCTTTGGATGCGATTCACACACGTTGCACTATTGTAGTAGATTATATATACTAATATTATACAGAAATAAAGATTTTTTTTTTGTTGTTGTTGTTTGTTTGTAGGGGTAACCTCTGGAACTACTAAAGCGATTTCAAAAGTTATGGTGGCAAATTGATGGTGACAATCCCTGCTCCAACATAGGCTATATTTTATGTCGGTGCCGCTACCCCCACAGGGGTGCAAGAGCGAAAAACGTTCTAAATTTTCAATTTTTTTAATACTGAAGGAGCTAGAAACATGAAATTTGGCACGGTAGTTACTTACACTATATGGCCATTAATGACCGGCAACTTTCAATTTTAGACATTTTGTGGAATATTTAAAAATACGCTTGTCAGATTCTTCTGGAATTTTAGGATCCAAAAGAACAGGTTTGACTTCATATTTCTCATTGTTGATTTGATAAGGAGGACAGATAGGGGACCAAAAAAAAATTATACAAAAAAATAATACTTCGAATCACTCTGTAAAATAAAATGCACCATATGATCTATCGCTACAGAATATACATAGGCAGACATTGTACATTATGTGTATTCATTTGTGTAAGAATAGCATGTATAGAAATAGAAATATAGCGATTTTTTTAAAAAAATAAAAAAATTCTTGCATGTATTTTGCTTATAACATACAGGGTTTTTAACCAAATTTAACGCCATTTTCAGAAAAATGGACAAAATATAGTAGAAACAATATAGTGCAATTGAAATGTAAATATATTAAATATTTATGGAAATATGGGCAGTTGTATAAAATAATTTTTATCTGCGCATGCGCGAACGATAAAAATGAACTTTTTGCATAATTTAATAGTCAACTCTATGGAGCAACTTAAAAAAAAAAATCAGTCAAATATCGTAAAAATTCAGAGAGATATCGTCGTTAGAGTGAGCTGTTGTTTAGTTTCTCACTAAAGTTCGCTAAATGATAAGGGATTGTCCACAAATTGTCATGTTTAATTTTTATACTATATTTCATTTTTTATTGATACTTTAGTTCGCCTTGGAAAACTCTATTGCACCAGGTTATAATACTTTTGGAATGGATCCTATGATTTTGATAATTCTTTTTTTGTTCGAATAAGCTCGTTAGGGTAGTTTTTCAAAGAGAACTAAAGTATCATTAAAAATTGGAAAATAGTATGAAATAAAAAATGACCATTTGTGGAAAATCCCTTATCATTCAGCGAGTTTTAGTGAGAAACTAAAAAACAGCTCACTCTAACGCCGATATCTCTTTTAATTTTTACGATATTTGACTAATTTTTTTTAATAAGTTGCTCCATAGAGTTGACTATTAAATTATGCAAAAAGTTCCTTGTTATCGTTCGCGCATGCGCAGATAAAAATTATTTTATACAACTGCCCATATTTCCTTAAATATTTAATATATTTATATTCCAATTGCACTATATTGTTTCTACTACATTTTGTCAATTTTTCTGAAACTGGCGTTACATTTGGTTTAAAACTCTGTATGTTATAAGCAAAAAACATGCAAGAATTTTTTTAATTTTTTAAAAAAATCGCTATATTTCTATTTCTATACATGCTATTCTTACACAAATGAATACACATATTGTACAATGTCTGCCTATGTATATTCTGTAGCGATAGATCATTTGGTGCATTTTATTTTACAGAGTGATCCCAAGTATTATTTTTTTCTTACATTTTTTTTTGGCCCCCTATTTGTCCTCCTTATCAAATCAACAATGATAAATATGAAGTCAAACCTGTTCTTTTGGATCGTAAAATTCCAGACGAATATGACAAGTATATTTTTAAATATTCGACAAAATGTCTAAAATTGAAAGTTGCCGGTCATTAATGGCCATATAGTGTATAAGATGTAAAACTCTCTACGAACAAATTCTAAAAAAAATTCGAAATTTAAAAGGGTGAGATGAGCGAAAAGCGTTCTAAATACATTCTAAATTACAATTTCTATGGAATCTCTGGAACTACAGAACCGTTTTCAACAGTGATGGTGGCAAATTGATGGTGACAGTCCCTGCTCCAACATATGTTATATTTTATGTCTGTACCACTACTCCCAGGGGGATGCAGGAGCGAAAAACGTTCTAAAATTGCGATTTTTTTTATACTGAAGGAGCTAGAAACAGGAAATTTGGCATGGTAGTTACTTATAAGATGTAAATGCTCTCTAAGAACAAATTCTAAAAAAATTCAAAATTTAAAAGGGTGAAATGAGCGAAAAGCGTTCTAAAAATATTCTAAATTACAATTTCTATGGAATCTCTAGAACTACAGAACCATTTTCAAAAGTGATGGTGGCAAGTTGATGGTAACAGTCCCTGCTGTAACGTAGGCTATATTTTATGTCGGTGCCACTACCACAGGGGGGGAGGGGGTGCCAAAGCGAAAAACCTTCTAAAATTTCCATTTTTTTTATACTAAAGGAGCTAGAAACTTGAAATTTGGCATGATAGTACTTGTAAGATGTAAATGCTCTCTAAGAACAAATTCTAAAGAAATTCGAAATTTAAACAGGTGAGATGAATGAAAAACGGTCTAAAAATATTCTAAAATAGAATTTCTATGGAATCTCTGGAGCTACAGAACCATTTACAAAAGTGATGGTGGCAAATGGATGGTAAGAATCCCTTCTGTAACATAGGCTATGTTTTATATCGGTGCCACTACCACAGGGAGGAGCGGTGCAAGAGCGAAAAAGTTTTAAAATTTCGAATTTTTTTTATACTGAAGGAACTAGAAACATGAAATTTGGAATGGTAGTTACTTATAAGATGTAAATGTTCTCTAAGAACAAATTCTAAAAAAATTCGAAATTTAAAACTGTGAGATGAGCGAAAAGCGTTCTAAAAACATTCTAAATTACAATTTCTATGGAATCTCTGGAACTACCGAACCCTTATCAAAAGTTATTGTAGCAAATTGATGGACATAGGTTATATTGTATGTCGGTGCCACTACCACAGAGAGGTGCAAAAGCGAAAAATGTTCTAAAATTTAGTTTTTTTTTTTTTTTTTTTTTTTTTTTTTTTTTTATACTGAAGGAACTAGAAACTTGAAATTTGGTATGGTAGTTATTTATAAAATGTAAATGCTCTCTAAGAACAAATTCTAAAAAAAAAATCGATATTTAAAAGGGTGAGATGAGCGAAAAGTGGTCTAAATACATTCTAAATTACAATTTCTATGGAATCTCTGGAACTACAGAATCATTTTCAAAAATGATGGTAACAGTCCCTGCTGTAACATAGGCTATATATTATATCGGTGGCACTACCACAGGGAGGGGTGGGGGTGAAAGAGCGAAAAACGTTCTAAAATTTCGATTTTTTTTGTCGACATTAGTGTGGCTTAATTAGTAATTTCTGAATTATCTGTGGTAGTAAAATTTCCTCTAATGAAAATAGGCCAACGAATACCACTTGACATTTTTCAAGAATTACGCGAGAAAAGCCGCGGGTTTTGCTAGTACAGAATAAATGGTCTGTAACTACTTAAGATTTCTATGCTTTTTTTTCAGTTTTAAAGCTATGGGGAATTTTTTAACTAATTTTTTAACTTTTTTTTTTTTTTTTTTGAAAAACAAACTTCGATCACGAGAAATATTTCTATCTAAACCGCAATATCGTGCGTCCATTACTTTTATTCTTCTTCTTATTATTATTATTGTTATTATTATTATTATTATTGAATTTCAAATTGTATCTTCGCTAACCATGTATATCACCACAATTCAGTAATTCTTTTAAGTGCTTTTTTTTTCCTTTCGGCTACGGAATGTATTAAATTCCTCTTAAGCATAATCTTTTTAATACTTTTTCTCCGACAAAAAATTAATATGAATGAATATTTAAAATGACTCGCAAAGTTTTCGCACTCCCTACAAAAAATCAGCGACAAAAAATATATGTAAATAAATACGGCATCTTCCTCACCGATTGAAAAAAAGTGTGGTTATAAAATAATGTCTAAAGTTAGGAACCACAATTGCGTTTAACCCGCTCTAATTCTCAAAAAGCATTTTAATTCTAGTTTTTTTTTTTTTTTTTCGAATCGCTTAGAAATTTTTAAGTAATATTCTTGAAGATGAATTATTAATGTGTTGTTCTTATATTCTTTAACAAAAGCTGTGAAGAAAGAAATCTGATTTCTTAAAAAATATATATTAAAGCATTACCCCTTAAAAGGAAGATAGGATTATCTTGAGATTTCTTATATGATAAATTTCGCTCGATCGCCATATGTAGCTGTAGGATTATTCTTTTTATGACTTGAAAGTGCCTGAAAAATGTGCGTGCCAAGATGCCAAATGAAGATAAACAGCATGCTCTATTTTCTTTTGTTTATTAAAGCTGTTTGTAAAGTCTGTGCCAAACTAATGTCTTTGCAGACATATGCTACAAATTTATTTATTTTTTAAAAAAGGAATGAATTTTTTATTATTTTCTCCGAAGCTTTTCAAATATTTTTAAAAAGAATTTTATTTAAAAATTTTGTTTAAGATGCTTCACTGTATTTTTAACAGCAAATATTGTAATAAAAAGCTGCCTTATTGGCAGATTTCTTTAATCACCCGAGCAGTTAAGATAATGAAAAAATATTATTTTTATTTTAAACTATTATTTTAAAAGATAAACACATATGAATAGATATTAACAGATGACGCTAAAAATATCCCTATATGCCATAACATAAATACATTTACACAGCTGTATCTACACATTTCTATTGGTCTCATCTACGAATCTATTTCTACATTTACGCGTGTATTTTTACATTTTGGCTCATAGAACATCTGCATAAAGCATCTACGTAAATCTACACATTTGTACATCATATACATCTACACGCCTATATATATATATATATATATATACAGCTACACACCCATATAAATATATGTACAATTTATTCCAACATATACACATCTATACATCTACATCTACGCATTTACGCATCTATCCAAATATATCTATATATATATATTGCTACATGTACACATTTTATATCTACATCTATGCATCTTTATGTATTCATTACACTTTATAATATCTGTATCTACATTTGAACATCTACATCTACTCATCAACACACTTGAACATGTGTATCAACATCTGAACGTCTACATTCATGTGTAATCATCCACACATCTAAATATATACATCTTTATTTAAACATCTTCAGTTTTACATCTACATATACAATACCTACGCATGCACATCTACGTATCTCAAACTTTCATAAGCGATCGTAAACTGTTAAAAAGTCCCAATTCAACTCAAATTTAATAAATATACATTTAAAGCCTACAATCTTTTTTAAACAGAGTGCCCTATAATTTTATAAAACTATTTTTCAACAAACGAAAATAATAACATCTATGTCACTAAAAAAATGGGGTACATACCATGAAAACAATTAGTTTTATTTTATTAAACATAATTCGCAAAATTAAATTAAATTTGTTTTAACATCACAATAAAAATCTTTCAAAATGTTCCAGCAAATTATTTTATTTCGCTTAGATTGGTAATTTATGTTATAGTAACGGCGAATTGAGAAGGAGAAGATCGTTACTAGTGATGTAGTAAATATGCTTTCGCATCACCTGACATTTCCATAAACGAATGAATGAAGCGTCTGGCGCCTACTTTACGATCGAATTTTCGCAGATGTGTCCACTGATGGCACTCAAGCAATTACCGAGTCTTCACGAAAATTATTTTTGTACTTAGTTCCCTTATTAATATGATTATTATTATAAATCACACTGATTCATTGGCGAATCCAAGGAGGCATTTTTAGAAAGGTGACTTTAGTACCAGCCCCCCCCCCCCCCCCAAAAAAAAAAAAAAAAAAAAAAGAAAAGAAAAGAAAAGAAAGGAAGAAAAATATAAACAAAAACTCTTCTTGTCTATTAAATTTTATTGAATTTTTTTTTTTCGAATAAGAATTGACGTTTTCTTGTAAGCTTGTACAATGAATGCTGAAATATTTTTGTACGATCTTTCTTTTTTCTAGTAGTCAGAAACGATGAACTTTTGTTGTTGCTGAGTTGGAATACTAAATAGCATTTATAAAATATATACCTCATCTGTTTTACTTCCAATAGTGACTGAAGATGAGGTAGCAATACGCTAACACAGGGTTTCGCAAACTTTGATACATTTACATGTACCAGTAATGGTACCCTAGCCTTCTGATATATTAGTACCTAGTACGCGGAACTGTTATTCTGGATGGAAAGGAGTTAATAAGAGCTTTCAATTGAAGATCTCCACAATATCCTACTGAATAAATAAAGAAAAATGAAAACTTTTAAAAAAATCTTTTTGTTCGCTAAATAGATGAAAAAAAAATTATTAATCCTATTCTTGTACAATTTTATTGGTGAGAATACTTGGTGCAATTTTATTGGTGAGTACATATTGAATTTATGCGTAATATAAATGAATTGTATGAATGCCATATAGAAAATTCTAATGACTAGTTACTTGAAAACTGAACAGATTTTTTTTTTTATCAAAAACCTTTTTTTATCAAAGTTATTATGTAAACCTCTATTCAAAAAAACTTACGCACAAATTGCCGTGAATTGTTTCATTTTTTCCCAGTGGAAAAAAAGGAAAACCATCCCCCCTAAAAAAATCCACTATTCAGGAAAAATCAACACACACATACACACACCACCGAGGAGCCTCCGTGGCCGAGTGGTTAAGACACCATTCCACTAATCGTTTGAGAGCGTAGGAGTCAGGTCGGCGGGTTCGATTTCGCCAGCTCCATTGCACACACTTTGTGGAGCTAACGGTTGCAATTCTCTGGTGTTGTAAATTCTCTTGTGGCTATCTCGTCCTGTATAATGACGATGACTTATAAGCGGGCACACAAGTCAGATGTATGTTATCAATTAACAAACTAACAAATAAACAAACACACCACCGACTCAGCAACTCTATGACATGAATTTTTCATCAAAACATAAAAACATAAAAAACGAACTGCAAATAGATTCATTTTCTGAAACCACGAGAAACTCAACAGTGTTTAAAACGTATTTCAACCAAAAATGATAAACTTTCAAAATTTTAGTCTTCATTGAAATTATGACAAATTCTACCTATATTGGTAATTTATCTTACATTCTTTTCTAAATTTATGAAAAAAATGCGTTATTTTTAATATTTATTTGTTTATAATCATCTATGTAAATATGTGGCAATGAAAAGTGCCTTTTCTTGTCCTGCAGCTTTTTGTACCACCTTTTTGCTAGACTTTCGCTATTTCACCCTCATCTGAACTAACGCTTAACTTATTTTATTACTTTCTTAATTTCCTTATTTTTAGTCCAAACTTTTAATTTACGTATTTCACTCTTTTTAGGTGCGTTCGTAATTATATAAATACGTAGTACCTATAGTCGTCGTCTGGTCCGTCCGTCTGTCTGTCCGTCCGTCGTCTGTCCGTAGACAGCGCAAAAACTACCGAACCAAATGATTTGAAATTTAATATATATAATCATTGCAGAATTCTGTCGAGTCATTTCAAATTTTATGAAAATAGAATCAAAACTTAAAAAGATATTAATAAAAATATTTATTAAGTAATTTGATTTTTTTTAAAAATTGGTACTTCTTTGTTATAGCAGCTTCCGAGGATTAATCGTCAAGCGATCGAGATGTATCATTCTATTAAATCCTATCATACGTAATTAATTCAATGATATCATATGATAGGTAATGATACTAGGTTGCCATGTTACTAGGTTAATGATACTAGGTTCCTATTTAAAATGGAGTCATATTATTTCCGTATTACTGAATTTAAAAACCGAATTTGTATACTAAAATTGTTTAATTATAGCAATGCTATAATCTACCGACAGTTTTTGGATAGATGTTTCCGAAGAAATAGATCTTAAATGGAAAAAGTCTAAATATGGATTTCAAGTTCTGAAATTTTCAATGCTAGGCTTAAGTTTCCCATTGGAATTTTCAGTAAATGTCAACAAATGATAAAATGTTGACAGCTTAAAATGTACTCATTTTATTACGGAAATTAATCCTATCATAATAACAGGCGATATAATTCATTTCACTGAAACTAGTTACAGTACGAACGCACCACATTTGTCACGTTTGACGTATACTTTCCAACTTATTTACTAATCTAATCTCTTTACCTAAATTTCTAACCCACTACGAAAGGGGATCTACTTTGTAGATCTTCACATACCTTGAGCTTTGGTAAAGCAAATACGGATCGGGAAAACCTGACTTAAGGTCTAGGGTCCGGCTCCCTTATGGGTGTCCGTCTCCCGAAGCTGTTGGGGGACTCTGACTCGTCCCCAAATGTATAAGTGGTGGTCTACCAAGAGGGTGGGATACACCGCATACCGCAACAACCTATGTCGTCATTCTTTGAGAAATAATCGTGGTCAGCAGATGGCGACGCCCCCACCCGACGTAGCGCTTACAGAAACTCCCCTGTTCGAGCGCAATATAAGGTCTCACGACCCTGAGCACAGCATTTGACGTGCCTGACGGGCTCCCATAGGTGCCTGGCGGTGTAGCTCAGCTTTACCTAAATCTGTCTTTGATAGTCTGCGGAATTCTAAGTGGGAGGAGCTTATGGGCTTCGACCAATTGGAAATTTACTGCTCTTCTTTCCTGTTCTTAAACTCTCTACACTAATTACTATAACTACACATCTGATTTTTCTCATAGCTTAACACTATTGGCAAGACTCACCACTTATTATAGACTGTACGTAAAGATGTCATCAATTGGGAAGCCTCTGAACTGTGCCTACACTGATCGGTTATTATGTAATTGATTACTATATTTGTTTTTTACATTTAATTAAATTTCTTATTGCTAATCCTATCCTAAAGGCTTTTCTATGTTTAATAATATTTATAATTATACCCACTCTTTAGTAGTTTATACTACAGTTAGACTTTTCTCTTATGGCTACTTAAGTTTTAGAAAAACAGCTACTCTTAGACAGTACATAAAGTTAGAGTCAAATAGTAACCCCATAAAATGCCAAAATTGTTCAACTTATATTACGTAAATATCACTGACGAGAGCGAAAAAAAGATCTTATTCTGGTATCCTGTGATGGTATTCTTCAAACTTGTTTTAAAAGCATGAATTAACGGTGTTTTCTTTTTCTGAAATGAACAGAATAGACACTGATTTCTGCAAAAACTGTAAACTTTATCCTCGTGTTTAGCACATGTTATCTACGTGAGAAGGCCTTTTAAGATTGAACTGTAACCGATGAATGCTTTAACAGAAATCGATTTCTAGAAGCTTCAAATATACGAATCCAAAACTACAACTGAATAGAAAAGAATACTTGTCCTACCCATTTTACCCCCACCATGCCCTATATATCCTATAAACCTCAGGGTGGCTCCCAGGGCCAAAACTGGCCTTTTTTTCACTTTTGGCAAATATGGATTTTGCCCCCTCCCCCTACCTTCTCAGAAAAATAAATTTACAGAGCGAATGCTACTAAATTTCTAATAGTTGACCTATTTTTAAATTAAAAATATGTAATCTTAAAATACGTAATATTGAACTATGTAAGCTTTGTCAAATATTTATTCAATAAAACCTGTGAAATCAGAATCGAAAGGAACCGGAAAAAAAATTCGCTTTACACAGATTTTCGTTTTGGCATGTATAATTGTTGATATTCTTTCTGTTGAGACCATGTAATTTTTTCATTTAAGACAGGATTCCGTTATAGACAGATTTCATTTTCACATATTTTACTGTAGTTGCAGTATTACATTGCAATTCAGCAGGCATTTAAAGTCATAGAGGTATGAGTCACAATGTCTTAAGAACTAAAAAAAACCAGGATTTTGTGTAGGTATAACAATGAATTCCAATACCATAAAATATCTCTGTGTCCTATCTACAGCCATTTTTATGGAACTATCACTTATACTTCTCTTCCTATTAATAGACTGATATGTTCAGATGTTTTCCAGAAACTAACACTAATTTTTAAAATTATAATAGTGACTTAGAACGAAAAAAAAAACTATTAAGTTTTTAACAATTATTTTATTTAGGTAATTTTTCACATCTCTTGGTGTTTAGTGTCACGGACAGACTAAGGCCGGATTTGGAATCATGTGAAAAACAACAGTTAAATACTAACAGTTACGGTTACAGTGACAAAATTTCGAAAATTTCAAATGGCAACACCTACTTTTTTTTATTGGAATGTGATCTTCACAGTGAAAAACCATAAAAAGCGTTGGAACGGTACCTGTAGCACGAAAATCACCGGCGCTAGACAGACTAAGAAGAAAAGTGAAAACAACCAATAAAGGGCAGAGAAGCAACAGAAAGTAAAACATTTTATTGTTCAGTGCTATCCACCATCTGCCGCATGTAAAGTGTCGTCGTGTGTGAAATGGAAAATGTATGAAACACAATAAAATGTTTTGTTTTCTGTTGCTTCTCTGTCCTTATTGGTTGTTTTCACTATTCTTCTTAGTCTGTCTTTCGCCGGCGATTTTCGTACTACAGGTACCGTTCCAACGCTTTTTATGGTTTTTCACTAAGAAGATCACATTCCAATAAAAAAAAATAGGTGTTGCCATTCGAAATTTTCGAAATTTTGTCACTGTAACCGTAACTGTTAGAATTTAACTTTTGTCTTTCATATGATTCTTGAACGCATACCTCAAAATACTTTAAACCAAAATTTCATTCAGTTTTTGTGAACGGTATGATAGTTAGGGGCTCATATAGCGGGATAGTTTTTTATAATCACCCTGTATATATATATATATACATATACACATATTTAGTATATATATATATATATATATATATATATATATATATATATATATATATATATATATATATACACATATTACATCTATATATATACTATATACTATAATGGGGTAATATTGTTTCTCTGAAAATTTCTTTTTAGTTCTTTAGAAATCTGTTTACTAACGTATTGTTCTTCTATTTCATTCTGTAGTTGGTGAAACAGAGGAAGCCGCAAGAGCCCATATAGACCACAATATGATTATAGTGTTAGTTGTGCTTGCAATCATGTTTGTCGGAATATGTGTGGCGCTACACTTATTCAGCAAGTGAGTTCAGCCTTTACTATTTCTCTATCAAATTCTTTCAAATTATGACATGCAGGAAAAAATAACTCATTTGTTTTATACTGCTATCACAATTTATTCATTATTTATCTTATACGCTATATCCAATGCTTTATACCTTTATACTGAATAACAATTACACACACGAGAATGTACTAGAAAAGTAGCTAGTTCATAATTTTCATTGGAAGTATTTTCGTACTATGATCTTTTAGTTTAATATCTGAATGCTTAGTGACCTGATTTTCTTAATGTCTTTCAAGAACAAAAACTAAAAAGAAAAAAATCATGTTTTTCAAATTTTTAAGTTTTTTTATTATTTACTAATTTATAGTTTATTTTATTTCGTTCAAAAATTTAGCTTACTTAAAATCGATTCAAATTAGTATCAAACTTTGCCAATTCATAATTGACAAGTAAAATTTTATAACGTCATTGAAATTTTTCCCATTGTATTTCATGGCAAAAATCATCAGCAAGTAAACCGTAATGATAATGCATATGATTAAAGTGGGAGAGGCAAATTTAAATGTTTTTATAATGTAGTTCATCATAAAAAAGTAATTTAACGTTAACCAAAATGATACTCGAGCCAGACTTTAATTTAACTATTTATGTTACAAAACTATGTAGAGGAGAGTAGGATAAAACCGGGTAGGCGGGTCAAACCGGGTACCCTGTTTTCTCGCTGATAGGTGCTGCCTGTGGTCAGTACCCGTCTTAACTAGATCCCTTAGCGACTCCTAGGAGTTTTCCATCGTCTTTTGAAGTGAGTTAATCTCTGTGTCCATGCAAGTACTATTGGAAATAAATTCGCCTCAAAAGTTTTAATTTTTCGCTGTCTTTTCTGTTTTCCAAATAAATTCAGCCTGACGCATCGGATTCAGGTAAGCAAACCATTGTTTTCTATAGCTTTAATGCAATATTTTGATGTGAAATAGAAGTGTGTACGTCTAGCTATCCAAGAGAACATCCATGTTCATTGTTTGTCATCTGTTGGGGAAAAATCGGGTACCCATGATTTTGCATTCAATTCTACACACAACAGGTGGGGAAGGATAGATACAATGTTCAATCTGCAAAGAGTGGTCAGATGAGGAGTGCACCGGAAACGAGAAGTAAAAGTTGAGAAAGCCATTACATGACAACATTAAAAATTTCTTGAAAACCTGAAAAAAAAATGTTTGAAATGTAATATATGATTAAAAAATGTATAGATGTTTAAAAGTTTGATCCAAAATTTATTACAATAAAAGCTTTTTTTTTTTACTGGAAGTATAAAATCTTCAATCTTGATTAGTACCCGGATTTACCCTACGACCAAAATTCGGAGCTGCTTCAGATGGTCCTATAAAACGCCTTTTCCCAAGTAGAAAAGAATTTTCCTGTGGAAACAAGCGTGGTTTTTCAATAACTCAGATGTCTCCAAACACTTTTGTGTGGTGTTCCGATTTTTCCGCCCTTCAAGACTTTGGCAACAAAAGAAAATAGTTAGGTACCCGGTTTTATCCTACTTTCCCTTACATATTAGATGTTTACAAAATAAAATAGTTACATTTTTAACATTCTGTAAGGAAACTTTTTAAGAACCGTCATAATCCATCTTCACTGTCTCATTCAATCTCTTCATCTCCCGTGCTACCTAGCTTTGAAATTTTCAGAACTTGAAATCCATATTTAGACTCTTTTTCCATTTAATATCTATTTCTCTTGAAACATCTATCTAAAAAACTTTCGGTAGATTATATGATTGCTATAATTAAACAATTTTACTATACAAATTCGGTTTTTAAATTAAGTAATACGGAAATAATATGACTCCATCTTAAACAGGACATAATCACCATAGCAACGTAGAATCATTACCTGTCATGGGACATCATTGAATTAATTACGTATGATAGAATTTAACAGAATGAAGAATGTGACTATAACTTGGTCAGAGAGGTTATAAAATGTCATATACGTCATACAAGACTATAACGTCATACATGTCAGATAACTTGGCGATACATCTCGGTCACTTTACGATTAATCCTCGGAAGCTGCTATAACAAGGAAATACCGATTTTTAAAAAATTCAAATTACTTAATAAATATTTTTATTAATATCTTTTTAAGTTTTGATTCGATTTTCATAAAATTTGAAATGACAAAATTCTTCAACGCTATGTATATTAAATTTCAAACCATTTGGTTGGGTAGCTTTTGCGCTGTTATATGCGGACGGACGGACCAGACGACGACTACAGGTGCTACGTATTTATATAATTACGAACGCACCTAATAAGAATAAGAATAAAAGAAGAACATTATCAAATCATTTTTTAAACTGATTAGTATTTTCTTGGATCAGTTGAAAACCTATTGTTACAATATAAATATTTCATGATGCGTTAATTTTTTATGTATTTGTGTGTGTGTGTGTGTGTGTGTGTTTTTAAATTATGCTTCCTCTTTCCTTCCCTTTCTTAGAGAAAGGCCGCAGTAGCCTGGTTTGAAATCTATAATATCTGGATTTCATTTAAGAACCTAAATAATTACTTCTGTAAGAACCGAAATTTTCAGTCCCGGTCCTGATCCGATCCTGAAGGAGACTAACTTGACCACGTATAAAAAAGCTAAAGTTTGGCCCGTCCAGGACCATGTAAAAATAAATGAAATCTGTCCCCATCCGGTTAGACCCAACACAATTTCTGCAAACAAATATTGACATCTCGTAACTAACATTAGCCTACGGTTAAAATCCTTTAAAAAATACATATGTACATACGCATTTACACACATATGCAAAAATTATAAAGATCAACATTTGTCAGATTATATGTTCGCATACGGAATAACAACATAAATCATTAGTTAGACAATTATACATTCAAATGAAGATTTGTTAAAACCTGGCTGTTCACTGTTAAAATTGGTCTGTTTCGCCTGGCTGTTCATTGTTAAAACCTGGCTGTTCACTGTTAAAATTGTTCCGTTTCACCTGTCTTTATTTAATGTGGTTTAGAATGAAAGAAAAAGACGGTTAAAGAATATCATAATTTTAAAGCTCTATAATAAAAAAATAAATAGACATCAAAAAATATTTCTCTATAATTTTTTTGCGGCGACAATGTAACATTCTGCTAACTCTTACAGCGTTGCAACGTATACCAGTACTCACTTTGCACTGGATTGACTGGGTGCCACTTGTGGAATTTTCTTTGACTTTTCGAACTTCTAAGCTCTTCTCCCCTACCCCTCTCAAGGTACTCCCAGATTGGATATTTATATAATTATTCATGTGAATATGTACCTGTAAATCACTCTCCTATAAGAAGGAGTATAAATGAGAAAAGCAAAGACATAACCATGACTCTAAGTTTAAACAAGCCCTAATTTTTATTGAATTTAAAACAAACTATTTTTTATAATGTAAAAAATTTCAAATTAAAACTATTTTATTCAATGCACTTCACAGCTACAAAGTAAATTACAACTTAGACCTCATTTTACACATCGACAACATGTACACATCTCTTTGGACTTGCATGGTATCTGTTCTTGTAACTTCTCAATGGGATTTCAGTGTGACGACCAGGAGGAGTCGTAATCATTTCCTACCTTTTTCCATCTGCACTGACACAAATTCTGGAGTGGAAAATTCCTTTGAAGGCAATTTGTTCACAAAGAACACTGCAGGTTGGCCCTCTTCAGGTAATGAAGGAAAACGTTGCTTGTTGGTGGAATATTTTTAATGGGTCTGTTCTGCTGGGCAAACAGGATTCGCCTGGCTTCATTGACGATCTCCGCTGAACTTGATGCATAGTACGAAAGGATGACAAAGCGCTGAGTAAGTAAGAAATACTCGTCATCTTCAATGATATTGTCAGGAACTTTGGAATAGACCAAAAAAGCCTTGTCTATGTCTCGAAATGCCATCCATATTTTTGATGAAATACAGTTACCGATACCTACAAAACTAGACACCATGTCAGCTCCTGTAAAGACGTGGAAGAAAGATAAAATATCTGGAATTCCTTGTGGAACTTACCTATGCACCTCGTGTTTGGAAAGGCTTTGTGGATGTTATCCACTTCCATACTCCAAGCATAATTCTTCTAGATTTGGTACCCTAGAGAAAGCATACATGGCATTTACTACAACATCACCTGCCTGCTAACAGCAAGGTGGCATATTAAGAAGCCTGCAATCCCTCCCAAGGAATGGCTTCCTAATATTCTAAAGAGGCACACCCTTAAGAGAAAGCTACATAAAATCTATATTTTTCTGACAGAACTCTTTAACCTTACCTAATAGTCGTCAGCTGCCACTCCCAATGCACAACTCCAACTAAGTCCCTGCTAACTGTCGCGTAAAGAGTCCTTCCCTGGCAGGGCCAGATCTGGTCTTTGACCATAGTTTGTACTTTTTCTAAACTTTCAATCCCACCCCTTGTCGCGTTTAACGGTGGGTCCAGCTTCGGCTGAAGATTGTAAATTTTTAAGACCTTATAAAGAGGACAGGGAGGGACACTATGCTTAACAGACTTGTACTAGTCTGAGCAATCTCTCCTAGGCTATCAAATCAATTCAAATCAATCTCAACAGCCTTTACTGTGAACTTTGAATGACCCGAGTATTCAACAGCATGCCGAAAATTGAGTAAAAGACGGGCATCGACTTCTTCATGGGATTCAGGAAAGATGGTTGAAAAAGTGTCCTTATGCTAAGAATTACTTGGTCTCTGGAGGTGTAAATGATTTGTTTCCCAGGGGGCAGATGACGAAGTTTCATCTCGACGAGGTTTTCTGGTAAAAATCTCAAGAGTTCGTCTTTGTTTTTGCTGTGAGCAAGGAATTTACTGAAGAAGTTAGGTATGACAACATTAGATTTCAATTGACTCCTGGCCCATATTCTCTGAACTACCTTGTGTCATTTCTCAGGCTTCCTTCTAGATAGAGGTCAAAAACTAAATCGACTCTGTCTTCAGTTTTTAATCTCATCTAAACGTATGGTCCAACAATCTGATCACACTACTGCTGAAAGGTTCGACTGGATTGAAGGATAAGCATATGGACCAAGAAAGCTCCATCGATAATGAAGAAAGAAACATTAGGTTCATGTACAGTCATCTTAGAAACTCCACTTGACTTTACAATACAATAGACTACATTGGATTTGTTACTGGATTTTTTTTAATTTATCCAGGTCAGGTTTCGAATGTGAACAAGATCTGTTTTCATGGGCCGAAAATGCTTTGATATCCATTTGCCTTGCTTGGCTAGCAACGTATAGCTTGGCAAAAGACAGGTCAGGTCAACAATCCTTTGCTTGCCCTTGGACTTAATAGAAACGTTCTTTTCACTCATCAGGGTAAGTTGCTTTTTATAATGACCTTATGGACGGATTTCTTTCTCAGTACCAAGCGGTTTTCGACAAATTCATCACTGTTTTCCTCCTATTACATTGATGACATAACATACATCGCACACTCTTTTTTGAGGACAATTAATGTGCTGTTGACTGCAGTCAACTCACCGTATTCGAAGAGATTGCCGCGTTCTTGAAATACTTTAACACGAGCAGAAACATAGGTCTGAAATCTGTTACTAAAACTTGCTGTGTCTTCATTACGATCTTCAGACGTGATGTCCGACATCAGATTATGATTTCTTCAAACTCTTCAATCATTCCTGCAACTTTGGGTCCAGCAACTACTTAAACATTAGCTAATTCTTCTAGATTACGACTTTACCAAGCTGCTTTATTTCGCAGAAATAAAAATTATCGGCATTCTGGTGAACAGACTAATTTATCATAATTTCACCAACGATTTAGAATATATAATATTGCCCAATTGAATGTCAGGGATATAACACTAAAACGGAAAAATGGTTAATACTTACATTCGATAGTTTACGTAATATGTTAAATTCCCGGTCTCGTCTTCAAATAACAGATTCGCAATGAAAATTGTCTTTCTTTGTACTTAAAAGTAGCCTAATTATCAAAACACACAGCAGTTAAACGAGGTAGTTGAATGCTTTTGTTTGATAATTGCGCGTCAAAGTGTGTTTTGGATGACACCGCGACTGTCACATGACTTTCAACCTCAGTAGCCATGTACGCAGTGTTGTATTCAGGGGGTGACCCGGGGTGGGACATTACCCCCGAAAGCATTGAAATGTCACCCTCCCCCCTCCCCCCAGAAGATTTGAGATTTCATGCGTTCAATGTTCAAAAAGTGAAATCCCTCCCCCCAGAACCACAAAAATCCCTCCCGGAGAAAAGTTTCTGAATTTAACATTGCCTGTACGTTACCCCCCCCCCCCCACCCTCCCTGTGTTCGGGATCGTGACCTCTGATCGAGTGTCTCCCGGTGGTTTTTATTCCTTGGTATGTATTGAAATGTCACCCCCCCCCCTCCGGAAGATTTGAGATTTTATTCGTTCAATGTTCAAAAAGTGAAATTCCCCCCCCCCTCCCGGAACCACAAAAATCGGAACCCGGAACCACAAAGCATTGCGCAAAATGTCATACTGGTATCCGGAAGTGAAATATTTTGATGTCTAACTCCACCGACTATAATGGAAAAACATGCAAAAACGAGTATTTTAAAATAAGAAAAACGCGGGTACCTTATTTATTCTTACACAAAGAGAAAAAGTTTTGTTAAAAAAATAACATTTGATGAAGTATTGTTAAAAATTACATTTTGTAAAAAAATTCTGCCGATAACATCTTTTCGATACTTAGACGTAATCTAAAAGTTTTATTCTTTTATTTTTGTCATTAGGATGGAAAACTTTATCAATTTTAACATTAAATTTTTAAATCCCTAATACCTTTTTTCTTATCTGATGATAAGTTTGGTAGCTACAGTATTTTGTTAAGCGCGCAAACAAAAAGAGATAAAATAAAAAAGAATGCATGTGTAAAACTCAGGTCGTTAGATCTCCCTTTATCTTACTTATTCGTCCTTCTCAAGAAGAATAATATTGAGTTTCAACTCCACTGCAAAACTAAGCCATAATCTTTTTAATATAAAGCTTCTTTTCTGATAAAAAAGGAGGAAAAAATCCAGATAATAAGCCCAAAAGAAAAAGGAAAAAGATGGCGAAAGGAAATATGCAGTTCAGTTTCATATAAATGCAACGCATTTTATGGCTAACCAATAATCATTTTAAATAAATAACATTTTTTTAATGAATTGCTGAAAATTCAGATGCTTAACTAAAAATTCCCGACATCTTACGTCATGTCCTTCTTTTTGTTTTTATTCTTTTTTTTTTTTTTTTTTTTTTTTTTGGTTACATATTTTTTGTAAACATATTCCGGATTTTTTTTTAAATCGGAATAATTCTCGAATTGTTTTCGCATACATTTGATTCTGCGTAAAATTTTAAAATACACACACACACACATATATATACACATATAATTAATACCTACATATAATTAAATACATAGTGAACTCACATACATTTGTGTATGTGACTATTTATTCATAAGGTTCTTAAGTAGACTGTAAGTAGCTCTTAAGTAGTTTGTAAAGTCCTTAAGCCTCTTGTTTGTAAGGCTCTAAAAAAAAGACTTAAGTTTGGATAGACAATTCAGAAAATATTAATGTCTTGAAAATCTTTCAATATTTAAAAACACTTAGCTCTGAATTTTTTACAGACATTTTCTTCTTGTATGCAAGAAGAATTAAAATTTTTAACTCTAATACTGACCCTGTCCTTAAATATTCCATACATCAGGTATAAAGGAAAAAATGCATCCAGTATGCACAATTATGGACGACCTGTTTGAACAACGAACGACATCGTTTCATAGTGCTATCGCTGTGAAATCAATCAGACATCAAAACTATCTAGATTCGCTGAACGGACACTCAGATGATTATAAATTATAACTTCCTCCGTTTGCTGTCCGATACATCTTTTTCATTTTAATCAACGAGCGCTCTTATAGGATCGTTTCAAATTGAAACTATGATTAATCAATGAGCCTTATGATGAAGATTCATATAACTGAACATTCCTACTTAGTGAGCAAGAAGGTTGTTCGTTCAGTTGTCTTTTTCTTGAAGTTCACTTTTCTCAGTCGCGCATTTTCGCCAGTAGATTGCCGTGGGAGAGGTTATCGCAAACATTGCCACGGTAATTGTATGGGATAATATTTCTTTTCGTTCTCTAATTTTATATGCTTTGCTTGCGTTTTCCAAAGAAGAATCGGAGAGTTTTTTCCAAAGAAACAGGCCTGTAGTAAGCTCTAAGTATGTTTTTATTATGACAAATCGCAAAGTCAAAATTGGACGTTTCGGATTTACATAAAATCCCTCATCAGCAAAATTTTTAACGTAAGTCACAAGAAGTTGTAAAAAATCGGCACCCAGAAAATATATTGCTACAAACTGTCGAGGCGACAGTTACAGTTATATTAGCACTGAGTATTCATTTGGAATTGAACCTGCTTCGTTAAGAGTTAAATCTGTAATTCTAGTATACCATGCTCCTAGGAAAGTACGAGTTCTATAGTTGCTGCACTTCAATCTAATTGTAAAAGATTTAGCAAAATGTGGAAAATGGTCAGTTTTTAGTGCATAGCCCACTATCTTGGAATTTAACTTTTTATTTTAGAATGCAGGCCTGTGTTTTTTGAGTCTTATTTCAAGTGTTCGACCTGTCACCCCTATATAAACAGTGATGCTCTGTTGACATGGGATACCATGTACCACATTTTTAATCTGGGAATTGGGATATCTATGTTTGAAGTTTCCTAAAAAGCTCTTTAAAGGTTTCTGTGAGACGAAAGTCGTATGGATACCAAGATGTTTCAAGAGATGCGAAAACTTTTCTGAAATACATTTGCAATATGGAATTGTTGCGAACTGGTTAATCTTGGTACGATGAAAAGGTGGATGGGTATTCATGCGTGCTTGTAGAAGTTCAGAGATTACACGATTGTAAAATCTTGCCGGGTAGCCATTCAATTTTAAATCCAATAAAATACAACAATGGTTTCAGACGCAGTTTACAACTCGCGTAACGAATAAACGAACGTGAGCATCCACTTCCCACGAACAAATTTTTTTTCAGAATAAGCTTCTGCCATGTCCAAATTTTACATTTTATTTTTTAAAAAAAAGGTCAAGTGGTAGGGTTTTTCATGCTTGTAGTGTCCGTGTTGGGAAACTGCATAACTACGCAAATTAAACGGATTTCCTACGAACGAATTTCGCTCAGATCTTCAGAACTTCAGAATTTCTGCCTTGATCACATTTATGTTTTGATAAAACTGTCTACGTGGTAAGTGTTTTTATGTGAGTAGTGTGCCTGGTGGGAAATTGCCTAAATACACAATTTAAACTCACTTCCCAAGACAAATTTCAGTCAATTCTTCAGAACAAATTTCGTGTCATGGTCATGTTATTGTTTTAGTGAAAACTTTCACGTGGTAGGTTTTTTGTGTCAGTAGCGCCCCATATCGAAAATTGTATAACTACATAAATTAAACTCACTTCCTAAGAACGAATTTCGAACCAATCGTTAGATTAAACTTCCGCCATGTTTTGATAAAAAAAATTTCACATAATAGATTTTTTTTATGCTAACCACTCTGCTGGTGAGAAATTGTACAACTAGGCAATTTAAATTCAATTCCCACAGATGAATTTTTCTCAATTTTTTAATATAAAATTTTGTCATAGTCAAATTTATGTTTTGATAAAAACTTCCCCGTGAATTTTTGTACTTTCGTATCACCCCTAATGGGAAATTACTTAAGTAAAATCTTAAAATTAATTTTTTGCACATAGATTTTGTGCCACGCCAAGTTGAAATTAGATAAAACAGATTCATCGCAAACCACCGATTCATCGCATATTTCCTTAACGCCTATAACGCCCCTAGAAAGTAACAAAATAACTAAATTTAAATAAAATATTTTCTTCTGTCTTTCTTTTTCCGAACTCAAGTTAAAATAGTTAGGACAGATACAACACAATATTTGTTTGTGTTTAAAGCATCCTACTCGGAAATAGGATAATAAATTGTGTGTTTTTTTGTTTTTTAATTTGCCTTATCTTAACTACTGTTCAATGTTTATTTACCATTATGATGTCATCGTAGAAATTTTACGGGGCCTCCGTGGCCGAGTGGTTAAGGCACCGCCGCTAATCGCTTGCGAAGCGTAGGAGGTTGTTGGGTTCAATTCCCGCTGGCTCCGTTGCACACACACTTTGTGTGGAGCTCCCAGGTTGTGTCTCTCTTGTGTTGTAATATTTCCCTGTGCTATCTCGTCCCTGTATATTGACGATGACTTATATGCAAGCTTCATGTCGAGCACACAAGTCAGATGTATGTTGTTCAATTGTTCAATAGAAATTTTACTCTACAACCACTGTAAGCACTGTTTATGAAAAACTTATAGTGTTGCAATATACCATAAAAGACTGCAGGATAATTTTCTTTCTTTCATACTTTTTTTTAAATTTTGGTTCAATGTAATTGTTTTCTAAAATCAAACTTTTTTTTTCAAAATAACAAAAAAGTACATATTTATCTAAAATGCTTTAAATTATCAAAAACTAGAATTTTGTTTTTTTTTACGCATCAGATAACCTTTGTAACCTTTTACATTAAAAACTAATTTGTGTGCGTTTATGGATTGATCAAATTAAAAATAAATGTCAAATTTCGTTATTTCGATTTTTTTTTTAAATATGCAGTCCTTTTATGAAAAAATAACCTTACGTGGCAGAAAAAAAATATATTCCATTTTCAGGGATCAGTATAGAAAATAACATAAAATCCAGCCACCAAAAAGAAAAACATTCGAAGTAAATTCCTTTGCAGACCTGTGTAATGTGAGATGTCACACATTGAGTTATTCCGTTCTTCTAGCGAACTCGTTATAACAGAATAATTACACTACAAAAAAAAAAAAATTTTTTTTAATGTGTTTATATATATATATATATATATATATATACAGGGTGATTCATAAAAGATGGGCAGAACTTTAAGGGGTTATAGTACACTTAAAGACAAATAATATTAAATAGGAGACTAAGGGTCCCAGACGTATTCCCAAGGAGATAGGGGGCATTAAAGTTTAGGGTCCGAAATTTCAAATGATTATAAAACATGGAAAAATTGGTCGATTCGTTTGCGGTTTTTGCAAAAAATTTTCTTTATGCCAGTATTTTCTTGAAATAAAATTTTAAAGTTCAATTTCAAAAAATGCCGATAGGGGGCGCTTTAGACTTTGGAGTAACAAACAACTATTTTTTAACGTTATTTTTTGTATTTCTTTAAATGATTTCGAAAGCTTAGACTTAAACTTAAATTTTGATCTAAAAATCTGAGTCCTAACGAGTAGTTAAGTAGCGTAAACTGAAATTTGAAATTTGAAACCCTTCTCCCCCCAGAACAAAAATCAGTTATTCCCGATCTTTGTGTCGTAGATTAGGCTCTAACTACTGCCGCGTTTTGCTAAAATTATTCTTTATGTCAGTATTTTCTTGAAAATAAATTTTAAAGAAAATTTTCAAAAAATTCCGATAGAGGGCGCTTTAGACTTTGGAGTAACGAACAACTATTTTATACCGTTATTTTTTGTGTCTCATTAAATGCTTTCTAAAGCTTAGACTTAAATTTTCAGCCCAAAATCTGAATCGTTAGACGTGGTTAAGTTTCTGGGGAGAGGGGTTTGAAATTTCTACTCCTGAGCACAGTTCAGTTTACCATGTCCACACATTGTGTGCTGTGATACGAGGTAAAAAGACACAAATTAGGATTATGTTACCAAAGCATATTTATTAACATGTAATCACAATAAATGTTCAAAATTGTGACCACCAGAGGTTATGCACGCAGAACAACGGCGACGAATGGAACGGCGAACATTCGCGAAAACATCAGGCTTTTCGAGCACTTCCCCTGCAGCGGCGGAAAGTCTGGCGACCAGTTCCTCGGGGGATTCAATGGGTGTCTCATACATAAGAGCCTTCAATCGTCCCCAAAAAAAGAAATCGAGGGGTGAAAGATCTGGCGAGCGAGCAGGCCAAGCAACAGGACCACCTCGACCAATCCATCTGTTCGGAAATGTGATGTCCAGATAGTTGCGGACGTCTCGTACGTAATGGGCTGGCGCTCCATCGTGCTGGAACCACATGACCCGCCGGATGCGTGGAGGAACAACGTTTAACAGGTCTGGCAGCACATGTTGCAGAAATGTGAGGTATGTTTTACCGTTGAGGCGTTCAGGAAGAAGGTACGGTCCGATTAGGTGGTCTCCGAGGATTCCTGCCCAAACATTGATGGAAAAGCGTCTCTGATGAGCATGTGGATACGTAGCATGTGGATTGACATCCGCCCATACATGTGCATTGTGTGTGTTAAATGTACCTTCACGTGTGAAGGTACATTCATCGGTGAGAAGCACAGTTCGTCCAAAATGTGGATTTAGCGCGTTCTGCTGCAGAAACCAGCGGGCGAATTCAATACGATTTGGATAATCCCCTGGAGACAGTTTCTGGACTCGTTGCACATGAAACGGGAGCAAATGTTCATCCTTCAGTACCCTCCAAGTCGTGGACTGTGAGGTATCCACCTGGCTAGCCACTGTTCGTGTACTTGTACTTGGCTGCGCCGCTACTACATCCAGAATGGCTTCTGCAACAACTACTGATTCGTCCTTTTTTGCACGACCTGCATTCGACCGGGAAGCGAGAAATGATCCCGTCTCACACAACTGTCTGTGCAAGCGCTCGAAAGTTTTGCGGTTAGGCAACCGCCTGTTAGGAAATCGCTCTCCGTACATTCGTTGTGCCTCTGCACCATTCCCATCTGCCGCTCCGTAAATTAAATGCATCTCAGCCTTTTCCTTATTCGTGAAGGGCACCATCTTCCGATTCATTACTACAGCGACTTACACTTGACTCACCGTTCAGTGGTTTTTATGCCTGAATCGTGTCGAAATTTTGCATACGTGTTCTTCTTCTTCCCCATTTGACATTTGCATACTTTCTGTTTCCTTCTTCACCCGGTGACTAGCGTCAGGAATGGAGCTTTAACGTTTGCATGAGCGACGTTTCCAACTGTGCCAGTGCCTTTATGAGTGAATTCCGACTATGCAGTCCTTGACGAAAGTTGTATTTTTGCCTCGTATCACAGCACAGAATCGTTGGGCATGGTTAAGTAGTGCAAACTGAACTATGTTCAGAAGTTGAAATTTGAACCCCCTCCCCTCGCTACTGAACCACGCTCAGCGATTCAGATTTTGAGCTGAAAATTTAAGTTTAAGTCTAAGCTTTAGAAAGCATTTAATGAGACACAAAAAATAACGGTATAAAATAGTTGTTCGTTACTCCAAAGTCTAAAGCGCCCTCTATCGGAATTTTTTGAAAATTTTCTTTAAAATTTATTTTCAAGAAAATACTGACATAAAGAATAATTTTAGCAAAACGCGGCAGTAGTTAGAGCCTAATCTACGACACAAAGATCGGGAATAACTGATTTTTGTTCTGGGGGGAGAAGGGTTTCAAATTTCAAATTTCAGTTTACGCTACTTAACTACTCGTTAGGACTCAGATTTTTAGATCAAAATTTAAGTTTAAGTCTAAGCTTTCGAAATCATTTAAAGAAATACAAAAAATAACGTTAAAAAATAGTTGTTTGTTACTCCAAAGTCTAAAGCGCCCCCTATCGGCATTTTTTGAAATTGAACTTTAAAATTTTATTTCAAGAAAATACTGGCATAAAGAAATTTTTTTGCAAAAACCGCAAACGAATCGACCAATTTTTCCATGTTTTATAATCATTTGAAATTTCGGACCCTAAACTTTAATGCCCCCTATCTCCTTGGGAATACGTCTGGGACCCTTAGTCTCCTATTTAATATTATTTGTCTTTAAGTGTACTATAACCCCTTAAAGTTCTGCCCATCTTTTATGAATCACCCTGTATATATATATATATATATATTACGGTATAGTACTAGCAGCTGGGATGGCAGTATTATACCGTAAAATCAACAATTTGTTTTTTTCAGTCTATTACCGTTTTTGTTTAAATATCATTATCCCTCGCTAACTATCTTCCTACCCATTCTAAAAAAAAATTGCTTTTAAAAATTATGAATAAAATATTAAGCAGTTTATTTATCTGCCTTGGAATTCATTTTAAAAATCATTTCATCTTACAACTATTTATTTAATCACTTTATTGAATATTTGATATTATAAGCCAATTTTCAACAATTTTAGTGAAATATTGCAAAATCAGCTGAACGTATCAGAAATTTTTATCAGGCATTCAAACATGGAAATAACTTCTGAGACATCCAAAAGCCGTTCTTATTACCAAGTATAAATATTTCGTTGAAAAGGTCACACATGGTACGTACTACACCCACATTTTCTAACATGTGCATTTCTTTTCTTTCTTTTTTCTAAGACACGTGTATAAATCTTTCTTTAAATCTGGAATCGTTTTATTAAAATGCCATGATTTACGGTTAAAATGTTTCGAAAAAAATATTTTAAATTGTGGAAGGCAAAACTTTTATAATATTTTTCGGCATTTTCTGTTAAAATTCTAACTTCTTATATTTGTTTCTTATTCTAAGGAATGATTTTTAGAGTATGCTTCGTTGAATTTTCTCATCAAAAGTAGTTACCGTTATGGTTGCTACTTATAAAATTTTGCACAAAAGAATTTTGTTAAAGTCTTCTTAGAAAAATTGTTTTACTTCGTGTAAGTAGCAAGGATACCATATTCCTTCCACCATATTAATTTTGTTTAATAATTTTCCCCATCTGACAGTTTATTGAAATGAATGGCTGCGTGACAATATAAAATTATTTTATTTATTTCCTATACAACTATAAATTCATGTGGAATATCATATGTCACACTTTAAAACTACAACACTTCAAAACATATGCCTCCCTTTTTTCAGAAATTCTAATACAGTTGAAGCAATTTATAACGAATTACGATATAACGAAAAGCACGATATAACGAAAAGCACGATATAACGAAAAGCACGATATAATGAAAAGCACGCTATAACGAAATGTTCATAACCATTTAGTTGGTCTGTATGTTAAAGAATACTGAACTTACATATGTAACGAAGCTAATGTATAAGTATATAAGAATAATGTATATAGAAGCTAATGTATAAATGTATAATTACATATGTATAAGCTATGTAACGAAATATTCATTAGGAAAAGCACGATATAACGAAATATTCATTACGAAAAGTACGATATAACGAAAAGACTTCGAGTATGAAAAGTGATAAAAAAAACACGATATAACGAATTTTTTCACATTTTTTTTACTTATAAAACGGCGCTGTAAATAGAACTTTATTTCTTAAATACCAACTATTTTTTCCATGACGTAACCTCCAATCTTTTTCTCTGTGGCCAATAACATATTTTCAATACTTACAATAGAGATTTGGGGAATGGACATTGTTTTAAGACAGACAGAGGGGGCGACAGCTTAGCTGAACTGGATAATGTTTCTTTTTTATTCGATGTCTGATTTCATTGCTTTTCCTGTAAATTCATCGTATGTTAATTTTTTAAACTGTTTGCACGCTATCTATCTATGTCTGGCAAAATAATAAATATTTTATGTTCAGAAAAATTTTGTGATATGAATCGTTGTTATTTATATGTAAAAATTTAATTTCCTTGAAAATTCTTTTTAAATCAACGTTTTTCTTTTTTACTATTTTTAGTAAAAGTGATCCTTCCTTATGAAGGCTTAATGTAATATGAATTAATAAGGCCTAGCTTTTTTTTTATCAAACAAAAGCGATTTTAAGAGATATCTTTATGTATTAAAACGCCTTTTTTATGATTGTCTCCATTATCCGGACTTCTGCATACTCAGATTAAGTTCAGACCACATTAGTCCGGATAATTGATGTTCTTACTGTATAACAAAATAATTCGTTATAACGTTTTAATGAAAGCACGCCAAAACGAGCAAATTTTTGGAGCACTTTCGATTTCGTTATAAGGTGCTTTGACTCTATTTTTAAAATGGCAAAGCTGTCATGCGATATATATTTTTAAAGCATAACAAAAATATCGAAACTCAAATTTTAAAATGTCTTTATTGTCAGAACAATGCTTGTTAATGAACACGTTCATGGCAAAATGTTTCTATTACATCTTGCAGAATCATTCTGCCAAGAATAATGGTATTCATAAGGTAATATTTAAATAGATTAAAAATTGAAAGTAAATTGCATGAAATATGCAAATTCTCTTTTTTTCAAACACTGTATAAGAAAAAACAAATGTTTCTTAATCTAAGAAAATATAATATAACCACGAACGAAATTATACAACAACCTCTAAGCGTGCTTTATCTTTAAAAACCTCAGAAACCGATTTATTATCAAGATTTAAAGAAGCATTTGTTAAAAAAATAAGGGGGGGGGGATTCTGCTATTGATTTTTGAATCATTAGAAACCTCAGAAACAAATTATTTTCGAGATTTAAAGATACATTTATAAAAACAAAGTTTCTTTTTCTGCCACTTATTTTCGAAAACGTTTCCGAGTAGTTTTATAGTACAGGGTGATCTTTTTTAAAGTGAAAGTGTTTGGAGCGCCCTGTAGCGTGATCTAATAGCCGAAATGGCACCAAACTTGGTATTTAGACTAATCAAGACATGGGGAAAAGGATTCCGCGAAAAAAAAATTTAGTTCCAAAAATCGACGCTAGGGTATTTTGTGGCGCTTTGCAATGTGTAAAATGTGAGAAAAGAAAAATACTAACACATACAATCGTACAGTTAAATTATTAATGTTTATTTATTACATTAACTTCCCCGGTGAGGAATTAGACCACCTTCAATGTCAGCACCGTTCTCAGAAATAACACAGTGCATTCTGTGCACAACGTTCTCCACAGCCGTACGTAACATATCACGAGGAGTATTCCGCACTGTCTTTGTTATGTTGTCCTTTAGAATAGACAAATTTGATACTCCACCAACATAAACTTGAGATTTCAAATAACCCCAGAGCCAAAAATCGCATGGCGTGAGGTCAGGGGAACGAGGTGGCCATGCAACTGGAAAACTCCGACTTATGACTCTATCATCAGTGAAGGTTTGGCGCAACAGCTGCTTTCCCTTATTACCAATGTGTGGCGGAGCACCATCCTGCATAAAGATTGTCTGTTGGAGACGGTTTCTTTGCTGAAGTTGTGGAATAACAAACGTTTGCAGCATTTCGTGGTACCTTTCTGCATTTATGGTGCACGTTTCGGGTCCTGTCGGAGTGATGGTCTCAAAAAAGAATGGCCCAATTACGAATTCGGCTGTGAAACCACACCAAACAGTGACTTTTGGGGAATTTAATGGGATTTCATGCACGGTGTGGGGATGCTCAGAAGCTCAAATTCGGCTATTTTGTGTGTTTACGGACCCATTGAGATAAAAATGGCACTCATCTCCCCACAGAATGTGCCATGGGAAAGCATCAGCAATTTCTACCCTGGCAAGAAACGATAGAGCGAATGTCACTCGCTTATCATAATCACTTGGTTTCAGTTCGTGCAAGAGGCTGATTTTGTAGGGGTAAAATCCAATAACGCGCCGCAAAACTCTCCATACCGTGGAATAATTCATGTCCAATTGTCGAGCTACACCCCGGGCGCTGCTAGTACCAGCAACGGTTCCCTGCGATCCTTCGACAATTGCAATTGCCACATCAGTTATTACATCTTCTGATACTTGTTTACGTCCTCTTCCAGCGCGAATGGTCAGTGACCCCGTTTCCTCGAACTTCTTAATCATTTTCTTAAGACTATTCAGCCATACAGTAATTTTCTTCTGGTTCGAAATTCCCGAAGAGCTGCGGATTCATTACATTGATTCATATCATACAGCTTCACCAGTAACGCACGTTCCGGTAACATAGAGGCATGTCCACTGGAGCTCGTTTACTTCAGCTGAGATTATTTGTCGGAGCTGTCTACTACTTGCTTTTATAGCCCCTATTACTGGCGCTGTCATCGCACAACATTTGCATTTTTCTTTGATACCCGTGTTTTATGCTAATTCTCGTTATTGTAAGCTACAGCAGCGCCACAAAATGCCCTAACGGCTATTTTTGGAACTAAAATTTTTTCACGGAATCCTTTTTCCCATGTCTTGATTAGTCTAAATACCAAGTTTGGTGCCATTTCGGCTATTAGATCGCGCTACAGGGCGCTCCAAACACTGTCACTTTAAAAAAGATCACCCTGTATATTAATCAGTTTTCTTAATCCGAAATATAGGTTTTTCGAATGTCATCAATTATCAAGAAAACATTTTCATATTTAACAAACATGTTTTACAGACAAACACCATAATTTAACAGCATTAACATTAAAATTAAAATTAATGTTATTTTGTTACTCTTGGATGCATAGATTAAATTACGCAGCTGAAAATGTTTAATTGAGGACTAATAGCATCTTAAAATATTTATTCCGGATTGAAAAAAAAAAAAAAAAAAAAAAAAAGATTATTACTCTATAAAAACTACTCGTAAATGTTTCCGATCAGTGGTAGCAAAAGAAATTGCTTTTATCAATGCTTCTTTAAATCACGAAAATATATTGGTTTCTGGTGTTTCTAAAAATAAAGAACGCTTTTCGGAATCGTGGGTAACTCGGAAGAAGTAAATTGTATATTTTCGTACGTGATTATATTATATTTTCTTAGTTTAAGAAACATTTATCTTTTTTTTTTTTTTTTTACTTTGTAAACTGTACCATTAGAACTGATATGACATTATCATTCATAAATTAAATTTCATATTAAAAAATGTCCTTGGTTTGTTTTTATTGAAATGCTATTTTATCTATCTCCAAATACATTTTTCATCCTTTCTTGAATAACTTTTACAAAAAAAAAATCCAAATTATGAATTTACGTAAGAAACGGTTTACCTATATTATTTTTGAGAAATTAATTTTATCATAAATTGATGAAATCTTACAAGAGAATTTCTTTGAATTCCATTTTTATATGGGAGATACAATATGAGATTCATTTCGTGAACTGAGATATACCATCTTTCTGATAAACCAATTATAAATAAATTCCTCATCCCATTTTTATTTAAGCATCGTAATTGCTAGCTGAATGTTTTTTGCGCTTTTATGAAAAAAATTTCATAAAACAATGAAAAATTGAAGTTAAAAGTCAAATTTGAAGTTAATCAGTTGGAAAACTTCTAGAAACAGATTACAGGAGGTGATCCAAATACTGGCTACCACTTTTATTTTCAATCTAGATCCTACAATTTTGATAATTAGTGGAGGAAAAGTCACGGTAGAGAACGCTTCACATCCGTTTAGAAAAAAAGTTAGTTTAAAAAGCGTTTTCTATTTATAAAATGAAAAATTCCTTAAGTCTGCAAATTTAGTGTTTAGAAAATGGGGTCTAAATACAGGCAACCTCAGTTTTTTCCAAAATAATCACGCAAATAGGGCTAATTTCTAGAATTAAAGGAGAAGAACATTTTGTTTTAATAAATTTTATGGATTAATAACATTTAATATGTACAGAAAAAACATGGAATTTTTAATAAACAAACATTTTTGTCAAAGTTATGAAACCGACTATCTTTTAACGGATATCTCTGGACAGTCTTCATTCCATTCTGTTCCTAGTTTTGTTTTCTAATGTGTTAAGCAAAAAAAAAAAAAAAAAAAAAAAGCTTGCTGCTTGAAATGTAGATTACTTTATCTACAAAAATCACAAACATAGTAAACAATATCTGCATCGGTGCAATTGCTATGGGCCCACATATCGCATTCTAAACATAGAAACAAGATTCTCCCCTTTCTTGTCCGCAGAAAATGCTCCCTCGCAGAAGACGCAAATTGCATCATCTTCCTTTGTCAGATACCTTCCTTTTTTATCTTTTTAAAATCCAATTTCTGCCTCTTTCGTCTGTATTTTCTTAGTTTTTCTTCCGTCATTTTTCCTCACTTAAAAAAGTTTTCCGCTCAAGCCATCTTACTTATAATAAAATCCGAAGGCAAGAAAGTGTCTGTAACGGCTCCGGGCTCGACCACTCTGATCTGCGAATCGACCATAGTTAAACGCCATGTTAGGCTTAATGAAAAAGCTATGCTACATCCGATTCTGCTGTTAAAATATTTGTAAAAGCATATTAGAGCTTTTAAATATTTTAATTTTGTTTAAAACCTTCAAAAACTATTTCATATAAAACACGTATATCAACATTTCTGTATACACTTTTTTTTGTAAGCAATTTTCTTTTCAGAAATAGCGGTGAATTCTTTCGTACGGTGGATTTGAGTGACCAATCCAGTACATTGGCGCCATCTACTGGCGTATTTTGAAACTTCGCTTCCATCTTAAATACAGTACAGGACCAAAGGCTTTCCGAGTTTTGGAATTTTCCAGATTTTGGGTCCTCCCGAAGTTCACGATTATTTGACAAAATTCATGCTTTTTTTTTCGTGATTCTTTGAGAAAATTTGCATTTTTTTCTGCTATTCTTTGACAAAATTTGCGTTTTTTTCCCTACGATCTTTTGACGGAATATAATTTTTTCGTGGTCCTTTGAAGAAATTTGCGTTTTCTTTTTGCGATCCTTTGAAGAAATTTGCATTTTTCTGCGATTCTTTGAGGAAATTTGCGTTTTTTGCTATTCTTTGACGAAATTTATCTTCTATTTACGATCCTTTGACAAAATTCGAGTTTTTTTCTGAGATTCTTTGACGAAATTAGCGGGTTTTATGATGATGATTATTGTTGGGCTGAAATATTTGAATGCATAATGCATGAATTGAGATAGTTTTTGGGCTGTTTCTTTCGTACAGTTTGCGTTGTAACAAATACCCCACAGTTCGAATCCATTGAAAGGCAAAAACGGGAATATCCAATGAAGATGAAAACATATCAGCTGAAGTTATTTATTGATATATAGCAAGCATAAGATGTAAGAATGGGGTGGTCTCGTATGGTAGAGGCTTAGAACAGTTGTTAACCGATCAAGAGCTAGGAGTGATCTGCCCTTTTTTGGACAGTACATTGTATCGCCAAGATTCGATAATACATTGAGCCAAGAAACCGCAGACGCGCAAAAGAATTTATGGACGTTAAGGATAATTAATATAAATGTTTTGGGAGGATGTAATGAAAAGGCTACCACATTTGGCGAAACCGTAACTTTTGTGAATTTTAGAGGACACAGGCGTTCAACCCGGTGGGAAAGGAATTTTTAGTCAAAGGAAAGAGCTAAACATTGTATCTGGGAAATTACATTACTTGCACAACTTGTTTATGAACAGAAAAAGGCTGGGCGCCCAAGCAGCTGCACAATGAATGTCCGGAACACATAACATTACATCTGTTATAACTGCATTGGAATTAAAATAGATTTATAACGTACATGCTGCATTTAGTAAAGATAGTCTTTCATATGAGAAAAGGAAGTAACACTTGAGGCTTTAGAATAAGAGATATTTGAGCGAAGAGAATATTAATTAATATATTAAAAATTAAGTTAGGAAGATAATAATTTAGAATAAAGATATGTATAAATGATTCTATATCATAGGGTTTTTTTTTTTTTTTTCGCGATCCTTTGACGGAATTCGCATTTTTTCTGTGATTTTTTGACGAAATTTGTGTTTTTTTTCCTTCGGTCCTTTGACGAAATTCCACTTTTTTCGCGATCCCTTAACGAAATTAGAAAATTTTTTGCAGTGCTTTGAAGAAATTTGCGTTTTTTTTCGTGATCTTTTGGAGAAATTTATATTTTTCCGCGATTATTTGACGAAATTCGCTTTTTTCCGATCCTTTAACCAAATGTGTGTTTTTTCGTGATCCCTTGAAGAAATTTTACATTTTTTCGGAGTCCTTGGAAGAAATTTGCGTTTTCTTCGCAAGCCTTTGTCGGAAATCGCGTATTTTCTGCGATTTGTTAACAAAATTATCGTTTTTTCGCAATTCTGCGACGAAATTTGCGTTTTTTTTTTTCAATCCTTTGACAAAATTCAAGTTGTTTCCGCAATCCTTTGAAGAAATTGTCTACTTTTTCTTCGAACGATAGACATAATTGTTTTTTTCGGCGACGATCGTTCAAAATTCGAGATTTTGTTATGTTCGAATCTTTGGACTGAAGACTAAAATTTTCGAAACCGAATGCCTTAAATTTTTAGGAAAATTCGGAACAGAATCACCCTTGATGAAATAAATATATAACTATTTTTTGTTTCAAACGAATCGTAATATAAATTAATTTTAAACTAAAATTTGAGAGAAAAATGATTTGTTTCTAATTTCGGGAAGAAGAGGGGAGGGGGGGGCGTGTTCACCCGCTACCGAAGTAACAATATTTTAGTGATTACACACTGAAACACAATGGACTGAAAAAAAATTAGAAATCGGTAAAATTTTTGAAAAATTTCAAAAATTCTAAAATTTTAGTAAAAATTTACAAATTTAGAAAATTTTCGAAATTTTTTTGCTGACTTCGGGTTTTTCCGGATTTTGGAATTCCGGATAAGGGGTCATATACTGTAAAATGATTATTTCTGATCAAACGTAATTCAAATATAAGGAATACATAGTACAGCGTAATTTGCATTTAATTTTGCTTATGTAATCAAACAATGAGTTATTTGGTGAGTCAATCTGCTTAGAGACTCATTGATAACACTTTTTTACAAAAACTTTCGCACATGGATTATTTGCTAATGTTTAATTTGAATGTTTTGTCCAATCGTTGAACTACTTCCGAAATTTAATACTGAGTAAAAAATATATATATATCCTCATCATTTTTATTTGTAGAAATCCTTTGTCCTTTTTAAAATGTACTTTTTTACAGTACAAACCTTTCAATAATAAAATCTTCATGCTGTTTGTTTGTATGAAGTCTTATGAAAAAGAAACGCAGATCAACAATCTGTCATTTTTGACGGGGTTATATACTAGTACATTATAACAGCAAATGACGCAACAAAGCAATACATAAATTAATAAATTAATCCCATAAATTAATTTATATCCCTCCCCTTCACGTGGAGCAAACTCAGTGACGTCCAAATACCGGCTATCTGGTATTTAGACCACTCCGGGTGGCCGGTATTTGGGCCACTGCTATGTTTCAGTTGAAACTGTTATTACTCCTTCATACAGTAAAATACCAATAACGTGCGGGCGGCATTTGGGAGCTAAATATGTCTAGAAAATAATTATAATTTAATCGTCAGTTCAGGCCAATATACGACCAGCATTTTTTTTTTTTTTTTTTTTTTTTTTTTTTTAAATAAGAAACGCATGCTTGAAAACTTTTCATATCTCAGATTTTACTTTTAAATGCAGAAAGGTGTAAATTTAACAACATAATATAAATTAAAATAACATTTATTAGTTGTTTTACATGTTTTGACTCTTTCCGAGTCATTTTCAAAAACAAAATGAGAATATTCTAAAGCTGCACGGGCTTTGAAGTTATTATTTTCATGTACTTTTTTTAAAAATTACGCACGTTATCTATTATTTTTTACTTGGTTGTTTATTTTCATATCTTTGACCATGGAGTAACTCTAGCCACAGTTTCGGTAAATTAAAAGATGCCTATCGTTAATTTACCGAAACTGTGGCTAGAGTTACTCCATGGTCAAAGATATGAAAATAAACAACCAAGTAAAAATTAATAGATAACGTGCATAATTTTTAAAAAAGTACATGAAAATAATAACTTCAAAGCCCGTGCAGCTTTAGAATATTCTTATTTTGTTTTTGAAATGACTCGGAAAGAGTCGAAACATGTAAAACAACTAATAAAAGTTATTTTAATTTATATTATGTTGTTAATTTTACACCTTTAGCATTTAAAAGTAATATGTTATTACAAGGTGTTATAATTTATTATATCTCAGATTTTGTCGTGTCAACCATTTTACTCTTACTGTTTGTAGATGAGATCGGCTTCAGCGACATACTGCTCGTGCCTTTCTTCTCTCAATTAAAGGCACAAACTCAGCCTATCGCCACTAGGCTGCGCTCAGTTCTCAGAACACCTACTAAGCCTGTATTTGTACCCTAGCCAGTATTTAGACCTTCTCCTCTACTTATTTTCCGCATAATAAATTTTGAAAAGTGTTTCATCAAACTACATGCTTAATCACTTCAAAAGATTACATCTATCATTCACAACATCGATTTTCGTCAATTTTTTCAAGTATTTTTCTAAAAAATGCATCAGTGACACAGATCACAATTTTTATCATTCATTCACGCATGGAACTATCTTTTGGGGGCATCAAAAGTCTTTCTTATTACCTTATAAATATTTCGTCCAAAAAAGTCACACATAGTGCATAGTACACTCATATTTGCTAACAATTGCATTTATTTCTATGACATGTGTATAAATCTTTCTTTAAATTTAGAAATGTGTTATTAAAATGTCTTGATTAGAAAAATTTCAAAAAAATGCTTAAAACAGTGAAAGGCATAATACTTTTAAAGAATAGCTCTATATTTCTTGCAGAACCTCTTATATTTACTTCTTCTTGTAAAGGATGATTCAGCCTATGCTTCGTTGAATTTTCTTACTGCGGTATTGTTATCATTTTTGCTATTAATCATAGAACTTTTGACATATGCATTTTGATAAAGTTATTGGAGAATTATTTAAATTTGCATAATTTTTTTTTATTATCACATTTCCTTCACAGCATTTATTTTCTTCAGCGATTTTCCCCATGTGGCAATTTGGTTGAAATGAAACATATGCAACAATAACAACAAAAAAAAACATGAAGGGTTAAATTCAAGATTCAATACATAAGTCAATGGCATTATAGTAAAGGTACAAACAATTACAAGTAAAAGGTAGGCGCAGGAAATGTTAATTTTAAAAAAATGTACTAGAGGAAATTAAAAAAACATGGTTAAATGTCATACCTGTATGCTTAAGAAATGCGTAGATCCCACCTTGTTGGTAATTACCGAGGGAGAGTTTCTCATCATCTAACTGGTTCACGAGATTTGATTTCATCTGACTTTTTTCCTTTGGAACACCTAAAACTACATGAATAAACCATGCATAATGGGTGAGTTACAGCAGAACATACAGGTTCGATATCAAAGCGGTGACACCAGTGTTTTTGGAAGCCATTTTCCGAAATATGTAACTTTGTATTCAGCTGTATTTGAAAGCTCAAAGAAAACATTTCCAACACCACCTCATATCTTAAACGCAGGTGTATGACATGCAATTTTTTTTATCTTTCTCCTGTAAGCTTTTTTTTTCTGGAAACAACATTTGCCGAGATTACCTTTTTTATTGGAATATTCTTTATAATGCCATTGATTAATGTATTCAAATTCAAATAGCATAATATTTTATAGTATAAACAGTTTAAATATAATTTTTTATTTAAAATGATTAATGGAATTATGTTGTAACAAATTTAAATTAAATCTAGCAAACAGTTTAAGCCACACGGACTTTAATTACGTTACTTATCAGTACACTAACACATTACAGTTACATAAAAAGCAGCTCATATAAGCTATTTGTGGGATTTTTAATCAGGATTCCTGTATCATTCCGGGCAAAGTTCTTTACATATACGGCGCAGGGGGCCGAAAAAAAACCTTCTCACAAGGGAGAAGTACCAGATCGTGTACGCTCTTCTGGAACAGAAATCAGAGTACCTCCTATGGCCTCTCACCAGTTGATTATATCTATTCGGCGGTTTTCAAGTGTTCGTGAGTGTTTAGTCTCTTGGAGATGAGCAGCTGGCGGCTTTTGAAGTGTTTGAAAGATGCAGAATTCCTGGTCTCAAGTGGCCAGAATATATTGGATCATTTATGTCCGTGTAACGTCAGTTCAAAGGAATCGGCTCAGATTTATAACTCCTTGAAAATGCAATGATTCTCGAGTTTTCTAGTACTTCCATCTGGAAGCGATCTTGCGGCTTCCACTGAAGAATTTAATGTTTAACATCTGGTATACCACTCCAGATTTACATTTATGAGTGAGATTGGTTTTAATTGGACTTATTAGAGTCCCGTTAACGAGGAAATTGTCACAATGTTATATTCTTCTGTATTCAGACCTTTTCCATAATGTTTCTGTATCCTGTGCAAAATTCCTATAGTTATATTTGCGTCATCATAAAATAGTGATTGAAGGTACTTTCATTGAATTTCCCCGTCACAGTAATTATTTTGATTTCCTTCATTATTCATAATGTTCTTGACAAACCCCTTTAGTGTTTTCAGGGATTTTTTTTTCAACATACATTAGTTTTATTTATACGAATTGCTCTTCGCACTATTCAGTTTGTTTAAAGACTTTCTTCAGCTGATAGCTTGTTAGCACGAATGGTAGAGTGGTATGATATGATACAAAAGGTTTTTATTTTTAAAAATACAGGCATAAATTTTAATTAAATTATTTAAAAATAGAGTAATTGAAAATGTTTATTATACAAGCAATTTCAATTATAACTTATGTTTAACGAGTTACGTTAAATGTTTGCATACAAAAGCTATTTTTTCAGCAATTTGAATATATTTTCTATAGTCATCATAAAATGCATATAATAGAAAAGATAGCTAATTTAATGCGGTTTTTTTTCTTATTTTTTATAATGCCACAATTTATTTTCCAAAATTTAGGATTGAATGATACTGCACAAAGTTTTTTTCCAAACAAATAGTAACTGCTTATTAAATAAATGTTCTGTTAAATGATGTAACACTAAATATTTTGCTTCTAAAAAGTACAAATATTAATCCATTATTTGCAATCATTAATCGACAATAATTTATTTTTATTGTTTAAATTAAGCCATAATTTAATTATTGGAATATAATTGAATGCATGTTACGCTTTTAGTTGAATATCATTCACTGTAAGTACATTTGCCTTCTTTTTAAACACATTTTTTATAGAAAACAAGGTTACAAAGTTATTTAAAATAAAATTTAAAATAATTCAGTATTATCGTAATTTCCTGCGTATAATCCACGGATCAAACAGTTCTGTTTCAACCCAGAAATTTTATTCAATAATTGAAGTTAAATATTTACAGCGATCTTGGAAATTACAGTTTATAAAATAAAATTTCTGTGTCGAAACATGATTGTTTGATCCGCGGATTATACGCCGAAAATTAAGGTATTTTTTAATAAGTATAAAAACTCTATTGTTGGAATATATTTCATATTTTTAATCATAATATAGATTTTAAACTGTCCTCTTCAGCGAATTAAAAAAATACATCAGCGCCTTTAATCATCATGCATACAATCATGGAAATAACTTTACTGAGTCATCAAAATTCTTTCTTGATGCCAAGAATACATACTAAAGCTACATTTACTACATTTTCATTTGCGCTCTCTTTTTCTTTTTCTGGTGCATGTATAAATTTATCTTCAAACTGAAACCGTATAGTTAAAATATCTTGACTTAAAGCGGAGAATGTTCAGTGGGAAAAAATGTTTATTCCACGAAATCTTTTAAATGTGAAAAACGCAAAACTGTTCAAAACTTGTTTTCAGCGAAACTCTTATTTCTTATATTTGACCTTTTTGATAAAAGGAGTAAGTCTAGACTACTCTTCGTTGATTTTTCTCGCCTAGTATGTTATTAAAATTTTCGTCATTAATAATACAACTTTAAGTGTTTTAAAAGCTTGCCAAGACGTAGCATCAATCTCCACAAAAATTACAAATTTAGACCATGGGACAGATTTTAGCAAAATGACTTTTCCTATTAATTATCTCTATTTTAAATTTGTATAATCCTTATTTATTTATTATAATATATAAATAAATTATACTTTACCTAGAGTTTTATTTAACAATATAGTGACCAGTTGTTTATTGAAATCTCCGATGGAAGTGTTTTATGAAAATATGTTTTCAAAAGCAAAATAGATTTTTTTTTTTAAATATGCAATTCAATGATTGTGATATAGTTAAATCTCGAATCATTATTTATTTAGATACATAATTTTACTATATTTATTTATTTAGATACATAATTGTAGGTGTATGAGGCAAGCAGAGTTTGCAGAATAGCACGACATAAGACATTTATTTACAATTAAACGAAGACAAAATATATACAGCTCGTATGCGACTGAGCGCCGACATCTTTCTTAAAGTAAACAACTGCTCTCTCTTCCGGAGCATCATCGTAACTGTACGCGCATGCGCCATATGTGCGGTGAGGAGAAAATGAACGTTGTATTCCAACAATTCCCCCCTTACAACGTGCATTTTCTTAACAAGGCATTAATTACTCTCCTATTATGCAAATATTATATGCAAATTACAGAGAAACAAAATATAAAATTACAATTACAAACAGTATATACTTTAAACATATGGAAAAAGGATACAGAATAACATTGAATGTTTTTAAACACTTAGTCCTATTAAATCACAACATTTCTTATGTTTATAGGCACTTAAAGCTTTTGTTAAAATGTCAGCTGCCATATTTTCAGTTTCTAGATATTTAACTTCTATATCTCCATTCTCATATATTTCGCGCACAAAGTGATGGCGAATGTCAATATGTTTTGTGCGAGAATGATAAATTGGATTTCTTACTAATTTTTGAGCAGACTGGTTATCGCAGAATATTAAAGTAGGTGCAGACACTATTTCAGGAGAAAGTTCATTTAAGAACCGTCTGAGATGTAAAGTCTCTTTAGCAACCTCTGATAAAGCCATATATTCTGCTTCAGTCGTGGATAATGCAACAGTTCGTTGTTTTCTCGATTCCCAAGATAAAGCACCACCGGCATATTTAAAAATGTATCCAGTATAGGACTTTCTATCATTGACATCTGAAGCCCAATCAGCATCAACAAATGCAACTAAGGACTTAGTATCACGTTTAAAAATCAGTCCTTGATCTTGAGTACCTCTTAGATATCTTAAAACTCTTTTTGCAGCTATCCAATGTGGTTTGCCTGGATTGTTGTTGAATTGACTTAGAAAATTCACAGCATGAGTTATATCAGGTCTAGTTGTTACTGATAAATACATAAGAGAACCAATTAGTTGACGATAAGGAATATTATTCATTTCAGACTTTTCTTCTTCAGTTTTGGGACACATATCTTTAGTAAGCTTCACATTGTTATCAAAAGGTGTAGATATTGATTTTGATTCTTGCATATTAAATTTGCTCAGAATATCTTCAATATACTTCTTTTGAGTAATTTTAATACTGTCCCCGTTTTGCATAAATTCTATGCCCAAACAATAGTGTAACAAACCTAAATCTTTCATTTTAAAAGATTTGGATAATTCATCTCTAATATATTCATAATCTTGTTTACATTTAGTAAGAATTATGAGATCATCAACATAAACAATGATAATAGCTTCAATTGGAGATTTAGAAAAATAAACACATTTATCAGCATTTAGTGATTCAAACTTCATTTGTTTTAATTTTTCATCTAATTTATTGAACCATTGTCGACCTGATTGTTTTAATCCGTAGAGAGATTTTTTTAATAAACAAACTTTGTCAACATTAGATTCATATTTAAAACCATCAGGTAACTCCATGTATACTTCTTCAGTTAAATCACCATTTACATAAGCCATAATAAAATCTAATTGATAAGCTGTAAAACCATTTTGAATACCAGAAGCGATCGCAGTTCTGATCGAACTTAATCTGGCTACAGGCGAAAAATGTTCTTCAAAATCAATTCCTGGTTTTTGAGAACACCCCTTTGCAACTATTCTCGCCTTAAACTTTTCGATTGACCCGTCTTGTTTATATTTAGTTTTTAAAACCCATTTACTTCCTATAATTTTCTTATGTTTTGGCCTATCAACTATTTGCCATGCATTTTCTTGCATTAAAGAATTAAATTCTAATTCCATTGCATCTATCCATTCATGTTTAAAAGGCCCGTTTAAAGCCTCAGAAAATTCCGGACATGAGTCAGAAAATAAATTTTCCATTACAACTTGGGATTTTTCTTCTTTTGGAATTATTATTTTAAATTCTTTCCTGGGTCTACCTTTCTTACCAGTTTTTATTTTTCTGGGCCGACCGCGAGCTCTTGTAGGGGAAGAAAGGGGGTCAGAAATTTCATCCGATTGCATATCAATATCACTGTCGCCACAGCTGTCTGGTTCATTTTTGACGGGAGGAGAAGATGTTTCTGATTCTTGCGTAATTGTTTTATTTTAATTATTTTGAGAAAAGGGAAAAATTAATTTTATTTCACTGTTTGAAGGTAAATTGTTTTCAAATTCGTTAATAAATCGGACGTCTCGGCTTATAACAATTTTTCTGGAATTCTTATTCCATAGCCTGTACGCTTTTGATTCATTTGAATAGCCAACAAAAATATGCTCTTCTGACCTAGGATCAAATTTTCCTTTACTTTGTCTTTTATTTAGTACAAAACATTTTTGCCCAAATATTTTAAAATATGATAAAGTTGGCTTGATGCCAAAAAATACTTCGTAGGGTGTTTTGTTATCGCTTAAACGTCGCGAAGGACAGCGATTACGTATGTATACCGCACAATTAATGGCTTCAGCCCAAAAAGATTGTGGGAGATTGCTTTGTAATAGTAAACACCTCGCCATTTCAGCTAAAGTTCTATTGGCCCTCTCTGATGTACCATTCTGTTGCGGAGTTAGTGGTGAGGAAAATTCTCGTTTTATACCGCTTTCTTCGATATATTTATTAAATTCTTCTCCGAAATATTCTTTGCCATTATCCGTACGAAGAATTTTTATTTTCTTTCCTACACGGTTTTCAACTGCTGCTTTGTATTTAACAAATGCATTTTTAACCTCATCTTTGGTTTTAAGAAAACTGACTTCAATGTAACGTGATTTATCGTCAATAAAAGTAACGAAATATCGCGATCCTCCGTGGGATGGAACTCTCATAGGACCACACAAATCTGAATGTATAAGAGTCAATAAATCGTCACTTTTAAAGTTTGATTCTTTAGGAAAAGAACGCACAGTTTGTTTACATTGAATACAAATTTTACAGTCTTTAAGAGACTCATTATCACTGAAATTTAGATTCTTAACCATATTCTTTGATTTAAGTCTTTTTAAATCAGACTCATTTAAATGACCTAATTTAAGATGCCATTTTAGAAATTCACTTACCTCTGCTATCGCAGCTCTCTCGATGCTTGGGTATACGTAATACAAATCCCCATGACGGACAGCCTGTACTAATGTAGAACCATTTGGTTCGATGATTTTAGCAAATCGTTCTTTAAAAATCACTGAACGATTATTGGCTGTTGCTTTAGATGTTGAGAGCAAATTACACTTTAATTCTGGAACACACAGAACATTCTTGAGTGTGAGTTTAGTAATTCCACCCCCGTTAGGTACTGTAATGAAAACTGTTCCTATTCCTGTAATTTTCGCTGTTTGATCAACTGCAAGCTGTATAGTAGAATTCGTACGAGGTTGAAATTCTGTAAATAAATTTCTATCTTTACACATGTGGGATGTACATCCACTGTCTAAACACCATTCAGAAGGTTCTTGATATGCGTCATTAAATGCCATACTAGTCGGTTTTTCATAATTAGTGGCTATCATCGATCCTTGATTTCCTTTATTTAAAGATGTAAGCTTTCTATCAGCTATTTTCTTTCTACATTCCGAAGCTTTGTGCCCGATTTTCGAATAATAATTGCACTTGAAATTTCGGTAACACCTTTCCGATGAAAATCTTTTATTTGGATTCATTTTCCATTTTTCATTCTTCTTCTGTTCTTGATTATTTCTTTTATTTTCTATATAATATGCGTTTTGTGAATCTTGAGTGGATTTTCCTTTCCTGGCATCCCATTCTTCTAGCATTTTAATTTTCAAAGATTCGGGTTTAGGTAATTCATCTCTAGATTCTATAGCGCATCTAAAATTTTCGAAGTTCTCAGGAACACTATATAGAAGTAGAATTGATAATAAATCATCCGCGATTTCTATTTCCATATTTTTCAGTTTATCAACTATTTCGAAGAAAATATTTAAATGATCAGCCATCGTTTCATTTATGGACATTTTTCTAAACAGAAGTTGTTTTAACAAAGTTGCTTTTTTCGCGGGTCCCCTCGATTCATAAACATCTTTCAGCTTATTCCATACAGCACTTGAAGTCGTACAATGCTTTATATGACTCAGTTCACTAGGATTTATAGAAAGAATTATATCTGCACGAGCTTTTTGATCAGCTTGGAGCCACTTCTTTTCTTCGACGGTTCCTTCAGCCGGTTTAATTTCTTTACCAATTACGTAATCCCAATGATCATTTTTGATTAATACAGCTTCGATTTGAAGCTTCCAGCTATCAAAATTATCTTTTCCGAGCTTTTCAATTGTCGTTACATGAGACATAATTATGCAGAGTCTCTCACAGCCAGAAATAATGCAAATGATAAACAGAATGAAGAACAATTCTTACTTTCGATTAGGCTTAAGAGTTCCAAATCCGAATGTTCGAATTAAAAATAATTTCTGCTAATTATAGCGCAGTGAAGTAGCGTCTCTGGGCCCATAACCATTTGTAGGTGTATGAGGCAAGCAGAGTTTGCAGAATAGCACGACATAAGACATTTATTTACAATTAAACGAAGACAAAATATATACAGCTCGTATGCGACTGAGCGCCGACATCTTTCTTAAAGTAAACAACTGCTCTCTCTTCCGGAGCATCATCGTAACTGTACGCGCATGCGCCATATGTGCGGAGAGGAGAAAATGAACGTTGTATTCCAACAATAATTTTACTATATTTATTTATTTAGATACATAAATGAATCTTTATCTATTCTTATTTAGATGTCATTGTCACTCTGTAAATTTAATTTCTCCCCTTTGAAAATTAATTTTTATAAAAGCTAAACATAAATTAAATTATTAACAGTTTATTTTTAACTGTTTTAATTAACCGAAAAAAGTACTTACTGTTGTCGAAATCTTGTCATTTCTTAAAATGTTTGTTATCCTAGAGTTTACACTTGTTATTCAAAATCTTTTTTAAAAAAAGCACATTAGCATCTTATATCAGAATTCAAACCATACCTCAATGTAACTAATGAGACTTTGAGATTCTTCTTACTCCTAAACCTAATAGCCCAGTGGTTAGATATTTAAAAAAAAAGTCGAATTCAGAATTAATTAGCGGAAAGCTGGAAATTGTTTTAAACCCTATAATATTTTTATCTTAAAATTTAGAATAGTTTTTCCAGTAAGATATATTTTCATCCAAAATTGGAGTAAATAAATTATCTCACCTCCAAGTCCAGCGTGTGATGTATGGCGCAATGTCTTATTATTTTTCAATTCATCTTAATTTCGAGACATATGGTAATACAGAAAAATTTAAGATGTCGAACATAAGGAGTCAGCACACAGAAAAACTAGTCGTTGGGTGCCTCCGTAATACTTACCCATCATGGATATGCATAATGTAAAATATTAAAATAAAAATGTGTAAACTACTTATAAAATGCATTGAAATTCAAATAAAATCGTGGCTTGATGACGTCATAAACTTTAAAGGCTCGATTACTGAATTGCTTGAAAGAAACATCCTTATAACTCCAAAAATAACAATCCTATTAACTAGCGGTGTATTGCATCTGATTAATCGTCAAATTTCCAATTAAAATATGTCTTTGAAGTGAAATTTGGATGAAATACAGGGTCATGAAAAATCGAAGAGTGTGGACAATAGGATTCCAAATATCTCGGCAACTCATTATCCAATCGACTTCATGCTTTATGCAAAATTTATGTTTTTTTATTGTCTTTTATATTCATTTCTTAAATTAAACAATTTCGAAAATTTTTATATACCTTTTATCAGAACGAATATTTCGAGAGTCCGCAAAAAATAGTTCCGGTTAATCGAGGTTGCTGAAATTAAATAGGCTTCTTGCCATTATTACATACTAAGTACATACCAAATTGCAAGTCCCTATCTCAATTTATTCGGGAGATAGAGCGTTTACAGACACACAGACACACACACAGACAGATGGCAAATTTTTTTTTTCTAAAGATATGTTTTTCGGAAACTCCAGTATCTGAAACGTGTAAATCCGTCAAAAAAAAATTTTCGATTTTCAAAACGATTACAAGACTTACCCTATACTACGTATGATGGGTAAGTAATAAAGGGATTCATCTTAACACACAGACAGAACATTTATTTAACACGCACTACATTAAACACACATCTGCTGGCATCGAATTCACAACGAAATCTGATCTATAAAGTAGAAAATATAAAATTAATCACTAAATAAAAAACAAATTAGTGTTCCAATAAAAAAGTTCATGTGATAAAGAGTCATTCCCGATTGGTTCGTGTTAGGTCTTTCCACAGGTAATTATAAATTCATTTTTCGATGATTAGCAGGGAATAACCTTCGGATTTTCAGATGCGTCTTTCGGTGAAATCCGCTTGCTTCTCATTGTGAAATATTTCTTTATTACTTTATGATTACTCTGAACGAAGATAATTTTCGAGATTGTTTATAATTATTCTGTTAGAGTGCTCTTTTTCCACATTCCACCTTTGACTTCACTAGGGGACAGAACTCAACTTAAGGCATCAACCCGCTTGAAATCATCGGGTGGAATTACCACACGACCTCGACGAGTAGTTAAAGGGTCCTGTAGAGTGGAAACATTCCGGCTTTCGCTTCTTCCACACACTTCTGAAGGACATGGTTTTAATATTGGACGAATCAATACTCCGGAAACAGGTTTCACTTTTGCAACGCGTACAACATCGTCTTGGCTAGGATAAAGTTCCAGGATTTCCCCAAGAGGCCAATTTATTCGGCTACAGTTGTCTGTCCAGATGAACACAACATAATCCACACATAATGATATGTTCTTTTTATCAGCACTGAAGGAGCACAGTAAAGAACCGAGATATTCATTTCGGAATTTTAAGCTCATGTCATTTTTAATTTTACAGCGATATAAAGATCATTTATTAAATTTCTTATAATCTTTGCATTCTACTTCTGGGATTCCTATTTCGGTTATTTCTAGTAAGAACATTGCTGGAGGTTACGGCTTAGGGTCTTCATTATTTTCAGAAACATGAGTTAGAGGGCGTGAATTTATTAATCCCTCACAACCGCAAAGTACCATAAGCAATTCTTCATAATTTAGAGACGATTTTCCTAGTACTCTTCTTAGCATTCGTTTCAGGATTCCGACGAATCATTCCCAAAAATCACTCCACCATGGCGCAGAAGGTGGTATAAATTGCCATTCTATACGGGAGAAGGTATTCACTGCTCTTAATTTTTCTAAATCAATTTTCTTCAAACAAATTATGACATCTGATGAAATTGGTGCCATCATCAGAAAAGATTATTGATGGACGTCTTCGTCTGGCTTGTAAGTCCCAAAATGAAACTGTTGGTGGCGATATTATTTAACAACTCAAAATGAACTGCTCAGAAAATTGCACAGGTCACGATTAAAATCCAGACTTCGGTTTGATTTTTCAGATATAGAGGACCGCAAAGATCCACTCCTATTATTTCAAAAACTGCAACATTTCGTGCTCTGTTGATAGTTAAGACGCTTTCTTCTACTTCGTATGGTTTCGACGAGTGTTTTTTTTTTTTTTTTTTTTTTTTTTTTGCACACGATACATAAGTTGGTTTTTCTTTTAATAGTATTTCGACTCTTCAACACTCAATAGTTTTTTCTTAACATATTCATAAGATATGGCACACCACAATGACCGAATTTTTTTAGCTGTTTAAAAAAATTATAAGTTACAACTCATATTTTTATGTTGAATATGAATTTCAAAATACATATTTTCAAAATTGATATTCGAGAAAATATGAAGTACAATCTATGAATTTTTAACAGAAATCGATGTATAGAAGCTTCAAAAATGCGAATCCAGATTATTCTGCCAAGTAGGTTTTGAGTTATGCTTTAAAAACTACCCGCATTGCAATCTGTTTTACAATAATTAAAAATGAATTCAGCATTAGAATAAGCAAACATTACACCTGAATAATTCCTAAACTACTTGACCGAGTAACTTCTTTTTGATATCCAAAAGCAAAATTTACCGAAGAATCCAAATATGGTGTCAAAATCAGGTGTTAGTATTGAAAATGTTAAATGTTGCAATTTCTATATGTACACGACCCTCTAAGTAAAAGTTACATATAGTAGACAATTAGTAGACTTAAACTATTCGATTGGTACCAACCAGTCACAATTTGATACGATTACACCATGTAACACAATTTTTGTTTCTGGGTAACCAATATCATTTTCTAATTGGATCTATCATAAAAACATGAAAAAACTTTACTTCTCTGCAAAAACTTTGCTTTTGTGTTCAGGACATCGAAAAGTAGAAATTTACGTACTGTCATTAAGGAAACGTACAAATTTGCGGGTTTATCTTTATTTAAAGACAAAAAGGGAACATTATATTTCAAATCAATAGTATATTTTAACCAGAATTCTACAATTTGATGACAAAGAACCTAGAAATGCGCAATTTTGCGAAATTTGCGGGTGTATGTCACATCACTTTCATGAATACGTTCCCAAATATAGTCCCCCATCATGTGTTCATTGTAGGTTCCCTGGTAGAGACGTTCAAAATGTTGCATGTCCTGATGAAAGCGCTCTCCTTTCTCCTCGGAATAAGCACCAATGTTCTCTTTGAAGCTATAAGGGTGGTCATCAAGGATATGTACTTTGAGTGACATCCTGCTGCCCATTTTGCTGTACTTTTTAACAAGAGTCTCAACCAATTCAACATAGTTCTCAGCTTTATGATTTCCAAAGAAGACTTTAACTACTTTAACAAAACTTATCCATGCCTCATTCTCTTTTGCTCTGAGAATCTTTGGAAACTCTTGACACTCAATAACTTTCTTGATTTGAGGTCCAACGAAAACGCCAGCTTTAACTTTTGCTTCGGAAAGCTTTGGGAGAACAGATGTTGTAGATGCTTGAATGCTGCAGATTCCTTATCCAACGCTGCCACAAATTGCTTCATCAATCCCAGTTTTAAGTGCAAAGGTTGCATTAGTACCCCTTCCCCACAGTGAGCTCAGTACATTTAGGCCAATATCGTTCATGGTAATGTGCTTTAGAGTCCCTGCGCTATCCCAGAGACAGAGATAGCATGGAAACTTAGTAAACCCTTCTTGAAGACCTATCATGAAGGCAATCATTTTGAAGTCTGCAATAACTTCCCGACCATATTCTTCATATTTCATTGTATTTAGCAACCTCTTCACATTGCGGTACTCTTCTTTAAACTGTGCTGAATGGGCAAGGGTAATCGACGGAAACTGGTTACCGTTATGGAGTAATACTGCTTTCAGACTTTTTAATGAACTGTCTATAAAGAGCCGCCACTCACTAGGATGAAGAGGAATTCAAGTTTTCTCAAACAAGCCAGTTATATCATGACAATAGCAGAATTCATCTTCTTTGATGAAAAATGTAGAAAAATTGTTATGTCGCTTCCACTGATTCGACACTTTCACAGTTTAATCTAACAAGTTCCACTACTTCAGTCTGAATGTTAAGGGCTCAGCACTGAACTTTGTAAGACCAAGGTCCCTGATCACATCATTAAGGTCCTTTTGGTTGGGATAGTATGGTTTCTTTTCACTGGTTCCATCTTCAGTACTGTAATTAAGATCATCAAAATCTTCCGCACTTTCCGAGCTGTCATCACCAGTTTCTTCCCCCTGTGGAGGATTAGGAACAGGAAGTTCAGCGCCATGTGGCACAGGAGCAATGGATGATGGTATGTTAGGATAAATGACTCCAGGTGCCTTCTTGCCAGTCCGTAGTTTATAAGGGTCCACCATGCAGAAGAAGCAGTTCGTAGAATGATCCGTGAGTTCTCGCCAAATTCTTGGAACACCAAACTTCATAGCCCTCTTTTCCCCTCGGTATCATCCTTCCAGAGTGTTCTTACAGGCGGCACAAGTTACATGTGGAGCCCAGGACTTGTTCTGGTCTCCAACAGGCATCCCGAAGTAAGCCTTGTACGCTTCACACATCTTAACTAATGATGAAATTGGGAATGTTTTTCCTCTCGTTTTAATAAATTCTCCACAAATAAAACAGGAATCATCTGCTGGATGCTATGCAACTTCTTGAAGCCATATTTGAGTTGAATCAACAGTCAAACAGTTTTTGGAAAAATCTCACTGACTGTGGGTACTTTGAAACTTTAAAAGAAATCTTTATTAGTATCAGACTTATGAAACAAACAGTAATTTGTACTCAAATAAGACTTTTTTCGACGATTAGAAAAATATCTAAAAAACGTGGTACCATAAGAATAAAAAAAAAATGTAAAATTGACAGCTATGTAAATATCACTGTGACAGCCACAAAAGCGAAGTTTCAGGGGTATAACTACTCTTTTCTACATATTTGCTGCTCAATTAGACAGAAACCAATACTGTCAAACCAGAGGCAGAACTTGTATAAAAATTTGTTACATAGTGTAATCGTTATACGTGAAACTGAACATCTGCAGCAATGAAACAAATCCATGTATTTTGATTTCTTTATGAAAAATAAATAGTTAAAAAGTAGGTACCGGACAAAAAATATCAAAAATTGTTATTATAAAAACTTAAAAATTTGTTAAATGTTCTTTCTTATTATTATTTTAAAAATCCAGCTGTCTGCCTCTGTCCTTGTCCCTGAAGTTAGTGAAGTTTCGTAAATAATAAAGCTCATTTTTTTTCGCAAGCTGCGTCTAGGATTTAATTAACGTCGAAGCTGCTTCTTTAATTTCCCTATTGTTAGAAATCTTTACGATTGCTTGACGTTCATGTGGAATATTATATGGTCTGTGACCTACTAAATAATTGTTTAAGTCAATTCATTTACATTCAATACTACAATTATATAATTTGTAAATTATCATTCACAATATGTATTAGTAATAATAAATAATGTATAAACCAGGCATGTATAGCTATATAAAATTTCATATATGTTTTTTAATCACAGATATTAAAAGCATAATCTAGTTAGGAATCAGAAGATACTCGCAAGTTAATGTTAAATGGATGGCGGCGTTCATTTCAAATTTCTCGTTTGCATTTTAACATTTTTAAAGGATATATTTTTTTTTCATAGGATCGGTCGATGTCTAACTGGGCACTTTCGTACTTTTTCCATTTTAGTTGCAGTTTTTCTTTTTCTTTTTTTTTCTTTTTTTTGTTTAATGACACTTTTACTTTCGGAACCAGTTTTGGCTAGTAGCCTATGAATTGTGTTGTTAGTCCTGAACACACACACAAGCATTTTAATTATATTAACAATAATCAAACTGTTCATATAAAAGAGGTGTCCCATTTTACTGAAGAAGGGCTTAATCCAGAAAATCATTTCCATTTGTTGTCATTACATTAAGTATTTTCCGCACGTAAAGGGTGCTAATGAAAGAAAGTTTTTAGGGTCTCGTATACCTTCCAGCCGGCCATGATCAGGATTGTTGAATATTCATTAAACAAACTGCATCTTTTTACGGCAAACAACTCACTCAAGGACATTTTCTTACTGTAGCACAAAAAATTATTATAGTGTTTAAAACAAATTATTTAAAATAAATTATTATAGTGTTAAAAATTTGCAACAAACTGTCCAGTCATTTTACCGTTTTTAAAGAAAAGGGTTACATAACCGTGATTTAACTCTATTCTGACCATAATATGGGCAATATTATGGTCAGAATAGAGTTGAATTACAGTTATGTAACCGTTTTCTCTAAAAACGGTCAAATGACTGGACAGTTTGCTGCAAATTTTTAACAGTGTAAGACAGAGAACTAGTTGTTGAATTGCTTGAATACCTCCTGTCTAGAATAATACACGAGAAGGGCGCAAAAATTCCTGTCGCCAGTTCGACATTGGCGACCAGTTTATGGCTGATAACTGACAGCTTACGGAAATACCTGACTGCTTTCGGATCCCGAAGCAACATTTTACTTACTGTCGTCAAAAATTGATAATCATCACCCCCATACACGCTCTTTCTATTTCACCTCAGAAAAGAGTTTTCCCCACCCCTTAACTCCATAATTTACCCTGTAAATACCTAAATACATGAAATTATGTGTTTGAATATATTAGATCATAAATGTCTCTTATTTTAGAATGAAATGATAATTTAAATTCAATTCTACATTCCATTAACCGTCTATAACAGAGTTCGCCTGTGCATTTATTTGCTTTTTATTTTATTTTAATTATTTATTGATTTTATTTTATTTTATTTTATTTATTTGCTTATTTTTATTATTTTTATTATTTGCTTATTTTTATTTATTATTTATTTATTTATTTATTTATTTATTTAGTTAGTATTTTTTATTGTTTTTTAATTTATTTTTATTTTATTTGTTTACTTATTTATTTATGTATTTTGCAGTGTAACGCTGCTATGTGCCGGCATGTTAATCTTGAAATTAAAAACGTATATCAAGTTATAACTTCAACCTGAATATTTTTTATTAATAGGCAGTGCTTTTTATACTTTATATACATCTATACTGAGTATTAGCGATAAGTAAGCTGCAACAAATAAATAGAAAATGAGGAAAAAGTCCACATTACATCTTCAGACGATAAGTAAAAGATTTTCAGCTGATTATGTAAATTCTGGTGACCAGTATTTGTAATCTGGTGACTGCCTTTAGACTTTAAATTTCGTGCCCTGCTGTAGTATGTGCTAAAATAATGCACTAACACTAGAATAATGCATAATGCACTAATCTTGAAGGAATTCGAGTCGCTGTGAAAGTTTCCTTCTTTAAGAAATTTCTCTATTGCGATATAATGTCAATATAGTGGATTTTGTTTTTTCAGGTTTAAATTCAAAATCCCGTTGGATTTTTCAATATTTTTTTTCCTTCATTTAATTTAGATTTCTCAATAAGCATAATTGTTTTATTATGTTATATGCGCCTTCATGTATGAAAACGCCTTCATTATGAGAACGCAGCAGAAAACGAAATGGTACTTGTGTATTTCCAATGCAATACACATATTTAGAATTCAGGCCATACAATAAATACATCAAGTAACAAGTAAGAAATGAGACGTCGAAGTCCTTTCTTTACAAAGCAAAAACTCCTTGAAAAAATCACGCACACAAATCTTAGGCGTCGCTCATACAATCATTCGTGTTTTGTTACTGACACCAGCGTATAAATTTTCCTTTAAATCGAAAAGAACATTATAAAAATGTCTCGGCCTAACACAAAGATTTTTCAGAATTTTTTTTTTTTTTTAATTGCGAAGAGTATAAATTTTTCCAAAAAATATTCTGTAGCTTCTGAACCTTTTTTATATGCTTCTTGATAAAAGCAGTTATAAATGTATACTTCGTTGTATTTATTCATCAAAGATTTTCTTATACATTTTGTCATTAATCGCACGACTTCGAAAAAACACATTTGTTTAAAATTGCATAAAGGACTTTCTTCAGTTATTAAGTTACATAAACAGCATTTTTCCTTTTTTTTTATTGACAATTGGCTGAAATAAAATATTAAACGTTTAGACACCGAAGGCTTTTTTAAAAAAGATGTATAAATTTTATTCACCATGAAAATGAATAATGCAACATAAAATGTTTTAAATACTTTTCAACCTAACCTTTTTCTTTCTTTTTTGTAATAATTCACGGAATTTATGTTTAAAAAGTAAGAAATCTTTAATTTTTTTATTTATTTGCTGATAAATACTAATTGAGAACAAACACAATACTAATCAAAATTCTTCTTGATAAATAAGTAATAGATTGATAGGAAGATGCAGATCAAAGGTTTTCTAAATCTCTCTTTTTTTCTTTTCTTTTTTTAATCTATATACATATAAATGAAATAAAATAATAGCAACTTTTTTGTTTAAGAAGACAATATTTATGTATTGAATTTCGTATCATAATGAAGTCATGCAGAAAAAATATTCCGCATCAAATAACTATTGTATTGAACCAGTACTCATTGTTTATTTCTTCAAATGTGTAATTAAATTTGTTACGCAAAAGGTTATTTTCTTGTATCTAGCTATCATCATGTATTTATTGAATCATTATTTAGTTATATGATTCCATACAACATATTTTATGTATGACTAATAAACTTATTATTCATATTTTTCAACAAACTTATAAACAAAACTTCAGTTTTTAAAGTATTTTATTGTAAACATATGATTGAAATATAATTTTAAACGTCATAAATCAATTTATTCACATGCAAAATTACATCATAATCTACATTATTACTTTCATATTTTGATAAACAGCCGTTATAAGAGAATATCTTGAGATAATTTCTAGAAATGAAAAAGTTTGTAATGATATTTTGTCGTATAACAACCATGGAATTTGGAGTGAATTGTTAGAAAATTGATAAAAGTTTGCTGAAATAAAAATATTATTTTCCGCCCCTCACCCTTTATATTCCGTACCATCCTTGAACAATAATGGTCTCCCCCAGGCTGGAGCTCGAGCAAGATCGAGGAGAAATGACATTATCCCTGAGGATGGTCGAGTGTTGGCTGAAAACGTTTGGAGTATGTGTTTTTAGTGTTTTTAATATATAGACTAAAATAAATGGATTTTACCACCTTTAATCAATGAGTACAGTTGTGATTTGTACTTTATGGGATTTTTAAATACATTACATTAAGGATTGCGTTAGAAAATCATTGACGGATGTAACTAAACATAGTATGAAATATCGAAAAAACGCAAACAACTCTAAAAAAATTCTAAAATTTTCCAGAATTTTTTTATTGTTAGTAATATTTTTTAAAGAAATGGAATATGAATATTATCTACTGAAAAATTTGTAATGCATTATGAAATCAGAGGAATATGTAAAAACTGATAAAATACGGTTGAAAATACAAATTTCTATTATTAATTAAATTTCCTGTACATCCAATTCGGAGCGCTAAAATAAGAATATTTTTATTGGGAAAAAAGGAGTTACTCTTCTTTAAGAAAATAAAATAATAAATACATTACATTAACGATTACGTTAGAAAATCATTGACGAATGTAACTAAACATTGTTTGAAATATCGAAAAGACGCAAACAGCTCTTAAAAATCTAGGAATTTTCCAGAAATTTTTAACTGCTAATAATTTCTAATAATAATTGTTAATAATTTAATTGTTAATAATTTAATTGTTAATAATTTAATCGTTAATAATAACTGATGTACTAATGAAATTGCTAATACATCCTGCTCTCGCTTTGCAACTTCGTCCATTTTCCACCTTACTAAATTATATTTATTGTATAATATCTCAGCTTTAATGGCATGCGTATGGGCGTATAATCAAGTGATGAACATAAAATAAAATAAGTATAAAGGTAAAAATAGTTTTTTTTTTTTTTTTTTACCTTTTATAAACTCTTTTATATACTCGTTTATAAACATTCAATGTTGATGTAGAAAATCACGTTTTTTTTGTTTCCTGCAATTTCTGTATTTTCCCAATTATTTCCGTTACAATACATTAATTTAGCGTGAGCACCGAACTCGATTTTGACTAATTCACTGCTTTGTTTTTTTTTACGCTTGGTAGAAAGCGCAAGCAAGGGAGTATATTTTAAAATATATAATTTCCGCTCTGTTTCTTTTTTAAGGTAGGACAACAGAAAAGAAAAAAAAAATGAATCGTTATTTAAACTATCTTTTTAGGATTTCTAAATTGATTTCTCAACGTACAATGGTAAATTAATTAATATTAAACTATTAATGGATAAAAGCGTATTTTATTTAAACTAGGGCAACCAACCCGGGCTTCACGGGATAAAGAAAATAGGTAAAAACCATTTATTTATTTTTATTTATAAATATATATTTTTTGAAAACTCTAATAGATTTTTTACATTTAATAATTTTTTTTTTTTTTTTTTTTTTTTTTTTTTTTTTTTTTTAGATTGCTCTCTAACAACATCAAAGAGAATTTTTATAACAAATATACCAATTATATATTCAAATAAAATTTTAAAATTTATTAAAAGCGGCAATTTCGTATTGGCCTCCTGGCAGAAATTGACAGCCGAAGAAATCGCTAAAAATTTTATCTATAGCAGTTTTTTTTTTTATACTGATAATTTCAGCGCTTTTAAACGCTGATTTCAATTACATGTCTGTTAAATTTGTGTTTTATTTATACTATTTTATTGCTTACTTAATGAAGTTTTAATTTCTTTATGGGATATTATCTGGAAACAAATGCTGAACTTTTTGTATTGTTTAAAATGCAAACGGATTAATATTTTGTAATCGTCTGCAAACAATATAGATAGATTTTTTAAAAAATCATGCTAGAAATTTAATTAAAATTCGATAATAATTGCGTAAATTGCGATACAGGTTTTCAAACAAATTGCATTTGAAAGTAGATTTTTTCCCCTATATAACGATGTAAAAATTAAAAATATGCAATGTTTAGAAATTAAAAAAATTGCAGTAGCAAACATCGCAAAACCGAAATGTCATCGTCAAGTGTTGCCATTCGCAATATGACGTCAGCGTTACGCTCGGACACATTTGCCCTTTATAATATAGATATATCGCATTTTTCTGAATTGTTTATTTATGTATGTATATATATATATATATATATATATATTGGCGCATAATTAAATCCATTGTTGATTCAACTCGTATGGAATTGTACGAGTTACAGGAAATATTTCTCGACCTATCACCTGTGGCGGGCTAACGGAAAAATGCCTTAAAATTAATGTATTCATTTATAATAAAGTTCTAAAAATATTAAAATGTTGTATTGCCATCGGAAACACACCTATGAACGTAATTTTTATAATTCTAGCCTATAAGGAAGTGGCTTAAAAATCGATTGCTCATCCCGTTCCATCCCACTGCCGATCCCGTTCTGATTTTTAAATACAAAAACTAGGTTCCGTGTAATAAAATAAACTTGCTCTATTTTTACATGCTTTTATTTAACTTAATTTGCAGTAAGTCTTTCTGGATGGCTGGGTCAAATCTTGCAATCGATTTTTAACCCACTTCTGTCGAATCGATTTTCTTCAAATGTTGCACACGTGTTCATTGTCTCTGTTGATGCAATTCATGTATTGCTCAATCAGGGGCAGGGTCCAGGGAAAAAAACATTATTTTACATTTTTGATTGAAATCATATATCTAACGAATTTTATATAAGGGTGGATCAAATGAAATCGGAACAATACTTATAATTTGGTTTATTTTTGTATGAGTGTGAAGAACTTTGTGGACAGGGTTTGGTATGTAAGAAAGGTAAGTCCTACTGAGGAAATAAACTTGCCCAGGTAGTCACGCAGAAGCACGTGTTATGCTCTGGCGATCGGCCAACAATTTCGTCCGTCAGGCAATCGGTTGTTTTTGTTCATTTGCCTTTACGGAATGTTTGCGAGTAAAAAAGTCCTTCCGGCCTGTACCGGGAGGAAAAGGTAGCTTTCCTATATCTTCGTTTTAAAATTTTAGCTAATGTTACACGAAAACAGCAAGTTAAAATGCAAAGAAACGGTTACAAAAGATTCGTTCATACTGAATTTGAATAAGAAATTCGCCAAATTATTGAGCTATAGCCAAATTGACTTCATTTATGAAGACTTATTTTGGTCGCCAAATTTGGCGATATTTCGCCAAATGTCGCCAATTTTGCCGAGAATTTGGCTCTAACGGATATGAATATATAGTTTTATGCGTATGATTGGGAAAATTATTACAACCATGAAAGAAAATAGTTTGCGAGTAATCGCGTTAATGTGCTGTTTTGTTTCAAAGTGTCAGCCATCCTAGAATTTCAAACTGCTCTATCTCAACCATTTTTTTAAGATAGAGGTAAACCAAAACATGCTCTGGAATCCTCGTATCAAGGCGTAACACTTAATTAAAAAAAAAATTTGAATTTTTAACTTTTTTGTATATTTATTTTAGTTTTAAATTTTTAAGTGGCCGCCATCATGAAACAAAATGGCGGACCAAGCTGGCCAACGAACTCGGTCGAGACATTGGTGAGCTTAATACACACAATTAGTTTCATCAAAATTGATTTATAAATACGAGCGTTATCGTATGACATAGCTCAGATATATATATATATATATATATATATATATAAATCAACATTTGAACGGAGGATGGTTTTGGGGTCTGGGGGTCATGATCGGTGAAAATATATCGAAATTTTCCGGAACTGCTTTCCTCCGAACGGCTGCAATAGGTAGCTTTATACTTTTTTGTATTGAAAGCTACCTAAAAGAGCAACCTAGTGTTGTTCGCTATTTAGTGATAGAAGAAGTTGAATTTCGCGAAGCGCATCGACGAATGAAAGCAGTGTACTGAGAACATGCACTGTCATTGACTCGTGTGCAATACGGACACAAGCACATCCGCAAGGCAAACTGGTGAAGTTTCGGTGGACAGTGTTGAAATACCCACCGTATTGCCCGGATCTTTCGGCATGCGACTATCCAATCTTTGGTCCTCTGAAATAGGCATTGAAGGGTCGCAGTTTCTACTCGGACAGCGAAATCATGGACAATGTTCGAAACTGGTTCCGATTTCGGCCAAAGGACTTCTGTGAGCAAGGTATTCACTATTTGGTGAAACAGTGGGACAAGTGCTTGTGTAGATTTGGAGATTACGTTTGAAATAAACCATGTAATTTCATTCTGTGGCTCCTGTTCCGTTTTCATTTGATCCACCCTAATATAACGAATTACAGTCTTTTCTTAAATTTTGTACACAAGTTCATTGTTAATGACATTACAATATCATGTAGTTTCGAGGCCGTACATCATTTAGGGAAAGACTACATACTGTAAAAGAAAAAAGCAGGTGTTTCTTAATCTAGGAAAATATTATATAACCACAAACAAGAAAATAGAATAATCTGTTCCGAGTTAACCACTCTTCCGAAAAGCGTCCTTTATCTTTAGAAATCTCAGAAACTAATATATTTTCGAGATTTAAAGAAGCATTTATAAAAACAAATTTCTTTTGCTGCCATTGATTTTCTGAAACGTTTCCAAGCAGTTTTTATAGTGTATTAATCAGTTTTCTCAAACCGGAATATAGGTTTTTGCGGATGCTATCCATTATCAAGAAGGCATTTTCATGTTTACACAAGCATGTTTTACAGACAAACACGATAAATTAAATATATAATACCATATGAAACAGTTTAAACATTTTAAAACTTTTAGAAATTTACAAAAAGTGCCCTCTACCGAAATTCGACTAAAAATAATGTTACAGTACATTTTTTCAAAATTGCCGTACGTTTTTAAAAAGAAAAAATAGATGTAGAGAAATTTAAAGAGCGCATCCGAAATTACATTCTAAAAATGTTTAAAGTTATTTCAAAGTTTGAGACTAAGTCATTCTGAAATCAGATTATTCCTGTTGCTTTTATTAATATTGTTTAAAATACAGCGAGAAAAAAAAAAAAAAAACAGATTTTTTTATATTTATAGAATATTGTTCAGTTGTTTTCAGTTAAAATTTTCACTGGAAAAGTCACTAGTGACACACTAGAGTTCTCTGAAGCTTAGAGTTGTTCATTTCAGTAGATTGCCTCAAAGTAAACTTTTAGCTTTTGACGCTTAAACAGCGATATCTATTTTTAAAAGTTTTTCATATTAGGAATTACAATATATTCAAAAGTTTGTGACAAATTATTGAAAATAAAAACTACAAAATTATTCATATTGAAAAGGCAAGTAAATTTCTCAATATTACTCAGGAATTTTACAATGTAAATTTTGTTTTTGAAAATATCACCCAAAAATATCAAATTTAGTTAAGTAATGATAATTTGATATTTTGTTGAAAAGAGATAAATTTTTTTTTTAAATCACCAAAAATTGCTTAATATTTGCAAGGAAATTTTTTCCTTTGACTATTTAGCAATATTTTTTTTATATCTGTTTAACGATTCATAAAATTATAGCTATGCAAAGCATGAGTATGTAGATTGGTATCTTATATGCATTTATATATTACCTTATATATTTACTGCTTATAAATTTTCGTAGTTTACTGCGGTAGCATTTTAATGTGTCAACTACGTGCTGAAAAGAAGACGGGGGCTTATAGGTTTAAACTTTGAAATTGTAAAATCCTTGCAAATCTGAAGTTTGTAACTAAATTTTTATATTTTTGTTTTAAACTCTGACCTTTTCTGTCATCTATCTATTTTGTTTTCTAACTTCATTTTGTCTGAATCATCACCAAAGAATTAAAAGAAAAAAAAAAAGAAATGAAATATCACAAGCCGGAAGAAAGGAAATCGTGAGAAAAGTTAGAAACTACTCCATTTCATCCCTGTCGTTCAATAAGACAAGAAAAGGAGAAATGAGAGTTGGTAATATTGTCCTTGGTAGGCAATTTTAGCAAGGTTATAAATCCTCGAAGAACGTGAGTAACATAATTTTGCGAAGCATATGCTTTTCTACATATCGATTTTCTTTTCTTTATCTTTACGAGTAAATTTGAAGACATCTATTTTGGCTTGGTCTCTGGCTCTTTTTTTTTTTTTTTTTTTTTTTTTTTTTTTTTTTTTTTTTTTAAGATTAAGGGAAAACATATAATTCTGATGTCGATTCAAAATCCATGATCGATAAAGAAAAGAAAAAGAAGGAATTGTTTGTTGTTTCGCCTGAAATGTAAGAAAATTGACATAAAAAAAGAAGTACATAATCTGATTTTAGAAGAACTAAATCTTAAATTTTGAAATAACATTCAAACAATTTTAAAAGACAATTTCGAATGCATTTTGTTTTTAATCTTTATAGATGGTTTTCTTTCTTTTCAGTACTTATGGCAGTTTTGAAAAAAAAATGGTGCTGTAATATTATTTTCAGCTGAATTTCGAAAGAAAGGATTTTTATTGCAGCTGCTAAAACTGCCAAAACATTCAGTTTCAAACAGTTATTACTGTTTCATATTATTATAAGAAAAAATTATGACAATATATATATTTCTTACAAATAATACAAAAGTTACATCGTTTGTTCAATTATCTATAAATTGTCTGTAATTCTCATCATTATCTTAATCATAATCATACATTCTCTTAAACTCTTACTGTCCTTCTACTAATCAAATTAAATGTACAGTACAGATTCTTTGTTTGTTTTGCGATTAAAATTTTTAAATGTTAAATACAATAGAAGCAGTTATTGGAAGATAGTTTCTACGGTTCAGGTACTAAATACGCATACATTACAACTAATTGGAATCAAAACGCAAATAGAAAAGACACATTGAAAATTATACAGTAAGTACCTTAGAATGTAACTAAAATTTATGAAGAACGCTAGAAAAGTATTTTGCATGTGATTCCGACGACATCTGTATTTTTGCTTAGACGTGTTCGTCTTCAGTCTTTAAGTAGTGTTACGTTGTTTAAAACAGATGGCTTCTTAAGTGCTAGTTAACATTCTTATTTGCATCTACCCAGAGGCCCAGATGGCCTCTCGAAATCTCACAAAAATCCAGCTGGACGATATAAACAATTTTAACGAGATACTTATTTTCCGTGCCAAAGTGGTGACAGTACAGAAATAAACCTTGTTAATAAGACCCTAGATATACCACGTGGTCATCCAATTAAAAAATTCAGAGAACATGAATCGGAGAAGCCCCGTTTGAGATGTGCCTTTGAGACGAGCGAGTTCGGTCGCTTAAGTTTAGCACCGAAAAGTGTGTGGAGCGCCATGCTTCAAAAGACTCTTAAGAAATTACCTTTTCATGTAAATATGTTTGTGTGTGGTGTGTGTGTTGTACGTAACGTAAAATAAAAAGTAATAGAAAAGAACTCTGTTTAGTTTAGGTTATTTTACGGTACAGTAGAAACATTTACTTTTATTTTCCAGCGGGCGCGCTTAAATTAATTACACGAGCGGACGTATATTTTGCAAAGTTTAGTTGCGCTATTAAAAAGGCAAATCTTTTCAAAACAGTAATCAGATAGATCTTATAAGAGCAGTTACTCATATCAGGAGTAAAAACGTAATTTTAATTTCGGTGCCATTTGTGATGTGAGAGCAAAGTTTTAGAACAAATCACGTTTGCCCTAAAATTTGAGATATCGCGCCCACTGGAAGGTTAAATAAACTGTATGGGATGTGCTTTGCATGTTGTTATTTAGACCACAGTAATATCTGTTTCGAAAATAGTTATCCTATCACACATTCATTTCTTCCAGGAATACTTTGAAAATTCAATTACATTGCCATATACGGCGACGATTGTTTGAATAATTCGTGTAACATTTTATACTGCAATACGTAAATCGCAGTGATACAATGAGTATCAGGCAAGGTAGTTCAATAATTGACATTATTAAAAAAATTGTGCTTAAAACAAAAACTGTAATATTTGGCTCTGAATCGTATAAAGTCATAGCAAACTATGTAGGCAAGATTAAAGTTTTGCCTATAAAACCATCTAAAAAGTTTAAGTTTATCGGTTTACATTGAATTTTCAATATTAAACAGTATTACTTTTTGTAAAATCTAAATATATTTTTTTTTTGTAGAGTATCAAGTATTTAAAAAAATCCCTTAAACAGAGCATATTTTCGAAGTAAAAATGTTGAAATTTAATTTTTTTTCACTTTTGCAATGATACAGTGAGTTTACTATTTTTATTTATAATCAAATTATTTCAGACTTATTAGATAATTTCTCCTTGGTGGGAGTTATATCTTATCTAACTTATAAATTAATGTTAAATAAAACTGGAAAAAATCCTTTTATTACTTCAAAAATAGTTAGAAAATATCATTCTTGTATTATAAACATATCATGGTTAAATTTACGTTAAAACAAGCAGTCAAGTTCAAAAATAAGAAATAAAATAATGTTATTCAAATATTTTCCCGAATTTCACTCAACGAATTTTCTTCAGTTTCATAATTCTTCAAGAACATTTGCCACATTAATATCAGGAAAATACAACTTTATAATACTCCTGTTGCAGTTAGATAAGGGAAATTGTATAGGCTACAACTTGAGAAACGATTATTTTTCTCAAAGAACTATCCTTCGAGCTCGTAAGAAAGCTTGTAAGAGCTCTTAAGAGAGCGTAAAATTCAATTACCGACCTATTGTTTTCCTATTAATTAGAACATTAAACTTTCAGCTCTTGGCGTCTTGGGCTAAAGTTTGAATTGTCAGGAACAAAAGTAAAAAAAATTAGGCATTAACGAAATGAAAGTTTTCAAACTGGTCCTTAAATTAAGTAGTTACTTTTAGTATTGTTTAATTTTTAAACATAAAAGGCATTCAGAAATTATTCTCGAATAAATATTTTATAACGTAAACATCTACAGTGAACTCTCGTTATCACGAACATCCAAGGGAGGTCGTATTTCTTCTGCATTAAACAATGTAAAATCTTAAAATAATCACTTGTGTTGGTATGAATGTGCTTCAATGGTGAAAACTAATCTCTTCCGTTGAATAAATTGAATTATTCAGTTTTTGGTAGAAATTAAATAGGTTACCCATTTTATGCTAAAAGCAAAAAAATTTCCCTTAATTTAATAATTATGGTAAAAAAGCAAGCTATTGACAATTTTTTAATACAAAAAAAAAAAAAATACTCGGAACAAACAAAATACGCAAATAAATTGCTGTACTTACTTAATTACAGTAATGTAAGCTCTCGCATTTATTTGCGATAGTTGAACAAATGATCTTTTTTTACCCGACCATTTTACAGTTTTGAGACACACTCCAGATTTTAGTCTGTTACATCACCTTTTGATTGATTCTATAAGAGAACATCTGTTATCAATTTTTGAATCGATTGCGTTTTTGGTGGTGGAATGATTTGTTCCTCTTCATCACTGTCACTCACAATAACCAAAGTTACACCAAAGTTGGCTTTTGAAAAAAATAATGTACAGAAGAAGTTTAGTTTCGATTCTTCCCGGTCAATTTGTGAAAAAAAAAATGTCCGCATTATCCGAGGGGTAGTACGTATTAAGATGGTTCTCAAATCTCCTGCTCAACAATGCGAAACTTTCTAACACATTTTCTGACTCATTTTTAAACGTAATTTAATATAACCAATAACTAACACCTCTGTCAGAGACTGGTGAAATGAAATTCCAGGAACCAATAACTGGCACCCCTTATTAAGCTAAATTAAATAACTACAAACCTTAAATCATGGCCCTAATATATCATATGCATCTTTAAACTAATTTCTACAAGTATAACTTGAGTAACTACAAGTATAACTAAGAAAAAAGTTTTAGGATGGTTGCATTACAAATAGATTAAAAAAACGCTTTCTTAATTTTAGAAATAAGATGGTTGCTTTAAAATGACACTTTTTGCATTCTCAAAAGTTCTTTCCTCATTGAATATGTGCTTGATCCTCTAGTGGTGAATAAATTAACTCCAAAATAAAAACAAGTGTCTCATTTACCACTAGATGACATTACTTTGCAGAATTTTACAACAAAATGCTTATTTGAGTTAGGTTTTTGATCAAGTGTCAGTTACTGATTAGGTGTCAATAACTGGGGGTTTCATCCTATTTATTTATTTATTTTCAAGACGAGGGGCATAAATTATTGTTACAGAATTATTATGTAAATGCAACAATTATGGGGAGAAAGTAAGGGTAAAACTGCATATCATGTTATTAGTTGCTTTTTGAAGCCAGAATTTTCAATGGAATTTAATGTAACTTTGCATGCACACTCTGCACTTATACTTGAACCATAATATCATTTAAAACATATGGTTAGTTCATCACTTTTTTATTAATAAATAATTATTTATAAAAAGTCAAATCATCCGTTCTTACCCCACTATTGGCGTAAAACAGCATGGATATGTTAATTTCATAGGAAATGAAAACGTTTAGACTTTTTTTTTAAAAGGGAACACTATATTATATTTTACAACTTTAACTAAGAAACAAAACTAATAATAATTAATTTATAAGTCTAATGGTTTTATATTTAAAGACAAAGGAATAGTTATCTTCATTACAATTTGAGAAACTACAAAAATTATCTACCTCTTTATTAGCTTTAGAAAATTAAAAATTACTCTTGTCCGTGCAGTTTCGATTGCCTTTTTTTCTAACATTGTTTAAGGACTCTCCAATTATTGTTTTTCTATATCTTGTTTTAGCGCTCGTAGGATACACCCAGAAAAAAGTTTCGTTGAATCAACAAAAATTTGGTTGACCAACAAAACTTTTTGTTTAAATATAGGTCAATGGAAATTTTGTTTGAATCAACAAAAAATTTTTTTTTTTGCAATTCCAAAAATTTTTTTTGTATCGTCAGCAAAAAATGTTTTGTTAATTCAAGTAAAATTTTACTTGAATTTTGCTAAAACAACCAAAATGTACTCAACAAAACATGTTTTGTAGTTTTAATCAATTCCTTTTTCTGGGTGTATTCGGTTTTACATCCAAGAAAATGAAGGTCGCAAAGCAATTCATAAAACTGTATACTACCTGTAAATGCTAGTAACAGTTTCGTTGTGGAAAATAAATCTTTATTAAATATTCTGCATAGAGTAATATGAAAATTTTCAATAACTTTAAATGTGTTCATATTTAAGAATTTTGAAAACTAGCAAACATTCAACCAAAAAAATGGTAAAATAAACTTTACAACAGCAAACTAAAGAAATGCCCTTATGGATATACCGCAATCGCGGCTTCTTCTTCTTGCTTAGAACTAAGTATTTCAGCCATTAGGCGATGGAAATGGGCTCAGATTGAGTCAAACGGGGATATCCGGTTTTCGCACGACTATGCAGTTTTACGCTACTTTACCCTAGTACTCCTGTAGTAGATAAAAAAGAAAAATTGCAATTGCTACTACTTCAGAAAGGATTATTTTCCTTTCAAAAACTGTCCTTCCTGCGCTTTTAAGCTGTAAAACTCAATTACCAATCTATTGTTTGCCTAATAATTAGAACATTAAACTTCACAGCTACTGGCGTCGTCAGCTAAAGCTTGAATTGTCTAGAAAAAAAGAAAGAAAAAATAATTAAAGAAGGTCTTGAACTCGGTAGCAAACACTATAATTATTTAATTTTGAAACATAAAACGCTCTCCGAAATTGTTCTCAGTTAATTATTCAAAACGTAAACACCCATTAATCATGTTTTTTCTGTTTAGTTTTTTTTTCTATCATTATTATTATCCTGTACAACGAAACCACTTTAGAACAATTTATCTTGGTATTCATTTTAATAAGAAAAAAAAAAGATATTTTTTACGAGAAGTTATTGATAAAAAAAAAAACTGTAAATTTTCGTAAGAGCATTCTGTATTTTTTTTTTTTTTTTTTTTTTTTTTTTTTATAAGGGCTGTTAAAATATTCTTATAGCAATTTAGAAAAAAGTACTATTCGTCAAGAATGTGAAAAATTATTTTGCTTTACCTACTTTTACTGTTAAAAAGAATACAGGCAGTTAAATTAGTAATAGGAAAGATTTTATGCTAAAATCTTTAGTAAAAAATCTCTTATAACATGAAGTATATTAATTACTTAAAAAAAATTCTTTTTTCTATAATCCTTAAAATATTTAGCCTACAATTTTACGCTGACATTTTTCTGGACAAAATTACCAATTCGATAGGTTATTTCAATATTTTAACGAAATGCTGGCCTCAGTAAAAAACAAACAAAAATTCAACTGAACTGCAGGGAAAAAAATATATATACAAAAAAGAAAAAAAAAACAAAAAACAAAAAACAAAAAACAAAAAAAAATGTTTCTTAATCTAGCAAGAAGATTTCCTAAAATATTATATAATCTTTTCAAGTTACCCACGATTCGAAAAAGCATTTGTTTTATCTTTAGAAATCCCAGAAGTGAATAGATGTACGAGATTTAAAAGAAGCATTTCTGAAAAAAGTATTTTTTTTTCGGCCCGTAATTTTCGGTAAAGTTATTGGAATTAGTTAAGTAGTTTTATTTTCACGTTCAATAGACAAACATGCTAAATTAACAGAGTAAAATGAGCATTGTTTTGTTATACGCTTGCATGTATAAATTCTGTTACGCATCTGGAAATGTTCACTTGAGAATTGATAGCATCCGAAACTAGTCGTTGGGGGGCCACCGTATTACTTACCCATCATGGATATGCATAATGTAAAATATTAAAATAAAAATGTGTAAACTACTTATAAAATGCATTGCAATTCGAATAAAATCGTGGCTTGATGACGTCACAAACCTTAAAGGCTCGATTACTGAATTGCTTGAAAGAGGTTTTTCCTTATAACTCCAAAAATAATAATCCTACTAACTAGCGGTTTATTGCATCTGATTAAGCGTCAAATGTCCAATTAAAATATATCTTTGAAGTGAAATTTGGATGAAATACAGGGTCATGAAAAATCGAAGAGTGTGGGAAATAGGATTCCAAATATCTCGGCAACTCATTATCCGATCGACTTCATGCTTTATGCAAAATTTATGTTTTTTTATTTTCTTTTATGTTCATTTCTTAAAATAAACAATTTCGAAAATTTTTATATACCTTTTATCAGAACGAATATTTCGAGAGTCCGAAAAAAATAGTTCCGGTTAATCGAGGTTATTGAAATGAAATAGGCTTCTTCCCATTATTACATACTAAATACATACCAAATTGCAAGTCTCTATCTCAATTTTTTCGGGAGATAGAGCGTTTACAGACACACAGACACACAGACGGACGGCAAAATTTTTTTTCTAAAAATATGTTTTTCGGAATCTCCAGTGTCTGAAACGTGTAAATCCGTCAAAAAAAATTTTTCGATTTTCAAAACGATTACAAGACTTAACCTATACTACGTATGATGGGTAAGTAAAACCGATATTTCGTTTTAATGCCTGGTCGAGAAAACTAATAAATAAACGATAAAAACTACTTCCTAACGTTTCCGAAAATTACCGGCAGCAAAAGAGACTTTTGTTTGAGAAATGTTTCTTTAAATCTCGGAAATCTATTCGCTTTTGAGGTTTTTGGTGATCAGCGAACGCTTTTAGGAAGAGAGGTTATATTATATTTTCGCAGATCTTCTTGCTAGATCAAGAAACGTTTCTCTTTTTTAACCGATGAAAATGTCTGCAGTCGAATATTGGCAAAAAAAGCTATATATTTCAATCTGATTATTCTGTAATTGAAATAATGTAATACTTTTATTATTACCTGTTGACATGCATGTTCAGATTTAGTACCAAAAAACCGTTTGATACTTGCAATATTTATAGCGCTGAATACAGTACTAAATTGAACACTTCAAAATACAACGAAGCGAAGGCTTTCTCATAAAAAATGTACTATCCCGCTGACAAATTTGGGAATAAAATGCAGGTACTTCTTCATGATAGCGTGCCAGAAAAAAATATATCACAGTTTTAAGATGATGTTACAGTTAAAATCCCAGTCAATAATTATTAACCTGAAGCGGAGAGTTCTTACACTGTACGGGTTGTCTATGGTCTCAGCATTTATTTATTTTAATTAATTAATTAATCTGTTTATTTATTTTTGCATTATTACCAATTTGCCAGTTTCTAATTAATTGATACAATGTTTACTTTGGAAGGTATTCAGATTTCATTGAACAGATATTTATTATTCTATACATATATTTCGACAAATTCGTATCATGTGTGTCATCAGTCTTAAGTTTCTATTAACCACTTACCAGTCTCCATCGTCACGCATTCAAACGAGGGGGATTTTTTTCCTTTTGTTGTTGTTGTTGTTTACAAAATAGACTACACCCGTAACTTTTGGGCTTTTCTTACGCATGCGCAAGTTTTTAGCAAAACTGTCGTATCCTGTAAACTATACAAAATACACTTCCAAGTTCAAAAATAATGATAAACTTAACAGTATTTTAAGATTTTCCAGCATAGTTGAAAAGTGCTTATGAATTCGGTTTGTCTGTCTGTCTGCGGTCTGGCCGTACTCTAATTCGCGTAAATATGCTCGGATTATAATACAATTGATGTATGTTATTGAGGTTTACCATGACATGTTCGGTATTGAAAATGAAGTGTGTATAATTTTTTATTTCGTGTACAAGGACACTCAAAAGAATTCCTTTACATTACGGTCCATGAAGAAAAATCGTTTCCAATGTATTTTAATGATACTACACTATTTCAAACATATTGAAATTGATATACATCACTGAGGTGCACTACAAGATGCTTGCTGTATAGAATAGGGTGTGTATAGCATTGATCGTTCATTTACAGGGATACACAAAACAATTCAGTAACAGTGAGTAATAATTGCTAGAACTGCATTTTCAGTTGTGGTATACGTTTTTAAATTTAACTAATTAGTTGTATATTACTTAGTGTATATAAATTCTATAGATCGGATACAGGGTTGCGCGAAAGATATTGAGTACATTTCCGTTTATTAACGGAAATAGCTGAGGTGGAATTTTTAATTGTGCTATGCGATTCCTTATTGAACTAAATTTTAGCGTACTTTAGTCACAAATATTAGTTTTTTATACAAATCTATAGCTAATTTACAGGACTGTGCAAAAGAATTCTGATATTTATCCGATTATTCACGGTAATTTCTGAAAATGGGTTTTTACATGTGTTATGCGTTTTCCAAATTGTTTACTTAGACATCATTTTTCGCCTTATTAATCTGTGAAGTTTTGTTATAGTATTCTGAATTTGTTGGAAAATGTTTCATAATCTATGCTTGACGCATGTTTTGTCATTCTTGCTTAGTTACTAACCTGCTTGATCATAAAAATAAGACTGTTAAGTGTTAACCACTTAACAGTCTCATTTTTTAAAACTCAACAGTTGAATTTTTAAATTAAATAGGATTACTCAACTATTTGTCCAGATTTCAACCGACGTAAATGTTTAATTTCATAAGATTTCAACAGCAACTACTATCACTGAACTGTTAAATGAAAGCTCCTGTGTATTATTCCATTTATAGTTAAATAATTTAAAAAAAAATCTGCATTCACTATTTCTTGAGAAATAAATGTTTACCCTCAGAGAACTAGTCTTTGAGCTCTTTTAAGCTGTAAAATTCAATTGCGAGCTATTGTTTGCTTACTAATTAAAGAACATTAAACTTTCAGCTCTCTTGGGCTAGAGCTTCAATTTTCTTTAACAAAAATAAAAATAAGACATTAATGAAGTGAAAGTTCTTGAATCGATCCTTGAACTAAGTAGTAAACACTTGTATTTTTCTTTTAAATTGTTGAGCATAAAACGCTTTTCGAAATTGTTCTCGTTTAAATATTTTAAAACATAAACCTACATTAATCTTATTTTTGCTGCTTAGTTCATTTCTTCAAGATTTTTTTTTCCTTTTACTAATGAGAGTATATTAAAGCCATTTATCTTTGTAATAATTTTAAATAAGTGAATAAAATAATTTTACGTAAACTTGTTAGTACGATTTTTTTTTAATTGAATTTTTATAAGAGCGTGCTGTTTTTACAATCTTTTATTAGGTGCGTTCGTAATTATATAAATACATAGCACCTATAGTTGTCCGTCCGTCTGTCCGCATATAAAAACCAAAAACTACCCAACTGAATGGCTTGAAACTTAATACATATAATCGTTGCAGAATTTTATCGAGTCATTTCAAATTTTATGAAAATCGAATCACAACTTAAAAAGATATTAATAAAAGTTTTCTTCATTCTATTAAATCCAATCATACATAATTAATTCAATGATATTCCATGAATGGTAATGGTTCTAGGTTGCCATGGTGATTACGTCCTATTTAAGATGGAGTCATACTATTTCCGTATTACTGAATTTAAAAACCGAATTTGTATACTAAAATTGTTTAATTATAGCAATTATATAATTTACCGACAGTATGTTTTGGATAGATGTTTCCGGAGAAATAGATTTTAAATGAAAAAAGAGTCTAAATATGGATTTCAAGTTCTGAAAATTTCAAAGCTAGGCTTAAGTTTCCCATTGGAATTTTCACTAAAAGTTAACAAAAAATAAAATATTGCCACCTTAAAATATACTTATTTTATTACGGAAATTAATCATATCATAGTAACAGACGATATAATTCGTCGTTGTTTCGACGATTTTTTTTTTTTACATTGTCTTGTATTGAATATTTGCGCATAGTATAATTTTAATGTAACAATGAATTGTAATTAATTGTTTGTAAAAGTGTATTGAAAATTAATTTCATAAAATAAAACTAATATCTACAATATGAAAATATGCACATAAAACAAATTTTGTATTAATGTATTTTTGCATAAGAGTACAATAGCTATTGCACCAAGGTCTGAATATTTATAAAAACTAGTTATAATACGAAAGCACCTCATTTGTCACGTTTGACGTAAAATTTCCTACTTGTTTTATTTAACTTGGTTTTTGTATGTAAAAATGGAATTTTGTAATAAATTTTTTCTTCCCTTCTTGACAGGCTATAATTATAAAAAATATTTACTCAGGTGTGTTTCCGATGACAATACAACATTTTAACGCCGCCGCAGGTGATAAATCGCCAAAAACAATTCTGAGTTGATTAATAAGGAAATTATCTATATTAAAGCAGTCACCCTCGATCGTGGATTTAGCTTGAATATAATTAACCGTATTTTATCTAAACCTCCGACAATCGCTGATTCTGTTCCAGCTAATAAAGAATTTAAAAATGTTATTGTCTTACCTTATTTTCATAAAATCATTACACAAATTTCTCGTATTCTAAATAGGTTTAGTTTCAAAGTTGTTTTCTCTCCAACCAATAAAGTTTCTTTCTCCAGTCTTAAAGATCCAGTTGATGAACATAATACCTGGGGCATTAGAATTTTTGTGAATGCGGCCTCTCTTACATTGGGCAGACGAAACGTACTCTTAGAATTAGGCTGAAAGAACACCAAAATTATGTTAAAAAGCAGGAATGTGAGAAATCTACAATAGCTAAACATTGTTGGAATTCCAACCACCAGTTTAACTATTCAGAAGCTAAAATTATCCAAAAATGTAATTCAGTTACAGATCTTGACTTTTACGAGGCTTACTTTATACACAAACATAGTTCATCCTTAGTGAATGATATGACCAGCATCCCTTTTCTGTCGCACGTGTGGAGGGATCCTGCGCAGTGACTCCTTTTTTCAGTTATTTCTGGTCAAAAACGTCATTTCTTTGGAATATATAAACTCTTGTTTTAGCATTTTCATTCAAGCCAGTACTCGGGGCTATAACCGAGGGGTTCTTTGAATCCATTTTAATCCTTTTTTTTTCTCTCGCACTGAGGAAGGGGATCGAGGAATCCTTGAAACGGCCGTATGCAATTGTTTGTGCCAATTTTTCATATTTGTGTGTTGTAACGTTGTTATTGGTTTTGGTTTATGAATTAAAATTCGCACAAAGTATTGATCTATGCTTATGACTAATTTCCGTAATAAAATAAGTACATTTTAAGTTGGCAACATTTTATCTTTTGTTGACGTTTACTGAAAATTCAAATGGGAAACTTAAGCATAGCTTTGAAAATTTCAGAACTTGAAATCTATATTTAGACTCTTTTTCCATTTAATATCTATTTCTCCGGAAACATCTATCCAAATAACTGTCGGTAGATTATAGGATTGCTATAATTAAACAATTTTAGTATACAAATGCGGTTTTTAAATTCAGTAATACGGAAATAATATGACTCCATCTTAAATAGGACGTAATCCCCATGGCAACCTATAATCATTACCTATCATGGGGTATCATTGAATTAATTACGTATGATAGGATTTAATAGAATGAAGAATGTGACTATAACTTGGTCATAGAGGTTATAAAATGTCATATACGTCATACAGGGTCTGTTCTGAAAGTAGTAGGACTCATTTTTTTTAAATGTATTCATGAGAATAGTACAAACAATTAGAATTTTTCAAAGTAGCACCCTTCCGCATCTATACACTGCTGCCAACGAGTTTTCCAGTTTTCGTATGCCTCCAGGAATGCCTGGACGGGAATGCTACCTCGTCACGGCCTGTTGAACCGCCTCTACCGAGCCGTGATGCTTCCCCTTGAGCGTCGATTTTATTCTCGGGAATAGAAAAAAGTCTGGTGGGGACAAGTCGGGGCTGTAGAGGGGATGAGGCAGCGTTGCCACATTGTGCTGGGCAAGATACTCCACTACGCGAAACGCTGTGTGGCTCGGCGCGTTGTCATGGTGCAGCCGAACTCAAAAACTTGGTTTTGAAGAATGCTCAATTCATCAGCAATCATTCTGTTGCTCATCCTACAATCACTGTTCAGTAAATTTTTCACTTGCGGCACATTTTCTTTGGTCTTGCTGGTCGAATGGCGTCCGGAGCGGTCGTCGTCTTCCACTCTTTCCCTACCTTCTTGGAACAGCTTGTGCCACTCAAAAACATCCGATCTACACATGGCAGCATCACCGTAGGCCTCCTTAATCTTGTCGTGAGTCTCTTTGCCCGTTTTACCAAGCTTTACACAAAATGTGATCGCGTACATTTCGGTCGCTTGACGATTAATCCTCGGAAGCTGCTATAACAAGGAAGTACCGATTTTTAAAACATTCAAATTACTTAATAAATATTTTTATTAATATATTTTTAAGTTTTGATTCGATTTTCATAAAAATTGAAATAACTTCGACTGTAGGTGCTACATATTTATATAATTACGAACGCAACTAAAAAGACCTTTTGACTAAGTAAATGACATATAAGATATTTTAATGTAATTTCAAGTTAACTATTAATAACAGCACAGATTTCGTCTTCCCATAAAAAATGTATAAAACAATAGCGATAGCCTCTTGAATAAACACAATAATCTTATACAGTAAAACATGTGAAAGCGGAATCGCTAGGGACTGAAAAAAAAATTCCACTTTAGCTGGTATAATTGTAAAGTATCCCTAACATAGGGACAGCTAAATTTTTACTTTTAAAACAGAATTCCGTTTTAAACGGGTGCCGTTTACACAGGGTGTACTGATTATAGTGAAGTAGAACTTGTGAAAACAGAATCGCTAGGAACACCAAAAAAATCCGTTTTAGACAGGTTTCCATCTAGGCTGGTAGATTTGTAAGATATTCCTTTAGAAGGAACCTTACAAATATTCCTCTCTATACAGGTTCTGTCTTTACAGGTTTTACTGTATTAAGTTTCACTCTATGCAGACTAACGAATAGCATGGTATGAAAAGAGAGTTAAAAGGATCTGTGCATCACGAAAAATAGGGACATTTTTCGTCCCGCGTAGTGGTTTCACGGGGCAGGCCTCAAAACCCCTGAAAATCGGGACACCTGACAACACTACTCGGGACGCACATGAAAGGTCATGTGAGTATGACGGTTCTAGAAGTTAACTGGTAGAGTACATTTATAACTCAGAATACAAGCGCCTTCCTTACACACTTTTCTCACAAATAAAACTTTATGTGTTTCTGTTTTATATACAAGCAACATAACTTAGTGACTGTTTTATTACTTTCAGATTTTATTGAATGTCAAAGTTGTAAAGACCTTTCTCATTCACATTATATATATATATATATTTCAATCATCAACTCTTTTAAATAACATTTATTATATAATTTAAATATAAACATGGTATGTAATAAATTATTGTTTTAGTGTGCGATAACATATAACAAAAGATATAGAAAATAATAATTATAATATACATTATTACAATTATAACATATTAGGAAATTTAATATTTAATATTTTTTTGAACATTATATACACTTTATATAGAAAATTACAATTATAACATACATAATTACAATTATAACATATTAGGAAATTTAATATTTGATTGAACATTATATACACTTTGTATAGTTGTGATTGTGCGTTGCCGATCACCTCTGTTTAAGGTGTTATTGATGTGCTGTTTTCATACATTTATAAATTAACTTATACAATAACAAATTAAATTATACATGGATAACATTGGTGATTATAACTCATAAACATATCTATTTGCAATATATATAAATATAAATATATATAGTTTTTATTTTTGTCTATGAATAATTAAATTTAACAAGTATTTTAATTACTGCATTGCATTAATTTGATTGAAAAACAGTAGTAATACTATTAATTATCAATTTTATAAATTTTGAGATATTTTGAATTGTTTATGAATTATTTAATTAGATATTTAAATTAATCTATGAAATATAAAATATATTTACAATGTAGTATAAATTAAACATTAATTATTTAATAACAAGTCTAATATATATTTAAGTAGTAGTAAAAATAAAACATTAATTATTCAATAATATGTCTATAATATCAGTGGATTAACACAGCTGGCAGCAAAAACAATTTGAATTAAAATAATATCTCTTTTACATAATATATTCTTGTTAAGAATATCTGAAATGCTGTGCAAGTTGAATTAATTCTGTGTAGATTTATTCATATAGTAGTATTATATTTTATTTGAATTTAAAGTAAAACTACAAGTTAGTATTGTTTTTTAAAGTTTATTTATATAATTAAATCTAATGAAGCGAGTATGTAACTAATAAAGTGGATATCTAACTAAATATTAATTAGGAATTATTATAATACCAATAGATGGCGACACTTTACCTTTCAGGTAGTTGTTGATAATATTGATAATATTATATTTAATTTAACTATAGAGGGAGCTATTGATTGTATATTAATTTTACTTTCAGGAATTAAAATTGGATGGAGTAATATATATTCACGGATATAATTTTGTTATAAGTGTATTAAAACCAGAATTATTTTGTGTGTTTTTTGAATCATTTTGTGTTTGGGTGTCATCGGTGGGGTTGTGTTTTTAAAAAAAAGTGTGCTCTCAACTTGTCTTTCAAATCATTTCTCTCAACTCGACTTAGTCAACATGTATGATGCATTGCCATGTGGATGTGAATATTATGCAGAAGTTGTGACATTTTAAGGATTCTGTATAATTATTGTGAGTAAAATATTTCATCTACACTTTACGCGTTCATATTTCCAATTTTATTATTTCAAAACTGTTATCTCGTGGTAATTTCGTGAGGTGTTAAATACAGTTTTTGGGATAATCGATGTGAGTGAAATATATTGTATATTCTTAATGGTTTTTTATTTCCTATTTAAATATTTCCAAATTTTAATATTTCCAATTGTTGTCTGGTAATAATTCAGTGTACCTGGATGATTCTACTGATCTTAGCATTATGCCAGTAGAATTATGAAACACTGAATTATTATTTAAAACACATGTGGGTGCATCCAGGCTGATGAGTACATGTGCATGTGTTTTTTCATATCCAATTCATATTTAATTCTCATGTGGTCCAATTTTCCATTGTATATGGTTCATATTTAATTTATTAATCCATTTGTATTTACTTAATTGCAACTCCAATTTATAATTTTTTTTCCCCTTTCTCTCTATTTCTTTTTTCTTTTTTCAATATTCTTTAGGTATGAGTAAAATTTGGCCAATTACCATTGAAGCACAAGCTATGGTAATATTATGTTTGCACATGTTAATTATTAGCTATGTGGTATTCTGTATACACAATATCATTAATTATCTCTTTGGAGATTTAAGTAGAATGATAATAGAACTTGATATGTTTTTTGAAATTCATAGATATTATAATTATTTAACATTCTATAAAATTATGCTGCATTGCGCAAATTGGTATGGAATGGTTTTTACATATTCTTTTCAATATTCTTTTCAACAATTAGCTAGTTAAAATATTGATTTTTATATGATACCATAATTTAGCCTAATTGGCTCACAAATCACTTTGATTAACTTCTGTTTGAAATACATAGTTATTATAGCTGCATTGCGCTTTTAATGGTGTATTTAATAATTATTTAATAATAATAATATTTTAGTATTACTATTATTTCTTGGTATCATTTGTTTATCTATTGAATTTTCAAAGGCATCTTTATAAAATCTTATTCAGGTTCTATTGATTTTTTTTTTTTTTTTTTTTTTTACCAACATTAATTTTGTACTGACTTATGACTGCTAGGGGTTTTTATATTGTTGTCTTTTGATGTTAGTTTGCTTAATGGGACTTTATGTATATATGTAAATAGTTTTCTTATATAGCTTTATTATATTTAATCAAGTATTAAACAGTCAATCTTAATATTTTTTTTTTTTTTTTTTATGGATATTCAAGTAATAATAAGATTGATTCATAAAAATTTTTTTTAATATGTTATAGATATATTTAATATGTATTTCTTGCAATTTTTATTGCTATCAAACAAATATGGCAGTTATTAGTAAAATGTTAGATACTGGCAATTTAGGCCTTGGTGGATCCAGGACTAATGCTCGGTACAGGAAGATTATTAGGGATCTTCCTGGATTGTTATCAGATAACCTATTCTATTGTCCCAAGCCTGTACTATGTTTTCGAGAGTGTGAATCTAAGCGTTGTCCATTAGCTGATAAGTCACAGATTTCAAATAATAACAATCTTAATTTGGTAAAATTTTGCAAAGCATACAATGTAATCTATTCATTGAAATGCAATTCGTGTAACATGGAATATATAGGACAGTCTTGTCAAAAATTACATAAGCGGCTAAATTTACATCGTTCTCATATTGATAAATATAAAAATTCTAAATTTCAAACAACTCATAATATTGAATATACTCATTTCAAATATCGTGATTTTAAAAATATTACTATTAAAATACTTAAAATACAAAAAAATTTTACTGAACGACTTTTTCTAGAATCTAAATATATAAGACATTTTAATACTACATATCCTTATGGATTAAATCAATTAGTATACAAAAAATCACATCCTGTATTTTCAGATTTAACTAAATATGAAAATTATAAAAATCTTTATTCCGGATTAAATTTTTCAAACTTAAAAAAAAAACTTCAAGATCTGGTAGAGGTAAACATAATAACAAAAAATACACTGATGATATTGTGATTCAACAGGAGCTTGATAATCTTGAGGCACAATTTTGTAATGATTATTGTTGGCTTGCTATAAGAAAACATGTTTTTAGTATAAAAAAGAAATATATAAACCAATATTTCAAGGTATTTAAAAAGAATCAATATTCTCCACATTTTTGTGATATCTTTTATGATATTCTACATTATAGAGCAAACCTATTAAATACAAGTCTTTCTAATAAACCTAAATATAAAACTAATAATACACAATTAATTATAAATTTTTCCATTCATGTATTTAATAATATAAATTTACACAATATAATAAACAATATTAATAATAATTTTCCAATAAAAAATTTTACCATTCACAAGACATATAAATATAATCGCACACTTGGACGTAAAATTTTTAATTACAATTCTTTTGCAAAAAATTTGGTCTCTTCAAAGAATTACCCATGTTATTGTAATGACCCAAAATATCAAAAGTATATAAATACAACACATGGTCATATCATTACTGGTGATCTTAATATTGTAGAACAACCTATTTTACAAAACTTAATGCATAATGGCACAAAATTTCGTCTTCCATATAAGTGTAATATCAAATCCATAATATTGCAGTTTATTCAAGATATTGATTTGTTTATATATAATATTGCTGTTGATTACAATAAACCAATCGAATATTTCAGTGAATGGAGATTTTCTGTAATTGATAAATTAAAAAATGAAATTATAAAAAATTATCATCATATTACACATGCAGCTTTTAAAAACATAAATAAACATATATCAGAATTACAAAACAAATTTATAATTACTTATGTAGATAAATCTCCAAATAATTATGCTATCATTTGTAAAGAATACTATAAAGTGTTAATTCACAATGCAATCAACACAAGTAATATTTTTAATAAAACTAAATTAAATATTGAAATAAATAACAGAAAATTATTAAATTATCACAAATTACTAAAAATCAAATGTAATAATTTTAATTATCCTTATCTTGTTATAATTCCAAAATTTCATAAAAATCCTATTAAATTTCGCACTGTTACCATCGGTTGTAACACATATAATAAAAATGCAAGCAATTTACTACTTAATATTTTAAAGCAGATATATGATATAACGTTAAAACATAATAACCAACATTGCCTAAAAAATAGTTTTCAACTCATTAATAAAATACATAATATCAATCCGGTAAAATTCATAAAAACATTGGATTTTAATGATTTATTTAATAACATTGATATAAAAGACTTACATAAAACAATGTGTATATTATTTAAAGAATTTAAATCTCAATTAAAATTAAAAGAACATATTTCAGTAAATTTTTTTTAAACTTTACTAAATTTTACATTGCATAATCATTACATTATATATGACAATATTATCTATAAACAATGCCAGGGAATTCCGCAGGGCGGAACCGCATCTAGTATTCTCTCTGACCTTTACTTATTTTATTATGAAAGAAATATAAGTCCGAACAATGATTATGTATTTTATCGCTATATTGATGACATTATCATATTTTATTTCAATGAAAAAAATTGCACATCACCACTCAATTTTTATCCTACTCAGCTTAAATTAAGGGAAAATGATTTAATTAATAATAATATAAACTTTCTTGACTTAAAAATTAATATTACTAATAATTATAAATTAATTTTTGATATTTATGATAAGAGATTTGATTTCCCATTTAAGGTAAATATTTTTACCAATTTTGCTTCATGTTTACATAAATCTGTTTATAAAAATATAATTATCAATTATCTACATCGTATAAAATACTTATGCTCAGATATAAATAAAAACAAAAATATTAGATATATTCGAGATCAAGCAAAAATATATGGTTATCCAATTTTTATGATAAATTCAATCATCAACTCTTTTAAATAACATTTATTATATAATTTAAATATAAACATGGTATGTAATAAATTATTGTTTTAGTGTGCGATAACATATAACAAAAGATATAGAAAATAATAATTATAACATACATTATTACAATTATAACATATTAGGAAATTTAATATTTAATATTTTTTTGAACATTATATACACTTTATATAGAAAATTACAATTATAACATACATAATTACAATTATAACATATTAGGAAATTTAATATTTGATTGAACATTATATACACTTTGTATAGTTGTGATTGTGCGTTGCCGATCACCTCTGTTTAAGGTGTTATTGATGTGCTGTTTTCATACATTTATAAATTAACTTATACAATAACAAATTAAATTATACATGGATAACATTGGTGATTATAACTCATAAACATATCTATTTGCAATATATATAAATATAAATATATATAGTTTTTATTTTTGTCTATGAATAATTAAATTTAACAAGTATTTTAATTACTGCATTGCATTAATTTGATTGAAAAACAGTAGTAATACTATTAATTATCAATTTTATAAATTTTGAGATATTTTGAATTGTTTATGAATTATTTAATTAGATATTTAAATTAATCTATGAAATATAAAATATATTTACAATGTAGTATAAATTAAACATTAATTATTTAATAACAAGTCTAATATATATTTAAGTAGTAGTAAAAATAAAACATTAATTATTTAATAATATGTCTATAATATCAGTGGATTAACACAGCTGGCAGCAAAAACAATTTGAATTAAAATAATATCTCTTTTACATAATATATTCTTGTTAAGAATATCTGAAATGCTGTGCAAGTTGAATTAATTCTGTGTAGATTTATTCATATAGTAGTATTATATTTTATTTGAATTTAAAGTAAAACTACAAGTTAGTATTGTTTTTTAAAGTTTATTTATATAATTAAATCTAATGAAGCGAGTATGTAACTAATAAAGTGGATATCTAACTAAATATTAATTAGGAATTATTATAATACCAATAGATGGCGACACTTTACCTTTCAGGTAGTTGTTGATAATATTGATAATATTATATTTAATTTAACTTTAGAGGGAGCTATTGATTGTATATTAATTTTACTTTCAGGAATTAAAATTGGATGGAGTAATATATATTCACGGATATAATTTTGTTATAAGTGTATTAAAACCAGAATTATTTTGTGTGTTTTTTGAATCATTTTGTGTTTGGGTGTCATCGATGGGGTTGTGTTTTTAAAAAAAAGTGTGCTCTCAACTTGTCTTTCAAATCATTTCTCTCAACTCGACTTAGTCAACATGTATGATGCATTGCCATGTGGATGTGAATATTATGCAGAAGTTGTGACATTTTAAGGATTCTGTATAATTATTGTGAGTAAAATATTTCATCTACACTTTACGCGTTCATATTTCCAATTTTATTATTTCAAAACTGTTATCTCGTGGTAATTTCGTGAGGTGTTAAATACAGTTTTTGGGATAATCGATGTGAGTGAAATATATTGTATATTCTTAATGGTTTTTTAATTCCTATTTAAATATTTCCAAATTTTAATATTTCCAATTGTTGTCTGGTAATAATTCAGTGTACCTGGATGATTCTACTGATCTTAGCATTATGCCAGTAGAATTATGAAACACTGAATTATTATTTAAAACACATGTGGGTGCATCCAGGCTGATGAGTACATGTGCATGTGTTTTTTCATATCCAATTCATATTTAATTCTCATGTGGTCCAATTTTCCATTGTATATGGTTCATATTTAATTTATTAATCCATTTGTATTTACTTAATTGCAACTCCAATTTATAATTTTTTTTCCCCTTTCTCTCTATTTCTTTTTTCTTTTTTCAATATTCTTTAGGTATGAGTAAAATTTGGCCAATTACCATTGAAGCACAAGCTATGGTAATATTATGTTTGCACATGTTAATTATTAGCTATGTGGTATTCTGTATACACAATATCATTAATTATCTCTTTGGAGATTTAAGTAGAATGATAATAGAACTTGATATGTTTTTTGAAATTCATAGATATTATAATTATATATATATATATATATATATATATATATATATATACACACGCAAATACAGCTTTAATTTTAATTGAATGCGTCAGTGATTTGATTAAATCTTCTTTGATTCTCACGATTTTCTTTCCTAGCATATGATGAAAATTCTTTTGCTTAAAGTTGCTTGTAAAGTAAAAACTTCTTCATTCCCTGCCCTTATTGTATTTTCCTTTAACTTCTAGAATGCATCTAAATTAAGTCATTATCATTCAAGAAGTACTATTTGAAAGAATAAACAAATTGTTCTTTTCTTTAATAGAAATGTCATTCGACACGCACATGCCTCTCAACATTCTAATTAATTTCAAGCACGAAATCGGTTGAACTTTGTTAACCCTTAATGTTTCCTTAATTAAAATTTTCGTAGAATTTATAAGCCTCAGAATAGATATTTTTTAAACGTAAATTTCTTTGAGTTAAATAACATTTGCAATGAATTATATCATCTCTTGCGCTTATAAAGAATAAATTATAAGAAAAAAAATGTTTTAAAGACAAGCTTTTATTATAATTTACTAAAAGGGTAAAAGTGTTGGAGTACAATTGATCGAAATAAATATCTTTTTTGAAACAATAAACTAAATTGCGAGTGATATTTCTATCAGTTTATTTTTTTTTTAAATAAATAGATATACAATTTTAAATCCAGGTTCCTGGCGAGGAAAAAAAAATCGATCAACGTCCGCTTGATGAGCGAACCCACATCCATTCACCCCTGCGCAGAACTGAAAGATGGCGCATTTACCAACCATGCCACGGTTCAAATCAAGAACATTAACTTATTTATGTAGCAAGCAAATGTCATTTACGTGATCACATACGTCAGGACATTTTACGTGCCCTTATTGGACAAATGTTTTTACCCCTAAGGGGTGGCAGATTCAAATTTCAAATATTTTTTTACAGAATTGTATTTATAAACACATAAAAACTTTCTTTTACTTAAGTAAGGTGTCACACAAAATATACATATAAAACAAATGAACCACTGACGTGTTTCGGTTTCATTCGAGATAAAAATCGTTATCACAAGAATACAACATCGACCAAGTTTTTATATGTGTTAATATGTTTATGAAAAAGTCAAATTCTCTTTTAAATTTTAGGATTTAAAAAACATTTTCAATATTGTATTGTCGCTGAAAATATGTCACACTACCAAAAATTAAGTCAATTGAAGCACAGGTAGTGTGTTAAAATTGAATTTTAAGATTTGAGCCGACCCGACACACAAGGCAAGTTAAATAAAAGCTTGTAAAAGAAATAATAGTTCAGAACGAATAGCTATTCTTAAAATTATTGATATAAAATACTTTAAAAATGGCTACTTAAAAATTAGCAAAATATGCGCATTGTTAGCATTTTCTGGACTTAAAGTAGCTCTACGTATTTACGAAGACCACCAAGTTGAAACTTTAAAAAAATCGAATTTGGAGTTTTTGTTGTTGTTGTTGCTGTTCATTTTCCGATAGTTTATATTATTTAGAATACAGTCCAAAAAAGATTTTTTGAAATTCGAGTTCTTACAAAAGCTACAGCGACAATTATGCCGCTGTAATTGCAAACTAATACCACCTTAAATCTGCTCAATGTCTCCAGCATCGGCAACAATACACATACGCTAACATTCATGCACATACATTGTTGCAGATGGCGGACACATTGAGAATACTTAAGATTTCCTTATTAAAATAAATTGTACCTAGCTTGCATGTGTTATTTTTATTAGTAATGTGCATCTGCCTTATAGTATCAGACTTCTACGAGCGATTAGTGACGTATTTAAGCGAGGATTTTAATAAATTTATATTTACATGTAAGACGTCATTTCATACTAAATCGAAAGCGCTATACACTTTTGCAATTGGCTTTTTTTATTCGCCATCATAATTTCATAGTTTCATCATCTTTCATAGTTTTCGAGATAGGGTCGATAATTTCCAAATTTTTCCAACTAATAGCGCTTCAGTCACTCTCACTACACGCACAAAGTCGTTTTACTATAGGTAGACACTTGTTCTACAGTTAAAGAGGCCTGCAAAAAGGAGATACCTCCTTTTTTGACATTTTTAAGATGTCTACTTTATTGTTCAAAAAGAAAAGAAAAGTCACCCAGACTAGGTATTTTTGGATATAACAGGTGGCAAAATTTTCATAGGTGTACCTATGACTATTATTATGTACATTATTTTCATAGTGTACAAGTACAAAAAATACTTTTGACGAAACATTAAAATTTAAATATTAAAAGGATTTTATTTTAATTTACCAAAAGTTAAAAAATGCATCTACCTCCATTTTGCAGCAAACCCTTCAATTTTAACTTTATCTGTTCAAACGTTATTTTAAGATCAAGGGATTTTCTTATACATTGTGTATAATAAACTTATCCAGCATATAATTTTGCTCTTACGAATCCATCCATGATAAATCACTGCTTCACAAGAAATGTATTTAAAACGAGCCACATACAGTCACGCACGGATTCGATACAACCGCCATAACATACATTTTGTTAATTTTGAAGTGCGTAATTGTTCTACAAACTATGAAGTACACTGAGAAAAAATTCTACCACTGACATCTAGAAACTAAATTGTGGCTCTAGAAAAAATAGTTCCATGTCATCCTTATAAATTCTAGTTCCCTTTGCAAGAGAGTTCTAGTCTCTCCTATTAAAATTCAAAAGCGTTTTCCTATATTATCGTGGTCAAACTTATTTAAAAATCTCTGCAAATAAATGTGAACACAAGAAGTTAGTTTTAGTAACTATAATTCTAGTTTATGAATTTGTTCTAGAAACCAAGTGATAATTCTCGCAGTTCAAACGATTCTTAATATAATGTATCGTTTTATCATCTATCTCAATCATTTCGTCAATTCAGTTTATTTGCTTACCTTATTCGCATAGCTCGGAAATCTATATTTCTAGTTTAGGGATTTAGAAAATGACTACTTATTCGTTCTAGATGAAGGTAGTATAAGTTTACTTTCAGTGTATTCGGACAAATTAATTACGAATTTCTCATGCAACTTAATATGATTTATCAAATAATTTCTCTATAAATATATAATATGAGTAATTTATTATTCATATTTATTAGCAAGTTTACTTTTAAGTGCGTATGGTTACTTGTACTTGAGAATGGCATGCCCTCGTGTGAAAACAAGTAGGCCCAGGTTCTTATTTTGGTGTAACTTTTTTAGCATGATCTTTCTTCAGATTTTTTTTTCTTTTAAGAGTGTAAAAAAAAAAAAAAAAAGACTGAAAAGACTGAAAAGGTAAAAAAATCCTGCAATGACGACATAGTGCCATAAAATTTTATAATAAATGGGTGATGATGCTACAGAAAAATATATTATGGTGCTACTATTCAAAAATCATTATTTATATATTACCAGAAAATGATTCAACGCTGATAGACATGTTTATAAAATTTATGTATGTAGTGTGGATTTTTTATTTTAAAATATATAATATTTGAAATGCTAAAATACACTTTTACAAATGATATAATTTTCTGCCTCATTTTAATTTCAATTTTAAAAATATGCCATATATGGAACAACTTTTGTTTGACCTTTTGTCTGCGATAAAATTCGAACGTGTACAGCTTCTAAATCTAAAAATAACAGAAAAAATTTAGTCAAAAGTTATTAACTTTTTAAATCCTCTCGTAGCATTCGGCCACCTTGTATTTTCTTTAAAATGAAAATAAGATTGCGAATTATTCAATGCAATACGTTACTTCTAGTAAATCAGTTTTATATTGCTGACGAAATACACAGTACTTAAAAAAGATCCAAAAGAGGGTCATTACATTACTCCAAATCTAAAAGTCACAACACTGTTTGCACCAAAGCTCTTTGTAATACGCTGCCGCGCATGCGCGGTAGCATATTACTGCTTATTTTACTGTTTTTTACTGTTAATTTTACGGTGTAATACTGGCAGCTGAGGTGTCAGTATTATACTGTAAAATCAACACTTTTTTTGTTTTGCAGTGTACAATCATGTTATAGTAAAAGGGGTCGTCTACATATTGAAATTGCATCAAACTTTAAAATTTTCAATTTTAACACCTGATTTTGACATCTTATTTGGATTCGCAGGCACATTTTACCTTCGGATGCCAAACGGGAAGATGTTCGATCAAGTAGTTTAAGAATTATCCAGATTTAAAGTTTATAATGTTAAATTCATTTTCAATCGTTGCAAAAGAGATTTCAGTGCGAGTACTTTTTTAAGCATAACTCGAAAACTACTTGGCGGTAGAAGCTGTAATTTTGAATTCGCATAATTAAAGCTTCTAGATATCGATTTCTGTTAAAAAATTATTAAGTTGCAATTCAGATTTTTTTTTTTTTTTGAAATAATATGTATTTTGAAACTAATATTCGAAAGGAATATTATTATAACCTGTGAATTTCTTTATATAAAATTAATTTCTAGAAACTTCAACTATGCGAGTCCAAAATTACAGTTCATTATACCAAATAGATTTTTATATATGCTTAAAAAACTACCTTCCTTGCAATCTGTTTTGCAACGATTAAAAATGAATTTAACATTACGAATTCCAAACTTTAAATGTACGTAATTCCTAAACTACTTAACCGAATGTCTTTTAGTTTGGTATCCGTAATGAAAAAAAAAAAACCGGAGACTCTAAATAGGATGTCAAAACAATGTGTTAGCATTGAACATTTTAAAGTTTGATACAACTTCAATATGTAGACGACCCCTTAAGAAAATTTTACTATTAGTAGAAAATAATAGACAAGGAGCTTTGGTTCAAACAAGTTTATTCTTCGACATTTAGAAGTGGAATAATGACCATTGTTCAAAGGGTTTGCTGTACAAAACCGCTTTTATTCTGAATTTTTTATTCAAAATTAAATGCACTTTATTTAAAATTATCTGCGTAGCAACCCGCTGTATTGTATTGCCATTTTATAAGATCTTTCCATATTTTGGAGGAAGTACTTACCAATCGAGTTTTTTTTAATTAAAATGAATAAGTCATAAGCTAAAAATGTAATTATTATCATTTATAAATCTTAAATATACACATTTCAATCATCGTAAGATCGATTACCTTAAAATTGATCAATTAGGTCTCGTTTTTTTGTCCATTGAAAGATTGGTTGATTGATTGATTCTGAGTTTTTCTTTCTTTTCTCAAAAATTATTTTAAATATCGAATGTGACAAATTGCAGATTTTAGCCAGAATTATCATTTATCAATCTTAATTAGACTTTTCGATCATCGTAAGATTCCTTAAAATTGAGCAATTATTTCCTGAGTTTTTGATTATTGAAAGAATGGTTGATTTATTGATTATCTTGGTTTTTCCTGTTTTCTCAAAAACTATTTTAAATATCGGAATGCGACAAACTGTATATTGCAGTCAGAATTATCGTATTGATTAGACCTTTTAATCGTCGTAAGAATCTATAGAATTTATCAATTTGTTCTCGAGTTTTTAAGTATTGAAAAAACGCTTGATTCTCCCAGTTTTTACCTGTTTTCTTAAAACTATTTTAGATATCTCAATGCAATAAACTGCATATTTCAGTAAGAATTATCATTAATAAATCTTATTTGGAGCTTTCAATCGTCATACGATTCCTTAAAATTGATCAATTAGTTCCCGAGTTTTTCAGTATTGAAAGATAGGTTGATTCTCCTGGTTTTTCCAGTTTTCTCAAAAACTATTTTAGATATCGGAATGCAAATTGTAACATTATGTATTTGCCTTTTATCAGTTTAGTTTTCGTTATGCAACCATTTCTGAGCCTAATCCGAACAAACAGACAGACAGACAAACAGACTATAAAATTTTAAATGTTATTTGTGACTATACGTCGTCTAAATAGCCGAATAAACTTAAAATATTTTTTTTTTTTATCCACTGGTAAAATGGTTGTTGTTTTCGGTCGAGAATGGACCTCTTGATGCTCGCAATTTATCATTTCAACCGTTTTTAACGAAATTCTGTAACTTTAGAAGAATTTAACTTATAGGCAATATAAATGCATAAAATTGTTACAAAAATGTTAAAGTTGCAAAAAGGATAGATGCAAATTATTAGATATGAAATGAGAAAAAGCCGAATTCAAAAATTGACGTCGAAGAAATAGTCTCATAAAACAAAAACCGTGGCCTTCAACTTTAATTTCCTCAAAATACCTTTAGCTCAGACATCAATCTGAACAAGAGTTAAAGTTATTGTAGGAAGGACCCGATAAAATATTTTTGTTTCTGTTTTCACCAATATATTCTAAATTTGGTACTTTCGTGTTATAGCGGCCCCCAAGGATGAATCGTCAAGCGACCAAGATTTATCGCCAAATTATAAAGCATGTATGACATTATAATAATATATGATATATATATAACATTTCTGTACGTATGTGGCCAAGTTATAGTCATATATGATGTATATATATGACATGTGTATATCATGTATATACGACATATAAGACATAAATGATATGTGTATAATGACGTATATGGCACATATAGGAGTGTTTGGAATATATATATGCATATATAGGATGCCTATATAAGCTTTGCGATGATCTTGGCAAAATCATAACTGCAACCTTGGCATAATCATAATTGTGAGAGCCGCTATAACACAAAAGTACGTTTTTTTTTTTTTTTTTTTTTTTTTTTTTTTTTTTTTTTTAAAGCTTTTGGAACATTTTCCCAATGGCTATTGTAATTTTTCAAATTATATATATATATATATATTAATCTAAGACAGATATTTTCATTTTATATATTAGTTTAGAGATATGTTAAACTGATATTTTGAAAGAAATTCAGTCATTCCATACTTATTGTAACCGTCTCTTTTTCTTATTTTCCAGAGCCCGTTTCAGGAACAGGAGGACCATCTTCAACTCTCCGCATCCGCGTCTCATGCACATTAAATTAGGCAAGCGGAAAAAGTCAAGCGTCAGGACTCAGCATCTTCCCCCACCCCCACACATGGTGCCGAGGCACCACAGTTTTTCAGGGCATCACTCGCCCTTCCCAGTCGCTAGAGGTAAGTCTTTCTCAACCAACATGAAAAATGTAATGTTGAACGCTTTAAAGGACGAAAATACAGGATATCCTAAATTAGGCTGGCAGTTTTTTTTTAAATGGAATAACACCGAAATTGTAATAAGCATTATTGCGGGAGATTTATGTGTGAAGTCTTTCTTTTATGTGCTTCCTTGACTCCTTGTCATTGACATCTGGTGCTACGCTGCTGTCTCAAGCAATAAAAATGCTCAAACTAACATATAAAAATGATAAAATGGATCAAAATACTACACAGTTTTTACCTTTCATTCTATTTAGCAGTTGAAACGTGAAAAAATAGTATTTGCGTTTTGAAATTGAAAAGTTACTTTGCGCATCCTTACAGTTTGGGGACATTTGGTAATAAAACCCGAGAGAATACTTAAGAAATTCCACATGTCAAACATTATACTCCTGAAAGGACAACTTTAATAACTGCCAGCTTTTACTGACTATTCTATTTTAAAAACCGTGAGTGGATTAAGGACGCCTTGTATCTCTATTTATTTCTACTTTCTGTGTAAATAAAAATTGTTCTTTTGCTGTGAAAGTTTTTTCAACTACATGTTAATGTTAATTATAAGTAATATCAATAATGCTATTAACATTTTGAGATCGATTTCTTAATAAAATTTACATCGAGCATTCGTCAGCATTGGGCCTGTCACAAGAACAAAAAAAAAAAAAAACTAAAAGTTTAATATGTAATTATAATTGTCTTAAAACAAAATTACATCAAGTATTCGACAACGTTGGAGCTGTTCCGATAAATAATAACTAAATGTTAAAAACGTAATATCATCAATACCATTGTGAGTTATTCGGTGATTTCCTTTGTGCCTATGATTCACCGAATCACCGTTGAGATTTAATATGTAATTATAATCGTCTTAAAACAAAATTACATCAAGTATTTGACAACTTTGGAGCTTTCCCGATAAGGAATAACTAAATGTTAAAAACGTAATTACCGTCAATCCCCTTGTGAGTAATTCGGTGATTCCCTTTGTGCCTATGATTCACCGAACCACCATGAGATTTTGTACATACTTCAGATGTAGGGGTGCCCCATCCTTAAGCGCTACTGCGTTATAGGGCACTAATAAATTTGTAAAACTATTACAATCTGTGTTTTTATATATCTCTTCATTTTGTGTTCGAGATTCGAACGCCCTTTACCCGGTACTGGTATGTAAGTCTTCGTATTTATCTAACAATGCTCAAAATAGCACTAAACTTAAATATGTGGTCTTAAGCAGGTCTGCTCACGGCCGAGAAAACTTTTGTTTGTTAGGGTGGTGGCTTAGGACGACGTTCATGATGCCAGAACACGGGATCTTTGTCGAGCCAATCGGCCGAGAAGGCCATCCTAGGGAAAGGAAGAAAACAAACAAGAACACTCTCAGCAAATTGGTTTGACCAAAAATCACGTGATCTGACATCAGGAACTTCGTGTTAAGACTGGAGAAACAAACCAGAGCTTTCTCGGCCGGTACTGAAGTCGGTCGTGTTCCGTTGCCTGATTAAAGCTACTGATAAACGTAGCGAATGTCTGTATACAATTTCAGCTTACGGTCACGTGCTCTGTGCATCCTTCCAATATGTCTGGTTCTCCCTCCTTACTTGCATCAATACGCTTTTTCTGAAATAGTATAAGCTCATGATAGGTTTTGTTTTATTTCATTCCTGGCGGTTCTACCTTATACCGTCTGTTTTCGAAATCAAAATGAATTCCGTCAATATTATACAGAGTGGACACAAATTAGTTGAGCAATTTCTTAACTGAATAATTTGCTTAATTTAATGTACCATTTCAATATATTTGTTGTGGAAATGTTATTACATGGCCACTACGATCAGGGTTATTCTCAAATCTTCCCTTCTAGGTAGCCTTGCCATGATCACCAGATCTTTCACCCCTGGATTTCAGTATCTGGGGGTTTTGTAGAAGATTAAATTCACAATCCACCACTTTCAAAATCCCTTTCTGAGTTGAAATCACAAACCAGAACTTCACTTAATTTGAATGATATGAACATGCTCACAAACATATGACAAGAATCAATTTACCGATAGGACATATGTAAGATGAACATTTTATAGATTAACGAAGGACAGCCACATATCGAACATTCGTGAAAAGATACACAGGGTGTGTTTCATTCTCTTATAATCAGCTGTACCTTTATGTTTGGCTGTATAACTATGCATAATAAACCATTATTTTTGACCAACTAATTTATGTTCACCCTGGATTACGGAATTCATTTCATAGGAGAACTTAATATTTTACAAAATGTAATGTAGTTTGTAGCACCCTTATTTTTTTTACCAGCCACCCCTGCTCACAAGGTTAATTACCAGTCTAAAGCGTATAATAATCAGTTCATAGTGCAATTTTTTTCTCATTCGCTAAGTCAAAACATGACAAATATTTTCTCGTACGTGTGACAACAAAAAACTTAACCTAACATATGGCTAAATTTTATTTCTTTCCAACATTTTCTTATTTTTAAATTTTTTCCTTTCATCATCTATAAATTTACTTTGTGTTAATTTTATTTCTAAACACATTTTGTGCAATTCTTCCTTTTGTATAATTCTTCCGAAATTATTTTTTTACGGAAGAAATCTCAATCTTGATTTGCATGCCAAAAAGTCAAGAAAATTACTTTCTTATCTTTATAATATGGTACTGATGAATTTTATTTAAATTTGAAAATTTAAAATAATGATATATAGAGAGATTTCCACTTTGCGTAAATGCTGTTCATTTCTTGCTATATGTAGTTCCATGGAAGAAAATTTTTATCTATACACTGTTACAGTTATCAGAAAATATATTGTTAAATTCTTTGACTATATGTATATTTATCAACATTTATTAAAAAATTAAAATGATATTTTTAATTCTAAATAATTACGCAATGAAGATAAATTTGTCATGCCAGTTTTTAAGTGCCAGAAGTGCTCAGTGCTTTCAATCTTCAAAAGTCATTAAATGTTTAAGGTATAATACTACTTATTGCCCTAAAATTTAAGGCATGTCTGCGTGTTTTTAGTTATTTTTTTAAGAAATGCGCAAAGTGTTTATAAATGTCCATTTCTACTAAATTATTATACATATATTAAAGTAGATTTTTTTTTTTTCACTTGATATATTAAAAAGTGGCGACTTGAAAGGTGATGAGAAAAGAAAAAGAGAGTCAAGCAGTGGACACGACAACTTATCGTAGACTCAACCTAGATCAATGAGGCAATCTATTTTCTTACTCCAAAATCTGGTGAAATACGTAGCCATTTGTAAAAATATGCATTTTTAGTCAAATGGCAATTCAAAGTAAAATGCAAATTTTCAACCAAAAATTTCGTTACTTAAAATTAAAAAATGCAAGATATCACTATTTCGAAAATTCCTACATATTTCACTATTTTTTTTTTTTTTTTTTAAGTGACGATTATTTTTTAAAAAGATCAAGTTGGTTGAATGAAAATTGTGGGAGCTAGTGTGTTCACTGATTTTGAAAATGCCGTCCTGAAAAAAAAAAAAAGCGTCTAAGTTGCTATCTACTCACTAAGACGCTCTACTTTTATGGTTCCAAAATTTTCCTTTCACTTTCAATATCAATTTCTAACTAATAAAATATTATTTTTGTCTGTATAAAGAGTATTTTAAGCGAGAAAAGTAGTGGAAATTTTAAATCAGTCAAAGTGGTGTTATCCCTTATACAGGGGTCGCAGCGTCCTATATTTTTTTTTTTATATTTGATCCCACTATTTTCAAACTGTAAATATCATGGTAGATTTCTTTCAAATTTGCAATAGAAAGATATTGTGAATATTATATTTTGAAAATAGTGGTGGGGATTATTAAAAAATATATAGGTCGCTGCGACCCCTGCTTATATCCCCTACCTCCTTTATGGCAAGTTCTGTACTTGCCATCAAGTATTTGTCTCAGTATTTAATTACACTGATACCTATCCCATTATTTTAAGAGTGTAAGAAAATTATGTAAAATAAAAAAGCATCATCCATATTCATTAATGTATTCATAATGTAAAACAAATACTTTTAGAAATAACTAGAGTTTCTAAAATTAAAAAAAAATAAATGCGGCGAATGTTTAAATAAATAACAATAAAGCGTAAAGTACATAAAATCATATACTAGTTATAGTACGTTTCCTTTTTTTTTTTTTTTTTTTTTTTTTTTTTAGCCCTTGCATTGCCGGATCTGTGCATTTGGGAATTAGTCGAATAAAAAAATTAAAAGAACATTGTGCGAGGCTTATTAATTATGTATTACAAATTAATTAATTAACGTATGCTAGAATTGTGAAAATATGAAACTACGTGGTAGGTGTACGATAAATAAATGTGTAGTTCCCAGAAAAAAAAAAAATATCTACATTTATAATGTTAGAACAGGATGCATCTATATACAGAATGTCCCAAAAATATTGAAATGCTCTTTAAGTTTTTGCTTGTTAGAGATTAGTAGGCAATGTAAATTACAAAGTGTTCAAAAGAAGGTAGAAAATAAGATTATATAAATGATTATATGATATAGTCCTGCCATTAATTTTCAAAAATGATATTTGTCACAGCAAATGATTATTTTAAATCGTTCAACGCACGGCTAAATTCTTTTTTAAAAACGTCTGTTAATGATACTACTATTATAATATAAAATCCATCCCCACGAGGTCATGAGCGCCAGCAAGAGAAAGACATTCCACTCCCTTGATTTTTAAATGTTTGAATTCGTTTGAAAAACGAATGTAGGAATTTACATTTTAATATCTCATATGTCTTAATTGAAAATTTCTGTATTACTTTTTATGTTGATAAGTTTAAAAAATGTCTTACACTGGGTGTTCTAGCAAAAAATCATAGTTTAGCTTATTTTAAGCTTCTTTTGTCCATTCTGAAAAGCGCTGTTAGGTTGCAGGCACATCTGTTCCTAAATCTTGCCCCTATCAGGATTTTGTTATGTCTACGCCCATGAAAAAAATCGACCATTTTCACTAAAATTCTTTGAAACATTTATCTTAAATAATACTTTTCAAAGATTGCTTTCACGATTTGAAATCTTTCAAACCATTTCCATTCCGTTAAACAAATAAATAACAGGGAAACTTCAGCTACATGCAAAGAAATAACAAATGATGAGAATTTCTTTTTCTGTCGCTTGCAAAGTGTAACTTAATTGATGGCTTGAACGAAATCTACGAAAGTTTAGATGGCTTAATTTTGTTTACATTCTTTTGGAAAGTAAAAAAATTCAAAATAAATTGAGTGATATACAACAAAATGTAGAAAATATCCTGTAAGGATAAAGAAAAGTAAGTTGAGAATTAGATATTGGATAATGGATAAGAAGGTACAAGAAAAAGCAAATTAAGTTGGGAATCAGACATTGGATAATGATAAGACCTTGTATGGCATCTAAAATATTTTGTAAGTCAACCTGCAACCCCACCCATGTCATTCCATGTACGTCGCAAAATTGACCCCAATGAAAACAAAATGTAAACTCAAATTGAACCCAACCTCGATATAAATTATTAACCAGAACGAAAAATAATGCGTCAAGCATAGATTATGAAACACTTTCCAATTTCACATTCTGAATAGCAAAACATCACTGTTTAATAAGGTGAAAGATATGTCTAAAGAAACAAGTTCAGCTAGGTGGAGAGGCCTGTCCAATGCATAACACATTTAAAAATCTAATTACAGCAATTAATATCAATTGAAAAATATCAGAATTTTTCGCGCAACCCTGTATATTATCTATATATTTGTATATAAACTACATGGGATGCCAAAATTTAGTTTAGTTAGGAAACGCATAGCACAAAAAATTCCCTTTCAGAAATTTCCATCAATAAACGGAAATGTGCTGGATATGTTTTGTGCAGCCCTGTGATTCATAGAATTTATACACACCAACTAATAAGCAAAAAATTGTTAAATTTAAAAACGTGTATCACAACTGAAAACGCATTTTCAGCAATTATTGTCCATAGACAGTACTGTAACCGAATTCTTTTGTGTATCCCTGTAAATGAACGATGAATGCTATGCACACTGTATTCCATAGTAAGCATTTTGCACTTAACCTCAGTGATGTATATCAATTTCAATATGTTTGAAATAGTATAACATTTTTAAAATACACCGCAAAAAGATTTTTTTTGAAATATTCCGTAACGTAATCGAAATCTTTTGCGTGTCCCTGTAAATGAACATTAAATGCTATGCACACAATATTCTATAATAAGCATCATGTAGTACACCTCAGATTTATACATATCAATTTCAATATGTTTAAAATAGTGCAACATCATTAAAATACACCGCAAATGATTTTTCCGCATCAACTGCAATGTAACGGAATTATTTTGATTGTCCCTGCAAACGGACTATAAATGCTACACACTTCATTTTCAGTGGCAAACATGCCATAGTGAACTTCAATAACATATAACAATTTCATGGAAATCCAAGTGTATTTACGCGAGTTAGAGTGCGGATAGACAGACGGAAGTTAGACACACAGACAACCCGAATTCATAAACACTTTTCAACTATGTTGGAAAATGTTAATAAATGAGATTGCTATTGAGTGTATGGGTTCCTGTATTCTTTTTGGAACTGCGAAATGCGTAAAACAGCTCCGTGGAAATGGAAAGTTAGAGACTATATTGAGTGAAAGACAGATGTGTAAGGCTGCGCATATTTTTAAGCATTTAGATAGGGTTGCTTTGAGGCTTTTAGATACTATGGTTATTGTCAAGAATGACCTTTATTACATTATCTTCGAATATATATACAAGTTTTGTTACAATTTATTCTTTTTACATACGTCTTCGTAATATTTTCTTCAAAATCCATACACAAGATGACAGATACTCCACAGGACGACACGAATACAGCCAGGAACAAGTCGGACGTACTTGTAACATAGTCAAACAAGATTATATTTTGCTGAAAGTACTCGTGGTAGGAAAAAAAGACATATCGAGAAGATTGCTCTAGATTTAAATAAACTGCAAACCCAAAAAGTGAAAATGGCAATTTGTAACCGTGTCTGTCGTTTATGGATGTGTTCAATGGACTTTATGCACGTGACATCACATCTAAGATCTGAAGGTTTGATCCGCCAGAATGTCAGTATGCGCAGCCGCAAATACAGCCAGGAGACGAATTTTAGCCTCGTCCCAGGTTGCTTGCATGAAATTAAACCGAATTTTTTTAAATGTAGCGAATGTTCTTGGATTCAAAACGAAATTTTGAATTTATATTACTATGCATTAAGTATCTACTTCTAGAACATAAATTTCTTAGCGGTATTTTTAACAAATAAACATTAATAACACATACTCCATTGAGAGCTATGCTAATATTCAAACATAAATCACATTCAAACCAGCAGACGAATTTCAGCCTCGACTCCAGGTCGCGTGCATAAAGTCCATTTAGTCACCGGGATTTGAACCCAGTATTACTTTCGTGACAGACGCTCCTTTACGCTCTCGTCCACGAAGGGGCTGCGCATCTGGTAGACATATTTAACTTCCGCAATGAACTAAAAATTTCTTATCAATTATCTTTCCCAAATATAATTACGCCGAGAAAGGAAATGAGCGCATGAATAAAAAAAATTGCCTCTTAGCATTATAAAATAAAGTTATAGAAATGCGTTCATTTTTGGAAGAATTCTAGAATGCTGCTGGTATCAACAATGCAGTCATATTGAGAATAATAAATGAGCATGTGACTGAAAACTAATAATTATTTTCCTGAAAATGTGAATCCTCATCATAAAACATTAATAAGGGAGGATATGAAACAACGCTCTTTGAAAGTGCAAAGCTGATAGAATTAATGAGTTTCTTGTGTTATTGCTTTCTTTTGTGACTTCTATATTATTACGGGGATTCATATCTAAAATGCAATTTATCTCTAGATTCAAAATTTTGGATATCATTCAAGAAAATATATTGCCGCTGTTATACTATTAGTTACTTTCCTGGTTCAATAATTTTGTGCAAATATTTTTCCAGCCATGGAAGTATTAAAAAGTAAAAAGAGAAATCAAATAAATGTAGTACTTTTTTTTTTCTCTTAGAAATAATTCTGCCAGGTATATTAAATTTTCAAACAAAACAGCAGCCAAAAAAATTGCGCAAACTAAAAACTGCAAATTTTCATAAATTTAATACATATATATCATACGGATATACTATATGTATTAAATATATGCTTATATATGTGTGTGTGTGTGTGTCTGTGCGTGTGTGTGTGTGTCTGTGTTTGAATTTTTATTTCAGTGTTAGATATTAGCCAGCCAGTTGGAAATAGTTTTGATATATTTGCTGGTCCGCAGGCATAAAAATGTTGAATAATGCTGTTTTAAATAAGCTATACTTGTACTCATATAATCCATTACTTACGTGAGTGACAAACATGAGTTGATATTAGTTTCATTTTAAGAGTTCATTGGTTTTGCGGGTTATAATGCATAATATTTAATAGTAATTTTTTGACGTCTCTCAATAGAAATCAATGTCAATTTATAAATATTTCAAACAATATAAATGCTGGACCATTACACCATAAAATATTACTACATTAAAGAAGTGAGTATAAAACATCATAATTTTAAATTTAAACAAACATAATTTTAAATTTGTATACACCATTCAGTAAAAATATGTGATGTTTTATACTCACTTCTTTAATGTTGTAATAACAAAACAATTTATAGCTAATAATAATTTTATTGATCTATTCTACACTAAAAGAAACAACTTTCAATTATATAAGCAATAATTAACAAAAAAATTAATCATACTATGGCCCATCGCACAAAGTGTATAAAATTTTCTCAATTGTTGCTAAGCAGCTATAAATATCGTGTATTTAACACCCACACATAAACACACAAACATATATATATATATTTAACTATTAAGTACAAAAGGTAATTATTGAACGTAAAAGAAATGTCAAAGTACTAATTAGAAAACTGGATTTATTATTAACTTAAGTGGGTGTAAATTTGAGAATTATTTTAGTAATTATTTTATTCAAGATGTTTTATTGAATAACATTTAAAAACAAATATTTAACGCTTGTCAATTCAAGAATATTACCTATTAAAACAAGAAACATACAACATATGAAATTTTAAAACTAAAATGTAAACATTTATAAATAAAAAAAATAATTACACTTCAAGTTAATAGTTACATCGTACCTACTAACTGAATAATAATAAAAATGTACATCTATACATAAAAAAAATACTTTAGAGATCCACGATAAAGTTGCGAAAGGCATTAGCTAAATTAAATAAATACAAATATTTATTATAAACAAGAACAAAAAATAATACTTCAACCATAGATTATAAAACACTTTCCAACACGTTCAGAATACTGTAACAAAACTTCACCGTTTAATAAAGTGAAATATGATGTCCAGGTAAACAATTTGGGAAACGTATAACAAATTTGAAAACCCAATTGCAGCAATTACCATCAGTAGTCGTAAAAATATTCAAGTTATTTTGTGTAGCCCTGTATATGATCTATAGATTTGTATATATACTACATAGAATGCTAAACTTTAGTTCAGTTCGGAAACGCATAGCACAGTTGAAAATTCCCCTTCAGCAACTTCCGTCTATAAACGGAAATGTATTCGAGAACTTTCGTGTAGCCATGTATATGATTTATAGAATTTATACGTACCAAAATATAATAATATGCAAAAAATACTTAAATTTAACGACGCGTACCACAACTGCAAACGCACTTCCAGCAATTATTGTTCATGTTCTTTACTATAACCAAATTATTTTGTGTGCCACTATAAATAAACGATGAATGCAATGCACACCATATTCTATAGGAAGCATCTTGTAGTGCACCTCAGTGACATATATCAATTTCAATACGTTTTAAATGGTTTAATATCATTAAAATAAACTGCAAATGATTTTTCCTCACCGTAATGTAATGGAATTTTTTTGAGGATCTCCGTAAACGAACTATAAACGCTAGACACTTCATTTCCAATATTAAACATGTCATAGTAAACCTCAATAACATATATCAATTTCATAGCAATCCGAATATATTTACTTGAGTTAGGGCATAGACAGAAAGACAGACAGACCGAATTCATAAACACTTCTCAACCTTGTTGGAAAGTGTTAAAAATAATTAATCAAACTAACTCTGCGAGCATCCAAACCGTTAAAATTTATGTTTAGATAAAATTAATTAATTACCATTCAAATACCATCATAATATAGTATAATATGTAAATAGTTATTAAGTACAAGAGATGCCCCGAAATGACCAGTCATTAAATTAGATTATTTTTAATTAAAGAGGAAGAAGGGGGTGGGGGTGTCAGTGATACCAGAAAAAAAAATAACGAACACCAGATTTACCTCAATTTAAAAAATTTGTGAAAGAACAGATGGTTATATAGTACTTAATCATATTATAGAAATTTCGGATAATATTGTAGCACAGTGCAGAAAAATTTGTTAAAAAAGATCTTTTCTAAACATAAAACTCCTTGCAAACGGTTTTTTGCAGCAGAGAAAAAAGTATGATTTTTCAATTTTATTTAATTTACTATTTTAAAGATTTTAGCAAATAAAATAAAAAATGTCTGTAGTTTTTTTGTCGAAAGCTTTTGCACTTATCGTATTAAAAAATGCGATAAAACATTATACATTTTTATCACACCATATTACATTTCAAGATGTAAATGCTGTATTTGAAATATAAGCAGTATAAAATTTCTAAACTGTAATTCTGGTACTCAAGAATCCACCATTAAAATATGGGAAATTAAACAATTGTGGCTGAAAACAATATTAAACTTATAAAAACAATATTAAAGAGATTACAATATTCTGAAAGTGACAAAAACACTTTGGAATGAAAATTACAGTTTCAGTTTAAATGTTGAATATATTTTATAGTTACTTGTTGTCTTATTCTTTCACAACATATTTCTTACTCTGAACAACTCGTCCTGTATATTTGCAAATATATTTAAGAGCTTGGTACTTGTTGCTTTTGACAATTTAATCAAATTCTGAAATATACATAAATGTCAGACAACTTTATTATACCGTAATTTGAAACCTATTCTGGCGACGGGGACGAGGATTGGAATTTAAGATGACAGCGTGTCACCCTTGCAAAGTATGACAAAACTCAAATTGACATTTTCGAGAGAAATGTCAGGATTTTCTCCGGAGCCTTTCTCTTGACTTATGTGAGTGTAAATTAAAAAAATATTTAATATATTATTGATTGAAAATTCAAGTAGTATTTGTGCATAATATTTAAAATTAAACTTTCAAGATATTTCATACAGTTCCTAACTGTATTATTCTTAGTTAAAAGAAAAAAAAAAACATGCATGATATTTTTATAAAATAGTATGACAATTGTTAATTTAAAAAATAATTTAATTTAATTTATGTTCAGATTATGTGAATGGATATCAAGTGTACCATTCAATATCATCATAACATAATACATAAAAAAAAAAAAAAAAAAAAAAAAAAAAAAAAAAAAAAAAAAGTTACAATAAAGCACCGTTATGCATTTCTCATTTTCAGCTAAACAACTTTCGCATATATGTATCGCGTCGTTTCCCAGTCGTTCCGATTCAATCCAACTAATTTTATTAAATAATATGTATATATGTGTGTGTATGTGTGTGTATAATTCGTTTATACGACGCACACATGAACAAAATTCTAATTTAGGTGGATAAAAATAAAAAATTAAAACTTTTCAATATCTAAGATAATTTGTATAAGTAATCAAATCTTTGACACCTATCAAGTTGAGAAAAATCAATAGTTATGAATTAACATTCTACTCTATCCCCGAAACTTGTAGAATCTATAAATAGTTTACACGAGTTTCAGTCGTGCGCCTGCAATTGCTCGGTACAGAAGACGGTATAGATGTTCACACGTATTTTAATTAATCTATTAGGTAGCTTTCAATACAAAAAAGTATAAAGCCACCTATTGCCAGCCGTTCGGAGGAAAGCAATTCCGGGAAATTTCGGTATATTTTCACCGATCATAACCCCCAGACCTCAAAACCACCCTCCGTTCAAAAGTTGATTTATATATATATATATATATATATATATATATGACCTATGTCAGACGATAACGCTCGTATTTATAAATCAATTTGGATGAAACTAATTGTGTGTATTAAGGTCACCAATGCCTCGACCGAGTTTGTTGGCCAGCTTGGTCCGCCATCTTGTTTCAAGATGGCGGCCATTGAAAATTTTAAAACTAAAATAAATATACAAAAAAGTTAAAAATTCAAATTTATTTTTTAATTAAGTGTTAGAGACTTATACAAGGATTCCAGAGCATATTTTTTGTTTTACCTCTATCTTAAAAAATAGCTGAGATAGAGCAGTTTGAAATTCTAGGGTGGCTGACATTTTGAAACAAGACAGCATTACAAAAAACCAACGATTAATTTATGAGTTTTAGTGAACGCGATTTCTCGCAAATTATTTTCTTTCATTGTTGTAATCATTTTCCCAGTCATACGCATAAAACTATATATTCATATCGGTTAGCGCCAAATTATCGCCAAACTTGGTGACAATTGGCGAAATATCGCCAAATTTGGCGATCAAAATAAGTCTTCATAAATGAAGCCAACTTGACTATAGCTCAATAATTTAGCTAATTTTTTATTCAAATTCAGTATTAACGAATCTTTTGTAAACGGTTTCTTTGCATTTTAGCTTGCTGTTTTCCAGTAACATTAGCTAAAAATTTAAAACGAAGAAAGCTACCTTTTCCTCCCGGTACAGGCCGGAAGGACTTTTTTTATGTTGTTGTAGAGTGACTTTCTACAAGAAAATTATTCAGTTAAAGGTTTTTTTTATATTATTATTCCATTTGTTTTGAGATTATTTAAAGAAATTCTAAAAAAATAACCATATAATAATGGTTGTGCAAAGCACTACAAAAAAGTTCTGCAGGGTACCGCTTTCTTACTTTTATTAGAGGCTGTTTAAGTCTTTTAGCAATATCTCATTAAAAAATAACGTATCATTTTTTGAATAAAACATTTTTTTCCGTAAGACATAACAAATAGGCCATTTCAGGCATTTGATCAGAAAAATAACGAATGACATCACAAAACGAACATTTCGTTTCATAATAGTTTAAAAGGAGAAAAAAATATATTAATTTCTCTAAGAGAGACTCTCGGAGAAAGTCTAAAGTAAGATTTATAAGTATATACTTTTAAAAAATGAACATTCGTGACTGTTCGAAAGAGGCTGTTATTTTTGTCTATCTAAATTAGCATTTTCTTTCCGTGTGTGTGGCGTAGACTTAGAAAATAAAATTAGATAGTTTTGGCGATTTTTTTCTCATTTTAATACCAGTCCAAAAAATACAAAAACTAATGAATGCCAATTCGGAAGTTTTGCAGGTTTCAAAAAATGTCCAGAAAAAAAAAGAAAATTCCACTTTAAAAAGTCCTAAAAGTTCCATTATAGTTTAATATTTTGAACACAGATGAATAAAATTTTCATAGTGAACGTTTATTACATCTTAAAGATATATTTTGGTTATATGTCTTTTCACTTATATATCGTTGTTTAACACTTCCTTGAGAAACGTATAAATAGTGCTTTATTGTATTAACTACAAGAAACATAAAAAATAAAAAAATAAAATAAATCAATATTTGAAAATAAAATATTATATTCCTTACTAATTAGCCCAAGAATTTAAAGAATTGAAAGTAAAATATCATACCATACCTTTATGTAACTGTAAAATTTATGAAAATTTCACTTTCCAACTTTATGTACCATTTTCTAAAAGACTTTTCCATTTCGTTCGCATACAAGTCTCTGAACTCTTAAAAGGTAAGGAATATAAAATACACAGAGTTTATTACAATAATACAGTAAAACATAATCAAAGTCGCTTGTAACTTTCTGAAAATAAATATGCTTAAATATCGTACATAAAAATAAAGGAAAAAATTAAACCATATACGTGTATACAATTATAATGCTACAAAATATATTATGTGTATATATATACATAAAATTTTTCATATTCACAAAATAGTACCTTCTGCTATCTAAAAATAGTCAAGTGTAACAGGAACCTTCTGCTCATATATATATATACTGAGGATTCAAATATTAATCATAACATAAAATGTATAAAAAAATTAAAATATTCGTAAAAACCTTCTGCAGTATGTTATAAATTAGAAGTTACTTTTAGTTAGATAAACAAATTCAAATTATATCAAATTTAAGAAAAAATAATAACATAATGCATTATGTATGATAAAAATAAACTTATATGTACTTAAGTTTGTTTAATGAAATCAAAAAATTTGTATAATCTCACCAAAAAGTCCAATTATTAATAACAAAAATGTGGAAAGGTGCCGAAACTTCATTTTCTCAATTTCTGCAATTCAGGATACTAAATAAATGTGGCGTGCAACGCTTATTTATACAATCTGGTAGTGTGACGTGTGTAGATCCGGTATGAGTTTTCTAGAAATTCCTGGAGAAAAAAAACTTCACGGATACTTTTCGCAAATTTCTATTCTGAATGAGCTAATATGATATAAGTACTTAATTTATTTTTTGAAATACACAGAATTTTCTTTGAAATACAAAGAATTTTCTTTGAAGTAGAAATCATTATACGATAGACATATTAATTATAGACATATTAATATGTTTTCTATCAAATAATTTGATGAATAGTTGTTTTTAAAACATTTGTCTGGTTAAAAATATATTTACCGCTTTTATAAAATTATCTTCCCGCATATTATTATCTTCCCGCAGAGTAACAAACAATACAGTAACATATTTATTGTGATTCGCTTATAATGTAAAGTCATTTTCTGCTTGGTATCTAAATGTTCATCATTTTGCAATGAAAAAAAAATCGTGAAATAAATTTTTCCAAAGACTAACAAAACCAAAATTACAAAATAATTAATACCATGCTTAATATACAGTTTATATTTTTGCAGTGGATGTGAATGTATAAACTTAAAAGTAAGTAGGGTACACAATTTTATTTTCACATTTCTTCCACACAAATATTAATTTTGCACAAAAACAAGGAAAACTTTTCAGATTAACAATCCATTAAAACTAGTTAAAGGTTTGGAAATGATATTATGCTTAAAATGTATGAGTAAACGCCACCGCCATTATATTTGGAGTAAAAAACTTTTATAAAAGCTTTTATAAAAGCATACATAATAAAAGCATATATTTCGAGTAAAGAGCATTGATAATAAGTACGTATAATTGATTTTCAAAAGTTTTAATAAGTCAATACTCAAGATATTATGGAGTAAAACACCAAAAAGAAATTATGATGAAGTTATGGCAATTAGAGGAACCACAGATATAATTCAGATTGCAAATAATCAAGTTTTGATATCCCTACCTTTAATCAGAACTTTAATTTTTTTTTCTCCAGCCTTTGTCGGTTTAATATTTTTTAACACTCTCCAACATAATTGAAAAGTATTTGTGAATTCGGTTCGTCCGTCTGTCCGTCCGCCTATCTGTCTGTCCGCGCTTTAACTCTGATAAATGAACTCAGATTTCTAAATTATCGATGTAAGGTTTTGAGATTTACCACTGCATTTCCTTACTGAAAACGAAGTATGTAGCATTTACAGTTCGTTTGCAGAAATACGCAACGAATTCCTCACTGAAAAAAAAAAGGTGTTGATTTGCGCGGCAGCGTATTACTGCTTATTTTACTGTTTGTTACTGTTAATTTTACGGTAACAGTATTACGGTAACAGATTTTACAGTATAATACTGGCAGCTGGGATGCCAGTATTATACTGTAAAATCAACATTTTTTTTCTTGCAGTCCGTTACACAACTGTCTATGGGGAGGGGGAATAGTTTGCAGCGTATTTTAATTATGTTTCACTATTTCTGACATAATGGAATTGATATGTGTTTGTGAAGTGCAGTAAAACAAGCTTTCTGTAGAATATGGAGTGCAAAACATTTATTATTCATTTAAACAGGGTCACACAAAAGAATCCAATTACATAATGGGCTATGTGGAAAAATCGTTTGCAGCGTATTTTAATGAACACTATTTCAAACATAATGAAATATATTTACATTACTGAGGTGCATTACAAAATTCCTACTGTATAATACAGAATTCGCAGGATTTATCGTTCATTTACAAGGACACACAAAATAATTCGGTTACAGTACTGTGTTGGGCTTGAAATTCAATTTTTCCAAGGAGGGGAGTCTCCCTCCCAACATTTTTAAATGGAGGGGAGTTGTAATGTTTGGAAGGGAGAAAAACAAAATCTTTAAACCCCACTATTTTATGTGCTATTTAAAGAATTACATTAATGCAGACATGACAACATACCATTGAAAAAATTAAGTCAACTCAGAATGATTATGTAAAATGTTTATTTTTATTATAAAAAAAAAAGGGAAGAAAGTTAAATTTTATATATGCAGTGTATTTTTCAGCTTTCACCAAATATTAAGGGCCCTTAACAATTAGGTTGTTAAATGAATTTCTGAATTTAGATTTTATTTGATTTAGGGTGCTGCTGAAGCCTCTTTCACAAGGTACACTTTTACTCCTTCACAAGGATTAACAAGAACGAAAAATCATGCGTCAAGCATAGATTATGTAACACTTTCCAACGCTTCCAAAATAATTTTACGAATCATACTCTTTTATAAGCTAAAAGATAACATCTAAGTAATCCGAATACTTTATTCAGCCCTGTATAGGATCTATAGATTTGTATATATACTACATAGGATGCTAAATTTTAGTTCAGTTAGGAAACACGTAGCACAGTTTAAAATTCTCCGTCTGGAGTTAAATAATACGGAAATGTGTTCCCGAACTTTTGTACTTCCCTGTATAGGATCTACAGAATTTATACACACCACGTAATATACAAAAAGCGATTTAAAATTAAAATCGCATTCAGTAACTTAAAACGCACTTCCAGGAATTATTGTTAACATACAGTAGAGAATTCTTTTGTGTGTCCCTGTAAATGAACGATGACTGCTATACACACAATATTCTGTAGTAAGTCTCTTGTAATGAACCTTATATAAATTTCAATGCGTTTAAAATAGTGAAACATTATTTAAATAAACCGCAGACGATTTTTCTCCATAGACGTAATGTAACGGAATTCTTTTGACTGTCCCTGTAAAGTAAGTATAAGTGCTATGCACACCCTATTCCATATTAAGCTTCTTCTAATGCACCTTAGTGATATATATAAATTTCAATGCGTTTAAAGTATTGAAACATTATTTAAATAACCCGCAAATGATTTTTCCCCATAGACCGCAATGTAACGGAATTCTTTTGAGTGTCCCTGTAAAAAAACTATAAGTGCTACACACTTCCGTTGAAATAGGGAACATGCTATAGATAACGATTATAACATATAAAATTTGCAGGGCAATCCGAGCATATTTACGGGAGTTAGAGCACGGACAGACGGCAGACGGCAGACGGCAGACGGCCAGACGGCCAGACGGCAGACGGCCAGACGGCCAGACGGCAGACGGCCAGACGGCAGACGGCCAGACAAACCGAAGTCATAAACACTTTTCAACTAGGTTGGAAAGTGTTAAAAAGGAGTCTAACGAAACAGTGTTAATATCGATTTTCGATTTTAGAACTACATGGCAGCCAGTGTACAACTGTGCTAAGGTAACGCCACCTACAGATAATAATACGGATACACACCATAGAATAAATCTATTATACCTACCAGACGATGGCTGTCAAGCAGACAATTTGAAAAAGTAGGCGAACTAATACAACTGTCCTACACAGACATTGTATTTGAAACATTTTTCGAGACACGATTTTCTTCTTTAAAAGGCTATTTTATTAGAAGTCCTTATCTATGTCTATATTCATAGTAAAAAATCACTAAATTCGTCGATTAGTCGCGGGAAAAAACGGTGAAGTTTGCCAATCAGTCACAATAAAATAATGCGAAATTCGTCAATCAGATGCAGAAAAAAATTGTGAATTTCATCAATCTGTCTCCAGAAGAAACCGAATATTTTTCCAATCGGTTACGGAAAAATTCGAGAAGTTCGTCAGTCAGTCAAAGAAAAAAAAAACGCGAAGTTCGGTGATTGTTCGCCAGAAAATATCGCGAAATTCGTCGTTTGCTTGCCAGAAAACGTGAAATTTGTCAATCAGTCCTGGGAAAATATTGTGAAATTCATCAGTCAGTCGCGGGGAAAAATCTTGAAATTCATCAGTCGAACACAGGCAAAAAGAATTCTCAATTTGTCAGTCGGACACAAGAAAAAAAAATCACGAACTTCGTCAATCTGTCCAAAAAAAGAGAAATTACGCGAATTTCGTCGATCGATCGCGGAAAAACGCAAATCTCGTCGATCGGTCGCGGAAAAAAATTAAAAGTTCGTCGATCAGTCGCGGAAAAAATGAAAAGTTCGTGGATCAGTCGCTTAAAAAACGCAAAGTTCGTCGATCAGTCGCGGAAAAACGTAAAGTTCGTTGATCAGTCACGGAAAAAACGCAAATTACGTCGATCAGTCGCGGAAAAAATGCAAAGTTCGTCAATCAGTCGCTTAAAAAACGCAAAGTTCATCGATCAGTCTCGTTAAAAACGCAAAGTTCGTCGACCAGTCGTGAAAAAAATGCGAAGTTCGTCGATCAGTCGCTTAAAAAACGCAAAGTTCGTCGATCAGTCTCGTAAAAGACGCAAGGTTCGTCGATCAGTCGCGGAAAAAACGCAAAGTTCGTCAATCAGTAGCTTAAAAAACGCAAAGTTCGTCGATCAGTCGCAAAAAAATGCAAAGATCGTCGATCAGTCGCAAAAAAAATGCAAAGATCGTCGATCAGTCGCTTTAAAAACGCAAAGTTCGTCGATCAGTCTAATAAAAAACGCAAAGTTCGTCGATCAGTCTAATAAAAAACGCAAAGTTCGTCGATCAGTTGCGGAGAAAACGCAAAGTTCGTCAATCAGTAGCTTAAAATACGCGGAGTTCGTCGATCAGTCGCGGAAAAAACGCAAAGTTCGTCGATCGGTTGCGGGAAAAAAATCACGAAATTGATTGTTCAGTTGCAGGTAAATTAAATAACGTAAATTTCTCCGGAAAATGCTGAAATTTTTTGGGCGCGGGAGCCTCCCGCCCACAATATTTTTTTGGACGGGATTTCAAAATTTTCGGCGCGAATCCCGCAATCCCGCCCTCAAATTCAAGCCCTGTATGAGCTATAATTGCTTGAAGTGCGTTTTAAACTCTGGTTTTCATTTTTAAGTTCTTTTTTTTCATACTGCATGGTGTGTATAAAATCTATTCATCATAGAAAATTCTATTGTTCACAAACGAATTCGAAAACATTTCTGTATATGGACGTGAATTGCTTGATGGTGGTTTGCAATTGTGTAATGTATTTTACAGCTATACACTAAAAGATGGTTGTAGCATATAAATAATATTAGATACAGAGCTACGCAAAGAACTGGATACATTGCCGTCTATGATAGTAATTGCTGGAAATGCATTTTTAGTTATGTTATGCATTTTAGATTAATATGTAGTGCGTATACAAATCTGTAGTGAACATACACGGTTGTACAAAAAAACTTGAGTGCATTTCCGGCTATTGGCGGAAATTGCTGAAGGTGATATTTCAGCGGTGTTATGCGTTTTCTAACTGAAATGAATTGTACAGTATATCACTCTTTTTTTTCAGTTTTTGTGAAAATTTATTTTTTACCTTAATAATATTAAAAGTAGATATCCAAATCACAAAATTTAAAGGTTACTGAAATTTAACGGATATATCATTTATTTAAATCTAACAAAAATAATTATTTTGTATGCTATTCATGTGACAATAGACTAAGGAAGAAATTTTCAAGACGTTTGGAAAAATGTCTTATTACAACAGTATGAAACAGGCTTAACATTTTCTAATATTTTTTTTATATTTCATCACAATTCATACGCTCCGAAAAGTAGCCTAATTTTAAATTTAAAGAGTGAAACATATGGTTGAAATAAAAGAATCGCCAACGGTGCAAAGAGAATTAAGAAAACTATTATTATTATTATTATTACTGACTGCTAAAGTATAAAAGAAGTTATAATAATAAATGTACAGACATGTACTATTAATAGTACACCAGACCCGAAAGCGATAGCTACAAATCTATTGAACATATACAGGGCTTCACAAAAGAATTAGAGTACCTTTCCACCTATAGATGGTAATATCTGAAATTGGGTTTTCACATGTGTTGTGAGTTTTCTAAATTGTTTATTTGGGATACCTTCTTTCACCTTATTAAAGGGTCTCATACCTTTTGAATTTTTTCCACCGCCAGTAGTGATGTGGTTTCAAGTTCTCATAAATTTTTAAATACTTATTGAAATTAAATAAACCTCTGTAATATATTTAATCCCTATTTCAGGTTTTATAAAATTAAAAATACACACTTATAATATAATTCAATATAAAATAAAGTTCAGTTACTATTGCAAAAATTTTTCACATGGTATGTCACAATTCGCATGATAACTTAACTTAGAATGAATATATGAACATAAAACTTGTGTTAAAATTATCTTTAAACTATACTTTATAGAATGAAATAATGATATATAAATTCATTGACAGAAAGTATTTATAAAGTTCAATTAAGTTTGAAAAAATAGGAGAAAAAAAGCGAAAAAATAATTAATTAGCCATTAAAAAATAATGAAGATACTTAACTATCTCAATAATATTAATTCATTCTATTAAATAGTGTTTAGCGGTCATTTTAGCATAAGTTTTGTGTTCATATGTCCATTCTAAGTTAAGTTATCGTGCGGATTGTGACATAGCATGTGAACAATTTTGCAATATTAACTATTTTTTTTTAATTATTATGTTATATTATAAGTTTATTTTTACATTTTTTAAAGATTGAAATATGGCTTAAATATATTGCATAAGTTTGCGCAATGTCAATAAATATTTAAAAAGTTATAATAACTCGAAGCAACCTTTCTTTTCACTGGCGGTAGAAAGATTTCAAAAGGTATGAGACCCCTTAAATGGAGAAATTTTGTTAGAGTATTCGGGAAATGTTTCGTAATCTATGTTTGACGCATTATTTTTCTTTCTTGTTAAATATTGTATCGCTTTTGCACTTTATAAAATCTAATTTTGAAGTGACACGCGTCATATAATGCGTAGGTTGGGTATATCATACCCTGCACACCTGTTCCCGAGTTAAGGAGATGTAGACAGATACGTTAATAAATTTATAGATGATCTATATGGGTCTTGCAGACACACAGATTTTGAGATAGTCGAAAGACATATCATCACTGCAAAAATCAATACAGAACTTGCATTAGAATTGTGTTATGGTTTAGAATAAGTTTACTTGTCTTAAGATAACTATTGTTGGGGGCCACCGTAATACTTACCCATCATGCATATGCATAATATAAAATATGAAAATAAATCATGTGTAAGCTATTTATAAAATGCATTGCAATTCGAATAAAATCGTGGCTTGATGACGTCATAAACTTTAAATGCTCTATTACTGAATTGCGTAAAAGAAACATCTTCATAACTCCAAAAATGTTAATCATATTAACTAACAGTTTACTTCGTCGAATTAAGCGTCTCATTTTCAATAAAAATATAGCTTTGAATTGCAATTTGAAGGAAATACAGGTTCACAAAAAATTGAAGAGTGTGGGAAATAGGATTCTAAATATCTCGGCAACTCATTATTCGATCGACTTCATTCTTTATGCAAAATTTATGTTTTCCTTTTTAGGTGCGTCCGTAATTATATAAATACGTAGCACCTATTGTCGTCGTCTGGTCCGTCCGTCCGCATATAACAACGCAAAAACTACCCAACCGAATGGTTTGAAATTTAAGATATATTATCTTTGCAGAATTTTGTCGAGACATTTCAAATTTTATAAAAATCTAATCAAAACTTTAGAAAATATTAATAAAAACATTTATTAAGAAATGTGATTTTTTTTTTGTTTTTTAATCGGTGCTTTCTTGTTATAGGAGCTTTCGAAGTTTAATCGTCCAGCGACCGAGATACTTATTTTATGACAGAAATGAATCTGCAGACGATAGAATTCATTTCACAGAATTAAAAATCATCAAGATCTGAATATTTATATAACTAGCCATAGTACGAACATAGTAGCCATAGTAGTTCATTTGTCACGTTTGACGTACAATTTCCAACTTGTTATTATTATCTTTTATATTCAATCCTTAAAATAAACAATTTCGAAAAATTTTATAGACCTTTTATCAGAACGAATATTTCAAGAGTCCGAAAAAAATAGTTCCGTATAATCCAGGTTACTGAAATTCAATAAGCTTCTTTCCATTATTAGATACTAAGTACATACCAAATTTTAAGTCTGTATCTCAATTTGTTCGGGAGATAGAGCGTTTACAGACACACACAGAGACAGACAGACGGACGGCAAATTTTTTTTTCTAAAAATATGTTTCTCGGAATCGCCAGTGTCTGAAACGTGTAAATCCGTCAAAAAAAAATATTTCGATTTTTTAAATGATTGCAACACTTACTCTATACTACGTATGATGGGTAAGTAAAAAGTCTGTGCTGTAAATCCACACAATATAAAAATAATAATAAAAACTTTCCTTTGAAATTTTCTCGCCATTGGTGAAATAATATTAAAAATATTTCTTATTACCATTATAAAGCAATAATTAAACATTTGACAAATGCCAGAAATAATGTATACATAAAAGAAAAAATCATTTAATAAACTTTAAAATTAGTTTAATTATGTCTGTTTAAATAAGTTAAGCCTGTTTAAATTTAGTTGTGTTATTTAATTACTGGCTATATAGTTATATTTATCGCTTGAAATTCTTTTTAATTGTTTTAAATAATAGTCTGCAGGTTGGGAAAAAAAATCTACTTAACTCAAATTGACATTTTACGTTTCTTTGAAATATCTATTTAACATATTATGTCATATTTAATGACTCCATTAATTCAATTATAATGAAACTTTTTTTTTTAAATTTAATTGCGCTTCCAAATTATGTAATTTTTGCAGCCTTTTTTTTTATCGTCGTGAAAAATTAATCTATTCGTAAATTGCTGCAGGATATTACATAAGAAATCTGAATCGAATTAAAGAAGTTTCGTAATCATTAATGTTTGACAATTTCATTCTTTCATTTAGAAACATTTTGAAATTTTTATGTTAAATTATATATGTATCTGTTTTTCTGACTAATAATTGAGGTTATTTTGATATAAATATATAACTCGTTAGAAAATTCTATTTCACATCATAGCTAAGAATGGGTACTTAAAAATAAATATAATGTGCTCATCTTTAACACTTTCCAACCTAGTTGAAAAGTGTTTATAACTTCGGTTTGTCTGTCCGTGCTCTAACTCACGTAAATATACTCGGATTGCCCTGAAATTTTTGTATGTTATTGTCGTTTACTATAGCATGATCCCTAATGAAAATGAAGTGTGTAGCACTTATAGTTTTTTTTTACAGGGACAGTCAAAAGTGTTCCGTTATGTTACAGTCAATGGGAAAAAATCGTTTCAGGTGCATTTTGATGAAACTACGCCATTTGAAGGATGATGAAATTGGTATACAATTATGAAGCACACTAAAACATGCTTTTTGTAGAATATGGGGTGTAAAGCATTTATTATTCATTTACAGGGTCAAACAAAAGAATTCTGTTGCACATTGTTCTACGGGGAAAAATCGTTTGCAGTGCAATTTAATGATGTATCACTATTTCAATATTTCAAACATAATGAAATTTATATGCATTACTGAGGTGCATTATAAATTGCTCACTTAAAAGTATCGTGTGCATTGCGCTTGTCGTGCATTTACAGGGACACACAAAATATATTGGTAACAGTATACGTGCAATAATTATAGTCTATGTGTGATATGTGCGTTTTCAACATTGATTTGCATTTTTAAGTTTAACTAAATTTTTGCATAGTACGTGGTGTGTATAAATTCAGTTGAACATATACAGGGCTACACAGGAGAATTTGTAAATGTTACAGACTATGGGAGTGAATTGCTTAGGGTAGTTTTTAATTGTGTTAAGCTTTTTCCTGCTGAACTATAGTTAGTAAACTTATACCCGCCAGATAGTTAGTAAACTTATACCGTGGAAAATATATAAATTCATATACGCAAAGAACAAGGTACATCGTCGTTTATGGTTGGTATATGCTGGAAGTTTGTTTTAAGTTGTTTTATACGCTTTTTACCTGAATTAAATTTTAGCTTAAAATGGGTTATGTACAAAAGTTTTTAGATAATATACAGGGTTGTACAAAAGATTTCGAGTGCATTTCCATCGATTGGCGAAAATTGCTAAATGTGAATTTTCAAAATGAACTAAATTTTATCATGCTTTGTAGTATATATCCAAATCTATAGATCATATAAAGGGCTACACAAAATAATTCGACTGCATTTTTGTCTATGGAAGGTAATAATTGCTAAAACTGGACTTTTAAATGTGTTATATGTTTTCTGTACACTGTAAAAAAATTGCAATAAAATTACGGGCAGAGGCCGGCAGCAAAGATTCCAGTCATACACCGTAAAAAAAAAAAAAAAAAAAAAATCTATGCCCATCATTTTGTGCAGCCCGTAAGTTTACGGTGCAAAGTAATATAGCATTATAATGCACAGGATATAATGCACTTTAAAACACAATAACACTTTGCTTACAGTTCCGTAGCACGTAGCACGTTAAATAATCATCACAGAATCGCGGTTTTGGCGGGTTAAAATTTTCGAAACACGAGTAAAATGAAGGGTTACATCCTAGCGGAGGACAATGTATGGGGTCGTACCGTATTTTTGCTAGCATATGGGCTAGAACTGTAAGAATATGTGGATTGCTCTTAATTTTCTAAGTATCTAAGGGATAAGGCCGCTTATTTAGTAGATCAGACCGCTTTTCATCAAATAAGGCTGTTGCCCGTGAAAATTGAAGGCCAAACGCTCATAAATTTACAGTTTTTTCTGAGAGTGTACAGTTTATTTACATAACATCTTTCATCTCATTTAACGGTAAAGTTTCGTTACTGTTTTCTGGATGTGGTGGAAAGTGTTTCATAATCTATGCTTGACGCATGATTTTTCGTTCTTGTAAATTATTAACTCGGAGCATTTAAAACTAAATTTTGAAAAATACATATATTCATTTTTAACATAGTCCAATATAGTTGAAAAGTGTTTATGACTTTGATTCGTCTGCCTGATCGTCTGTCTGTACGTATTCTAACTTTCGTAAATATACTTGAAGTACCACGAAATTGGTGTATGATAATGATGTTTGCTACAGAAAGTTCCCTATTGAAAATATAATGTGCTGCAGGATTTATAATTCGTTTACTGGGACATAAAGTTTTCTGTTACATTAATGCCTATTGGGTAATGTGGTTTGCAATTATTTTAATGATGTTACACTACTTCAAGCATAATGAAATTGATATGTATTACTAAGCTGCACTATAAAATGTTTTTTATCGACTATGGGAATACGTAGAATTTATTGTTTATTTATGAGGGCACACAAAATAATTCGATTAAAGTACTGTTTATATGCAATAAATGTTGGAAATGCATTTGCAATTGTGGTATACATTTTGAAGGTTAAAGAACTCGATCAAATTCATTTTTCAAAAAATGACGATAATATCAATTTTTCTTTTGCTTAAAATAAATTTAGGCACGTGTATTTTCACGAAAATTCAATGATTAAAACTATGCGAGAAAGAGGCTTCTTACTGCATTCATTTCCCTTTAAATGATTCAGAATTGCAATCTTTAAATTAATTTTTCTTAGTTTGCGTTCTTAGGTACGTTCGTTATTATATAAATACCTAAGCACCTATAGTCGTCGTCTGTACGTCCGTCCGTCCGCATATAACAACGCAAAAATTACCCAACCGAATGGTTTGAAATTTATTATACTATATAATCGTTGCAGAATTTCCTCGAGTCATTTCAAATTTTATGAAAATTGAATAAAAACTCAAAATGTTATTAATAAAAATATTTATTAAATAATTTGAATTTTTTAAAAATCGGTACTTCCTTGTTATAGCCGATTCCTAGGATTAATCGTCAAGCGACCGAGATGTATCGCCAAATCTGACATGCATGACGTTATAGCCATATATGACGTATATATGACATTTTATAACCTCTATCATCAAGTTATAGTCGCATTCTTCATTCTATTAAATCCTATCATACGTAATTAATTCAATGATATCCCATGATAATTAATGATTCTAGGTTGCCATGATAATTATGTCCTACTAGCTGTTACCCGTGACTTCGTTCACGCAAAATTAAAAGAAGAATAAATACATTAATTAAGAAAATATTTCACTCCCGATAATTAAAAACGTTAAAATTAACTAACTATTTATCACATTTCATAGGCGACAATACGGTATTTTTTTGTTATAGGGACCTTGACATAACTCAGTCTTTAAAAAGTGAAATTTTGTGCCAAATAATCGCGAAAATGAAATTGCAACCAATGCAAAAAGGAGGGCCAAATAAAATCGTGGAAATAGACGAATTGGGTAAAAACAAATGTCAATTTTACCTGATAAACAATTTTACTTTTAACGCCTTTGTGAAACGTTTTAACAGCCATCCTTCAAAAAAACATTAATTGGAAATAGTACATGTTTTTTCTTTAAATTCAGTTCTGCCTCCTTGGTTTAATGTATAGCTGAAACAAATCTTATTTTCTAAATGACAGTATGTTGACAGGCAATTTTTGTTCTCCAGAATAAATTGATTCATGAAGTTTGAATATGTGATAATATGTTTTTATTTTTCGGATAATTTACTGAAATCAAGATTTTGTTTTCACCATCTATTCAAAGTGAAAATCAATTCTGTTTTTCAGTTTTAATGAGAAAATGGTGTAAAAAATATACAGATCTATTTTATTTCTCCTTTTTTTATACACAAATATGGAGTAATTTACTTTCCGTTTTTAGAGAAACTTCGTTAAAATTAACAAAAAAGAAAAAAAAATCTTGGCATCTAATTTAATTTTTAAAATTCTGACAGTTTGTGTAACATCCTCGGACCAATGATAACCGGTATAAAGTAAATCACGTTGCGTTCGATATTCTGGCACTGTAAATGAAAATTGTAAATTCACGGGCATTCTCCGTGAATTGCTGCCGTTATTTTACGGGAAATGCCCCCTTTTCAAGGTAAACGGTCAATTTCAGTAAATTTCATGTTTTTACGGGCAAAAACCGTTTATCTAATAATAAAGCTCGTTTATCTAGTCACAAAACCGGTTTTCTTATGGACATAGCCTGGAATCTCTGCTGCAGTAATTTTACTGCAGCAATTTTTTACAGTGAGGAGTAGTTGCGAAATACAAACATAGATTCGTGTTCATTTTCCTTTTCTTAAAATTATGATGCGATTTTTAGCAGAAAATTCTCATCTGTATATAACGGATATCCATGCTTAATAATCAGTATAGATAAAAAAAAAACATTTAAATTTTTCGTTATAAATATGGCGTGAAACTCATCTACTTTCTATACTTACTGATCCTTGTATTATTAATGTAAGGAATTGATTCACACTCATTTTAAAACACATTGGAAAATTCCCGTTTTATTTCACATATGACGCCTCTTTTTCCCTCAGAGAAATCCCTTTTTAATGACATAATTCTTGTTAATTTTCTTTTCCAGGCAATTAATTTCAGTACTGGCATAGGGGAAATTATGTTGCTTTAACGAAATAACATTAGATCTTTAGTTTTTATCAACAAAAATGGAACTATTAACATTCGTCATTTTTTTTTAGGTAATCGAGTAATTTCTTTTAGTTTTAAGAATGAAAATAAATATTTCTCGCTATTCATGACATCATTTTCGATATGGATAATTTTGCGGAGCATATTATTGACATTTGCTGACCATTTTCTTTTGAAACTTCTTTTTACTTTTTTAAAATTTAAATAAAAAATACGGTATAGTTATATTAGCCCTGCGCAGACGGTAAAACGTCAAGAATTATTACCATACAAAAGAAAAAAGCGAAGAAAAAAAACCCAAGATCATTTTATTTCACCAATCAAAGATATCCGCTTTATTTTTGATGTATGGCGTCATATTCGCCTGTTTCCTATGGTTACTCATGTTGAAACCTTGTATTATTATCAAAAACTAAAAAAAAGTACGTTTTATTTCTAATAATATTATTTAATCTTCTTTTTAATTCTTTAATTTTTTTATTTCATTTTAATTTTTCACGTGAACATTTTTCAATTGAAACTAAATTGTTGACTAAAAATTATTATTCCGGAATTTGAATTAGTTTTGGCAACGATAAAGTATTAGCAACGGTAAAGTAAATTTAACCATGTTAAAATATTATACGAAAAAAATGTCCATTTACTCTCTATGAAAAAACGAAATTTTGAATTATTAAGAAAAATATTTGAATAAAATAAACAAAAAACAGCCTATGTTCAAATGAGGGTTATAATCAATCTGTATGCAAAAATACAGGATCATTAAAGGCTCCATTTTGACGCTGGCTTCAGCCTAACATTTGCGCACAATCAGATTTATAATATTATTAGGATTTAAGATGGAATCCTATTATTTCCGTATTACTGAATTTAAAAACCGTATTTGTGTACTAAAATTGTTTAATTATAGCAATCCTATTATCTACTGACAGTTTTTTTTATAGATGTTTCCAGAGAAATCGATATTAAATGGAAAAAGTGTCTAAATATGGATTTCAAGTTCTGAAATTTTTAAAGCTGGGCTTACGTTTCCCATTTGAATTTTCAGTAAATGTTAACAAAAAATAAAATGTTGTCAACTTAAAATGTACTTATTTTATTACGGAAATTAAGCGTATCATAATAACAGACGATACAATTCATTTCACTGAAATAATAACAGTACGAATGCACTTCATTTGTCGCGTTTGACGTATAATATCCACTTGTTTTAGCATATCAAAATGCTAAAACTTCAACATATACTTTTCAATTGACTGGCCATTTTTTATGGACGATCCAGATGCATTTCATAAAACTATAAGAATTGGATTTTCAAAAATATAAATAGTGTAATTTCTAACAGTAAAAAGATTAAATAAATTGTCATTTTTACTGTAATTTTTCATTATGCTAAGCAGAGTTGGGACAAATTCGTAATTGAAATTATCTGAAATGTAATTAGTACAAAAATGGCATTTTTTTTCTTGATCAATTCATTTTTCTTCAAAAAACTATTTAATAATATGTCAAAAAAGATATAAAAAACTAAAACAAAGTACTTCAAAGGGTACAAAAACTTGGCTAAATTTTTGTATATTATGTGTCGTTACATTCTATAGATCATATATAGAGCCCCTTAACAGAATTCGCAGTCATTGCCGTCTATGGCCGTAAATTGCTTAAAGTGTGTTTCTAATTATCTTAAACATTTTTCAGCTGAACTATATTTTACTATCTATTATATTAAAATTTGACTGTTTGTTTGTGTTTCACAACTATTCCTCCTAGAATATGGAACGCTGCGCGATGAAATTAACACCAGTTATTAGCATGGATCAGAGAATGTCATATAACAAGCTCTCAGAATTACATAATTTGAATTAATTTCTAAGGTATTTTTTTCTAACTTTTAACGAAGTTTTTCTAAATATGGCAACTAAGTCACTGCATTTTTTTAAATAAATGTGGGAGAAGGTAAATAATGAGATATCATCTGCTATCCAAAATGGTGAACAAATATATATTTTTTATTATTATTATTTTTGTTAGTTTGTTTAATTTGAATAAATCGATTTAATGATTGTTAGTTTGCATTCTCTTTAAAATATATATAATTTAAAGAATATTCATATGACTTACTTCCACATTCACTCATTATGAAGTATTTTTGAAAAATTTTAATATTATTAAACGGTATGAAATATTTTCCGAATTTGTTTAAAATGTAAATAAATAATGGACTGTAATAGAACATGAAGTTTTGAGCATGGTGTCTGACCATACGTACAGGACATGGTTCTGCGTCAATTCGTCGCGCACATTTCATCGCAGCATCAATTCGTCGCGGCGACAACTCATCGCAGCGTCAGTTCGTCACCGCGTTAATTCGTCGTGGTGTCAATTCGTCGCGATGTCAATTCATCGCAACGAAAATGTTTTTGAAGGCTATGATGATAAAATAAAGACAATTTAGTAAAATTGTTTAAATGTCAATCATTAATGATAATTAGTTTGAGAATTATAAATAACAATTTACTTGCGATTATATCTAAAAAACAAATTATCATTAAATAATTTTACTAAATTATCTTTATTTTATCATCATAGCCTTCAAAAATATTTCCTTTGCCACTAATTGACGTCGCGACGAATTGACACCACAACGAAGTGACGCTGCGATGACTTGTCGCCGCGATGAATTGTCGCTGCGACGAATTGTCGCTGCGACGAATTGTCGCTGCGACGAATTGACGCTGCGATGAATTGGGCGCGATGAATTGTTCCGCGATGAATTGTGCGCGATGAATTGTTCCGCGATGAATTGTTCCGCGATTAATTGTGCGCGATGAATTGTTCCGCGATTAATTGTGCGCGACGAATTGACGTGACATCACAGGACATAGGCTCAGATTAAAAGTTTTTTGTTCAAACCATAGCAACCCACACTACAGAACTCGGCGATACTCGCATGAACAAATTCGCTCAGACAAGTTAGACTAGCAAACAAACATTAACTTGGCAATAATGACGAGCTCTCCAAATTATTATCCAAAATCATCTGGAGATGTTACTACTGAAAATTTTAAAGTTTGTGAAAATATCTATATCTAGACGACTCCTTAATTAGTATTATTAATATTAACTCCTCCTTAATTATTATTACTCCTTAATTATTATTATTATTATTAACTCCTCCTTAATTATTATTACTCCTTAATTATTATTATTATTATTATTCCACGACCGTACATAAGAATATGTTGTTGCGATAAAATTTTACTTTTAATTAATTTAATTTGTTTTTCATTATTTTGTGTGTGTTTCAGGCGTACCGAAGACTCGCAGCCACGAGTGCCTTCGGTCTCCGTCAAGCAGGCCATCCTCACCAAGGTTTGAACCCCGGCCGAAGACAGCGCCCCTCGCTGAGAAAGAGTCTCTGCCTTCCAACGAGGATCTCGAGAAGAAGGTCTGTAACATGTCATCATTCTGCATGTTTGAAAGCTATTTTACTCTCTTAAAACACCTTGATTCTAACAATCTGTGATACCAATTGTAAAATAAATATAAAAGTAAAAATAGCTTTTTAAAAACACTCTTTTACATGCATTCAATGTTTATCTTGAAAATCCCTCATAATTTCATAACTGCAATTTACGATTTTCCCCAAAAAAGTTCCTCTGAAATACATGAATATGACGTGGGCACCAAATCCGAAAATTCACCACTTTGATTTACGCTTGATAAAAAGTCCGAACTCGTGAATTTATTTTAAAAAATTGTGATTTTTGCTGTATTTCTTTTTTGAAATATGGCTAACAGGAAAGAAAAGTAAACATTATTTAAACTATCTTTTTAGGATTTCTAAATTGATTTTATAATTTAATTAATATAAAACTATTAATTGCTAAAAGCGTTTTTTTTAATTATTTCATGCTATTTTTTTTATTTTTATTCTATTTTCTCCTTTTTAGTGTTTAAAATTGAATCGTTACAGTTTCACATACATTTTGCCTATTTTGGCTAGCATGTTTTAGCGCATCGTTAAATCCATTGTTGTTGTAACTGCTTTACAATTGTAGCCCTCAAAAATATTTGGCCGATTTATCACCTGTGGTAGGTAAAAGGAAAAATGCCTTAAAATTAACGTATTAATTTATAATTAATCTCTATAAATATTAAAATATTGTATTGTCCTCGGAAACACATCTGTGAATATATATATATATATATATATATATATTTATTTATTTATTAATTCTATCATATGAGAAAGTGTGTGAAAAATCGATTGCAAAATTCCATCTTTACATACAAAAACCAAGTTGAATTAAATTAAAAAAAAAAAAAAAAAAAAAAATGTTGATTTTACGGTATAATACTGGCATCTCAGCTGCCAGTATTAAACTGTAAAATTAACAGTATTAAACAGTAAAATAAGCAGTAATACACTGCCGCGCATGCGCGGTAGTGTATTACAGCTTATTTTACTGTGACTTATTTTAGTGAGACGAATAAACTCCCAGCATCGGATAATATCTAAATTTTCAGCAGGTTATGCAGGTCAGCAGTATGCCTGCGTAGTTAAGTGCGGTAGTGTATTACAGCTTATTTTACTGTGATTTATTTTAGTGAGACGAATAAACTCCCAGCATCGGATAATATCTAAATTTTCAGCAGGTTATGCAGGTCAGCAGTATGCCTGCGTAGTTAAGTGCAGTAGTGTATTACAGCTTATTTTACTGTGACTTATTTTAGTGAGACGAATAAACTCCCAGCATCGGATAATATCTAAATTTTCAGCAGGTTATGCAGGTCAGCAGTATGCCTGCGTAGTTAAGTGCGGTAGTGTATTACAGCTTATTTTACTGTGACTTATTTTAGTGAGACGAATAAACTCCCAGCATCGGATAATATCTAAATTTTCAGCAGGTTATGCAGGTCAGCAGTATGCCTGCGTAGTTAAGCAAAGTGAAAATTATTTCACATCCTTTGTCAGTGTTATTAAATTTAGGCGCAGTTTCCCGTCTCATGTACGCTACTGGGTAGTGTGCTCATGTATGATATTCCATATTGCGCTGCGATGTTGCAGCCTTGTCAACGTATAAGTGAAAAATGCCAGACTGGATGTCGTCAGATGGCTTAAATGGTAAAGCACTTGGTGCGGTATACGAGGGTATCTGGGTTCGATCCCCGCTCTGGACACATTTTTCAGTCTGTTGGTTATGCGTTGTTAAGCAAAGTGAAAATTATTTCACATCCTTTGTCAGTGTTATTAAATTTAGGCGCAGTTTCCCGTCTCATGTACGCTACTGGGTAGTGTGCTCATGTATGATATTCCATATTGCGCTGCGATGTTGCAGCCTTGTCAACGTATAAGTGAAAAATGCCAGACTGGTTGTCGTCAGATGGCTTAAATGGTAAAGCACTTGGTGCGGTATACGAGGGTATCTGGGTTCGATCCCCGCTCTGGACACATTTTTCAGTCTGTTGGTTATGCGTTGTTAAGCAAAGTGAAAATTATTTCACATCCTTTGTCAGTGTTATTAAATTTAGGCGCAGTTTCCCGTCTCATGTACGCTACTGGGTAGTGTGCTCATGTATGATATTCCATATTGCACTGCGATGTTGCAGCCTTGTCAACGTATAAGTGAAAAATGCCAGACTGGATGTCGTCAGATGGCTTAAATGGTAAAGCACTTGGTGCGGTATACGAGGGTATCTGGGTTCGATCCCCGCTCTGGACACATTTTTCAGTCTGTTGGTTATGCGTTGTTAAGCAAAGTGAAAATTATTTCACATCCTTTGTCAGTGTTATTAAATTTAGGCGCAGTTTCCCGTCTCATGTACGCTACTGGGTAGTGTGCTCATGTATGATATTCCATATTGCGCTGCGATGTTGCAGCCTTGTCAACGTATAAGTGAAAAATGCCAGACTGGATGTCGTCAGATGGCTTAAATGGTAAAGCACTTGGTGCGGTATACGAGGGTATCTGGGTTCGATCCCCGCTCTGGACACATTTTTCAGTCTGTTGGTTATGCGTTGTTAAGCAAAGTGAAAATTATTTCACATCCTTTGTCAGTGTTATTAAATTCACGCGCAGTTTCAGTCCTGCTGAAAACTTAATTGGAAATTTAGATATTATCCGATGCTGGGAGTTTCTCATGTACGCTACTGGGTAGTGTGCTCATGTATGACATTCCATCTTAGGTTGCGATGTTGCAGTCTAGAGCTCCTATAATAGAGGCTGACGCATCCTCGCAGATTTGGTGCTCAAATTGAAGTTCAGTCGAAAAAACAAGCTAATCAGAACCGGTTCAGCCAATCAGAACCGAGTCTTGGGCAACCCCAACTCCGGCTGCGGTAGGTTGATCCTGAACTGAGCACCAATAATCCGAAACAAAATGGATATGCGTCAGCTCCTATTATAGGAGTCTTATTGCAGCCTTGCCAACGTACAAGTGAAAAATGCCAGACTGGATGTCGTCCAGATGGCTTAAGTGGTAAAGCACTTGGTGCGCTATACCAGGGTATCTGGGTTCGATCCGACACATTTGTCAGTCTGTTGGTTACGCGTTGTTAAGCAAAGTTAAAATTATTTCACATCCTTTGTCAGTGTTATCCTGATTTATTACAAATTTTTCTTTAAATATATAAATTAAATCAAACATGCTTCATGGCTTAAATTGGAGATCGATCTCGTTTTGGAAAAAATCATTATTTTAAAATGATTTTTCCAATAAAGACGCAATTTACAGAGTAAGCGTAATAGAAAGAAAATTATAATACATCCTTTATATAAAGAGCTTCACAATTTAATTTAGTTTTGTTATGTTTATAAATATTTTCAGGATCATGAACTGCATCATTACGTGTTTGTCCTTTATTTCAAGATATATCTGAAAATTGCTTACTTTATCGCTGCAAAATTGCTTAGCAGTTCAATTTAGATATCATAAATGAAAAACAAAAAATGCTGTATTATAGCTATTAAAAAACAATTAGGTCATGTTTTTCATTAAAAATTTCAATGTAATATTTTCATTTAAAAACGAGTATATCTCTTTTCCTTGAAATAGTAGCACTAACTCTAAACACCCGGATGTACTTCAAGTTAATTGTTTAAATGAGGACGTGAGTTTCAAAACTCGCCTTATCCAAAAAATCAAATTCGAGGAAATCGCGAAAAACTTCTGACTACTTCCACTGGGTTTTCGTTGTAAACCAAGATTTTAGAACGCCAGAATTGCATGCTATAAAACTAGTTTTTCTACACCCAGAAAAAAGTCTTGTTGAATCAACAGAAATTTGGTTGACCCAACAAAACTTTTTGTTTAAATATAGGTCAATGGAAATTTTGTTTGAATCAACAAAAAAAAATTTTGTTTGCAATTCCAAAAAAAAAATTTGTATCGTCAGCAAAAAATGTTTTGTTAATTCAAGTAAAATGGTTCAATTTTACTTGAATTTTGCTAAAACAACCAAAATGTACTCAACAAAACATGTTTTGTAGTTTTAATCAATTCCTTTTTCTGGGTGTACGGATTGTAGTGTTTTTTCAGCGAAGATTTACCAATAGAATAAATTGATAGAGAAAACACGATTTTTTAAATTTTGGATAAGGCGAGTTTTGAAACTCACGTCCTGAAATATAAAAACTTTGAAGCTGAAATTGGAGAATGGAGTTCAGTGATACCGTTTTGGAAAATATCATTATTTGAAATAAAATATCCAATATTTTTCCAATAAAGACGCGAAGAATCAAGCGAGTGAAAGAAAATCAGAAAAAACCACTCCTTAGAAAAGTTTCTCAGTTTTATTGGTTAGTTATGTATCTGAACGGCTCTGGAAGTACAAATAATAAATATTATCTGGAATAAGGGCATTTTTAGGTGCGCTCATCTATAGTCGTCGTCTGGTCCATCCGTCCGTCTGTCCGCATATAACAGCGCAAAAACTATCCAATCGAATGGTTTGAAATTTAATATAAGTATTTGTTGCAGAATTTTGTCGGGTCATTTCAAATTTTATGAAAATCGAATCAAAACTTAAAAAGATATTAAAAGTTTTCTTCACTCTATTAAATACTATCATACATAATTAATTCAATAAAAGCGCAAGTCATGTGACTGAGGAAAACAAATACGAGCCGACCACTTCTCTTTTCATATTGCCAGGCGGCTATTTTTATTCCAAAAATATTTTTTTCAGTAAAATTGCATAAAAGTTACATTTTTAGAAAGATCGTTCAAAAATATTGTTTGTTTGAGAGATGAATTACATTCAAATATGTATAGATTCTGAGATAACTTCAGTTGAAATTAGGTTGACTGTTCAATATCTCAATCCATTAAAGTAAACAAACACAAGAGATTCATTCACCGTGAGTCATAAAAATATTAAATCATGAAGGTAATCATTCGCAAATCAAGATCTCCATGATGAATTTTATAGCGTTGTCAGATGTTGGAAAAAAAATCGTTCCTGCAAGCGTGGCATACTTAACAAGAGAAAAGGTATGCTCCTTTCGACAAACATGGGGGGGGAAACGTAGCCGGGTTCAGTGCAAACCCTGAACCAAAATTCTCATTGAATCAACATGATCTATGTAATAAAAGAATTAAAAATCTCTGCATTAGCGAAGGCGTTGCAACTGATAAGCAAACGGACATGAAGCATAAACGCCCGAGTTATTCGGTTTCTGTCAAGAAAGATGAAATTCATAACAACAAAAAATATACGAAATGCTGCCATGATTGCAAAAACTTCTTGATTTGTCTATCAGAATCTTCCGATTTGGCGAAGGATTAAGCAAATAAATTACATTATGGATAAAAGCAGCGTGTTGCAATGCTTAGAAAATATTTAAGAGAGACCAAATTCATTGATATCTCATAATAGGTAATGATTCTAGGTTGCCATGATGATTACGTCCTATTTAAGATGGAGTCCTATTATTTCCGTATTACTGAAATTAAAAATCGAATTTGCATACTAAAATTGTTTAATTATAGCAATCCTATAATCTATTGACAGTTTTTCGGATAGATGCTTCCGCAGAAATAGATATTAAATGGAAAAAGAGTCTAAATATAGATTTCAAGTTCTGAAATTTTCGAAGCTAGGCTGAAGTTTCTCATTGGAATTTTCAGTAAATGTCAACAAAAGGTAAAATGTTGCCAACTTAAAATGTACTTATTTTATTACGTAAATTAAACCTATCATAATAACAGACGATATAATTCATTTCACTGAAACTAGTTATAGTACGAACGCAAACGTTTGACGTACAATTTCCAACTTGTTTTTCTTTTCCAAAAGGTATCTGTAAAAGCAATCAAACTGAAAATTACTTATCGCTAAAAAAAATTCTCATCAGTTCAATTTAAATATCAATTCAGTCTTCTGAAAAACTAAAAATACTTTTTTTATTGATATTAAAAAACAACTAGATTATGATTTTAGTTAAAAATTTCAATATAATGTTTTCATACAAGTTGTAAATTTCCAACTGGACGAAAAATGTCCGGGCCAGGATTCGAACCTGGGATCGCTTGGCTGAAGCCGCCACGCTCTACCACTGAGCTATCCCGGTCGAATGTTCAATATACTCTTTTCGTCCAGTTGGAAATTTACAACTTGTATGATTACTTTACCAATTTGAAATATTTGTGTAAAAAAATAATCCAGTATAATGTTTTCAGTTAATAAATAGCATGTTTCACTGTCTAGAAACAAAACGCCTAAACATGCATCTGTATTAATGTAAGTTATTTCTTTAATCTGAGATATTTAATCAAACTTTGTGATGAAATTGCAGAATACAGTGTGACGTCGTTCTGTAAAAATCGTTACTTGAAATGAAACATACCATTAATGGTTTTTCCAATAAAAGACATGAAAAATCTAGTAAGTGTAATAGAAAGACAATCAGAATAAATCCCTCGTTAGGAAAGTTTCACAATTTAATTCGTTAATTATGTATCTAAATCTTTTCAGGATCTGGAAGTATATTAATATGTGCATATTTTCTATTCCAAAATGTATCTCTAAAAGCGATCAAACGGGATATTACTTTGCCGCTGTAAGGCTTTCTCATCAGCTCAATTTTGATATCACAATTACACCGTACGAAAAACAAAACAAGAACGAAAAATCATGCGCCAAGCATACATTGTGAAACACTTTCCAATATTTCCAGAATACTTTAACAAAACTTCACCATTTTAATAAGGTGAAAGAAAGGTGAAAGTAAACAAATTTGAAAATAACCCGAACACATTTGAAAATCCAATTTCAGGAATTAATCAATACTCGGAAAAATATCCGAATTCTTTTGTTCAGCTCTGTATAGGATCTATATATTTGTATATATACTACATAAAATGGTAAAATTTAGTTCAATTAGGAAACCACAGTTGTAATTCAACTAATTCAGCACAATTGTAAATACCCCTTCAGCAAGTTCCGTTAATAAACGGAAATGTACTCAAGATTTTTTTGTGCTGTCCTGTATATCATCTATAGAATTTATTCACACTAAGTAATAGGCAAAAAATTAGTTTAATTTAAAAATGCTTACCACAATTTAAAACGCATTTCCAGTAATTATTGTTCTTAGACAGTACTGTAACCGAATTATTTTGTGTGTCACTACACTGTTGAAAATTTGCAGCAAACTGTCCAGTCATTTGACCGTTTTTATAGAAAACGTTTGCATAACCGTAATTTAACACTACTCTGACAATAATATAGGCAATAATATGGTCGGGACAGAGTTAGATTACGATTATGTAACCGTTTTCTCGAAAAACGGTCAAATGACTGGACAGTTTGCTACAAATTTTTACCAGTGTATAAATGAACGATGGACTGCTATGCTAATGCACAACATCTCTATAATAAAAGCCTAAGTCATGTGACTGTCATCAACAGTTCTGGGATGCCCGCTTCACTCTTTCATATGTCAGGCGGACATTTTTATTCAAAATTATTTTTTCGCATAAAACTGCATAAAAGTTACATTTTTAGAAAGATCGTTTAAAATAAATTAATATTTGAGAGATGACTTACGTTCAATTATGTATATATTCTGCAATAACTTCAGTCGAAATTAGGTTCACAGTTCAAATTCTCTATTCAGGAAAGTAAACAAAAAAAAAAAAAGATTGATTCGTCGTGAACATTTAAAATATTAAATCATGGAGGTAATCATTCGCAAAGCAAGTTTTCCGCGAATGAATTTTTGGACCGCTGCCTCGCGTCAAAAAAATAATTCGCACCAGTGAGACAATCAAAGTTTACCATAATTATGTGCTATACAACTCAACTTCCTTCTGGACCTTTTCTTGACGTAAATTGAACTCGTGTAATAATATTTAATGAATCAAATTTTTAACATTTTTAAAATCGCTAATACAGCTTTTATTTATCGCGTATACAAATTAGAAACATACTTTGATTTTGAAATCAAATGTTTTGATTTATGATATTATTTCTTATTTATTTATTTATTTTCTATTTAAATGGAAAGTGTGAAGTATTTTAAATTTATGTAATACAGTGGAACCCCGATTTTACGTAACCCGTTTCGTACGTTATCCCGCTTCATACGTTATTTTTCGTCGGTCCCAGAAAATTCCTATTCCGATAATGTTAAAAGTACCTCGATTCTACGTTATTTACTCTTAACGTTTCCCGCTTGGTACGTCATTTTAGGCGATGTATCTCAGAAAATTTTATCTTCTTTCACTTATGGAACACTTTCAAAAGAACAAAAGGGCTTTCCATTTGGTCAACTGTTTGTTTATTACAAAACACAGTTTTTTCCCTCCCTGTTAATACTCCCGTGACAAAGTAACGATGAACATACATCCACCAGCACTTGACCAAACCTGCAACACGTGATTTGGGGGGGGGGGGGGGATTCTTTAGCTGTAGTTCATTCATTTCAACCTGCAGTGGAGTCGCTTTCTTTTGCGATCTCTTACTGATTGCCAGTCAAAAGTAGGATGCCTAATAAAAAATGTTTCTCTGTAGCCGAAAAGGCAGAAATTTTCCAATGAAACTAAAGTGGATTTCTCAAAATCGTTCAGTATCGCTTATTCCACGTTAAAAACCATCCTAAAACAAGAGGTCACTGTGGAATTAAAATATGAAAAACTGGGAAATTTTTCAAAGAAAAGAAAAAACATTGAAAACCTCTCCTTTTGAGGAACTGGAAAAGATTTAGTACGAGTGGCTTAAACAAGCCCGTGCAGCCAAGGATCCAATCAATGGATCAATTTTGTAAGAAAAGGCACTTGAAATTTCTTCTTGACTTGAAATGCAGAATTTCACGGCATCCAACGGTTGGATCGACCGATTCAAGAAGTATACTTTGTCTTACAAGTTTATTTGTGGTGAGGCAGATGGAGTAAATACTGTGGTTGTTGAGGAGTGGATGGAAAAAAAAAGCCTTCTCTTGTGTGTAATTACTCAAAAAACGCACCTTTAACACTGATGAGACCGGAATGTTTTTTAATCTCTTCCCTGATAGAACATATACCGAGAAAGGAGAAAAGTGTCACAGCCGGAAGCTATCAAAAGTGCGATTAACAGTTTTGTTATTTGCGAATGCAGACGGAACTGAGAAACTAACACCCATTGTGATTGGTAAATCCAAGGATCCCCGATACTTCAAAACATTAAAAGTTTGCCGACAGATTACAATGCCAACCACAATGCTTGGATGATCCTAAATCTTTTTGATGATTTCGTAAGAAAATTGGAAATAAAAACGAGCTTACAAAAGCGAAAAATAAATTTATTTGTAGACCAGTGCACTCACGTTAATCTGAATTTAAAGAATGTGCGTATAGAAGTTTCCCCACCCAACTGTACCAGTTTACTTCAGCCATATAACTTGGGAATAAACAGATCCTCCAAAATGCATTATAGAAAGCAACTGATAAGAAAAGGCGCTTTTTACTTTGTTCTATCTTTACAAGAAGAAAGTATTGGATTCATGAAAATTTTCGACCCGGTTTTCGACGGATTTATACGTTTTAAAAGGTCCTCAACACGATATGGCTGCTTTTAGAAAATGTCTGTCTGTGAGTCTGTGGCTCTGTCTGTCTGTATGTGACAAAACTTTGTGGGCTCTCTATCTCAAGAAATAATAAACGAAATTTAATAAAACTTTATTTATAGTTAGCACCTGATATAAATTGGTGCTGATTAGTTTTTGGTGAAAACAGGTGGCGCTGCTATGCTGCATTTTTCGCTATTACCGCAATAGCTCTATCTCAAAAACTAATACACCACTACTAAACTAATACTTACTTTTATCAAACTTCCGATTCAGTTAGACTTTGACATAAATAGATGCTGATTACGTTTTGTTGTAGATATCCCAACAGGTGGCGCTGCTATACCATTTTTTTCATTATTTTTACGATAGTTATATCTCAAGAACGAATACACGGAATTTCATCGAACTTCAGATTCAGTTAGACCTTGACATAAATAGATTCTGCTTACGTTTAGGTATAATTAGCCCAACAGGTGGCGCTGATATGCTACTTTTTAAATTATTATCACGATAACTATATCTCAAGAACTAATGAATGGATTTTCATCAAACTTCAGATTCAGTTAGACGTTGACATAAGTTGTTCTTGATTAGGTTTTCGTCTAATTCTCCCAATCTTTGCCCAAGCTATGCTGCATTTTGCAGGATTCACACGATTTTAGCGATAGTCCTATCTCAAGAACTAATGCACGGAATTTAATAAAACTTGAGTTTCAGTTAGACCTTGATATAAATTGGTGCTGATTCTTTTTAGTGTATGCGAAACCTGTGTGAGATAGAAGAAAGTTTTGGGATTCGCATATCCAACTAGTTTCACTTGATTCTGGTGAACTTCAAGATGCTTGGAAAACAAAGCTAAATGTGCTGGATGCTCTTCATTTCACCCCATCGGAGTGGAATAGTGTAGATGAAAAATGCATGTCAAATGCTTTTTGAGAAGGGAGAATTTTCAAAATCCGAAATTAATGGTGAAGCGCCGCCGGAAGATCTCTCTATGGAAGACTACACAAAAAAGGATGAATTTATACTTGCAGACATCAATGTTGGTGAGTACATTGATAGCGATAAGGATGTTATCGCTACCACATACATTAAGACTATTTCCGATTTGATTTCGCAATATGGAAGTGAGAATCATATTGATGAAGGTCCAGAGGACATCGTGCCCTCATCGACAGAGGCTATTGCGAGTTTAAAAATTTTAAAGAAATTTTAACAGGACATGAAAATGAAGAAAGATATTTGTAAAAACTTGCAGATATTGAAAATAGTATATGTGAAATTACACTTAGAAAGAAAAAGCAATAAAAAGTAACAGATTTTTTTAAATACTAACATGCTATTAGTAAGTTTATTTTTGTATAATTTATTTTCTTGAAGTGTTTTTCTGTATTTGACCCCGATTTTACGTTTTCCCGTTTCGTACGTATTTTTCTGCTAGTCCCCTGAAAAACATAAAATCGGGGTTCCACTGTATAAGCATTTTAGATTAAAGTTAAGTATTTTAAATGAAATGAGTGACAGGTTTATAATTTAAAATTAAATTAATGTAGTATGAATGATGGTGATGGGAACAATATTTGGCGATTTATCATCTGCTCCCAGCTAACAAAAATACTCATAATTAAAAAAGGAAATAAAAATAAATAAATGATAGTTTGATGTAAATAAATATTGATATACACATATAAAAAATAATTTATAGAACTGAAAAAAAAAAAAGGAAATAAACAACAATTTCCATAAAAAAAATTTCGCCAAATTGGCGGGGGAAAAATCGCGCCAACGTGCGTATGTGACACCTGTGCCCAAAAAATATGCGAAATGCTACCATGATCGCAAAAGTTCGTGATTTGTCTATTAGAATCTTCTGATTTGGCGAAGAATTAAGGGAAAATTAAATTATGAATAAATGTAACGTGTTACAATGTTTAACATACATTTAAGAGAGACCAAACTGGTCGCCAGTGGCGGTTAGTATTCTATAATAAGCCTCTTGTAATGCACCTCAGTGATATATATCAATTTAAATATGTTTGAATTAGTGTAACATTATTATAATACTCCGCAAACGATTTTTCTTCCATAGACCGTAATGTAACGGAATTATTTTGAGTGTCCATGTAAATTAACTGTAAGCACTACATATTTCATTTTCAATACCGAACATGCCATAGTAATCCTCATTAACATTTATCCATTTCATGAAAATCCGAGTATATTTAGGTGAGTTATAGCACGCACAGACAGACAGACAAACAGAATTCATAGACACTTTTCAATTATGTTGAAAGTGTTAAAAAGCTCTTTTATAACTTTTAAGAATTAACTAGGCTATTTTGTAACTAAAAATCTTAATATTATCTTTTCAATTGAAAGTGGTCGTATTTCAGTTTCTTGGATCAGAATGCCTAGATACCCGGATATTATTACATGTTCTTCCTTGAAATTGAAATATTTAATCAAACTTACATTGTGGCTGGAATTGGAAAATGCAGCGAAGTCGTTTAGAAAAAAAATCATTTCTTGAAATGATAAATTCCTTTAATGATTTATCCAATAAAGACGCTAGATATCAAGTGGGTGTAGCCCCTTCTTAGAAAAGCTTCTCAATTTAATTTGTTCGTTATGCATCCAAATCTTTTTAGAATTTGAAAGTACATTTAATATGTGTATTTCTTCTCTTCCAAAGTATATCTGTAAAAGCAATCAAATTGCAGATTCCTTTATCTCTGCAAAACTTTCTTATCAGTTCAATTTGGATACCATAATTCTGTCCGGGATCCGGTTTTTTTTTACAGATGTTAAAAAACAACTAGACTATTTTAGGTAGCTTTCAATACTAAAAAGTATAAAGCTACCTATTGCAGCCGTTCGGAGGAAAGCAGTTCCGGAAAATTTCGATATATTTTCACCGATCATGACACCCAGACCCCAAAACCACCCTCCGTTCAAATGTTGATTTATATATATAGATATATCCATATATATATATATATATATATATCTGACCTATGTCATACGATAACGCTCGTATTTATAAATCGATTTTGATGAAACTAATTATGTGTATTAAGCTCACCAATGTCTCGACCGAGTTCGTTGGCCAGCTTGGTCCACCATTTTGTTTCAAGTTGGCGGCCATTTAAAAATTTAAAACTAAAATAAATATACAAAAAAATTAAAAATTCAAATTTATTTTTTAATTACGTTTTAGGCCTTGATACAAGGATTCCAGAGCATTTTTTGGTTTACCTCTATCTTAAAAAATGGCTGAGATAGAGCAATTTGAAATTCTAGGGTGGCTGACATTTTGAAACAAAACAGCACATTAACGCGATTACTCGCAAATTATTTTCTTTCATTGTTGTAATAATTTTCCCAATCATACGCATAAAACTATATATTCATATCCGTTAGCAACAAAATTGGCGACATTGGCGCCAAAATTTGCAAAATTGGCGACATTTGGCGAAATATCACAAAATTTGGCGACCAAAATAAGTCTTCATAAATGAAGCCAATTTGACTATTGCTCAAAAATTTGGCGAATTTCTTATTCAAATGCAGTATTAACGAATCTTTTGTAAACGTTTCTTTGCATTTTAACTTGCTGTTTTCGTGTAACATTAGCTAAAATTTTAAAACGAAGATATAGAAAAGCTACGTTTTCCTCCCGGTACAGGCCGGAAGGACTTTTTTAATTAAAAATCTCAATAAAATATTTTCCATTAAAAAGCAGTCGGATGTGCCGCCAATCCCAAAACTTTATTCTATATCATACATGTTAATACTTCAAAAAGTGCAATTTTTTTAATGATGCATTTTAGAATCCAAAAATGCAGTGTAGCAGCGCCACCTGTTATATGACTTACACGAAAACGTAATCAGCACCTACTTATGTCAAGGTTAAACAGAAAATGCAATTCCGTGCATTAATTCTTGAGATATGCCTATCGCTAAAATCGTGTAAATCCTGAAAAATGCAGCGTAGCAGCGCCACCTGTTGGACTATTTAAACTAAAAATTTAATCAGCAACAACTTATGTCGACGTCTAATTGAATCTGACGTTTGCTGAAAATCAGTGCATTAGATCTTGAGATAAGTTGGGTGAACCAAATGTGACCAGTGTCCCTAAGGTAGCCCACCCCTCAAAAGTAGAATTAATTTAATTTTTAATCACAAAATTGTTTTACTGCATTGTCAATCACGTATCTGCTGTCAATCATGTATCTGCAGTGCACGTGGCTGAATTTAAAGATATCACCTTGATAATCCGACATTTTAAGCGGGGATTTAACTTTTGAGGCGTAGTCGTTCTAATTTCCAACTAAGAAGATGTTTTAATTTACACGTGTTTAAATTCTTAGAACTTTGAGGTATGATGCGGTTTCTGAAAGCTTATTTCCTTCTCTTTAACCACATTTACTTCAATTGTAAGAAATGTATCAGATTAATACTTTTACGTTGTGCAAATGGCGACTACACGCATGTTCCCAAGGTGGCCACCTTAGAAAACAAATGTGGAAATCAGTGTAATAAGGGGGATTTTCAAAATTTCTACATAAATATCTGAAAAAAAATATTACCTTTTATTGTTAACACCAGAGATCACTCAAAAGAAATCAGTAACTACCAGAAGGAAATCCCTTAACTACCGTTCACAAAAAGTGCTTCAAAGTCTTTTCGTGTCATACGATAAGAAGATAAAAAAGAAAAACTCGAAATGTATCAAAAGAAAGAAAGGATCATCAGAGCTTAATAGTGAGCAAAATTGTTTGCTGAGTACTTTTTTCACATTTTAAAAGTGATTTTAATACATGGGCTACCTTTGGAACAGTATGCGCCAAAGGTGGCCCACAAGCTACAATTTTGAAATTGTATCATAAAAGTAATTAAATTTTATTTTTAAAAGAAAGGTATATTTGATATGTGTTAGAGATATAAGTGTAAAATTTTACAAACAAAAATTCAGCCACACACATACAACCAGAAAATTTAAAAAAAAAATCCTCAAAGATTAACTATGGCCACCTTTGGGTCACCTACCTTATAGCTATTGCAGATATCGTGAACAATGCAGCATAGCAGCGCTACCTGTTAGGCGATTTACACCAAAACCTAATCAGCACCGATTTATATCGAGGTATAACTAAATCCAAAGTTTTATTAAATTCCGTGTATTAGTTCTTGAGATAGAGCGACCAGAAAATATGTATCACATACAGACACACACACACACACATACTCACAAACAGACATTTTCAAAAAACAGTCAAATCGTGTTCTGAATTTCCTAAAACGCATAAATCTTTCGAAAACCGGAAGTCTAAAAAATTCCCTAATCCAATACTTTTTTCTTGTAAAGATAGAAGGAAGTAATAGGTATACACTTCAGTTTCTTTGGAGAGAATATCTAAATATACCCGGATGTATTACATGTTCTTCCTTGAAATTGAAATATTTAATCAAACTTACTTTCTGGATGAAATTTGAGAATGCAGCCACATCGTTCACAATAAAATGATTTCTTGAAATGAAAGTTTGCTTTAATGATATTTCCAATAAAAACACAAGAAATCGAGTGGGTGTAACAGTAAGAAAATAAGGCATTCCCCAGAAAAGCTTCTGAATTTATTATGTTAGTTGTGTATCTAAATCTGTTCAATATCTTGAAATGCATTGAAATGTGTATGATCCTCTATTCCAAGGATCTGTTAGAGCATTCACATAGCAAATTACTTTATCGCTAAAACTCTCTTATCAGTTCAATTTAGATATCATACTTACTTCTGTCATGAAAAAAAAATGCTAAGAACTTAATTAAAAATTTCAGTATAATTTTTTCAATTAAAAACAAGTATATATCAATTTCGAGGAACAGAATGCCTGAACACTCGTTCGTATTACAAAACTAGAATATTTAGTCAAACTTTGTGGCAGAAATTGAAGAATGCAGTGACGTCGTTTTTTTCATTTATTTCAAAAAAGAAAAAAAAAACTATTCGAAATGAAATATCCCATTAATGATTTTTCCAATAAAGACGCGAAGAATCTAGTGTAATAATGAATCCAGAAGAAATCCCTCCTCAGAAAAGTTTCACAATTTAATTTGTTAGTTATGTATCTAAATTTTTTCAGGATCTCAAAGTACAATAATATGTACATACATTCTATTCCACGATGTATCTGTAAAAGCGATCAAACTGCATATTACTTTGCAACTGAAAAATGTATTTTGAGTTAAGTTTCAATATCAGAATTCACCCTTATAAAAATGTAGAACGTAATTTAACGATACACTTTACAGAAGTAAAAGATTTACACATTGTCCTGCAAAAGACATGTAAATGCAATATATATATATATATATATGTATGTATATATGAAATAAATGAAATATTTATGGAACCATGGCAGAATTGTCAGGCTCAAATTTCCATAGATTCCACAGAACATTATATATTCATATACACTATACATAACTGCACAACATATTTTAACAATTTTTCAAAAATATATATGAATACAGTTGTTCCGTAGATAGCTCAGGTAATCTCGTTGGACTGTATTTCGTTAAGAAAACTAAGATAATCATTTCGTACTCAATAAAAAGTGGAGTTAAAACTTAACTAATTACATTTATTTACAAGGAGAACAAAATTGACTGGCAGCGGTTGGTACACTGCGCTTACGTCTCAAGCAAAACACCTCTACTGGCGGGAATACGCTACGCGCATCATCCCGTCTTGAGCTCGGCAGCGCCCCCTGGATAACAAAATGTTCTACGGAGGAAACACTCCCCCGGGGATTGAAATGCAATTTCAATATACATTCACATATAAATTTGCAAAAATTATCATATAAGAAAAAATTATAAGATATAACAACTTACATACACAATAATAATACAATCATAAATGCACTATAATTCTACATTACATACAGAAATAATATATACCTTAAAAATTGCTTAAAGAAAGAAAAGAAATATGTTACTGAACTGGTAATATACAGACATCTCTGACATTTCTCTTATAAATTCGCCCGTCTGGTAACCGTAAGTTTACGGTTCGTATTATATTGTCCCTTCCCTTAAAAATTTCAACTATCCTTCCAACCTGCCATTTGGTGGAAGGTAAATTTTCCTGCTTTATTAGTACTAAAGGTCCTTTCTGTACATCCTCCTTTTTAAATTTCCATTTCCCCCTTTGCTGCAAATTATTTAAATAATCGCGCTTCCAAGCTTTCCAAATTTGCTGACTAAATTTGGTGATTCTCTGCCATTTTGCTAATCTATTTTCATTAATGTTATCTAATGGGGGTTCGGAGATCGAAGTGATAGGTCTACCGATTAAAAAATGAGAGGGTGTCAATGTTTCAAAATTTTCGAAATCTGGGGACAGCGGAGTAAGGGGACGGGAGTTCAAAACTCCCTCAATTTCCGCTAGTATAGTAAGAAACTCTTCTAAGGTTAATTTTTGATCACCTATTGCCCGTTTTAAATGAAACTGGAATGATTTTACAGCCGCCTCCCAGAGGCCACCAAAATTCGGGGATTTGGGGGGAATAAATTCCCATTTGACACCTTCATGGGTTAAAAAATTACACAATTCCTCATCTGGGAAACTAATCAGTTTATGCAATTTTTTCAACTCGATGTCAGCTCCGATGAACGTTTTTGCATTATCCGATAGGATTTTTGCACATTTTCCCCTTCTGCCAAAGAAACGTTTTAGACTAGCTATAAAAGCCTGAGTTGTGAGATCTGAAACAAAGTCCAGGTGTATTGCCTTGGTGCATAAACACACATACACTACGACATAAATTTTATTCAATACACCCTTCCTTTGATTTTTAAATTTAATAGAAAATGGGCCACAGTAATCCAGACCTGTCACCGAAAATACAAAATTTGGTGTCACACGTTCCCCCGGAAGATCAGCCATCAATTGGGAGCTGACAACAAGTTTATTCTTGAAGCATGTCACACATTTGTGAACAATGCTTCGGCAATTATTCCTGCCATTAAGTGGCCAAAATTTTTGTCTTACATGGAAAAGCAACGCTTGTGGGCCTAAATGAAAGTATTTGAGATGGAAGTAATTTAAAATAATATCCGTTAACTTATGATTTGCAGGCAGCACAATTGGAAACTTTGAGTTAAGCGGCAAATCTGCATGTGCTAAACGGCCGCCAACTCTAATTAATCCATCCTCTCCTACAAATACGTTTAAGGAAGATAATCTACTTTTATTGTGAACAGACTTACCTTTTTCGAGACATTTTAATTCTTCCCTAAATTCCCCCCTTTGTGCTGACCGAATTAGAAACGATTCGGTCTCTCTAACCTCGTCGAGGGATAGTGGTCCACTTCTTCTCTTCAATTTAGTACGACAGTTGAAGGTGAATCTAAAAATAAAACTCATTATACGAAATAATTTTACAAAATTATTAGTACATGCAAAAATATAATTAATTAACGGTTTATCGTGAGAAATAGTTAATGTAACAAAATCATCGTCAATAATGTTCACGGAGTCTCTTTTTAGTTCGTTTATATATATGTCCTTGTTAGGAATCACTAAAGTCTGGTCGTTGTTACACAGATCTAAGTCTTTCAAAAACTCTGGTCCAGTCCACCATTTGGAACTCTGAACGAGAAGGTCACACTTGACACCTCTTGTTAGCAAATCTGCAGTATTCTCGGACCCTGCACAGTGAAACCACCTGGATGGGTCTGTCAGAGCTTGGATTTCCTTTACACGGTTCGACACACATGACTTCCACCTGTTCGCAGAGCCTTTGATCCAGTACAAGACAATCTGCGAATCTGTCCACAAATACATAGACGATGGTCCCTTGCGATCTAGTACCGTTTTTACTTCACAAGTTAAGCGTGCAGCAAGTAATGCTGCTAGAAGTTCAAGTCTAGGAAGTGACACTTTTTTCAATGATGCCACTCTGGATTTTGATGTAATCAAATTTAAGGAAGATTCACTTAGTGAATCAATTTGTAGATACACGGAAGCACCGTATGCTTTTGGGCTGGCATCGGCAAAGGTATGCAAAGTTAGGGTGTAATTGGAGTCATCGGGAAACTGAAAAATGTTCCTTTGAATTTTTAGATTTCTCAACTGGGGAAGTTCGGAACACCATTGTTCCCACGTCTTTGTAATATCGGAGGGCAGTTCTTCATCCCATGTTAAATTCCTACTCTACAGTTCTTGAAGTAAACATTTAATTCGTATTGTATACGGAGAAATTAGACCCAGAGGGTCAAATATTCTACCTGCAACTTGTAATACAAAACGTTTTGTATTTTTTGCGTTACGCAAAAATTCGAGCAAATTATCAATATCTATCAAAAGTATATCTTGCTTGGGTTGCCACGATATCCCCAAAACTTTATGTATTGTACTATCCTCAAAAGGTTGTGGCATAGTACTAAATCCACGATTATCCCATATTTCCATTAACTGGTTGTTATTCGAAATCCACTTCCGTAAATTCATGCTAGCTTCCTTCATTATTTTATGAGATTGTTCCGAAATGTTCACCACATCTTCGACTGTGTCTGTCCCGATTATTAAGTCGTCCACATAAATACAATTGTGGAGTACTTCTGTCGTTATCGGATATTCCGTTTCAAATTTGTTAAGATGATGCTTAATTGTAGCAGATAGCAAAAATGGGCTTGAGTTCAAGCCAAACGTTAGGCGTAAAAATCTGTAGACGTTAAGATTAAATGCGTCACTGTCAACAGGATTCTTATCTATAAACAAGAATCTCAGCACATCCCTGTCCTTTTCGTTTATGGCAATTTGTAGAAAAGCCTTCTCTATATCTGCTAGAAAGGCAATTTTGTTTAGTCTGAAAAAAATCAATAAGTGAAAAATATTAGGGTTTAAATTAGTTCCTGCGTCAAGACAGTCGTTCAAAGACAATTGTCCTGCTTCATGGGAACTTGCGTCAAAAACTATTCGACATTTAGTATAAACACTATCTTCTCTAAATACTGTATGGTGCGGTAAGTAAAAAACTGGTTTATCTGAAGGGTTTTCTAAATTAGGTACACTTTCAATTATGTTCATCTCTAAATACTCATTCAAAATATTGCAATATTGTTCGTATAACTTTGTATCACGTTTCATTCATTTTATAAGACCTGAGAGTCGCGCTTCGGCGGTTTTATAATTATTTTCTAAATGGTTCCAATCCCTTGTCCAAGGGAGACTGATTTCATATCTGTTATTTTCAAAACGCACAGTTTCATGAAATTATTCTAAAATTTTCTCTTTTTTAACACTGTTTGGGTCATCTTTAATTCCCAACGTCTCTAAGTCCCACAAGGTTTTCAAATCTAATTCATCTTGATTTTCTATTAAATGACACGTAAATTTACTTTCATTTCTATCTTGTATTGTTCCACCCGCGATCCATCCTAAATGAGAATTTTGTAAAATTATAGAAGTTTTAGGAATTTTTATTGTTGTGGTGTCTGGGGTTCTTTCTAAAACACAACTTACTTAATTTAAAAGGCTCATTTGTTACTCATTCTTCATTTGACAATTAACTGATTTAAAAACAAGTATACTCTGATTAACTCCACTGAAATCTGTTGCCATGGAAAAGGGAGCAAATTACATTAAACTTATCAAAATACCAACACTTAAAAATCAAAATAAGTTAAAACAACATGATATTTTTGAACTCATCATTTTAGAAAAATATTAAATGTAGCAAGGGGCAACAGATTTCTAAATCAAGTAGCATACTGAGATGCACAAAGAACACCCAACTCCACTCCAACCCGATCAAGCTCAAATCTCCATACACAATAAATTAGCAAAATCTAATCATCATATAATTTGGAAAAATGAAGGTAACCTGAAATTCCTCCAATATGAGGACTAAAAGGAAAAAGGAAAGTTTAACAAAATAGAGATATGATGAGATACCAAAATTTTAGAACAATTATGGAGATTTTGAACCAGATCAGATCGGTTAACCGAAAATCGTATAGTGGCATAAAATAACTAAAACTTTTTTTTTTTTTTTTTTTTTACTTTTTTAAAATAAACATTTTGATGTTTATTTTCGATAACAATATACCTGAGAGAGGAAAGTTAAAGCTTAAGTTAACATTTATGAAATTAAATTTAATATTACTGTTTCACTTATTAATCTATCCATCATTAAATCAAGATCAAAATTACGATTGGATAACATTGAGTAAACCGCAATTAATGTTCATTAAAACAATCAGTTATGAATTTAAACTTAAGAAATTTCAAAGTCTTAATTTAGAAAAATTATAGCTTTCATGATTTTATTCTCACACACAGAAAAGTTAATCCTCACTAATGATTTTACTGTAAACATGTAAATACCAATTATTTAAGAACTACACAAAGAAAATAAACCCTTTTTTTTGAATAAACAAAAATTTTTTATTTGAACAATGAAAAATTACCAAAGCTACTAAGTTCTCAAAATTATAACACAATCACAATTTAAGGGATAATTAGTTATACCTAAATTACTCATCAATTATCTTCAAAGTAAGTAACGTAATTCTTACAATTATTACACATCATAATTTAACAATTTTATAGAGTTACTCGCTTAGTAAAAAGTTAATTACCAATAACATCTGGATGTATACATATAATTACTCTCAGTATTTTCCAAAAAAAAAAATATTTACATAAATTGCTGTTGGTTAGACATGTAATGAGAAGGATAAAAAGCTACTTACAACAAAGAATAACATGTTAAAACTGTCATCAATGGGCTGGCATACTTTTGTTGGGGAGGTTTCTGTCAACCTTCCTATGAGTTCACCATATAATTCATCATTATAAGCAGTGACAGGTTTCATCACAGTTGTGGGTTAGATCACTACTCCGCACATCTTATTAAGCTTCACTAGCAGTCACCACGTCGTCAATTACTGGCATTCGCATCTTGTCAGGAGGGGGATTGTCCCACAATAGAGACTTTTACAGTCAGATTTCACACTACCAGCATCAACTATTGGATTACCAAATTTTTACTACTGGGTTGACTGAGATGTGTCTTTATTCTAAAATAACAATCATATTAATTTGGAACGACACACTGACCACACGCTCAAATATTCGTAAGAGCATACTCGGCGTCACCGTATCAGAACTTCACTTAAGTCCTCTATCATGCTTTTCACGTATCTCTGATAATATCACTTCATTTCAACCGTTCCTCGCCGGATTCCTTTCTTTTTACAAGAATTTATTTTTTTCATTCAGTCGCATTCTACCGGTCACGAATCAACAACTACTAAAGAACAAGACATCACAGCGACAAGAAAAATACTTCAATCCGAGTGCCGTCATAAAACACGGTCATTTGTACACTAAGTCTTTTTATCGTCCAACCCTCTCAAGATCCAAAACAGCGAGTGAAGTCAACATTCACTCTCCCGCGCTGCTTACAAAAACTGGCTGGAACCACTCTGTCAAGGGGGTACGGGAATGGAAACAATAGGAATGGACTAACCCTGGTGGCGGCACTGTGTCGCTCTTTCCCTGCCGGCCGCTCCATGGGGGAAGACAACCATGCTTCACCCCCATGGCATGTGCTGAAGGGGGTCCCATGAACTTATGTTTACATGCGCGCCACTCAGACTGAAGGGGAAACCTGGCCTTTAGTTGTATGTTATAAAATACAATGCTTAATTGCGTCCATAGTCTATTCACCAGACAACGTAATACCTCTTGGGGTGTACTCGCTTTCTTTTAGCCAAAGATAGACACAGTGTCACCAATCCCTGATTCCAAGCATGGGAAAGTGCATGGCTGTCTCCAAATTTGCCACCTGTGTGGTCTTTAACTGACAAACATCCCTCCTTGCTATTTATCTTTCGCATTTGAAAAACAGGAAGCTAAGCTAGACTATAAAAGTTGACATTACTTTGTTTAAAAGAAAAAGAAAGAAGAAGAAAAAAAACGTTTTTATTATTATCATTATTACAATTACTTTTAATTTTTTTATTTATTTATTAAAAACATAAAAAGAGTGTTGTTAAATAAATGTTGAGAAAGTGATTTAAATAATTTAATGTAGATAAAAAGGAAACTTTAAAACTAACCGTAACAAGATTGCTCCCCTCGGCTAAATAAAAAAATTTTTTTTGAAAAAACAAATTTTTTTTTTTTGAAAGGCAGCTGGGTACCACATGGTATGCTGGGGCCTCAGCACTGAAAAAACTGACCCACATACACAAATCATACAACGATCCGGGACGGGATCCAGATAATTCACCGCTGAAAAACCACCCTAAAAGTATATTCCGGACATATACAACCAGAGCTCGCACATCCGTAGCAAGCATTACCTAAAATACTACTTCAAACATAACCATAAAGGAGTATTACCACAAGAGGGACCATAAGGCTGATTTTACCACTAAAATGAAAAAGATACATTCTGCACCTGTAAAAGAACACAAGTTCCACTTGGACTGTGAAACCTTACTTCCCTACTACTGCTATTCCTACGCATAACTACATCTCACCTGAAACTTCTGGTAACAGAACTGTAAACAATACATAAATTGAATTTTGAGAAAAAAAAATAAGCCGAAAAAGAAGGAAGTGCCCACTGATTAAGTTTCTTTACACTGCGTATATACATAAATTTGATAATTGGCATCACAATATATTACAACACTATATATTAATGTAAAAAGTACTAGTAATAATATAGTTATAACACTGTACATGTAATGCATTCTTGTTTAAAACACACATTAACTCTACCATACAAAAAAAACACAAGAGCAACTGGTGACGCAAAATTAAAATATATACATACTGTAATAGAAGGTTATACATATAGTAAATTAGGAGCAAGACACACAATTTGGTAATTACAGACCATGTTATAGAATCACGCACACACTTGTACGTGAAGTTATGTTTGTATTTGAAGAAAGTTCTTAGAACCGTGTAACTGTGTAGATTTTACAAATGCACTTACAAGTAATGTGCAAGGGAAAGAGTATCTCTGCCTCTGTGCTACTTATAGCAAAAGCAGTTTCGGGCTTTTGGGCACTACAGGGAAAACATTCCACAAAATAAAATAAAAAACAGGGGTGGTGACATATATCATCAGGAAGGAAAAACACACACTCCACCAAGAATAGGAAGTAAAATTAAGAAAATACTTAATTCTAGTAATTTAAGCCATACACAACCACATCCAGGTATGTACATGAGAACGTATGTCCAAGAAAGAGAAAAAAAAATAAATAAAGGTCCACAATCCTTAAAGTTAAAGTTCAAATAAACCCACAAATTGCATAGTAAATAATAAATCCATCTAATTAAAATGCATTAATTAAAGTAAACACACCCTTAAAAGGTTATGTATAGAACACAGATGCATAAAAAAAATAAAAACACAGAACAACTTCGGCAAGAGGGTATACCAAACATACCATCCCAAAAAAATGTTTAACGAAAATTACACTCGTTTTTTTCAAAAATACACCCAAAATCTACGAAGACGGTGTGCGGAAGGGTACATACCACAAAATCTACCATAAAACAGACAAAAACCTTAAGTATAAGCATAAAAAGGGTTAAAAATGCCTACATGAAAGTATCAAAACACAATCAAAACAAACCTTTAATACGCTAGAAAAACTAAGTTCCGTTTTAAAAATGCCAAAAAAAATAATTAAATATACATACACATTAACTAAACTATAAATAAATACAAATAAACAAGGTAAAATTGAATAAAAATGCCTGAATAACGAAAAAAGGTATTTAGTATTTATAACTCGGACGATCTCTCCTATCCCGTAGCGAATAGTCGGTTCTAGAAATCGATATTGAACGACTACTTCTATTCGATTTAGCAGCTGGACGAATCGATGAACGAGACCTGCGCGAATCGCTGTGCTCAGCAGTTGAACTGCTTTCTGCCGTGGCTGAATTTTTACCTACGCGCATTTCGCTGCTTTCTGCCGTTGCTAAATTTTTATTTACGCACATCTCGTTATTTTATGGCGCTGCTAAAGTATACCTTTCGTTGCTTTCCGTCGTCGCTACCTCCGGAGACACGGGAGGTGGGGAACAGGGAGTTATGATTTCAGTCGCGTCGCTGTCTGTTTCTTCCACTTCCGGCGTTACCGGAGTTTCGTTATTGTTGACGTTCACTACTGCTGGTGCGCGGTTACTATCATATGGTGCCCAGGGAATGAATCGGTTGCGTTTACACCTGCGTACAGGAGGAGAATCGCGCGGTTGGTGCGGTGAATCGATGGTCACGTTTTCAATCGATCCCAGGCCAATTGTTTGCTTTGGTTCACTGGACCAGATGGGAAGTCTGTCTTTGAAAGAAGACAACCTGTCAACATGGACAACCTGACAATTTTTGGGATTAGCAACTAGCGCTATTTTAAAATTAACTTCATTAAGTTTTTCAATTATAGTAAAAGGACCATTATTTTGCTTGCTTAATTTTTTTGTATTACCAGGACTGTGGGTGTAAATAACCACACAAGATCTCCTATTTTAAAATTTTTATCAACAGCTGTCTTTTCACGGTATTTTTCCTGCTGCTCCGAAACTTTAATTAATTACTATGTACCTCAGTGTATACTTTTTGAAGAGCTGGGATTAAGAGCTCGCAAAAGGAGTGTGCATCATTATAATTAAAAGAAGGTGGTTGGGAAAAGAGATTATATGGTAGATTCAAATTTCTGCCATACATAACTGCAGCTGGGCTAAGTTTAGTTGATGAGTGGACAACTGAACGCATAGCTAGTAGCGCAAATTTGAGTTTTGTGTCCCAGTCAGATTGATTTTGATTGACTATGTGACACAGTGCATTTTTCAGAGTACGATTCTGTCTCTCCACCTGCGAGTTGCCAGCCGGGTGATAAGTTGAGGTCTTGATATGTTTGATACCAAACATTTTGTATACGTGCTCTATCGCATCTGAAATTAGATTCTTCGCGTTATCCGTCGTAATAAAACATGGTGCTCCGTAGCGTGAGATGAAATCAGCTAAAGTGTCCGCAATGACATCTGAAGTGGTTGAACTAACCGCATATGCTTCTGGCCATTTAGTAAATGCATCTATATATGCGACTATATACTTATTTCCCGAAAAAGTTTGCGGCAAGGGTCCAATGAGATCTAAATGTACCTTGTTCATGGGAAACTGGGGTGTCGGCATACGTTGCAGAGGGGCGAGCTGGTTTGCTCTATAAGCTCTCTTCTGCTGGCAACTAACACATGACTCCACTAGATGCTTGACATCTGCCGACATTCCTGGCCAATAGAAGTGCTCACGAATGCGATCAATGGTCTTTTGAAAGGCCTGATGACAAGCAGCTAGGTACTCATGCGTTAGTGCAAAAACTTGAGTGACCAATTTTTTTGGCACGACTAACTTTACAGATTTATTCAAAATAGCTGACTCCCTCGTATCCTCACAAACTAAAATGTCATCTCTAAAAAAAATTTTTCATGTATTTAGGAGCAATTTCTACACCTTGGTCTAGTTTTCTTGCAATGTCGCAGCATTTCTTGTCTGATTTTTGCAATTCACCAATTTTTTCAAGTAGATTGGAATGAGGCATAAAAGTAACTTCCTTTTCGACTTGTATACAAAAATTACAATTAACAGTATCATTGGAGTTATCATTGTTTACATACCTAGAAAGGAAATCTGCGACACTGTTACATTTACCTTTAACAAACTTGATTGTAAAATTGAAGTCTGAGAGAGTGCAGATCCATTTGGCCATGCGTGATGTAGGGTCGTGAATTTTTAACATAAATGTTAGAGGTGCATGGTCTGTATAGATGAAAAAGTGGGTATTTGCAATGTAGCATTTAAAGTGGGCAGTAGCCCAAACTAAAGCTAATAATTCCCTTTCAGTGGTGGAATAACGGATTTCAGCATCTTTCAATTTTCTGCTGGCGAAGGCAACAGGATGGAGCATGTTATTTTCATCTAATTGTGATAACACTGCCCCTAACGCCTCGCCACTGGCATCACTATATAAATGGAATTCTTTCTCAAAATCTGGGAGTGCAAGACATGGTTTTGAAATAAGAGCCATTTTAAGGTCTTCGAATTCTTTCTGTGCATCTTCATTCCACGAAAATTTTCCTGTCTCTTTCGTTAAGTTGATGAGATTTTTGGCCCTCTTAGTAAAATCTGGTATAAATCTCCTATAAAAAGATAGAGTTCCAATAAAGGACCTAACAGCCTTTCGGGTAGTTGGAGGTTTAAAATTTTCAATTACCGCAATATTTTTATTAATAGGTGACACTTGGCCACTACAAATCTCAAAACCTAGATATTGTATTTTATTCGAAAGGAAAGTGCATTTACTGGGCTTAAGTTTCAATTTATGCAGTCTTAACCTATCAAAGACCATGTTAAGCTTCTCAAAATGAGAATTAACATCACAGGAGGCAATTACAATGTCGTCGATATAAACAAGAATTCCAAGATTGCCTAAATCACCGAAAATAGCATTCATAAGTCTCTGGAAACTGTTACCTGAATTTGATAGCCCAAAACAGTTACGGGTCCACTCAAAAAGTCCCTTGTGGGTGATTATAGCAGTTTTTTGCCTATCCTCTGGGCGAATAACCTGTTGAAAGAAACCACTAGTTAAATCTAATGTTGAAAAAAATTTAGCCCCACTTAAAGCATCAACAGAGTCGGTAATGTTAGGTATTGGATAAGCATCTTTAACAAGATTTTTATTTAATCTTCTGTAATCAACAGCAAGTCGATAGGAACCGTCTGCTTTCCGAACCAGAATGACCGGAGAAGCAAATTCCGACATGGAAGGGGAAATTATGTCCGCCTGTAATAAAGTATTAAGCTGGTCTTCCATTTCTTGACGTAATTTGTAGGGGACTCTATAAGCTTTGCCTTTAACTGGTTTATTTGAAGTTAAGTTTATTTCATGCGGGATTGTATCACAGCCGGGTAAATCTAAGACCGATGCTGCAAATACATCTTTGTTTTTGTCTAGAAAATTTTGCATTTTAAGTTTTAATGGGGGTTCTAAATGATCTAAATTAATTTCAGAGCTCCAAGTGAGATCAGCGTGATCAAAGTCACCAATTGGAGGGGCCAGATTTACATTACAAGTTAAGTTATTTTTAGTTACGGGTACATTTGACTTGTCTACACATTTTTGAATTTTGGCAACAAAGGTTCCTTTATTTAAGTGAATACTATTGTCTGAAAAATTTGCAAATGAAATAAACAGGCCATGTTCTTTAGTGCAAATGGCTCTGGAGGTAAGGAGACCTTGATTTAAATTTTTCGCCAAAGGTTCTAACATAACAATATAATTTTCCTTAATAAAATTTTCCTTATAACTTTTAACCTGGGCTAACATTTTTGACTGCGGGGGAATTGAAATTTTGCTACATAACACAGCGAAACTTATACTTTTATTTTTATTGGTTCTATCACTACTGCTATCTTCATTGCTCTCCTCCTCGCCTTCAGGTACCTTATCCTCTATACTTACCAAATCTTCACTTTCATCAATATTACAAATTTCAGTAGTATCTTCAGCTAAATTACCCTGGGTTACCTGACTCGCTGCTGATAGATTATTGTCGACATTTTGAATACATGAAGAATTTTCAGTATTATTACCCTCAGAGCTACCGCCTGATATTGTTTGCATGCAAAAGTTCTGCGCAACACTTTCAACTTCCTTATCTGACTCAGTTTGAATGTTTATCTCAACATCTTTTCCCATATTACTCAACTGTGGGTCCTGAACTACCATATTTTCCCTACTATGATTCCCATTTTCAACACTGACTGAGTCATGAACTTTACTACATGCTAAATTTTCAGGGGGGCTATTGGCATTACTACTATTTGTATCCTCCTCTACTATTTTGACACATTTTATATTTACAGAATTATTTTCAACAATATCATTATTCACACAATTATTACTAACATTTACACTATACAGAATTAGAAATATTTACAGAATTAGTAGCAAGGCAAGTATTAGACCCTGAAGAAGTATTACTTGGGGTTTCTAAACTTTGTTTACTTTGGCCTGTTGCTGGCACTTTAAGAGCGACAGCATTTGTATCACAATTTATACTTGCCCGGTACTCTTTCAAAAATGGCATTCCCACAATCATATTAAATTCCTCTGCTAATTTACCTTCCACTACATAGAATTCAGCTTGACATTGAACATTATGAAAAACAAATTTTAAAAATACTTTCTTATTTAGGTGAACTCTCTCACCGGTGACAGTCATAATGGGGATATTGCAATTCTCCGTCTCAAAATTCTCTAAACAGTTAACATCAGCACCACTCAGAAGATTGATTGCTGAACCCGTGTCACATAAAGCATTTAGGAAAACTTTATTTATGCAAATTCTTGCAGTTGGTAAGGTATATGATTGGGGCTGAAACATACTATACACAGTTGGGGGGTCCAGGGGCCTGTTGGGGATCGACTTGACCATATCTGATCCGGCCACTAATAGTTTAAAGGCTCATTTTCATTGTTAGCTATAGGGGTGTTATTTACCGCCTGCTCCTCATTTCTGTTCGCAGCTGTATTCCTATTGTTTTGGTAATAACCACCTCTTCTTCCCCTATATCCGCCTCGCTGAGTCTGGTTGCCTCTAGGATTTTCACTTCTGTTTCTATAATTTTGCCCACGGCTCCTGAAATTTTGACCACCCCTCCCCTTCTAAAATTATAGTCGACAAAATTTAGTGGACAATCTCTGGCATAGTGGCCCTGTACGGAACACCTATAGCAGGTTACGGGTCTTACTTCCTGGTTTTTCTCCTGTACATCCCTAGCCCTAAGATCTACTAAACTGTCTATCTTTGCTGCTAAAACATCAATTTGTGATTTCAGCTGGTCTATCTCCTTCTTTTGTGAGCTATCTTGCTGAAAAACTGCAGCACAGTTTTGGGTCAAATTTGGGTTGTGAATTTCCTCGCGGTGGTTGTAAAAAGGGTTAATGCTCCTATAAGCTTTTTCTTCCAGAAGTGCAATTTTGAGAATTTCTTCTGGGGATTGCGGGTTTCTCGCAATTACCCCCTTTCGCACTTCTGGTGTAAGATTGCTCAAAAGCATGGAGTGGAGTAGAGCCGTTCGGCTTTTATCGACTACTTCACCCTGAATACCTTCAATTACAAGGGCTTTTAGGGACATATCATACGCCTTATCATAAAACTCTTGAACACTCATACTGGGTGGCTGTTTAAAATTTAAAAAATGACTGAGTGCAACATCCGGTGTGGTCTGTGAAGTGTAACTCTCTTTTAAAATTTTCATAAGTTCCTCAGATGTTTTCGCTTTGTGTATTTTAACCCGCCTAGATGCAGCTCCAGATAGTCTGGCAAGTAAAACAAACTTCTTTTCCTCCTCAGTCCAGTCGAATAATTTGGAAAAACTCTCAAATTTCTCAGAAAAATCTGAGAAGCAGACTGAGCTGCCCTCTCCATTGAATGGGGGAATGTTTGACAAATTGTCCACTAATGCATTTTTCCGCTGAATAGTGGCAATTGCCTCTGAATGCTTATCAGCCATGGTTAGGGTTAAAAAACGATAAACAAACAACCAAAAAAAAGGAAAATGGGGGGGGGGGGTAACTTAAAAATGAGAAAAAGAGAGAAAAAAAAGGAAACTTACATACACATAAAACTTAAGTACAGGACTATGGTTTTTGTAAATAAGAAAAAGTTATGCTCACAAGACATAATTTTGACTGGGAATTGTAGCTTATAGCACAATGAGAGAGTATGAACCTCTTTTTTACACTTCAGCATATCAATAAAATCTCAATTGAAGAGAAAAAAAAAACACCCAGTTGCTCTTTGACAATTAGAATACATACAAGTAAAAAAAAAAAAAAATCAATAACCCAGAGACCGAATTGTTACGGCTCCATTTGTTGTGGTGTCTGGGGTTCTTTCTAAAACACAACTTACTTAATTTAAAAGGCTCATTTGTTACTCATTCTTCATTTGACAATTAACTGATTTAAAAACAAGTATACTCTGATTAACTCCACTGAAATCTGTTGCCATGGAAAAGGGAGCAAATTACATTAAACTTATCAAAATACCAACACTTAAAAATCCGAATAAGTTAAAACAACATGATATTTTTGAACTCATCATTTTAGAAAAATATTAAATGTAGCAAGGGGCAACAGATTTCTAAATCAAGTAGCATACTGAGATGCACAAAGAACACCCAACTCCACTCCAACCTGATCAAGCTCAAATCTCCATACACAATAAATTAGCAAAATCTAATCATCATATAATTTGGAAAAATGAAGGTAACCTGAAATTCCTCCAATATGAGGACTAAAAGGAAAAAGGAAAGTTTAACAAAATAGAGATATGATGAGATACCAAAATTTTAGAACAATTATGGAGATTTTGAACCAGATCAGATCGGTTAACCGAAAATCGTATAGTGGCATAAAATAACTGAAACTTTTTTTTTTTTTTTTTTTTTACTTTTTTAAAATAAACATTTTGATGTTTATTTTCGATAACAATATACCTGAGAGAGGAAAGTTAAAGCTTAAGTTAACATTTATGAAATTAAATTTAATATTACTGTTTCACTTATTAATCTATCCATCATTAAATCAAGATCAAAATTACGATTGGATAACATTGAGTAAACCGCAATTAATGTTCATTAAAACAATCAGTTATGAATTTAAACTTAAGAAATTTCAAAGTCTTAATTTAGAAAAATTATAGCTTTCATGATTTTATTCTCACACACAGAAAAGTTAATCCTCACTAATGATTTTACTGTAAAAATGTAAATACCAATTATTTAAGAACTACACAAAGAAAATAAACCCTTTTTTTGAATAAACAAAATTTTTTTATTTGAACAATGAAAAATTACCAAAGCTACTAAGTTCTCAAAATTATAACACAATCACAATTTAAGGGATAATTAGTTATACCTAAATTACTCATCAATTATCTTCAAAGTAAGTAACGTAATTCTTACAATTATTACAAATCATAATTTAACAATTTTATAGAGTTACTCGCTTAGTAAAAAGTTAATTACCAATAACATCTGGATGTATACATATAATTACTCTCAGTATTTTCCAAAAAAAAGATATTTACATAAATTGCTGTTGGTTAGACATGTAATGAGAAGGATAAAAAGCTACTTACAACAAAGAATAACATGTTAAAACTGTCATCAATGGGCTGGCATACTTTTGTTGGGGAGGTTTCTGTCAACCTTCCTATGAGTTCACCATATAATTCATCATTATAAGCAGTGACAGGTTTCATCACAGTTGTGGGTTAGATCACTACTCCGCACATCTTATTAAGCTTCACTAGCAGTCACCACGTCGTCAATTACTGGCATTCGCATCTTGTCAGGAGGGGGATTGTCCCACAATAGAGACTTTTACAGTCAGATTTCACACTACCAGCATCAACTATTGGATTACCAAATTTTTACTACTGGGTTGACTGAGATGTGTCTTTATTCTAAAATAACAATCATATTAATTTGGAACGACACACTGACCACACGCTCAAATATTCGTAAGAGCATACTCGGCGTCACCGTATCAGAACTTCACTTAAGTCCTCTATCATGCTTTTCACGTATCTCTGATAATATCACTTCATTTCAACCGTTCCTCGCCGGATTCCTTTCTTTTTACAAGAATTTATTTTTTTCATTCAGTCGCATTCTACCGGTCACGAATCAACAACTACTAAAGAACAAGACATCACAGCGACAAGAAAAATACTTCAATCCGAGTGCCGTCATAAAACACGGTCATTTGTACACTAAGTCTTTTTATCGTCCAACCCTCTCAAGATCCAAAACAGCGAGTGAAGTCAACATTCACTCTCCCGCGCTGCTTACAAAAACTGGCTGGAACCACTCTGTCAAGGGGGTACGGGAATGGAAACAATAGGAATGGACTAACCCTGGTGGCGGCACTGTGTCGCTTTTTCCCTGCCGGCCGCTCCATGGGGGAAGACAACCATGCTTCACCCCCATGGCATGTGCTGAAGGGGGTCCCATGAGCTTATGTTTACATGCGCGCCACTCAGACTGAAGGGGAAACCTGGCCTTTAGTTGTATGTTATAAAATACAATGCTTAATTGCGTCCATAGTCTATTCACCAGACAACGTAATACCTCTTGGGGTGTACTCGCTTTCTTTTAGCCAAAGATAGACACAGTGTCACCAATCCCTGATTCCAAGCATGGGAAAGTGCATGGCTGTCTCCAAATTTGCCAGCTGTGTGGTCTTTAACTGACAAACATCCCTCCTTGCTATTTATCTTTCGCATTTGAAAAACAGGAAGCTAAGCTAGACTATAAAAGTTGACATTACTTTGTTTAAAAGAAAAAGAAAGAAGAAGAAAAAAAACGTTTTTATTATTATCATTATTACAATTACTTTTAATTTTTTTATTTATTTATTAAAAACATAAAAAGAGTGTTGTTAAATAAATGTTGAGAAAGTGATTTAAATAATTTAATGTAGATAAAAAGGAAACTTTAAAACTAACCGTAACATTATTTGACCAGCTAATAACAATTCGTAATATACATCTGCTCCTAATAACACTTGAATTCGCTGAGGTTCAAAAAATCTTGGGTTCGCGTAGGTTAAATTCTGTGGTAAGTGCAGATTAGAAATGTCTACGGCGGTTGAAGGGGTTAAATCAGTGATTTTAGGAACCAAAAACATGTTGGATAGTTTTTTAAAACTTCTATCCTTGCTGGAAATTTCTACATTTATTCTGCTTTTAATTTTACAGACAGAATCATTTAATCCAGTAATTAATGACTTGACCTTATATTTTTGCAACCCTAACATATCTGCTACAGAAAACGTGGCCAATGAGACATTACTCGCAGTATCAAGAATCGCGATACAAGGAAAAAAAGAATCATTACTTCCCCTTAAATAAATCACAGCTGTCGAAATCAACCCATTATAACTGCTGCCAGACAAATTTTGATTATAATTGTTTTGACAGCTCAATGTTAACGCATTTGTGGTGGGTTCTATTGAATTAGAATTTACGTTATCTTCCGTTTTCAACTGCGGTTCATTTGCAATACAATTAACTTGCCTATTTTCATAAGCAGGTTTCGAAAAATTAGCTCCATGAAGAGAACTATGATGGTTGGAGTAACAAATCCTACACTTATTATTTAATTTGTTACATCGATTAACAGCGTGATATAACGATAAACAGTTATAACATAACTTCAACTTCCTTACTTGGTTCAATTTCTCTTGAACCGATAAATCTAAATACCTTTGACATCGAAATATCATATGAGGTTGTTTACATAATGCGCAATTAAATTTGTCATTCTGTAATACTAAACTTTTTTGTTTCTGAGTAATTTCATACCTAGGTTTCGCAACGGTGTTACTTTTTTGTAGGTTTTCGAGAGCTTGAGCCCTTTTCAGTAAAAAATCAATAAAAATATTCCATTCAGGCAAGTCGTTACAGTTAAGACTCATTTCAAATGCCTTTCTTGACTCATCATCGATTCTTTGTAACACAAAATACATTAAAATTGATTCTGATATGTTATTATTTTCTAGTCCTAATTGTTTCAGAGCCCTCAAATGACTCAATAAATTATCTACCAGATTGCGTATTTCTTTCGCATTTTCAATTTTTATTTTGTTGTTACTCAATAACTCAGAAATATGAGAATTTACAATTAACCGTTTGTTTTCAAATCGTTTTTTTAAAGCTTCGAATGAGGAAGCATAAGAATCATCAATGTTTTGCAATTGTTTCACAGGGCCTGTTAAAGCCGATTGTAAGTAATATAATTTTTGAGCATCATTTAATTCATCATTGCTATCAATCAAGGTGGTGAATTGTAGTTTTAAATTAAACCACTCTGTGTAGCGTCCCGAAAATTGGGGTAAATTAATTGACGGCAATTTAATTTTTGACTCATTAGCATTAATTCTATCATTATTATTTTGACATTCAACATTAGAAACACTAGGCTTTATTAAATCAAGAAGACTTACTTCGAGAGTTTCTAACTGTTCTTCTATCTCCGTCAAGGAATTTTCAAATTCCGGTAAATCATCATCAGCAATTACCGAATACGACTCATTTCGTAATTCATCTGTCTTCTTTTTTAATGTCTGAAGAGCATTGAACTTTAGTTCCAATTCTTTCTGGCCAAGTTTTGATTTTATAGCATTAGATATTCGTGTAACTTGGCTGCGTATGTTTCCGCGTTTCCGATTGAGGATCACAGTACCTTTAATAGTAGCCATTATATCTATAACTACATACAAAAATCCAAGGGCGATGATTATTCACAGTGTTCTAAATGAGCGCTGGGGCTCGGAGGACCAAAACATGTTCCGTAGATAGCTCAGGTAAACTCGTTGGACTGTATTTCGTTAAGAAAACTAAGATGATCATTTCGTACTCAATAAAAAGTGGAGTTAAAACTTAACTAATTGCATTTATTTACAAGGAGAACAAAATTGACTGGCAGCGGTTGGTACATTGCGCTTACGTCTCAAGCAAAACATCTCTACTGGCGGGAATACGCTCCGCGCATCATCCCGTCTTGAGCTCGGCAGCGCCCTCTGGATAACAAAATGTTCTACAGAGGAAACAACAGTAAATTTTAAATAAATTGTGCATACTGAATTCAAATATGTAATCGAATATTTTCTATCATCTGTAGTTTTTACAAAATGGTAAACTCAAACTTTAAAGGACGTTGCATTATTTAACAACAAACACGTCCATTTTATTCGTATATTAAAAAATAAAGTAACCATAACTTACTATTAAAAAATACTTTAAAATATTTTCTAGCCTTTTCGTGTGCAGCAACCCTGCTAAGACGGAGACCAGAAAAAGTTACGTTCAAGATCTGTTTCCATCATGGCAAGTACACCGTCGATTTAATCGTGTTCTTTTTGCCGGTAATAAAAAAAACGTTTAAGGCAAGATCAACTATACAGATAACGGTCAACAAATTTCGAAAATTTTAAAGTGACAAATATTATAAATGCATTAATAATTGCATTACTATAGAAAATATGAGGGTAATGGAAGAAAACTGGTGTCAGATACGTGAATCTCAGCCAAAAGTACAGTAAAACATTTAATTTCATTTAGAGGATAAAATTTGTGTTGTGCTGTGTTATCTTAATCTTTTATATTACCATTCTCCAACTTTGCAACATACATAATCGATGTATAAATCTGTAAAGCTAGTTTTCAAAAACAACATAGTTAATTTTCTCACTTCTTTAAGACTGCAACTAATACAAAGCAATTATAAACATAATTCTCAAAAGATACTGCACATCAAAATATTCTGGCAATTTGAGTGCCAGCTATTTTTTGCTGCAAATGAACAGCAAAATCTACCTTAAAACTCATTTTCGTCTTAGATGTTTGCAGTAAGAATGTCTGTAATTAGGCAATTTTTGACATACAAATATGCTGATACATAAGTTACCAGCAGACTTTACTTTACTTTTCTACCTTTTTTTCTTACAGTGTGCTATTTCTCGAAGCAAAAGTTTCAGTAATTGCACATATAATAATTGCTGAAAACATAAATTTATGATTAGATGATGTATGATTAGTCAAGCAAATGTATATACAGTAAAGCCACGATTATCCGCTACTTTTTTAATTTAATTTTTTAATCCAAGCTAACAGCAAGGAAATACAATAGGCCCTACACTGTAAAAAAAACTCAAAAGCGTTTCGGCACAAGGCGGAAAGGTTTCCGGAAATTTATAGTAAACTTTGTGTTCTCCTCAGTTACTTGTTATTTCGGAATCGTTACACGTATTTTCGGAAAAATATTTAAATCGGTGAATACTCGGAAGAAGTCAGAAACGTTATATTCCATAGCGGAAATGTTTCCGAATAGGTAGTGTAAAATGTTGGTTACTGAAAAATTTGGAAATGTTACACTCATTCATCAGTGTAAAGTTTAAAAATGGAATTCGAAATGAAGTAATACTTGTGCATGCTCATCTCCTCCGACCTACTACACATGTCATTATCACGTGATTTGTATTGTTTTTTAGAGGAAAGACATAGCTTAAAACAGATGCAGATGCAACGTATTTATATGAGCTGTAAAGTATTCTGTCTTATAATTTCTTTTATTTGAGAGAATGATATGCTTTTTTAAAAAGAATTAATATTATCAGATTCTATTTTATTGCATGTTAATATTACATTTGCAGTTAATCTTTTGTTGTACATACAAAATAACTCGTTCGATAGTTTCTCTATACTCTTGTTCCATGAATCTATAATAAATATTAGATATTTGATTGATGAATGATATTATATAGAACTAGTATTAATGAAGTACAGATAGCACCGTTTATACGTCTTTAACATCTTTTCGTTTTGAGATTGGTTCCGTTTCATAACTTTTCTAATGATGAAATGTATCGTTTATATTACAGAACAAATTCCTAATTTCACTTATACTATACGTTTTTACTTCATTTTTTATGAATCAGATATTTATAAATAAATATAATTGAAAATTTGATTTATAAATCTATAAATAATTCTTCTTTAAAATCCGGTCTCGTGAATTCCATTCTGTAAATAGATACACATACATTATGAAAATGCTTTATTTCCCAAAATAGATGTATTTTTTTTAATACCTTTAAATAAATATACTTTTTAATCTTGTAAGTACAGATATTATGTCAAAATGATTTCGTATCTGTAAATAATTATTTTATTTCATGAACTGTATACTTATAAAAATACTAGCTGTTACCCGTGACTTCGTTCACGCAACATTAAAAGAAGAATAAATACATTAATTAAGCAAAATATTTTACTCCCAATAATTAAAAACGTTAATAATTAACTAACTATTTATCATATTTCATAGGAGACAATACGGTATTTATTATTATAGGGACCTTGACATAACTCAGTCTTAAAAAAGTGAAATTTTATGCCAAATAATCGCGAAAATGAAATTGCAACCAATGCAAAAAGGAGGGCCAAATAAAATTGGGTAAAAACAAATGTCAATTTTACCTGATAAACAATTTTACTTTTAACGCCTTTGTGAAACGTTTTAACAGCCATCCTTCAAAAAAAAAAAACATTAATTAGAAATAGTATATGCTTTTTCTTTAAATTCAATTCTGCCTCCTTGGTTTAATATATAGTTGAAACAAATCTTGTTTTCTAAATGACAGTATATTGGCAAGCAATTTTCGTTCTCCAGAATAAATTGATTCATGAAGTTTGAATATGTGAAAATATGTTTGTATTTTTCGGATAATTTATTGAAATCAAGATTTTGTTTTCACCATCTATTCAAAGTGAAAATAAATTCTGTTTTTCAGTTTTAATGAGAAAATGGTGTAAAAAATATACTGATCTGTTTTATTTCTCCTTTTTTATACAAAAATATGGAGTAAGCTACTTTCCGTTTTTAGAGAAACTTGGCATTTAATGGCATTTAATATAATTTTTTTAATTCTGAGAGTTTGTGTGACATCCTCGGATCAATTATAACCGGTATTCGCTAAACCGGTAGTAAATCGCGTTGCGTTCGATAGTCTAGGAGTAGTTGCGAAATACAAACACACGGTCAGATTTTAATATAATAGATTCGTGTTCATTTTCCTTTTCTTAAAATTATGATGTGATTTTTAGCAGAAAACTCGGATACTCATACGGAACGAAATAACGAAATAACGGATACTCATGCTTAATAATCAGTATAGATAACAAAACATTTACATTTTTCGTTGTAAATATGGCGTGAAACTCATCTACTTTCTATACATATTGATCCTTGTATTATTAATGTAAGGAATTGATTCACACTCATTTTAAAATATATTGGAAAATTCCCTTTTTATTTCAAATAGGACGTCTCCTTTTTCCGCAGAGAAATCCCTTTTTAATGACATAATTCTTGTTAATTTTATTTTCTAGGCAATTAATTTCAATACTGGCAAAATTATGTTACTTTAACGAAATAATATTAAATCTTTAGGTTTTATCAACAAAAATGGAACTATTAACATTCGTCATTTTTTTTAGGTAATCGAGTTATTTCTTTTAGTTTTAAGAATGAAAAATCACTATTTCTCGCGATCCATGGCATCATTTACGACATGGAGCATATCATTGACATTTGCTAACCATTTTCTTTTGAAACTTCTTTTTACTTTTTTAAAATTTAAATAAAAAATACGGTACAGTTAGTTATATTAGTCGTGCGCAGACGGTAAAACTGCAAGTATTGTTACCGTACAAAAGAAAAAAAAGAAAAAAGTGAAGAAAAAACCCAAGATCATTTTATTTCACCAATAAAAGCATATCCGCTTTATTTTCAATAAATGACGTCATATTCGCCTGTTTCCTATGGTTACGCATATTGAAACCTTGTATTATTATCAAAAACTAAAAAAAGTACGTTTTATTTCTAATAATATTATTTAATCTTCTTCTTAATTCTTTATTTTTTTTTATTTCATTTTCATTTTTCCCGTGAAAATTTTTCAATTGAAACTAAATTGGTGAGTAAAAATTATTTTTTCGGGTTTTGAATTAGTTTTGGCAACGATAAAGTATTAGCAACGGTAAAGTAAATTTAACCATTTTAAAATGCTATACGAAAAAATGTCCATTTATTCTCAATGAAAATAACGAAATTTTGAATTATTAAGAAAAATATTTGAATAAAATAAACAAAACCCAGCCTATGTTCATATGACGGTTATAATCAGCCTATATGCAAAGATACAGGATCATCAAATGCTCCATTTTGACACTGGCTTCAGCCTAACATTTGCACACAATCAGATTTATAATATTATTAGGATTTTTTTTTCTCAGGTTATCTTAGCTCTTCTCAAGTTATAGGAATAAAATTATACCTTTAAATGAATATATTTAGAAGTATGATAATTGTAAAACACTATATTAAAAATATTTACAGATAGACAAAACATTTTTAACAATATATCTATTTATAAGTATACAATTCGTGAAAATAAAATAATTACCACAGATATAAAATATTTTGGAATAGTATATCTATTTACAAGATTTAAAAAAAAAATGTTGAAAGATATTACTAAAATCTATCTATTTATAAGTATAGGGAAATTAAACATTTTCATTATGTATCTATTTAGAGGATGGAACTCATGAGACTACATTTAAAAAAAGAATTATTTATAGATCTATAAATCAAATTTTCAACGTTATTTATTTACAAATATCTGATTCATAAAAACTGAGTGCAAAACGTATAATATAAGTGAAATTAGGAATTTGTTCTGTTATATAAAGGATACATTTCATCATTAGAAAAGTTATGAATCGGAACCAATCTCAAAACGAAAAGATGATAAAGACGTATAAACGGTGCTATCTGTACTTTATTAATACTAGTTCTATATAATATCATTCATCAATCAAATATCTCATATTTATTATAGATTCATGGAACAAGAGTATAGAGAAACTATCGAACGAGTTATTTTGTATGTACAACAAAAGATTAACTTCAAATTTAATATTAATATGCAATAAAATTGAATCGGATAATATTAACTCTTTTAAAAAAGTGTATCGTTCTCCTAAATAAAAGAAATTATGATACAGAAATACACAGAAACATTTTCGGAACACACAGAAACATTTCCGAAACACACAGAAACATTTTCGAAATATGCAGTAACATTTCCGAAATATACGGAATTGTTACTAAATACTTTTCCGAAATATACGGAAACGTTACTATATATTTTTCCGAAATATACGAAAACGTTGCTATATACTTTTCCGAAATATGCAGAAACATAACAGAACCGATGGGCCACATTGCTGCCCTACCAGATAGAATAACGTTTCCGAGTTTTTTTTTTACAGTGTACAGAGCGAAGTTCTAAAATTATGTAGAATTCTCTGATCACTAACCTTGACGACCAGAGAGGGCGAGTCCACTCTGTGAAGTTCACGTATAGAGGTCACCCTCTACATTTTCTCTCGGCCTGCTAGTGGCCTTAGTTGTCAGTAGACGTATTTTATGTTTCTTAGCCAGTGCTCAAGTTTAGTGTTTCGTTAGTTCCTGAAATTACGTAATACATAATGGCTGAAAAACGAAAGAAGATTGTGTTAACGATTGCACAAAAATGTGAAATAACTTCTACAATAGAGAATGGCGCTTCAATGAAGCAGATGTGTTTGGATTACGGGATCGGGGAAACAACCGTGCGAGACGTTTTAAAGCACAAAAGAAACTGTTGGCCTTTGCATCAGTGTCGGAGAGTGCTTCTTGGATGAAAAAACGAAAATCAATGGAGAAATCCACTTATAATGAACTTGATTCGGCATTAGTGGAGTGGTTAGCACAGGTGCGAAGTGAGTGCACCCCGTATCTGGTCCTACCATTGCAGCTAAAGCAAAAATCTTTTTTTATTTGTTAGGTCTGGAAGGAAATTTTGATGCGTCGTCCTGTTGGTTACATCGTTTTAAGAAACGTTTTGGAATTAGAGAGATTGGTCTACATGGAGAGAAGCTGAGTAGTGATCAACAAGCATCTAATTATTTTCAACATGATTTTGAAGAATTTGTGTTGTCTAAGGATCTGTCATATGAACAGGGCCCTGATGATCGGGGCTTTTTGGATGTATCTTCCCACTCGTACTTTAGCATTTGAAATGAACATCACGCGGCAGGTTACAAAAGTATCAAGGAAAGAATTACAATCTTACCATGCTGCAACGCTGCGGGTAGTCACAAACTTAGGCTTCTTGTAATCGGCAAATCTAAGAAACGTCTTTTAAGGTGACAAGAGCAGAAAATTTACAAGTTGATTATTTCAACTAAAAAAAGGTTGGATGAACCAGTAGATTTTTCAAGAATGGTTTGAAGAGATTTTTGTGCCTCAAGTACGTAAACATCTTGACTCAAAAAAATTTACAAATAAGGCTGTTTTGTTCATTTACAACGCGCCTTCACACCCAGCTACAAGTGTGCTTAAATATTCTGACTGGCAAATCTTTACAAAGTTTTTGTCCCCAAATGTTACTGCGCTCATACAACCTATGGACCAGGGGGTCATTGCAACCATGAAGAGAACACACAGGACAAAGTTGTCACTGTCAAAAATCGAGGAAGGGTGCGATCTCAAAGAATTTTGGCGGAATTATACAATTTTGGATAGCATTTATCATATTGCGTCTGCATGGGATTACATCAAACCCTCAACCTTGTTAAATCATGGAGGAAAGTCTTTCCGAGTATCGAAACAAATGTCAACCAAAACATTTGTGAAGAAGAGAATGAAGTCATGCCGACCGCTACACTTGTTGACCTAGTGACATCCGTTACGGAAGGTGGGGATGTTGATGAAGAGAACATAGAAGAGTGGCTGGAATGTGACGCAACTGAGTCAGGGTTTGAACGACTGACTGACATAGATATAACGAACATAGTAATGGGAGTGAACGAGAACGAAGAAGAACAAAATGAAAGTGAAGAAGACGAGGCGCCTGCGCGGATGATACATGATTCTGCTTTGCAGCACGTAGATTGCTTCAATATTTAGAGGAACAAGATGACGATGCACATCTGGCAGAAAAACTCATGTTAAAGAAAGTACAATTTGAATAAAGAAAAGGTGTTTCCAAAGCAAGAAGCAAAAACGAGTGACTGATTTTTTTTAAAGGTGTAACGCAACACTTTTTGTACAGAATGTATGGCATTCTTTTTTGTTTACTGTTCTTTATTTTAGTGATTTAGGCGTAGAGTAAAGGTTTCTTCTGCACTGTACATATGTATGTATTTTAAAAGTTTTATTATGTTTTTTGTACAATGAAACATAGATTTTATGTTGAATTTTTTTTCGTGTTTGCACCTCATTTTCAGTTTTTTTTTTCCGGGTTATCCCCAATTTTTGCAATTAGCGGTGCCCTTGCCACCCAAATCCTCTGATTATAGGTCTATACTGTATATATACAGATGTCTGAAATTTTTGGAAACGGTCGAATAACTCGAGAAATATATATCGGCTGGAAAAACAGAAAATATGTGCTCAATATTTTTGAAAAATCTATTTAAGGATATCAAAGCCCCCTCCCAACTCTGCCCCCTGGGAGGAATGGGGGAAAACTTTAAAATCTTAAATGATAACCCCCTTTTTTATTGCAGATTCGTATTCTACCGGAAAAAATACGTAACTTTTGTTTTTTTACATTTTCTTCGGAAAATCGTAGATGGTGCTGTAATTGAGTAAAATGCAGTGAGAATCGTTTCCATTGAAAAGTCTGGAAACGGTAGAATAACTTGAGAAATATACATCGGATTTAAAAACGGAAAAATACATGTTCAATATTTTTTTTAAATCTATTTAGATATATCAAAACTTCCCCTCCCAACTCTGCCCCCTGGGGGAAAACGGAACAACATTGAAATCTTAAATGATAACCCCCGCCCCTTTTTTTTAATTGCATATTTGGATTCTGTGGGGAAAATACGTAACTTTTGTATTTAAAATTTTCTTCGGAAAATCGTAGGTGGTGCTGTAATCGAGTAAAATGCAATGAGAATCGTTTCCATTGAAAAGTCTAGAAATAATAATAAGTCTCGAATAACTCGAGAAATATACATCGGATTGAAAAACGGAAAAATACGTATTTAATATTTTTGAAAATTGGCAACTTTGATATTCCTAAATAGATATTTCTAAAATTTTAAACATGTATTTTTCCGTTTTTCAATCCGGTGCATATTTCTCGAGTTATTCGACCGTTTCCAGACTTTTCGGACATCCTGTATAATTAGAATATGTATAGATCTAAGCTAAGACCTATAGCAGACAGAAAATCTAAGGTCTTATAGGATCCTTAGGGCCTATAATATCAAAAGAATTATAGTAGTTGTTGAAAACATGTTTAATAAATAATTTTAATTGCATTTTAATCATTAACTCTCCTTTTTTTATAATTTTTAAATTATTTTTTCTGTTTATGTAAAGAAATTCATTTGTAGTTAATCGTTGGCTTTCATTCAGTCAATATCTGCTGTCATGGATTTACATACCAATTTCTACTTTTACACATAAAGGGCGGGCACTACTCTTACACATAAAGGCACTTTTACACTATGATGCGAGGCACGAACTCGCAGCGTGATTTGGGACCATTAGTAGTTTTACATGGGTCGTTTTAAACAGAGCAACGTAGTAGCTGATGGATCATTTTCAGGAATAATTTGTATGTAGTTGCAAAAACTCAATTAATGCCCAGTTTTGTTTCCAATAAACCTTGTTTATTCCCAAAAAACCTGGTTTATTTAAATAAAAACCTAGTTTATTCCCAGGTTAAAACCGGGTTTTTTCTAGTCTTTGCAACTCTATTTGTATGTATCATATTATCCAGATGATATGTCTACGGCTCTATGACCTGTGCTTCTAGATGCCACGATCGCACAGCTAATTCTGTCCAAATATGACTCATAAAGCACAGTGATGAAGTGGAACATCTCGCATATGTCTTCAATTCCCTAATTAAGACGTAATTGTACGAAACTTTCCATCGTATTTTTCCTGTCCAAATTCCTACTAGTGTTATGCATTTAGTCACACTCTTTTGAACACGAGTTCATTTCTTACAGAAAATATCTGCACATTTCCTTTATTTTTCTACAAGATCTTCCTTTGTTTGTCTTTCACACATTCGGTAGCACGGTCCACAAATGAAGATTTTATACCGTGTCATTAGTGGTTTTATCCACTACTTTTCCATAAATCCGGTGTCAAGATTTGCATAAATGAACAATAGATATTTTAAGCTGTAAAATTATGAAATGCATCTGATTTTGCCCACAGCCACGAATATCAAGATAAAATATTCAACTTTCAAATTATGAACGATACCTGTCGCTAGCCATGATGTTTTTTATTTTGATTATTGTACTTGTCTCGTTTTTACTGATATTTATCTTGTTTTGTCTGATGTACAACTCATTTTTTTCAAAAGAATAGAACGGTGTACTTCCAACACTGCGTCTGCAGAGAACTGATTGGCCAATCATCTGGAACGAATTACGCACCCATTCCAAAGGATTGGTCAATCATTTCAGTGTAGGCACGTCAATTTCTGCCTACAATGACGTCACAATCACATTATCTATTGGTGGAAGCAGACTACTGAGTTGTTTGTTCTTAAAAAACTGTCCTTGTAAGTCTTCTCTTATGATATGATTACCAACCTATAAATATCTCTTAAGATTTTATGGGTTTGTTAAAAGGTTGTTTTGTACCAATTACACTCACATTTCAGAGAAAATTCAAATAAAATAGTTGTGCTGACAATTGTGAAAAACATGATGAAACGTATTTGGCGTAAAAATACATATTTCTTGACAAGCACTGGGTCAAGCAATATGCCTTTTTACGCCAAATTGTGTAAGAAATAGCTGCGATCTATAGTACATCAAAAAACATTGAACATACTATATTTTTTTTTACTCGAGCATACATTGTCACACTGAATTCTTCAAAATGCGATTTTATAAACTCGTTAAGTTTTCCCAAATTAACCTGTACACTAAGATTGGGGCTCATCCATTAATTAAGTCATAGTTCCAGAGAGGTGGGGGTTCACAAAGTGTGACAACGGGAGGGGGAGGTTAACACACTGTGACGTCACATGTAAAATATGAAAGCAATTACGTGGGCATTGTTGGCAAGCAGTATAAATTAAGTCCATAAAAATATGTATCTTTATTAAGGAAGTATTAAGTATAATCTCCTTTGCATTGCAACTTCTTGAAGCAAAATCTTACAATATATTGACATTTTTATAGTGTTTGTTTCAATATTATATACATAGATAGCTTATTAATAATAATAATAATTGCAATATTGTTTTTTTTATCAATATTAGCTCTAAATAACGGTTGTAAAAATGTAACGTCAGAACAGGTGAGGGGATATCACATGAATGTGACAATCTGTGACATAGGAGGAAGGGGCCAAGACGCCACTGAAATTGCATGACGAAATTAATGGATGACTCCTTGCGTGAAGTTTCCACTTTCTGTTATTTCTGTATTACTATATCACACAATTTTTCTAATTTCAGACTCCCGAGGCCTTGCAGAACGGCCTGCCAAGCTTCCTCAGCGAAGAGGAGTCACAGCCGAAGGCTCCCGGATCCCCTACTGTAATTATCACAGACGCAGATGGGGCGCACACTGTTGTCACTAGCACTACACCTTCACCAGGCTCAGCAGTCAACGTCTGATAATTTCAGCCGCACACCTTTCTCTCTTCCTACACTATGCCAGATATGCTACTCATCATCGCTTACGGACACTGGCAAGCTGCGGCAGATGTTTTCAAAATAAGCCTGGTGATTTTCAGTTAGCGGTTGTGATGTATAGGGTGCCTGGAAATATTGTGTTCACCAATTCATTAAATGATTGCATATCTATGTTTATAATTATCAGAACAAAAGAAGCAGTTTCAGTTTTCAGAAGTTTTTCCATTCTTTATTACTCTCTTCAGCTTTAAATGTTAAAGAAAAGTTACTTCAATTCAGATTTTAAATGCCAGATTGTTAAAGTATTTCTTGGAATTATTGTAAGTTTTACTTTTTAAATTTTATTTGACATTAAAATGTCTTGCAAGATGGGCAGACTTTTTGTGCTAATATGTTACCATAAGTAAAAGAAAAACTAATAATAATTCAATACAATCAAAATTTTAGCTTACATTTTATCACTTTAAAAATTTTTAAGGGAGGAAAGAAAAAATTAATTATTTCATTTGTTATTTTGGTATCTGTAAGAGAAATCTAAATTAATTTTTTTATATAATTTCCTAAATGAATAATGTAACAAGATAAATGTCTACTAGTTTATAAAGGGATGAAAATTAGTATTTTCCAATTTATTCAAACGTTATTGGCAATACTGTATCATAAAGAAAATATGATTGATAGTTTTAAACAATTTTATGACCTAACATGATCTCTGATTCATGAACAAAAATATTTTATATATTTTTCGGGGATATACATTTAGACAGACTGAAATGTATATTTTATAAAAAGAAAATTTTTTATCTAAGTTCATAGAATTTTTTAAGATTTAAATAATTGCCTTAATTGAACTTTATCTTTTCATCTTTGATTGCTTCTCGAATTATCAACAGTCAACTAACTTTTTTAATGTTATTACGATCATATTATATTTACCTGGGTGATTCAAAAATTGAGTTATACTTGGTGCTAGTTAATGATATATTGTAATGATGTATTATGTATGTAAATTCCCTTGCCGAGGATTAAGAGCACATTATAGGGCTTCGGAAGGAAGCATGGTAATTTTTGTTGTTCCTATGTACGTGTTTAATAAGGGGTTTATAATGGTGAATCAACTGAATTCATGCTCCAAATTGGAAATTTGAGGATATGAATTATTTTTTGTATTTTAAACGCTGAACATTGCACAGACATTCATGATAAAATTGATTTTTATGCATAGAATGTCTGGAATCGATCAGCTTGATTACGGCTTCATGTTTCAGTAACGTGAAGTTTAGACGATCCCTTCACAAAATTCGTCACTCAGATCTGTGCGTCCGTTTTCGAAATGTTTGCACGGATACTTTTCATGGCGGGATATTGTAAGTTCACAGCAAACATTGTTGATTTCACAATAAATGCCGTGGCAATTTAAGCGTTTAACACACAAAAAAACTTCCTCTAACTTCCAATTTGAAACATGGTATCAAATTCACTCACCATTGCGAAGAGCTCGCTAAACGCGTACGCAGGAACAACACAACTAACACTTTCTTTCGAAGCCCCATAATGTATTCTTAATCCTCGCCAAACGAATTTGCTCTCATTACAATATAGAGCCAATTAGCACCAAGTTTAACTTACTCTTTTAATCACCTACTTATTAGCTTTTAGTAATCTTAATTTACTTTAAAACTTAGACATCAGTCGTACAAGAAATTTAATAATATATTTTTCTATTGATGTTATACTTGTATATTTTAATGTATTACAAATGCTTACAATTATTTTCTGAAGGTGCTTATGTTTATAAAAAAAAATGAATTGGTTATTCTTGCGCCATCCAGGTACCCTGAATCTGAGGTGTTTGAAACAAACCCAAGTGGGGAGTTATCATGTTTTAGTCACTTGTTTTTGAACAACCATATCGCTTCCAAATAGCTGCATGCTAAGGATCACACAAGGCATTTTTTATTACTTTAAATTTCCCCCTTTTTATCACAATAATGCAATGTGCTCGAGTCACTGTAGTCCGTTTATATGCCCTAGCACTGCCGGTTCTGTCCATGCTTTTACAATGCTTAAACATGATGTCAATACGTTTATCTGGAACTTGCTTGGCGGTTTCCTATCGCTAAAGGGAAAATGCTGACATGGAAATTTAATAGAAAGTGGAATTTGATTTAAAATAAAACAACAACTTTAAAACGAAATAAGAAGCTTAACTAAATATGTCCAGTTATATTCAAAACTCAATATACATGATTTTATTATTATATTATTATTTATCTTAAAAAATTAGCTTGATACTCAATGCAATCACTCTTGATCCAGTTCAGATTTTTTAAAAAAATTACAAATTAAATTACAATATATATTATACAGTACAGTATAAAATAAGAATAAAGGAAAATACACATCCGTACAAATATTTCAGCCTTTTTTTTTTTTTCAATTTTTTTCTGTTTTTATCGAGTCGTTTTGTTCTACTTATTTACCTTTCAGCAATTACAAAATGTAAGAAAAAAAAATAGCATAAGTTAAAGTTTGAAACTTTTTCAGTGAATAACATTTTGATTTCAAATAAAAAAAAGCTTTGTTTAAAAACAGAATTAAATAAAATTAATATTAAAATTGACTTTCATTAAAAAAGAATCATAAGTTTCTTCTATATTTCTTTTAAATGCTAAAAGGTGTAAATTAACAGCATAATAAATACACAGTAGAATAACGTTTATAAGGTTGTTTGGCATGTTTCGGCTCACTCCGAGCCATTTTCAAAAACAAATGAGAATATTCCATAAATGCACGGTTTTTGAAGTTAATATTTAAAATGCTATATAATAATAACTAATAACTTCAAAGGCCGTGTAATTATGGAATATTTTCATTTGTTTTTTGAAAATGGCTCGGAGTGAGCCGAAACATGCCAAACAACCTAATAAAAGTTATTTTACTGTGCATTTATTATGTTGTTAATTTACACCTTTTATCATTTAAAATAAATATATTATTACAAGGTTTATAATTTATTATAAGTTTCTTCTTTTTAAATTCTAAGAATTCCTTTTATTATTCGGGATTAAAACGAAATTGCAATTTTATTATAAATAAAACTTTTTTCTTTAAGAAAAATAGCATCGAATATATATCTTTTAAATTTATTTACAAATGAAAAATAAATTCATTTTTTAAAGGGTTCTGAGGATTTCCTATCATAGTTCAAAAATGCAATAAAAAGGTAATTATCAGTTATGGTGTTTGCATTGTTTATCACGTCAGTCACTGGGCTTTTTGAAAAAAAAAAAATGAGATTTTTCGAAACTAAGCATTGACAGAAACGCTAATACAAAGAAAATGATATGTTTACAAAATAATGTAGGGCTGCATTTTTAAACCAATACCTCCAAATGAAATTCGCTGCTTGCTTAATTTGGTTGTTCAAAAACGAAGTGACAGAAGAAATATTTAAAACGTTTGGTTGTGACTTTTTTTTATATAAATTATGTACTTGCGATTTTGTACATAAACTAGTTGTAGATAAACTTTATGTATGTCGTCTATCTTTGAAATATTTCTTTTTTTTTTTTTCTTAAAATTTCTTCATTTTATGTTTAAAAACCATTGACATTGTCATTAGATCTCTACCTTTTTCGCTACATATTCAAACTTTCATTGTTTTTTTTTTCGTTAAATGTATTTATATTATTTATATATGTATCACTTGTTTGTTACATTTATGTATTTACTGGTTTATGAAATGATTTTCTGAAACGTTTACCTTAATGTATTAGATAATTTTCTTATATAAAAAAAGAATGTCCATTATTATTATAAACGTTTGTAAAATGTCTCTGGAAAAATTATTTTTGATATGTATGTTTTAATCAAGATAATACAAGCATTGTGATCTAATTTTTATGAGAACTTAAATAATTTATCTTTATTAATCCTTATATATAGTTTATGTTTTCTCATCATATTTGAATTTGTCTACTTAAAATAAATTTTCATCAATAGAATTTTTTTTATTAATTGCCATTATGAAGCTATCTTAAATTCTTGTTTCTTTTTCAGTTTGTTTCTTTTTATTTGAAACTATAAAACACAAAAAATAGAAAATTTTAATTGTAACTTTTATACATATAAATCTAATTTTCTAAAGAGACATTGTGTCAGGTACAATAACGCCTTTTCGTATTACAAAATCTTATTAGTTTTTTGTTTAATTAATAAGATTTTGTTTCGGTTATTTATGTCATTCAATATTTTATTCCTAGAAGCGACTTTTTAATTATGTATTTAAGTAATTGTTTTGTCTTGATATGATTTTGTTGATATGACATGTTTCGTTTTAAATGCATTGCAATTTGTAACAAAAGTAGCAATTATGAGGCTATTAAATAACAAACTTTTAATGTTTACAGAAAGAAATATTTAATGAACATTGCATAATGATAATATTTTTTTAAAAACGCATGAGGAAGAAGTTTCGTCATAATTTAAATTTTCATGTATACAATTAGCATAGCATCAATTTTCTTTCTTTTTTCTTTTTTCTTTTTTTTTTTTTTTTTTTTTAGAATAGAAATTTTCGTTTTATTTAATGGCATAAATTTGCGATTAAATAAGACAAAGGTTACTATTCTGAAATGGTGGCGCTCAAAATTTGGAAGATTTGATAGCTATGAATTGAGCACAGAAACGTTTCTAGAAAATCTTTAAGTTCATTTTGTATCATTCTTTAAAACATATGTGATATGAATGAGTTTTATAAACTAATAACTGGCTATACTTCTTTTTTCCAAGCTTTTTGTCGCTGGCTTTTTACCCAAAAAGGATAAAATAGGTTTTGAATTAGCCATGTTTCAATATATTCGTAATATTAAGAAAAATAAATTTTTGTTTTAACTCAATGTTAAGTTATTAGCAAGTGAAAATATTAAAAAATCACAATGTTTTTCTGTGGTTTAGTTTCATAAATATTCGTCAATCTATAATTCTGCGTTGCAATGCATTTGCGTTTAAAATTCAAAATTTTATACTAAAGACTAGTTTAATAATTTTAAGTTCCTTTTTAAATATTTTATATTATATTTAGTATAAATATATTGTATTTTTTACTAAATTAAAACGCTACTAAAGCTGCAAATCACTTATGCCACACTACAACACAGCACAGCAAGCAGTCTTTCATTTGGACAGTAACCATATTTTTGCTACGGGAATAGCGGACTACATATTCTTTATAACGAGCACTATTGCATATTTTTGATACTGCCTTTTTCACCAGTTTACTATAATTCTGCATCGTACACTTGCTGAGCATACTTTCAGTTTATGCGAATATGTGTCTTGCTGAAATTTAATTTCAGTGTTTAGGATGTTTTCTCTTCAACAAAGATTTAAGTGAAAGTGTTTTACAGGCAGTGTACAGTGTACAGTTGGATATACCAAATGAATTTTGAAAACCTCAAAATAAATGCTACAATTTTTTCATAATATAATAAAGCATGTTATCGAAAAATATAATTGAAAGTTCAGCTTTTTGTATTATATTCTCCACTTCATCTAAAGTGTAAAGAGACAACCCTTAAATAGAAACTTATTTGAAAGCTGGATATCGACAGCTGATTTTCGTAGACTTGAACATAACCAAAATTGCTTTAATTTAAAGTTATTTCATTTAAAATTTTAGTATGTGAAATATTTTTTAAATGGCATCCGTTGTATATTAATATTTTGTGTACCAAATATTTATTTTTTAAAGAAATTCGAACTTAACGCCGTATAGATTGGGAATTTAGTTTTCCTTGCCTCATTTTTTTTTAACCAAAAAGAGACAATATTACCTATATCTGCAAATATTTTGGAAAAAATTACTAGCATTTCTTGAAATTCTTTATCATTTTTAATAATTTCTAATTATGTAAATTTAAAAAGTAATCTTATGTCAAAACTACTTCCTTAAAACTATTGTGTTGTGAAAATTATTATGTGACACTCTGTTCTGATTGTTCTTAATTGTTCTGATTTAAAAGAAAAGTCCACACGTAATAATTTGAGAAATATGAATAAAACAAACTTCTGATCCATGAAAATTTGCGAAAACCCTTTTTTGAAACGCATGATAAATAGTTTTTATAAAAAAGCGAAAAAAGGATTTTTCAAGCGTAAATTAATTATAAAATATATCCTAAATTATTGATCACATAAAACGGATGTATTTATTTTGATATTGGTATCTATATACTCTTATTATTTTCTTTCAAATAAAGTTAATTTTAATTCAGGCACCAAGCAGCTAAAATTATGAAATTTATATTTAGCCTAATGTCTATTACCTGAATATCCTTATTTCTAGTGTCACTCAATGTAGTGCCATGCAACAGTTACAAAAATTGGTAAATCAGCAGTCCTATCCAGCGCTGTTCAATTCAAATAGAATATGTACATGGAAATTGCAGAATCAGTGTGAAACTGTTTCCATATCAATATGTACAATTAAAATTTTGTTTAATGTGTGTATAAGCATGCAGCGCCAAACATTAAACAAGGTTCGCTCCCATCTGTTCATGACAATTTCAGTCATAACGACCTCCAGTGGAGGTGAGGAAAGTGTTTGGCCTGTCACTCGAGGGATCCATGTTAAGGAGTTAGATACATGGTAGTGATATCCAAGATTAGAAATGCAACTTGAAATGGTATTAACCGAAATGCTCTCGGGAGCTTCGTATGTTTCATATGATATGGGCACACATACATGAACATCCCTTATAGAAGCATCGTAACACACATTCACCATCCTAATGCCTTTACATGTACGGTTTCAAGTATTTCATGTATATTTTTTTTCGCTTGTATAATAACCATTGTTTAATAACTTTACACTGCTTTTAAGCTGTTTTATTTATTACAAATTATTCATGGATATTCACTATTTGTATGTTTGCCTACTAGCCTGATTTTGTTATTTTGTCATTATCACATTAATGGTATACACTAAGTGTATTAAATTTCTCCTGAATTGTTAATATATATCTCATTTGTATATCAATTTATTTTTTAAAAGTGTATTGAAAATATGTTTATGTACTTAGGAATTACAATTATTCTTTATACTGATGTTGTAAACGCGTGCTACCTATATATAAAACTGTACAACGCTGTATATATTTTATCTTATATATGCTCATCCTCTGTAAATAGCCGTTTTTGAGCTTCAACTTTCACTTTCTCTATATACATATGTTTGTCATCTTTTCCGGAACTGTGCAAGTTCCAATTTTAAATTATATAACTAGACTAGAAAGAACATCCAAGTTCTTGCTTACTAAACTCGATGAACATGGATAGACAAACAATTGAAAATATTGTATTTCCTTGGCACAAGATCTTGAGTTTTAACGATAGATGTTCTAGCACTTTTTAGTCATTTTGTTTTCTTTTTTTTATATGAAAACACTTAGAAGAAAGATAGATTTTTATGGACCAGTAGTTGAAATTAGCCATTATTCCTCACTTGTACATAAAAAAAAAAATTTAAATCAGTTTACATGAGAATAACCACCTTGTATGGAATTCTGTAAGTGTAGATTTCATCAAGAAGTTTATTCTTGAAGCTTGAGTAGAAAATTGAAAATATTATATTATTCAAAACTTTTAAATCACAATTATTTCTAAACAAAATATGAGAAAATTTATTAGCTATAAAATCTGCATTTCATCCATTAATAAAAATAACTAAACTTAATATTTCATACATTAACGTAATAATTCATTATTTGATGTAATAGTCTGATGTTTAAAAAATAATTATAAGCCTAATCTTCTGATATATCCATATCATTATATGTAAACATTAGGCTAAAATTTCATTATAATAGAAAATACTTTGAGATTCATGGTAAACTTATTTTAAAAGGTGACTCAAACACTTTAAGAAAAAAAATTGTATTACGTTTCTTTAAATTACATTTAGAAGTATTGATTGAACATTAATCAAATCTAATTGAAATTCTATATGAATTTGTAGGCATCGTCATAACATTATATTTTTAAATCAATATATTATAACATGTTTTGAAAAGGTAACACTTATGTGAACAATATACGCCACATACTTTAATGATAAGAGGTTGGTAAAAATGTAAATATAAATTTTCTCCAAAGTAATCCATATTAAAAAGTTTCGATAAGTCAAGATGTGCCCGACATCAAAAGAGGAACTCGGATCAATCGAAAGATGAAACGAGTATTTCCTTTAAATTGAAAAATAAAAAAATAAAAAGGATTTCATTACATTTGGGAACATTTAGATGCATCATTATTAACCTTTCTCTACAGTCATCATTCCATTTCTATGGTAAACAGATATTTATTTTTCTATGGATTCATTAATTTCTGTGAACAAATAATTGTTTTCCTGTTTTTCTCCAGTTTCATACTAGAGTAATGATGGGTGAATCATAAGTTGTGTACGAGTGCCTTGAAAGAGGCCCGCGATGACATTAGTTTTTTACTTAGTTTTTAAGTACTATGCATTCTGGACATATATTTCGTAAAACAAACATATTGTTGCAGCCATGCATATTTTTAAATATGCTAAGTTTGACAGGAACTGTGTAGAAAATATTCGCTTAAATGAATGAGATTATAGTTCTAGGTGACGTTATAATCATAATTTCAGTTCTGTTTCCATAGGAGAAAAATACATTAATATATTTTTTTTAATCTCCAAATTGCTTCATGAGCTGTGGTCTACCTTTATGACATTTTATTTAAGGTTTACAACAAGGTTAAAAACCGAAATTTAGTTCATTGTTGGGGGGAAATATTCTAGATTTCTTCAAAAGAGCATGTCTGTGAATAATGTTATTAAGTATAAAATATTTATATATTTTTTTAATTGAATAACAAATAGAATTAACATAAAACTGTACAAATAATCGGGATTAATTTTTGCATACAATTATTTCAAAAGCTTCATTAAAGGATCTTGCTCATCAATGCAAAATAAAAGTAGGCAAAACAATAGAAACAACTCATGTGACAACTGCAAAGATAAAAAATAAAATAAAATAATAAATAAAATACTCGCTATTTGTGCATTATGCTTATGTTCGTGTTACATGACATGTATTTAGTGTTATTATAATTTTAAATAAATAGTCGTATCTTTTTATAAGGTTGGGAGCTTCAGATTTGTGCTTTATATAATGTCATTTTATGATTGGCATCATTTTTTACTTTATTCCTGCCTCTTAAATTTTATTGATATTTTGGTAAATTTTTTGTTAAATGTGCAAGGATAATATCAGTGTTGCGAACTTGGGGGAAGGGGGGGGGGTCCCTAGATCTAGGGAAGAAATTTTGTTTTGGGGCAGATTTTAGAGGGTAAAATGTTTTAGGAGGTTTTGTTAGGGGGGGGGGGATTAAATTTCAATTCTGCGGTAAACATGACAAAAATGCGTTTTTTTTTTTTTTTTTTTTTTTTTTTTTTCTTTTTCTTTTTCTTCACCGAAGAAAAACTTAAATTTGAGTATGTAATGATAACAGATCGGTAAAAATATAAATTTAAATTTTCTCAAGAGTAATCCATATTAAAAAGTTTATATAAGTCAGAATGTGCTAGTCATCAAAAGAGTAACTCGGATCAATCGAAAGATGAAACATGTATTTTCTTCAAATTGGAAAATAAAAAAGGATTTCATTCTATTTAGGAACAAATCAGATGCATCATTATTAGGTGCATCACTATTAAACTTTCACAACAATAAGACGGTTTTAAGGACTATGTATCCATAGTAAGGAATTGTTGTTACTGTAGCCAAGGCTAACGAAAAAGACAAGCTGCCACGGTACGTAACACGCGTCTTTTTTCAAACCGCTTGTGTCCCGTGATGCTCGAATGCAGGTACACGAAAAGAGCATCACGTGACTCTAGCGGTCTATTGCGAAAAGTAGTACGGCAGCCTGTCTTTTTCCTGGGATAATGCGCATGTGACGTCACTGTAAGCAGAATGGGATACACCTGCAATAAACTGGTTAGTCAATCCTGTGGAACGGATGCGCAGTAAGTAAAAATTAAGACTGCTTACAATCATACTATTACCTCTAATTAAAAAAGAATTATGGTAAAAAAAAATTCAAATTTTGTCCATCTACAGATTAAAATCTCTCACCAAAGACCAAAATTTAATAAACTGATGAAGAGAGTTTTCTGTCGGATTCTATGGTTAGTTGGGAAATGCAATTCTACTCTTACGTAGAAATCCAATTAAATATGTACATTTATTTTACTTATATTAGTTGTTCTCATAAAAGAAAATGTTATTTTCATATTTGGCTTTTTATATAACCAAACTGCCTGCTAGAAAAAGAAAGTTCTCTCCTAAGTAACTCATGTTACTTAGGACAATATACCTATGTAGATACGGTAGCGCCCCCTATATTGTATAATTAATATAGATGGGGCTACTGATTTTTAGGAAGTTTTCATCTAAACTTAGAGGGATTTTAATTGGTGTATAAGGAGAAATGCTTGGTAGAGGTTGGCAACACTGGACTAAATATTATTTACGATCGCCAAAATGTAGTTTTGCTGAGTTTATGCAATTAAAATGATTGCCGTCGTCGCGTCGACTTAAAAACGCAAACTTGGAAGTAATCATAAATTTAAAAGTTTTTAAACAGAATTGAGTGATTTATACTCTTTAATAAATGGTAAAAAGTTTTGATGCATAATCTCATAAGTTATTGTTATTTTTTTTTATTTTTTTTTTCATTTACAATCAATTGAAAAATACTTGAAACAAAACTGTAAATATATTTAAGTTTTTTACTTTGAATGCTGCTGATATAGTCTATGAAAGCCGTTATAAACAATGATTTGCGTGATTCCAGCAAACTGTTAGCTGCAGGTGAAATAAATATAAGAATGATTTCAATTCAGCAGCTGGTTATGCTCAAGTAAATACTGAATTCAAATTGTAATATACTGAAGCACAAAGTAGTGATAAGTATTAATTTTTATTGTGTGAGCACATTTTCTATGCACGTGTGAATATTGTTTAAAATATGTATTGTACATTTCCACGGGAGTATAAGCACTTTTTTCACATTTTTAATGTTGTTGCGATTAATTTTTAAAAATAAACTATTTAATTATTCATAGCATATGATTTTATAGTATCCTTTAAAAATGAAATCTTAACTGGAATTATCTAATGTTTTATCTGACTCCAAAATTTAAGACAATAAATTGTGTTTGCTTAAAAAACATAACAAATTATTTGTAAATTAAAATATTTCTTCAAATATACATACATATATTTTTTTAATGCAACTTACATTTTGTAAACTATTCTTTTAATTATTGTATTTAATTGTTTAAAAAATCAGTCGTCATTTCATAAATAGGATGAATAATTAGAATCTAGGAAAAATACTTGCTTCTAAAGAAGGAATAAACGCAATTTAAAAATAACTACGCTGGCGTCCATTATCTAATATGCAATTGCATTTTTCCAAACTGTGTAAGATCTAAGATGCATCAATTACTTACATACGGGAAAAATAATCTAAATGATGCATTTTGAATTATTCCATTAAATTGTTAATAAGAAAGAAAACATCTATCAAAGGAAAAGCGTACACCTTTATTGAACAAACTAAACTCATTACAAAAATAACAATGTTGACGTCCATTAATTAATCCGCAAGTACAACATTTTCATTTATCTATTTACTTCTAGATATATAAGGTCCAAGAGAGGTAACGGGGACCAAAAGCTCTGATTTGCTCTGTAAGAAAATAAATGATGGCAGATGTTACATGGCAGAAAATGCCAAGGAATCAGTATATCGCATTAAGAAATGAGAAACAAAAAGTAGTTCTGAAGACATGTGTACTTAATACATTGCCTGGCTGAAAGTTTTTCACTAAATTTAATGGAATGTTATTTAATGGGTAATTATTTAAACAAAACAAATTTGTTGAAATCAATAAAGATTAGATGCTATTTTAATGCAGTGACTTTTAATTTGTGCAGGTATTTTAGAAACATTATTATATTTCCTAGCCTATAAAATCTAAGGTATTTATTTACAAAAAAATCGATAAATGTCATATTTGAATATAAATTAATAAAAAATAAACTAATTCATATAGTTATGTAAGTAAAATATACAAAATATATTCTAAAATGAGAAAAAGATGTACAACCGTCCGTTCGTAGAAACGATAAGTATTCCATTTTCAAATATAAAATAAAAGTTTGATTTCTTCTATTTTCATCAAATCAATTTCACCAAAATATTGACAAATGTTATAATTAACTAGCACTAATGGAAAAACATATATCAAATCTTCTTTACCAAAGCATCTTAAGAGAATCTTTGAAACGCCTCCAGCTAGTAATGCATTAAGATTTGGAGAGCTGCATTTGTTGTATCATATTGAGTATGCAGTGAAATAAATTGTTTTTCAAATAATAAATATTATAAATATAAGCTTACAATGTTTCAAGATGCACGATTACTTTTCTATTAAACTGCATATGTAAAGTTTATACTCTGGGATAATTTCTAAGTATGATGAGTGTTTCAGATCAAATATAAGCCGTTTTCAGTAAATAACAATTAAAAATATTTCATGAAAAAAATAATTTTTGATAGAACAAAACTTTTGACCTTCAATAAATAAGTAAAGAAAAAACCAGTATGAAAAAAGCGTAAATAACGAGGAGAAAGAAAACATTCAGTTATTCACCGATTCAAAAGAGTGCTCTTTCTTCAGAGTAATATAAAAAGAAACAGATACTAGATAAAAAGCTCAAAATAAAATAGGAGTGTGGGGGGATGGGGTAAAAAGAATTTAAAAGAGAAATATATAATTCGAAGCGTATTCTAATGCAACGTATCTTTTAACCAATCTAACTAAACTTGATATTAATGTCAAAGCGCATAATCTAATCTTATGGCTAATCTGCCTTTTTTTCTTTTTAGTTTGCTCTCTGCAATCAATTGGAAATTGTGATAACTCTGCCACTAATAATTTATATTATTGTAGCAAACAAATGCTCATTTCAATATAGATTTAAATATAAATATATTCATGCTTGAAAATTATTTAAAAAGTCATAAAAAAATTACCAAATTGAGCTGCAGTTTTCAATTTTATTCGAAAGTGCATTTATTTTCCTATCCAATGATGTAAAAAGTTACATTAAATGATATGTAGAAGTGATGTATGAGCGATAAAAGCGAAAGCGTTAACGCTTGTTGTTGCCACTATTGTTATACATTTCTAAAAATAGTAACTGGTTTTTGTCAGACATCCAAAAGTGGTCTAAAAATGTCTGAACTGAAAAATCCGTAATGAAAGAAATAAGATTTTGCCCCTGAAAACATAAGCAAGCATTGTAGATTCTGCTTTTCGTTTCTTTTTTCCCGATGCATTTAAAAGGGAACTTGCATTTGAAGCTTTCAAATGACTAAACGCTTTCTTTCTTGTGATTATTTGTACACCCTCCATATTGGTTTTTACTTTACTCTCTAGAAGTGTTTTGATTCCTGTACAAATAGCGTTTATTTCTACTTTAAATGCACATATTCATCATACTTAATAATGATACTGAAACCTCATCATTATTATTTACTTACTGTAACATTTAAAAATAAATAAATGAAACCTTCGAAGTCCCTTTTGCAAAATTCAGAAGAAAAAAAGTTTCGATGAAGATATTGTATGCATTTCTAGAAGTGTCGCCAATTTAGGGGATTTTTTTCGGAGCATTACCTCTATTTCCGAATAACAATATTCGCTTATTTAATCTACCATTAAAAAAGGCGAATATTAGTATTTGAAAGTAACGATAGCTTAAATAAATAAAAAAATCCGCTAAATTTCAAAGTATTGTCAATATTTTGCTCAGGTAATGATCTACTCTCTATAATTGATTGTGTCTTTAAAATCTTTCGTAAACATCATAGTTTTTTTTTTTTTTTTTTTAATGGTCAAAGGAAAGCGTAATCATTGAACAGTGATCATGTAATTTTCTGTGATCTGGTTTCATCATGCTCAAGCTAGATATTTAAACTGGTTTTATTTACAGTAGAATATTTTACTACCATTGTCTTAAAAATTCGTAATTCGATGACAGCAATGTGCTTCCACTCGCCTTACTGGTTGTTTTTTAGTGATATTTATGCGTACAAAAAATGTTAACAGCTAGTAAATGAGTTTTGTCTCAATATGCTTAGGTGTTATTTGTATGATGGTGCTAGGTAATGTAATCGTAATTTCTTCTGCGCAGTTGCTTCATTCAATATTCCAGTAAATATTCGATTTTTCAAAGCTTATTTACAATATTTATTTGCAAGAAAATATCTGACGAATAATTTTAAATAAACGTGCTATAAATTTAAATTAGTAGAATATTTTTCTTTATTTTTTTATCATGAAAATATGACATCAAAATGAAATATTATTTGGGGAAATCGTATTTTGGTAATACCTATAATATATATATATATATATATATATATATATATATATATATATATATATATATATTACAACAATTATTTTCAAAGCATTTATATTTTTCTCTGTTGTTTCTTGACAAATTAAGATGTGATAAAAGTAGTGCCGTTTTTCATTCTTACATTCGACTACCATTCTTCACTCACAAAACCAAAAATAGCTTAAAGGAAGTCATCAGTTTTAACTCTTTAAAAAATCTATTTTTAAAATGTTTAGACTATTCGAAATTAATCATAAAAGTCCCATATAACTTTAATTAAGTAGAATTTTTCACAGTTATTAAGTAAAAAAATAAAATCACGTCTTATATAATTTTAAAGGTGATTTAAGAATCCTTCACACCCATTTTAGATTACATTTTCTAAAATAATTGGAAAAATCTGTACTAATAAGAATTAAACTTTCAATATATATGAATGGTATAATTAATTATCTGTAACTTTCACCTATTTAAATATCAATAATACAATGTAAAATATATGATGAAATGTCTATTGTATTTATATTTTTATGTTAATGTATTTATATCGTTCAACGTACTTATATTGCTCCAATTTAATATGCTTATATTGCTTCAAGTTATGTACTACTAAAAGTAGAAAGGCATGAAATTATTTTTACAACTAACCCAATATTATGTGTTGTAACTTTGGAAGAATTGCATATATATGCTAAAGTTTAATTAATAATTAAAGAATTACAATCTTCCTTCTTGTAAATTAGATTTTAATACTGGCCAGTATCAGAAAATTGAATGCATTTCTCAGTTTTGAAATTTGATTGACAACTTAACACAATTTGAATTCTAATATATGAAAAATCCAAAAATTACTAATTAACACATTGTTGATCGACTATTTAATGCAGTCGAATTCGGTTCTAACGAGGATGAAGAGACCATTGCCTGTGTTCGTTAACCAACTTTTGGCAGTAAAAGAGTTCAAGCTCTATTACTTTATTCTTTGTAAGATTGTGTATAAAAGTTTAACTAAATCAGTAAAAACAGCTAAATGATCACACTTTCAATCATATTTTTCCGCTCTTTAATTAAAAGTATGAATCTAAATTATTAATTATAGAGCAATTTTTAATTTTATCCTTGTAATGTTTCACATGCATAATTAACTGAATATGAACAAAAAACAAGGGAATAAAGTAAAGGAATCATTCTTAACATTTATTTATTATTATTAGCAGATTTTTTTTTTCATTTTAGAAAAAGGTTATTTTGTTATAAGCCTTTTATATTCCTTTTCATTACGCAGTCGTATTCTTCATCTAATTAAATTAATTGCACGTAAAATATCACTTGCCTACTATACTTCTAAGAACATTTGAAGTTTTATGCTGCAATTCAAAACAACTACATATGTCAGAATATAGACAATTGCTTCACACTCACCTGTATCATAGTTGTCCTTCCCCATCTTCATTTTCAGTAAAAGTGTTGATATCCCATAAAATGGTAAGAAGAATGTAAATAAAAATCATACGTTTTTAGTAAGTCTGCCGATTATTTTGCACGTTATATCCGAATTTTACTCGTTCTAACCAAGTGTCTTACAAAGGTATTTTTATATTAGACAACCATTTGTTCATTATTTCCTCGTTAAAACTGAGTTCTCGTTACATTGAGTTCGTTATAACCGAGTTGAACTGTATATGGATTTTGAAACAATAGAAGTTCTTCCCTCTTCGAAAAGCTTTTGACACATTAGTTGCCTAGATAGATTTTTCAAGTTTATACATTGATAAACACCATATAATGTATGAATTTAATGTAAAATTTTCTTATAGGCTAGCAAAATATGCTCAAATGTATTATGTACATCTATACTGATATTATAAAGAAGAAAAATTTATTTGTTTGCTGGAGGTAATTTCTGGAACTTTCAGACAGATTTCAAAAAAGATGGTAGCAAACTGACGGTGACAGTCTCAGCTCCAACATAGGCTACATTTTAAGTTGGTACTCTTACCTCCAAAGGTATGCGAGAGCAAAAAACGTTTTAAAATAACGATTTCTTTGAAATGGTTAGAGCTAAAAACTTTAAAATTGATATGATGACTATTTTTAAGAGCTAAAACCTCACTAAGAACAGTTTTTAAAAAATTCAACATTTAAAAAATTAAAATGAGCAGAAAATGTTCTAAAATCACAATTACACAACTACTCCAAAACTACGAACCGATTTTGAAAAATTCCTTCAATTTTATAATAGTGACTATCTCTGCTTAAACATTAGATTATTATTATTTTAATCTCAAGATCTCTAACCACCGAAAAGGTGCAAGAGAGAAAATAAGGATTTCTTAGAAATTGTCTGGGCTATAAGCTTGAAATTTGACAAGGTGGTTACTTTTAAGAAGCAAATGCTTGCACAGAACTTTTTTTTTTTTAATTTAAAAGGATGAAATCAGCATAAAATGTTCTAAAGTCTACCGAAACGATTTCAAAAATCCTTTCAGTATTATAATGGTACCGATTTCAATTTTTTTTTTCACTGTAGTAGGATACGTGATGGATAGAATTCACAAGTAGACAATATTTTATCTGTTTGTTTTTTTTCTTTTGCAAGGGGGAGGCTGCAAAAAAAGTTAGAATAAAGCTTTTTTATTATTATTATTAGAAGTATCTTTATTAGTAGTAACAATGTAATTTTTACTTCATGATAATGGGCGTAAAACGTGCACTTTAACAATGTTTTCAAAAATTTCCACGCGCGCAGAGCCGCAGACCTTTCTAGTATGTTATTTCTGATAAAAATTTACCAACATTTTATGCAAGGAAATTAGGATTCAGAACACTCCCATACTTAACGACACTTTGTCATATAGACAAGTATATGCTCGCAATTGTTCAACAATGTGTTAATAGTATATTCTTAAAATTTACTCTTTATTCTTTGGCATTTAAAATAATGGAGAAATATGAGAAAATCCTTCGAAAATTTCTTCAATTGTGGACTTATTATAACTGGTGAATTTTTTCAAAAGCTCAAGTATTTTATCCAAAATATATGAAAAACATTTAAGTTTTGCCTATATATTTTACACGATACAATGAATAATATCGTGGTATAAATCCATACTGTATTATCAACCCAAAACCTTTCATAATATGTATTGTATTCCGTATAAAATATTTTTCGTTGTTTCGTTTAAAGAAGATGAAAATATGTCTTATAAACTACATAAAAAACCAAAAAAGTAATATAATTGTTTTATTATTATTATTATTTGGTGAAAAATTAAGGATTTTTAATACTACATTCAATGCGATAGATAAAATAATACTAAATATGTCTTTGTTTTTGCCAAAAAGTTAGCCTATTTTATTATTCATGATAGAAAGAAAGTTACCTTCGCAAGATTTTATTTAAAAGGAATCTCCAAAACATCATTACACATTGTAAATATTAGTTTATATTTTTACTTATGTAAATAACAGTAAATTAATTATTAATAGCAATTATTAATAGATTTACTTATATGATAATCGTGTATTCAATTATGTAAATATATTATCATTCCAGTTTGCTTGTATTAATATTTTACTTGTTATAAACTGGTGTCATCTTCTATTTCTAAATATAATCATACTAAAACTCAAAAAATACAAGCATATTTTTTTAAATAAACTGTTATCATCTGTATATGTTGATATTGTACGAAGTGTTAAATTCTATGCAACTTGCTCGACATATCAGTTGTATTTTTAAATTTTATTTAAAAGTTAGTTTTGAAATTACATTTATTTGTATTATATAAATGTTATCAGGAGATCTGTCAGTATTCTGAAAAAAGTTGTGTATGCGGACATTATATTGGAAATATTCAAATATGTATTTAAAACTTACAAGAAAAAACAATTGTGTTTATTTTTTCAAAATAGTTTGTTTCTATTATGATTTTAAACTAAGATTTGTCCATTTAATACACTGAAGATTTGACCGTTTCCTGTAGTAAAGTTCAAAATAAATCATCAAAATAATTTTATTCATAAATAATGCAGTATTTTTTCATCGTTACTTCACATGTCCTTCAAAATTTAGCCTCATCTTCTTCAAATTAAAAGAATAAAAATAATGTCGTTCTTAATGAATTCGTTTATGCGTATTTATATACAATTCCAACTAGAATAATTACATGAAGTAATTTATGAAAAAAAAATCCTGTTCCAGTGAAATTTTAAGTATTGTTTCAGTTACAAAACTTTAGCTGTTTATCACTCATCTCCATTTCTATTCTTTCCAAAAATTTGAAATTGGTAATTACTTCTGTAATAAATACATCTGTTTTCTTTTATTTTTTTCTTTCGCCTTAACCTTCCTTTTCACCAACTTTCAAAATTTAAGTGATATCCTCTTTTAGTATAAATCTTGTCCTATCTCTCAGAGCGACAGCTTTATTCAGGGCTTCGAACCGGAGCATAACCGAAAACTGGAAAAAACGTTATTTCTGACGGAACGAAAACCGAAAACTGAACTTTTCTTTATTTTTCGCCTTAACATTCCGTTTCACCTACTTTCAAAATTTAAGTGATATCCTCTTTTAGTGTGAATCCTGTTCTATTTCTCCGAGCGACAGCTTTATTCAAGATTTCGAACCGGAGCCGAACCAAAAACCGAAAGAAAACGTTATTTCTGATGGAACAAAAACTAAAAACTAAACTTTTTTTTTTCTATTCTGGCACAGAACAAAAACCGGAATCAAAATGAAATATTTTAATTTAACAGAACTAGAACAAAAAAATAATACCTGTTCGAGGCCCTGGTTTTATTTGATGTTATAAATGGACAAAGAATTGAAAGCTTTCCGAAATGGAAGTTATGCTACAAACTGCGCATATAATTGCGAATCTGTGTCGTAGATATTGTGATGTGTCAAATGATCAATATTTTGCTTCTGTGTAAATAATTGTGGTACTCGATGTGGAGTTTCCAGTAGTTTGCTGAAAAGATGGTTGCAATGATGTAGTAATGAAGTGTAAAATTTGCTCTTTTGTTTTGCACTTCTTGTATGAATATGTACTATGCTTTTGATACATCTTTTGCACATTATCTGTAACATTTTACTCTTGAATAAACTTTATATCCTAAAATATTTAGCAATGTAGTCTTTTATATGATCATTTGTCAAAATATTATCTAAGTCATAATCACAGCAGACTCTTTTTAATTCAAATTCCAAGGAGACACGCGAAATATCCGAATTATACAAATTTCGAGTTAAAGGAAACTTGCGCATTAAACAAAAGCAAAGAAACGTAACGCTATGAACATTATTAAATAACATAAATAATACTTTATCTGAAAGAGTATCCTTATTCATGTGCTCTATAAGGAAAAAAAATTATGAAAGATTCACTTTTACAGAAACTCGTGAACTTAGTTTTGGTTAGTTTTTATACATTTGAGAAAACACTCAAACGTCTTTAACTGTTGTTTCATAAACATTTTATCGTTGTTATTTTTCAATAACAAAACAACCAATAATAAATAAAATTATATTTAACCGTTATTTCTGGAGGATAACTGACAATTAATAACTTGAAACTTGTATTTTTCGTACTACCAGTTTCTGCAGCAGAGCATAAAAGATTTGGCATTATGACCTCATGCAGTAAATGCATTCAACATGGCATCTGAAGACATCAACAGAAGAAGTCAATTATCCAAGCAATTTCAATTACCCAAGCAAATGGTTAAAAAAATTAGAATGAAATAAGATTTTTAACATTGTTTTTATTATAGTTTTCAAGGGTGTAAATTTAAGTTCGAATTAAAGCTAGTGAGATGTATTCTTTGGCCCTAGATCATTAAATATCCATCTAATAGACTACTGGTCGTTCACTTAAGTCGCGTAACAGCACTTACACTATTAGTCAAACATTTCAACCTAGGAGGATAGAATAGAAGGAGTCAACATATCAAGCTTACGCTCTGGCGAGCTTTGAAGCTGACAAACGAATTCTTTCCCCTCTTCTGCGTCCGCCACATTTGACTTTGACTGATAGCAGTTTCCAGTGCAAGACGATGCCAAATATGGTACCAGGCCCGTAACCAGTATTTCTAATAGGGAGGGGCTCAGTTTTGGAATTTTTCTGATCTGACAGCAGTAATTTACATAATTTAAAGCGTAAATAAATAAAATAAACAATGCCTAACCTAAGGTATATTCCTGCATTGGATATTTGATGTCCATGTCAAAAATTGTTATTTCATATTTTTTCGATTTCTGTTACAATTTTTGGTTTTCAAGAGCACTTCCTCTTTCCAAACCGGTTTGGAAACCGGGAGTGTTTTTAGGGGGAAAACTACAACGAAAATAAAAAATCACTAACTAACAATGCTTGAAATGAGCCTCATGTATCCTATGAGAAAAAAGTTAGAAAATATTTAAATTAAAACAAGTAATTTGAATAGATTTAAAACACAGGATTAACATTAGCGTGCGAGTGTCTCGCATTACAGCGCGGGGTCGTAAAATGATTAATCCATAGATGAAATTAATTACACGTATTATTTTTTCAAAAGAAAGCATGAATTGCTACATGTATATGTAATTATAAAAATTATATTTATATTTCCCATTCTCTGATTATAATAATTATAAATGCATTACTCTTAGTACATTAAATTTACTTGAAACAGAAGCAATCTTCGTGATTTCTTCTAAGGCTGAGGCTGATTATCTTATCAGGATCTACTGTAATGTCCCAATGAATGGAAATCATTGCAAAGCTACTCAGTCTCTCATCGGCCATAACGCTTCGAGGTAAAGATTTAATTATTTTCATTGTCGAAAAAGACCTTTCAGCACTGGTTTTTGTTGCCGGGATTGTAACCAAGACTATCAGCAAGTATTTGTAATACGTTGCATTACAGTACTCTAAATTTTTTAGGACCTCTTTGTTTGTGTCAACATTAGCTATTCTCTCGCACCATAATTCATATTCAGCTTTCACTTGCGACATTGACGCTTTATCGTCAAAATATTGAGAGAGTTTCTCTAATTTGCTTGCTTTTTTGGAGAAGCAAAGCTTGGAAGAAGTATACTTGGAAATCTGTTAGAATGTCTTCATTTGAAATGAATCTGTTATTAAAATTTTGAATAAGACTTTCTGCACAGGGAATAAAAATCGTAACCCTGTAATATTCTTCAGCGGATGTAATTTGAGGGTTTGCACATGTTGTCTATCTAAATGTTAGTTTTGGGATCTTTATATCAGTTTGTAAAACGTCTTCCCCCAGTTTTGAAGAAAAATTAAATATCACACGAAAGATTTCCATTGCATTTTCTCTTTATTTCTGTAAAATAATTAGGGCATATTTAGCATGAGTTACAGCCGATATCATGTCAGGAGTTGTTTTTTAAGTTATAAGAACTGACAATGGCTTTGTCAGACTGAAAAGCTTGTCACAAACAAACAGGCTTATGGGAAAATCTCTCTTCTCCATGACTGCTAGAAAAGCTCTAGCTGTTGAATAAATCTTCCATATGTTTTCCGAAATATTTTCTAAGCTAATGCAAATGCATTTAAACAGCTCGATAAAAGTTAATATGCTTTCATGCCTTTCGATAAATATTCTGTCGCAAAGGCTCCGTCATACGCCTGTGCGACGCATTTAGACATGTCAAGACGTAGTTCATCACAACGTTGTAATATTACTTTTGTTAAATTTTCGGCAGACAAGTCGTTTACTGGGATGAAAGCCAAAAAAATCTTCTCGAATTATTGGGGTTTGTGATTTTTTTAAGTAGTGCACATATCTAACACAAAAGGTTTTCTGTGCTTAGAATGCCCATAATTTCATCAGCAGTCAAGCTAAAACAGATCGCGTTATTTATTTTGATAATTAGTTCTTCGGTAACTATATCCGAACATATTTTAATGATTTCATTTTGAATGTCTGTGCTGAAGTAAGTAACAATTCTACGGCTGTTAATATCTCGTTTCAATTCATGGTACATATATGGTACATATAATGTACCATAACTATTGAATGGCCTTTGACTTGTTTCAGCAGGTGTACTCCGTCTAATTGTTATTCTTTTCATGCTTATTTTTTTAGCTGTTCGAGCTGGACTAGACGTTGTAGACTGATTATAAAACATTGGACAGTGGCAGTAGACTAATAATTCTTCCGTTTTCATTCTTTCTAAAATGACTCGCATTTCTTTCCATAAAGTTGAAATCTCGATTTTTTAAGGCGTCTTGCAGACATGATAAACTTTTAAATACTTATTTATTAAAATAACTGAATTAAATAATAGAAGCGAATGCATAATTTTTCTGTTTGAAATGTTTGTTTTTCTCCAACAGGCATAGAAATGTGAACGTTAATATCTCCAAAAGATCAATAAATTATTGAGACAGTATTTATATTAAGACCCATCGTCATATGGTGGTGGGAGGTAGAAAAAACAATGAGAAAACTAACTTATATTTTTTAAAATAAAATTTGCTAAATAATGCTGAAATCCAAATATGGTCTCATGAGATATCTTCCACTCGATGATGGTTCCTGAAATTCATGATGAATTCAGAGGGAACAGGAGTGGGTGACATCGCCCATAAGATTTGGAATTTTATGCTTATTAATGGTCTAGAAATTCATATCCCCCGGACTCCGTAACGACAACCCAACTTCGGAGCTGCAGCAATACCTCGCGAAAAAAATGATTGAATTCAACTCTTCTGTAGTTTCAATAAACACTCCTTAAATTTATCCTTGTTCTCGAAAACAACGTTGACCGTTCTTGATTTAAATACGAGGCTCACACTGAAATTTTTGAGATACCGCTAAATGGTATAAGTACAACTTACCAACGTTTAGGAGTGTTCAAAGTACGAGGGAAAGTCATTAAGTAGTCCTAAAAGATAATAAAATAATAAGCTACAATGATATTCACTTCAAAACTATTTTTATTTCTCAACATATTCTCAACCAATATTTATGCACTTATATCACCGTTTTATCAGTGCCCCAACACCAGCGGCATAAGATTCTTTGGATTGTTGCCTCAGCCACATTGGGACTTCAAGTTGAACCTTTTCATCATCTGTGAACATCATCTTGCTTCCAAGATGGTTTTTTAGTCGACTGAACAGATGAAAATCGCTTGAAGCTAAGCCGAAGCTGTATGGTGGATGTTGAAGAAGTTGCAAGATTATGTTCATAGATGATGAAAAGGTTCAACTTGAAGTCCTAATGTAGCTGAGACAGCAACCCAAAGAATCTTATGCAGCTGGTGTTGGGGCACTGATAAAACGGTGATCTCAGTGCATAAATATTGGTGGAGAATATGTTGAGAAATAAAAATAGTTCTGAAGTGAATATCATTGTAAGTTATTATTTAATTATCTTTTGTGACTTACTCCAAGATCAATACACATTTGTAGGCAATTTTTCAAAGATTAAATGCCTCGCTATCCATTTCTTCGAATAGATAAAAAATATGCTTTTATAGCCTCATCAATATCATCTTCGGAATGAACCACGTAATTTTTTTTAGATTAAAAAAAATAGCTGAAATTGACACATAGCAGGATCAGGCGAATATGTGGATGTTCTATCACTTTGATGTTTTTTGTTCAATAAATTCGACTATAATCATTGCTAAATGAGAAGATGCATTGTCATGGTGAAGCATGATTCTCCTAATATTCACCCCTTGAAGAATTTTTGAAAGGCGCTTAGTGGTAAAACAGTTAATTGTAACTGTCTTCTGTCCTGATAGTTATTTGACCTGTTCTTCTGAAGAACATGGCATACATTATTTTTTTCATTTCTCGTTGTCTTTTCACCATTGTTGGTTTGGTGTCATCTTCTAAGACCTATACTTTACTTTCTTGACGTGATGGAACGTTAAAAAAGATATGTAAATCTCATGACCAGTTAGGATTTTAGAAATAATGAGGTGCCTACCATCATGAAGTAATTTTAGGGTTTCTTTATTGATTCTGACTCGTTTGTACGTCTGTTAAATTTTCCTTAATCAATCTATATAGCTAAGAGTGATTTCAATGCTATTTAAATCATTCTAATAAATTAAATCTCTTACCTGCGGGTACGTGTTGGGATGCACGGTGTGACTTCCTAAGTCCCTCATTATTAGACTCACATGAAATCCAAAGTCTTTTGATGAAAACACACAAAAACATTTAATACATGAACAGAACAAAATAAAATTACTTCTTTTTCGTATAGTTTCATGGGAGCAACTGCTTAAACTCTCTGCTAAGAGTAGAAAAACAAATTATATCAGTCATCAAAATCAAAGTACAAAAATGGGAGTGTTCATAAAAGGAAGAAAAGTCCTTCGAGCAAAATGTAGCGGTATAGTCTGTGGTTTGATTGTTTTAACTACAGAGTTATTTTTCACAACGTCATTGTGTCATTAATATCTAAATTTTCATAAACCTTTGCTATCACTTTTCTTAACAACTGTGTTCCCCAATCTGTTACAACTAATGTTGGGCAACCATGGCGACCTATGAACTCAGATAAAGTCTCATCAATAGTATCTGACGTACCGTTTGGCACAGAGAGCGCTTCAGACCATTTTGAAAAGCTATCAACATATACAACAATGTACAATTCTCATTGTAAGTTGGCGTATATAGACCAGAGTTATCTAAATGACTATTAATCATTGGATCCCTTGGTTTAAGCAATTTCTGCACAACCGCTAATGCTTTATGTTTAATGAGCTCAAAACTGAAGACATGACTGACATGACGCCACTAACCGTTTAATATTTGTGTACATACCTGGTGAAAAGTAATTTGATCTTAATATTTCGGATGTTTTGAAAAATCCGCCGTGGCAGTCTACCGACGATGAATGTTCAATATCAAAATTTTCTTGAACTAGTGCCTTCAGTAATAGAATTTTTTACTGTCTGTCCCTACTGGACCTCTTTTTTTAATTCCCTACGCTTTTAGATATCATTATAAATAAAAAAGTCCACATTACTTGGATAATTTTTTTAATACTTGCTTAAACGCATAGAAACCTTCTGACAGATTTTATCGTCAGCCTTAGCTACTCTAAGTTCGTGCAGAAATGACTCTGCGTCCACTGCACTGACATAGTTGTCTGTTGAATGGTATACGAAGTTTACCTGATCGGATGAAGGTGTAGGGGCTTCCAGACAAATTTCGTGTTGTACAAAACGCGAAAAAAAAATCTGCTACCTAATTATATTTTCCTTTTATATATCTACTTTCAAATTCAAAATCCGTGCAATTCCATCGTGCAATTCTTGACGTAGGGTCTTTTAGCTTTAAAGCGTGTGTCAAAGCGGCAAGATTTGTATAAACAATATTTTTTTTATTAAAAATATGTAACATTTAAAATAAGGCCTGAACTAGAGCTAGTAATTATATTTCTGTTGTAGCATATCACGTTTCTACGTCCTTTAATTTTATCCTTAAAATAGACATCCATGAATTCCACTACTCACAATTTGAAATTGGTGAGCTACTACACCTTACTGACACTTGTTTATCGCAAAATACGTTCATATTTAATAGTAATTTTTATCGCATGACTGACGTTTGCCTATGGGTTCCCCTCCGCCTCCGTCCCCCTTAGCCCTATCCTCAGTGATATTTACATGCATTATTTCGAATCAAACCTAGTTAATTATAAGTTCAATAAGTTACTTTTTTCATTTTACACCCGCTTTGTCGATGACTTCTTCGCATTACTGAATTCTAGTAATGTAGATACTCCTAATATTATCTCTGTTATGAACTCCATAGAGAAGCATATACAGTTTACCTCTGACTTTGAAAATAACAATAGACTACTCTTCCTTGATGTTATGGTTTACATCGAAAATAACTCATTTAACGCCACTGTTTATCATAAACCATTCGCAGTTTCTTTACCCCCACATCGTCTTTCATCGCATCCTCCTAATCAGAAGTTGGATGCTTTTAATATTTATTTTCACTGTGCCTTAAATATTTTCTCGTCTGAGTTTACTCAAAGCGGAATTAGACTCCATTAAATCCATTAGACTACATTAAATCGTCGATTCAATTCATAATAAACTCATTAAACATACCCATTCCAACGTTAACACTGTTCGTAATAAGAATTTGATTTTTCTTTCATATTTTCCGAAAATTAGCTATCAAATATCCAAAATCTTAATAAAATTTGATTTTAAAGTAACTTATATTTCATTTAACAAACTCAAATTTACAAATCTCAAACATCCAATGAACAGATTTTCAGATTGGGAGATTTAAAAGATATCTTGCGAGTGTGATAAAATGTAGGTAAAACCAAGCGACCTTTAAAAGTCCGCTTAGGGGAGCATAAAACCACTGTTAAAAATGGTGGCCTTAAAAGCTCCACTATTGCTACCATTGTTGGTCTAATAATCACAATTTTAATTTTCCCGAAGGTTGAATAATTCAGAAATGCTCATCAATTTACAATCGACCTTAAATGCTCCGCTATTGCTACCATTGTTGGTCTAACAATCACAACTTTAACTTTTCGAAAGGTTTAACAAGTCAAAAATTCTCATCAATTTACGATCTTGATTTTTGGGGAGCTTATCATATGTGGAAGAATTCTAACAGCTTGGTCAATGATATGTCTAGTGCATCGAATTTCTCTAAAGTCTGACTCCCATTTATTTAATTAACTCTCTTCCTTTTTTTCCTTTTTTTTTTCTCCTTTCTGCTTAAGTTTTTCCAGACTGAATAAGTGCTTCTCGTTGGTCTGCTCCGTTGTTTGTATTTCATCACTTACAGCCATTGCGCCTTTGGCCGCGGGCTGCGACGCTTGCATACTCCCATGTTTTAAGCGCTTGCCTCTGGTAATTTTAACCTTTGAAAACGATGATGGAGCTTTACAAGCTCCGAAACAGCTGTCTGCACTTTTCTACACATACATTTATATTTATGCTATTTTCACGTTGTCTATTTATTTCTTAATGTAAATTCAAGCCCAAAACAATTAAGTTTATTACTCTTAAGAAAGTTACATTCCTCCGATATTCATCCTTTCTCCTAATTCTTCTTTTCTTGGTCATCTCCTTCATCCCCACCTGGTGTTCTTTTTGTTTTGGCTTCCAGATTACTTCATAAATTTTCTTCTAAGATTCACAGGGATGCATATTTTTAAGGCATCTTTTAAAAAATATATGTATACCTGTAATAAACTCCTAGTTTATTTCATCATTTTCCATCTCAAATATAGAGAAGTTCGTATTTTTTATACATCTTTTGAAACAGATGTATAGATGAAATAAACAAATATTTTAAATTATAAATTCAAGCCTAAAATAATTTAGTTTATTACTCTTAAAAATTTACATATCTCCGATATTCATGCAGTTTACTGATTACTCATTTCGTGGTAATCTCTTTCATACTAACTTGAAACTTTTGTTTTGTTGACTTCCCGATTACTTCATATTTTTTCTTCTAAAACTCACAGGGATGCATATTTTTAATGCATCTTTTTTAATATATATATGCGTGTATGTGTGTGTGTGGGTGTATATACATGAAATAAACTCCCAGTTTGCAAAATGTATACATTTTAACGTCTGAATGTGAAAAATATTAAAAACACCAATTAAAATAATTTAAGACAGACATGAGTACACATAAAATAAAAATTTATAAAAAAATATATACTTAAAAACAGTTAAAAATACAAAATAGTAGACGTTTCGCCAAGCGACACGCAAGGCATCATCAGTACAAAAACAATCTATTGCATAACAAACCACAGAACAAGGAAAAGGAAAGGTTTGAAATCAAGGAAAGTTGAAGTTATTTTAAAAACAGATAATATTCATTAGGGACAGAACGAGCTTCATTCAACGTCTGCGATCGCAATTGAGTGAACCAACTCTCAAGGAGTAATCGACCATGGTAGCTGTTACAACCTGATTTCAAAATACTGGCGTTCGCAATTAGCGGGATGTGATTCGTTTGAAGTGAATGCTGGACAATTTTTGAATTCAAATTACTATTTTTTAAGGCACTAGTATGTACTTTTAGACGAATTTCCAATGATCTACCTGTTTCACCAATGTAGACACTATTGCAATCTTTACAGGGAATAATATAAACAACACCGGGTAATTTAGACTTATCATATTGAAATTTATGCTTAGTGAAAAAGGAACTCACTTTATTAATTGGTTTAAAAGAAACCCCAATATTGAATGATTTTAGAATGCCAGAAATTTTTTCAGAAATGTTCTTATAATAAGGGATACAGATAAAAGAGTTTGGTTTGCTACGTTGAAAAGGGGGGGGAGTAGAATTCACAAAATTTAAAGTATTTTTAAAGATTTTTTTAACAAGACCTATAGGATAGCTATTATTAACCAAATCGCGATAAATTTTACACTTCTCAATTTCAAAATCATTACTGGAACTGCAATATCTAATGGCCCTGAAGGCTAAAGTCTTAATAACGGCTATTTTATGGCTGAAAGGGCAAATTGAATTGAAATTAGTATATTGACCAGTAGATGTAGGTTTTCTGTAAACAGTAGTGGTGATAGATTGAGAGGTATCAGCAATGTGTCTGCGGACTAGAATGTCGAGAAATGGTAATTCAGCATTATTTTCAATTTCAACAGTAAACTTAATAGGGTCACCAATAGAGTTAGAAATCGTGAGAATATTATTTAAATCAGCTTCTTTCACTATCAAAAAAATGTCATCAACATAACGTCTCCAAAAAAGAATACGTGAACCAAGTTCAGAATTAATCTTATTTTCAATATTCTGCATTACAAGTTCAGCAATTACAACAGAGAGGGGGGACCCCATAGCGGTACCAGAAATTTGACTATAAAAACAATTATTAAATATAAAACAGTTTGAGGTCAAACAAAAACTAACTAATTCAACAATCTCATCGACATTAAAATCAGTAGGTTGTGTCGGAGTGGGCCAGATATCTTTAATTACTTTACAAACCAGATCGAAAGGGATTGAAGTAAACAGCGAAACAACATCAAGGGAAGCCATGATATAACCGGTAGGGAAAACAAAACTCTGTAAATCATCGAGAAATTTGTAAGGTGAATTAAGACTAAAACTGGAGTTAAGCGTAAGAGGTTTAAGAAGCGCGGATAAGTAACTAGAAAGATTATATAAAGGGGATTTAGAAAAATCAATAATGGGGCGGAGTGGGATAGATGGTTTATGAATCTTTGGTAACCCATAAAAGCGAGGGACAAGACCGGTGTAACATTTCAATTTCGAAGCAGAGTTAGGGGGGATTTTCTTAAGTTTTTCAAATTTGGAAATGATAATGTTCATCTTACGTTGAATGGAAGGAGTTTTATCTTTCTTAAGTACAGAATATGTATTTACATCATCAAGTAGTTCATGAGCCTTTGAATCATAAGCATCCCTATCCATCACAACAGTAGTTCTACCTTTATCAGCTCTCGTAATTACAATCGAATTGTCCGATCTCAGTCTCTTGATAATACGCAAAGAATCATCAGCACCAGCAGGAGTGGAGTAATTAGACTTTAAGATCGATGCAGAAATAGCACGTCTAATATCATGCCTTACCGATGGGCAAGAACCCATAATAGCGGATTCAGCAGAAGCAAGTAAATCGGGAGTATCTAATTTCGTAGAACCCAGAGAGTAGTTCAAGCCTTTATTAAGCAAAGCAGATTCCGACACTGATAAACTTTTAGACGAAATATTCAAGACCCAGTTATCGCTATTTGATACAACTGTAGAAGATTCAGGAGTAACCTTCACAAGGAGGTTAGTAAATTTATTAGCATATTTCATAACCAAGTTCAACTTCAGAATATAATTGCTGTACTTTAAAAAATCCAGGATACGAAGACAATCATACGGATCAACTAAACTAAAAAGTTTCATGAGGCGATAATGTAGAAAACGACGATAAGAACGTAATAAGCCGTAGTTAAGAGCGATGGCCGCAGAGAGAAACTGGATACTTGCTGAATTAGAGACAGAAAAACCACGCTTTGACTTCACCAAAGGTTTAACACGGAAAGAAACAGGAATAATCTTGGATCTTTTGCAACGGAGTAAAAAGTTAATCTTTTCCAAAGTACGCACAATTTTTGAAGAAAGTCCTTGACATGTTCTGAGTCCATCAACAATGGATTTACCATATCTTAATTTGCAAAATGTATACATTTTAACGTCTGAATGTGAAAAATATTAAAAACACCAATTAAAATAATTTAAGACAGACATGAGTACACATAAAATAAAAATTTATAAAAAAATATATACTTAAAAACAGTTAAAAATACAAAATAGTAGACGTTTCGCCAAGCGACACGCAAGGCATCATCAGTACAAAAACAATCTATTGCATAACAAACCACAGAACAAGGAAAAGGAAAGGTTTGAAATCAAGGAAAGTTGAAGTTATTTTAAAAACAGATAATATTCATTAGGGACAGAACGAGCTTCATTCAACGTCTGCGATCGCAATTGAGTGAACCAACTCTCAAGGAGTAATCGACCATAGTAACTGTTACAACCTGATTTCAAAATACTGGCGTTCGCAATTAGCGGGATGTGATTCGTTTGAAGTGAATGCTGGACAATTTTTGAATTCAAATTACTATTTTTTAAAGTACTAGTATGTTCTTTTAGACGAATTTCCAATGATCTACCTGTTTCACCAATGTAGACACTATTGCAATCTTTACAGGGAATAATATAAACAACACCGGGTAATTTAGACTTATCATATTGAAATTTATGCTTAGTGAAAAAGGAACTCACTTTATTAATTGGTTTAAAAGAAACCCCAATATTGAATGATTTTAGAATGCCAGAAATTTTTTCAGAAATGTTCTTATAATAAGGGATACAGATAAAAGAGTTTGGTTTGCTACGTTGAAAAGGGGGGGGAGTAGAATTCACAAAATTTAAAGTATTTTTAAAGATTTTTTTAACAAGACCTATAGGATAGCTATTATTAACCAAATCGCGATAAATTTTACACTTCTCAATTTCAAAATCATTACTGGAACTGCAATATCTAATGGCCCTGAAGGCTAAAGTCTTAATAACGGCTATTTTATGGCTGAAAGGGCAAATTGAATTGAAATTAGTATATTGACCAGTAGATGTAGGTTTTCTGTAAACAGTAGTGGTGATAGATTGAGAGGTATCAGCAATGTGTCTGCGGACTAGAATGTCGAGAAATGGTAATTCAGCATTATTTTCAATTTCAACAGTAAACTTAATAGGGTCACCAATAGAGTTAGAAATCGTGAGAATATTATTTAAATCAGCTTCTTTCACTATCAAAAAAATGTCATCAACATAACGTCTCCAAAAAAGAATACGTGAACCAAGTTCAGAATTAATCTTATTTTCAATATTCTGCATTACAAGTTCAGCAATTACAACAGAGAGGGGGGACCCCATAGCGGTACCAGAAATTTGACTATAAAAACAATTATTAAATATAAAACAGTTTGAGGTCAAACAAAAACTAACTAATTCAACAATCTCATCGACATTAAAATCAGTAGGTTGTGTCGGAGTGGGCCAGATATCTTTAATTACTTTACAAACCAGATCGAAAGGGATTGAAGTAAACAGCGAAACAACATCAAGGGAAGCCATGATATAACCGGTAGGGAAAACAAAACTCTGTAAATCATCGAGAAATTTGTAAGGTGAATTAAGACTAAAACTGGAGTTAAGCGTAAGAGGTTTAAGAAGCGCGGATAAGTAACTAGAAAGATTATATAAAGGGGATTTAGAAAAATCAATAATGGGGCGGAGTGGGATAGATGGTTTATGAATCTTTGGTAACCCATAAAAGCGAGGGACAAGACCGGTGTAACATTTCAATTTCGAAGCAGAGTTAGGGGGGATTTTCTTAAGTTTTTCAAATTTGGAAATGATAATGTTCATCTTACGTTGAATGGAAGGAGTTTTATCTTTCTTAAGTACAGAATATGTATTTACATCATCAAGTAGTTCATGAGCCTTTGAATCATAAGCATCCCTATCCATCACAACAGTAGTTCTACCTTTATCAGCTCTCGTAATTACAATCGAATTGTCCGATCTCAGTCTCTTGATAATACGCAAAGAATCATCAGCACCAGCAGGAGTGGAGTAATTAGACTTTAAGATCGATGCAGAAATAGCACGTCTAATATCATGCCTTACCGATGGGCAAGAACCCATAATAGCGGATTCAGCAGAAGCAAGTAAATCGGGAGTATCTAATTTCGTAGAACCCAGAGAGTAGTTCAAGCCTTTATTAAGCAAAGCAGATTCCGACACTGATAAACTTTTAGACGAAATATTCAAGACCCAGTTATCGCTATTTGATACAACTGTAGAAGATTCAGGAGTAACCTTCACAAGGAGGTTAGTAAATTTATTAGCATATTTCATAACCAAGTTCAACTTCAGAATATAATTGCTGTACTTTAAAAAATCCAGGATACGAAGACAATCATACGGATCAACTAAACTAAAAAGTTTCATGAGGCGATAATGTAGAAAACGACGATAAGAACGTAATAAGCCGTAGTTAAGAGCGATGGCCGCAGAGAGAAACTGGATACTTGCTGAATTAGAGACAGAAAAACCACGCTTTGACTTCACCAAAGGTTTAACACGGAAAGAAACAGGAATAATCTTGGATCTTTTGCAACGGAGTAAAAAGTTAATCTTTTCCAAAGTACGCACAATTTTTGAAGAAAGTCCTTGACATGTTCTGAGTCCATCAACAATGGATTTACCATATCTTAATTTGCAAAATGTATACATTTTAACGTCTGAATGTGAAAAATATTAAAAACACCAATTAAAATAATTTAAGACAGACATGAGTACACATAAAATAAAAATTTATAAAAAAATATATACTTAAAAACAGTTAAAAATACAAAATAGTAGACGTTTCGCCAAGCGACACGCAAGGCATCATCAGTACAAAAACAATCTATTGCATAACAAACCACAGAACAAGGAAAAGGAAAGGTTTGAAATCAAGGAAAGTTGAAGTTATTTTAAAAACAGATAATATTCATTAGGGACAGAACGAGCTTCATTCAACGTCTGCGATCGCAATTGAGTGAACCAACTCTCAAGGAGTAATCGACCATGGTAGCTGTTACAACCTGATTTCAAAATACTGGCGTTCGCAATTAGCGGGATGTGATTCGTTTGAAGTGAATGCTGGACAATTTTTGAATTCAAATTACTATTTTTTAAAGCACTAGTATGTTCTTTTAGACGAATTTCCAATGATCTACCTGTTTCACCAATGTAGACACTATTGCAATCTTTACAGGGAATAATATAAACAACACCGGGTAATTTAGACTTATCATATTGAAATTTATGCTTAGTGAAAAAGGAACTCACTTTATTAATTGGTTTAAAAGAAACCCCAATATTGAATGATTTTAGAATGCCAGAAATTTTTTCAGAAATGTTCTTATAATAAGGGATACAGATAAAAGAGTTTGGTTTGCTACGTTGAAAAGGGGGGGGAGTAGAATTCACAAAATTTAAAGTATTTTTAAAGATTTTTTTAACAAGACCTATAGGATAGCTATTATTAACCAAATCGCGATAAATTTTACACTTCTCAATTTCAAAATCATTACTGGAACTGCAATATCTAATGGCCCTGAAGGCTAAAGTCTTAATAACGGCTATTTTATGGCTGAAAGGGCAAATTGAATTGAAATTAGTATATTGACCAGTAGATGTAGGTTTTCTGTAAACAGTAGTGGTGATAGATTGAGAGGTATCAGCAATGTGTCTGCGGACTAGAATGTCGAGAAATGGTAATTCAGCATTATTTTCAATTTCAACAGTAAACTTAATAGGGTCACCAATAGAGTTAGAAATCGTGAGAATATTATTTAAATCAGCTTCTTTCACTATCAAAAAAATGTCATCAACATAACGTCTCCAAAAAAGAATACGTGAACCAAGTTCAGAATTAATCTTATTTTCAATATTCTGCATTACAAGTTCAGCAATTACAACAGAGAGGGGGGACCCCATAGCGGTACCAGAAATTTGACTATAAAAACAATTATTAAATATAAAACAGTTTGAGGTCAAACAAAAACTAACTAATTCAACAATCTCATCGACATTAAAATCAGTAGGTTGTGTCGGAGTGGGCCAGATATCTTTAATTACTTTACAAACCAGATCGAAAGGGATTGAAGTAAACAGCGAAACAACATCAAGGGAAGCCATGATATAACCGGTAGGGAAAACAAAACTCTGTAAATCATCGAGAAATTTGTAAGGTGAATTAAGACTAAAACTGGAGTTAAGCGTAAGAGGTTTAAGAAGCGCGGATAAGTAACTAGAAAGATTATATAAAGGGGATTTAGAAAAATCAATAATGGGGCGGAGTGGGATAGATGGTTTATGAATCTTTGGTAACCCATAAAAGCGAGGGACAAGACCGGTGTAACATTTCAATTTCGAAGCAGAGTTAGGGGGGATTTTCTTAAGTTTTTCAAATTTGGAAATGATAATGTTCATCTTACGTTGAATGGAAGGAGTTTTATCTTTCTTAAGTACAGAATATGTATTTACATCATCAAGTAGTTCATGAGCCTTTGAATCATAAGCATCCCTATCCATCACAACAGTAGTTCTACCTTTATCAGCTCTCGTAATTACAATCGAATTGTCCGATCTCAGTCTCTTGATAATACGCAAAGAATCATCAGCACCAGCAGGAGTGGAGTAATTAGACTTTAAGATCGATGCAGAAATAGCACGTCTAATATCATGCCTTACCGATGGGCAAGAACCCATAATAGCGGATTCAGCAGAAGCAAGTAAATCGGGAGTATCTAATTTCGTAGAACCCAGAGAGTAGTTCAAGCCTTTATTAAGCAAAGCAGATTCCGACACTGATAAACTTTTAGACGAAATATTCAAGACCCAGTTATCGCTATTTGATACAACTGTAGAAGATTCAGGAGTAACCTTCACAAGGAGGTTAGTAAATTTATTAGCATATTTCATAACCAAGTTCAACTTCAAAATATAATTGCTGTACTTTAAAAAATCCAGGATACGAAGACAATCATACGGATCAACTAAACTAAAAAGTTTCATGAGGCGATAATGTAGAAAACGACGATAAGAACGTAATAAGCCGTAGTTAAGAGCGATGGCCGCAGAGAGAAACTGGATACTTGCTGAATTAGAGACAGAAAAACCACGCTTTGACTTCACCAAAGGTTTAACACGGAAAGAAACAGGAATAATCTTGGATCTTTTGCAACGGAGTAAAAAGTTAATCTTTTCCAAAGTACGCACAATTTTTGAAGAAAGTCCTTGACATGTTCTGAGTCCATCAACAATGGATTTACCATATCTTAATTTGCAAAATGTATACATTTTAACGTCTGAATGTGAAAAATATTAAAAACACCAATTAAAATAATTTAAGACAGACATGAGTACACATAAAATAAAAATTTATAAAAAAATATATACTTAAAAACAGTTAAAAATACAAAATAGTAGACGTTTCGCCAAGCGACACGCAAGGCATCATCAGTACAAAAACAATCTATTGCATAACAAACCACAGAACAAGGAAAAGGAAAGGTTTGAAATCAAGGAAAGTTGAAGTTATTTTAAAAACAGATAATATTCATTAGGGACAGAACGAGCTTCATTCAACGTCTGCGATCGCAATTGAGTGAACCAACTCTCAAGGAGTAATCGACCATAGTAGCTGTTACAACCTGATTTCAAAATACTGGCGTTCGCAATTAGCGGGATGTGATTCGTTTGAAGTGAATGCTGGACAATTTTTGAATTCAAATTACTATTTTTTAAAGCACTAGTATGTTCTTTTAGACGAATTTCCAATGATCTACCTGTTTCACCAATGTAGACACTATTGCAATCTTTACAGGGAATAATATAAACAACACCGGGTAATTTAGACTTATCATATTGAAATTTATGCTTAGTGAAAAAGGAACTCACTTTATTAATTGGTTTAAAAGAAACCCCAATATTGAATGATTTTAGAATGCCAGAAATTTTTTCAGAAATGTTCTTATAATAAGGGATACAGATAAAAGAGTTTGGTTTGCTACGTTGAAAAGGGGGGGGAGTAGAATTCACAAAATTTAAAGTATTTTTAAAGATTTTTTTAACAAGACCTATAGGATAGCTAATATTAACCAAATCGCGATAAATTTTACACTTCTCAATTTCAAAATCATTACTGGAACTGCAATATCTAATGGCCCTGAAGGCTAAAGTCTTAATAACGGCTATTTTATGGCTGAAAGGGCAAATTGAATTGAAATTAGTATATTGACCAGTAGATGTAGGTTTTCTGTAAACAGTAGTGGTGATAGATTGAGAGGTATCAGCAATGTGTCTGCGGACTAGAATGTCGAGAAATGGTAATTCAGCATTATTTTCAATTTCAACAGTAAACTTAATAGGGTCACCAATAGAGTTAGAAATCGTGAGAATATTATTTAAATCAGCTTCTTTCACTATCAAAAAAATGTCATCAACATAACGTCTCCAAAAAAGAATACGTGAACCAAGTTCAGAATTAATCTTATTTTCAATATTCTGCATTACAAGTTCAGCAATTACAACAGAGAGGGGGGACCCCATAGCGGTACCAGAAATTTGACTATAAAAACAATTATTAAATATAAAACAGTTTGAGGTCAAACAAAAACTAACTAATTCAACAATCTCATCGACATTAAAATCAGTAGGTTGTGTCGGAGTGGGCCAGATATCTTTAATTACTTTACAAACCAGATCGAAAGGGACCGGACTTGTTTGACCTCAAACTGTTTTATATTTAATAATTGTTTTTATAGTCAAATTTCTGGTACCGCTATGGGGTCCCCCCTCTCTGTTGTAATTGCTGAACTTGTAATGCAGAATATTGAAAATAAGATTAATTCTGAACTTGGTTCACGTATTCTTTTTTGGAGACGTTATGTTGATGACATTTTTTTGATAGTGAAAGAAGCTGATTTAAATAATATTCTCACGATTTCTAACTCTATTGGTGACCCTATTAAGTTTACTGTTGAAATTGAAAATAATGCTGAATTACCATTTCTCGACATTCTAGTCCGCAGACACATTGCTGATACCTCTCAATCTATCACCACTACTGTTTACAGAAAACCTACATCTACTGGTCAATATACTAATTTCAATTCAATTTGCCCTTTCAGCCATAAAATAGCCGTTATTAAGACTTTAGCCTTCAGGGCCATTAGATATTGCAGTTCCAGTAATGATTTTGAAATTGAGAAGTGTAAAATTTATCGCGATTTGGTTAATAATAGCTATCCTATAGGTCTTGTTAAAAAAATCTTTAAAAATACTTTAAATTTTGTGAATTCTACTCCCCCCCCTTTTCAACGTAGCAAACCAAACTCTTTTATCTGTATCCCTTATTATAAGAACATTTCTGAAAAAATTTCTGGCATTCTAAAATCATTCAATATTGGGGTTTCTTTTAAACCAATTAATAAAGTGAGTTCCTTTTTCACTAAGCATAAATTTCAATATGATAAGTCTAAATTACCCGGTGTTGTTTATATTATTCCCTGTAAAGATTGCAATAGTGTCTACATTGGTGAAACAGGTAGATCATTGGAAATTCGTCTAAAAGAACATACAAGTGCTTTAAAAAATAGTAATTTGAATTCAAAAATTGTCCAGCATTCACTTCAAACGAATCACATCCCGCTAATTGCGAACGCCAGTATTTTGAAATCAGGTTGTAACAGCTACCATGGTCGATTACTCCTTGAGAGTTGGTTCACTCAATTGCGATCGCAGACGTTGAATGAAGCTCGTTCTGTCCCTAATGAATATTATCTGTTTTTAAAATAACTTCAACTTTCCTTGATTTCAAACCTTTCCTTTTCCTTGTTCTGTGGTTTGTTATGCAATAGATTGTTTTTGTACTGATGATGCCTTGCGTGTCGCTTGGCGAAACGTCTACTATTTTGTATTTTTAACTGTTTTTAAGTATATATTTTTTTATAAATTTTTATTTTATGGGTACTCATGTCTGTCTTAAATTATTTTAATTGGTGTTTTTAATATTTTTCACATTCAGACGTTAAAATGTATACATTTTGCAAATTAAGATATGGTAAATCCATTGTTGATGGACTCAGAACATGTCAAGGACTTTCTTCAAAAATTGTGCGTACTTTGGAAAAGATTAACTTTTTACTCCGTTGCAAAAGATCCAAGATTATTCCTGTTTCTTTCCGTGTTAAACCTTTGGTGAAGTCAAAGCGTGGTTTTTCTGTCTCTAATTCAGCAAGTATCCAGTTTCTCTCTGCGGCCATCGCTCTTAACTACGGCTTATTACGTTCTTATCGTCGTTTTCTACATTATCGCCTCATGAAACTTTTTAGTTTAGTTGATCCGTATGATTGTCTTCGTATCCTGGATTTTTTAAAGTACAGCAATTATATTCTGAAGTTGAACTTGGTTATGAAATATGCTAATAAATTTACTAACCTCCTTGTGAAGGTTACTCCTGAATCTTCTACAGTTGTATCAAATAGCGATAACTGGGTCTTGAATATTTGTCTAAAAGTTTATCAGTGTCGGAATCTGCTTTGCTTAATAAAGGCTTGAACTACTCTCTGGGTTCTACGAAATTAGATACTCCCGATTTACTTGCTTCTGCTGAATCCGCTATTATGGGTTCTTGCCCATCGGTAAGGCATGATATTAGACGTGCTATTTCTGCATCGATCTTAAAGTCTAATTACTCCACTCCTGCTGGTGCTGATGATTCTTTGCGTATTATCAAGAGACTGAGATCGGACAATTCGATTGTAATTACGAGAGCTGATAAAGGTAGAACTACTGTTATGATGGATAGGGATGCTTATGATTCAAAGGCTCATGAACTACTTGATGATGTAAATACATATTCTGTACTTAAGAAAGATAAAACTCCTTCCATTCAACGTAAGATGAACATTATCATTTCCAAATTTGAAAAACTTAAGAAAATCCCCCCTAACTCTGCTTCGAAATTGAAATGTTACACCGGTCTTGTCCCTCGCTTTTATGGGTTACCAAAGATTCATAAACCATCTATCCCACTCCGCCCCATTATTGATTTTTCTAAATCCCCTTTATATAATCTTTCTAGTTACTTATCCGCGCTTCTTAAACCTCTTACGCTTAACTCCAGTTTTAGTCTTAATTCACCTTACAAATTTCTCGATGATTTACAGAGTTTTGTTTTCCCTACCGGTTATATCATGGCTTCCCTTGATGTTGTTTCGCTGTTTACTTCAATCCCTTTCGATCTGGTTTGTAAAGTAATTAAAGATATCTGGCCCACTCCGACACAACCTACTGATTTTAATGTCGATGAGATTGTTGAATTAGTTAGTTTTTGTTTGACCTCAAACTGTTTTATATTTAATAATTGTTTTTATAGTCAAATTTCTGGTACCGCTATGGGGTCCCCCCTCTCTGTTGTAATTGCTGAACTTGTAATGCAGAATATTGAAAATAAGATTAATTCTGAACTTGGTTCACGTATTCTTTTTTGGAGACGTTATGTTGATGACATTTTTTTGATAGTGAAAGAAGCTGATTTAAATAATATTCTCACGATTTCTAACTCTATTGGTGACCCTATTAAGTTTACTGTTGAAATTGAAAATAATGCTGAATTACCATTTCTCGACATTCTAGTCCGCAGACACATTGCTGATACCTCTCAATCTATCACCACTACTGTTTACAGAAAACCTACATCTACTGGTCAATATACTAATTTCAATTCAATTTGCCCTTTCAGCCATAAAATAGCCGTTATTAAGACTTTAGCCTTCAGGGCCATTAGATATTGCAGTTCCAGTAATGATTTTGAAATTGAGAAGTGTAAAATTTATCGCGATTTGGTTAATAATAGCTATCCTATAGGTCTTGTTAAAAAAATCTTTAAAAATACTTTAAATTTTGTGAATTCTACTCCCCCCCCTTTTCAACGTAGCAAACCAAACTCTTTTATCTGTATCCCTTATTATAAGAACATTTCTGAAAAAATTTCTGGCATTCTAAAATCATTCAATATTGGGGTTTCTTTTAAACCAATTAATAAAGTGAGTTCCTTTTTCACTAAGCATAAATTTCAATATGATAAGTCTAAATTACCCGGTGTTGTTTATATTATTCCCTGTAAAGATTGCAATAGTGTCTACATTGGTGAAACAGGTAGATCATTGGAAATTCGTCTAAAAGAACATACTAGTGCTTTAAAAAATAGTAATTTGAATTCAAAAATTGTCCAGCATTCACTTCAAACGAATCACATCCCGCTAATTGCGAACGCCAGTATTTTGAAATCAGGTTGTAACAGCTACCATGGTCGATTACTCCTTGAGAGTTGGTTCACTCAATTGCGATCGCAGACGTTGAATGAAGCTCGTTCTGTCCCTAATGAATATTATCTGTTTTTAAAATAACTTCAACTTTCCTTGATTTCAAACCTTTCCTTTTCCTTGTTCTGTGGTTTGTTATGCAATAGATTGTTTTTGTACTGATGATGCCTTGCGTGTCGCTTGGCGAAACGTCTACTATTTTGTATTTTTAACTGTTTTTAAGTATATATTTTTTTATAAATTTTTATTTTATGTGTACTCATGTCTGTCTTAAATTATTTTAATTGGTGTTTTTAATATTTTTCACATTCAGACGTTAAAATGTATACATTTTGCAAATTAAGATATGGTAAATCCATTGTTGATGGACTCAGAACATGTCAAGGACTTTCTTCAAAAATTGTGCGTACTTTGGAAAAGATTAACTTTTTACTCCGTTGCAAAAGATCCAAGATTATTCCTGTTTCTTTCCGTGTTAAACCTTTGGTGAAGTCAAAGCGTGGTTTTTCTGTCTCTAATTCAGCAAGTATCCAGTTTCTCTCTGCGGCCATCGCTCTTAACTACGGCTTATTACGTTCTTATCGTCGTTTTCTACATTATCGCCTCATGAAACTTTTTAGTTTAGTTGATCCGTATGATTGTCTTCGTATCCTGGATTTTTTAAAGTACAGCAATTATATTCTGAAGTTGAACTTGGTTATGAAATATGCTAATAAATTTACTAACCTCCTTGTGAAGGTTACTCCTGAATCTTCTACAGTTGTATCAAATAGCGATAACTGGGTCTTGAATATTTCGTCTAAAAGTTTATCAGTGTCGGAATCTGCTTTGCTTAATAAAGGCTTGAACTACTCTCTGGGTTCTACGAAATTAGATACTCCCGATTTACTTGCTTCTGCTGAATCCGCTATTATGGGTTCTTGCCCATCGGTAAGGCATGATATTAGACGTGCTATTTCTGCATCGATCTTAAAGTCTAATTACTCCACTCCTGCTGGTGCTGATGATTCTTTGCGTATTATCAAGAGACTGAGATCGGACAATTCGATTGTAATTACGAGAGCTGATAAAGGTAGAACTACTGTTGTGATGGATAGGGATGCTTATGATTCAAAGGCTCATGAACTACTTGATGATGTAAATACATATTCTGTACTTAAGAAAGATAAAACTCCTTCCATTCAACGTAAGATGAACATTATCATTTCCAAATTTGAAAAACTTAAGAAAATCCCCCCTAACTCTGCTTCGAAATTGAAATGTTACACCGGTCTTGTCCCTCGCTTTTATGGGTTACCAAAGATTCATAAACCATCTATCCCACTCCGCCCCATTATTGATTTTTCTAAATCCCCTTTATATAATCTTTCTAGTTACTTATCCGCGCTTCTTAAACCTCTTACGCTTAACTCCAGTTTTAGTCTTAATTCACCTTACAAATTTCTCGATGATTTACAGAGTTTTGTTTTCCCTACCGGTTATATCATGGCTTCCCTTGATGTTGTTTCGCTGTTTACTTCAATCCCTTTCGATCTGGTTTGTAAAGTAATTAAAGATATCTGGCCCACTCCGACACAACCTACTGATTTTAATGTCGATGAGATTGTTGAATTAGTTAGTTTTTGTTTGACCTCAAACTGTTTTATATTTAATAATTGTTTTTATAGTCAAATTTCTGGTACCGCTATGGGGTCCCCCCTCTCTGTTGTAATTGCTGAACTTGTAATGCAGAATATTGAAAATAAGATTAATTCTGAACTTGGTTCACGTATTCTTTTTTGGAGACGTTATGTTGATGACATTTTTTTGATAGTGAAAGAAGCTGATTTAAATAATATTCTCACGATTTCTAACTCTATTGGTGACCCTATTAAGTTTACTGTTGAAATTGAAAATAATGCTGAATTACCATTTCTCGACATTCTAGTCCGCAGACACATTGCTGATACCTCTCAATCTATCACCACTACTGTTTACAGAAAACCTACATCTACTGGTCAATATACTAATTTCAATTCAATTTGCCCTTTCAGCCATAAAATAGCCGTTATTAAGACTTTAGCCTTCAGGGCCATTAGATATTGCAGTTCCAGTAATGATTTTGAAATTGAGAAGTGTAAAATTTATCGCGATTTGGTTAATAATAGCTATCCTATAGGTCTTGTTAAAAAAATCTTTAAAAATACTTTAAATTTTGTGAATTCTACTCCCCCCCCCTTTTCAACGTAGCAAACCAAACTCTTTTATCTGTATCCCTTATTATAAGAACATTTCTGAAAAAATTTCTGGCATTCTAAAATCATTCAATATTGGGGTTTCTTTTAAACCAATTAATAAAGTGAGTTCCTTTTTCACTAAGCATAAATTTCAATATGATAAGTCTAAATTACCCGGTGTTGTTTATATTATTCCCTGTAAAGATTGCAATAGTGTCTACATTGGTGAAACAGGTAGATCATTGGAAATTCGTCTAAAAGAACATACTAGTGCTTTAAAAAATAGTAATTTGAATTCAAAAATTGTCCAGCATTCACTTCAAACGAATCACATCCCGCTAATTGCGAACGCCAGTATTTTGAAATCAGGTTGTAACAGCTACCATGGTCGATTACTCCTTGAGAGTTGGTTCACTCAATTGCGATCGCAGACGTTGAATGAAGCTCGTTCTGTCCCTAATGAATATTATCTGTTTTTAAAATAACTTCAACTTTCCTTGATTTCAAACCTTTCCTTTTCCTTGTTCTGTGGTTTGTTATGCAATAGATTGTTTTTGTACTGATGATGCCTTGCGTGTCGCTTGGCGAAACGTCTACTATTTTGTATTTTTAACTGTTTTTAAGTATATATTTTTTTATAAATTTTTATTTTATGTGTACTCATGTCTGTCTTAAATTATTTTAATTGGTGTTTTTAACTCCCAGTTTATTTCATCATTTTCATTCCTAAATACGGAGAATTGCATATTTTTTACCCATCTTTTTAAACATATGTATACCTGAAATAAACAAATAATTTAAATCATGAATTCAAGCTCCAAAAAAATTTTGTTTATTACTCTTAAGAATTTATACATACCTCCGATGATCCTGCATTCTGCTTATCCTTCTTTTCATGCTCATCTCCTTCATTCTTATTTGAAATATTTTCTCTCTTGGCTTCCAGATTACATCATAATTTTCCATTTTAAATTCACAGGGATACATATTTTTAATGGATCACTATTAAAAATATGTATACCTGTTATAAACTTCCAGTTTATTTCGTCACTTTCCTTCTTATACAAGAAGTGCATATTTTTGTCTCATCTTTTTAAAAATATGTATACCTGAAATAAATAATTTAAATTATGAATTCAAGCCCCTAAAAAAATTAGTTTATTTCTCTTAAGAATTTATACATACCTCCGATGATCCTGCATTCTGCTTATCCTTCTTTTCTAGCTCATCTCCTTCATTCTCATTCGAAATATTTTCTCTCTTGGCTTCCAGATTACATCATAATTTTCCATTTTAAATTCACAGGGATACATATTTTTAATGGATCACTTTTAAAAATATGTATACCAGTAATAAACTTCCAGTTTATTTCGTCACTTTCCTTCTTACACAAGAAGTGCATATTTTTGTCTCATCTTTTTAAAAATATGTATACCTGAAATAAATAATTTAAATTATGAATTCAAGCCCCTAAAAAAATTAGTTTATTTCTCTTAAGAATTTATACATTCCTCCTATGATCTGCATTCTGCTTATCCTTCTTTTCATGCTCATCTCCTTCATTCTTATTTGAAATATTTTCTCTCTTGGCTTCCAGATTACATCATAATTTTCCATTTTTAATTCACAGGGATACATATTTTTAATGGATCACTTTTAAAAATATGTATACCTGTAATAAACTTCCAGTTTATTTCGTCACTTTCCTTCTTACACAAGAAGTACATATTTTTGTCTCATCTGTATAAAAATATGCATTCCTGAAATAAACAAACATTTTAAATTATAAATTCGAGCCCAAAAAAATTTGTTTATTACTCTTAAGAAATTTACATACCTCCGATATTCATGCGTACTCATCTCCTTCATCCTAACTTGAAACTTTTGTTCTCTTGGCTTCCCGATTACTTCTTAATTTTACTTCAAAAATTCAAAAAGATACATATTTTTAATGTATCTTTTATAAAAAAAAAATATGTATACATGTAATAAACTCCCAGTTATTTCATCCTTTTTCTTTTCAGAAACGGAGAAGTGTATACTTTTTACTCATCTGTTTAACCATATGTATATCTGAAATAAACAAATATTTTAACTTATAGATTCAAGCCCAAAATAATTTAGTTTATTACTTTTAAGAAACATACATACCTCCGATATTCATGGGGTCCCCTGATTCTTTTTTTTCCTTTATGTAGCCATTTCTTTTATCCTAATTTGAAACTTTTTTTCTCTTGGCTTCCGAATGACTTCATAATTTTTCTTCTAAAATTCACAGGGATACATATTTTTAATGCATATTTTTAAAAATATGTGTATCTGTAATGAACCTCTGGTTTATTTCATAATTTTCTTTCATAAATACGAAGAAATAAATGTTTTTTAACCCAGTTTTTTTAACGTATGTATACCTGAAAATAAACAAAATATTTTAAATTATAAATTCAATCCCCCAAAAAATTAGTTTATTACTTTTAAGAAATGTACACACCTCCGATAATCATGCGTTCTCCCGACTCATTTTCTTGTGCTATTCTCCTTCATCCTCGCCTGAAACTTATTCTCTTCTCTTGGCTTCCCAATTATTTCATAAATTTTCTTCTAAAATTCACAGGTACTTACTTATATACGGGAGGGAACATTTATTTGACTCTTTTTTTTAATCATACGTATACCTGAAATAAACAAATATATTTTTTATAGTAAATACGATCCGGAAAGAAATTTAATTTATGTCCTGTTAGGAAATATACATACTTCCGACATTCAAGTGCTCTCTTGAGTCTTCGTTTCATGGTCGTATACTTTTTCCTGCTTTTCCACATTTTTAATAAATAACAGAGGTATGCATATTTCCTAGGTGTAATCAACTAAATTTTTTAGGGTTTAAATTTATAATTTAAAATATTAATCTGATATTTCAATAAAAACCATTTTTTTTTTCTTTATTTTAATAATAACCAAAATTACCATCGGTGTCAGAATTTAATATATAGTTAGCCACTATTATCATGAATGTCATTATTTAATAATTTACAATTGCAATTTCTATAAATAAGTAGAGGAAAAATGGCTGATAAATGTACATTAATAAGCTAATATTGCATAATCAGGTTCACAGAGTTCAAAATGATTGGGAAAGGATGTATACTGATAAATGTTTGCCACAAAAAAAAAAAAAAAGTGAATACAACAATGTATTTAAATTTATACCAAACATTCATTAAGATACAACTAAATGTAAATATATTGCTTGAAGGTGCGTAAAAACATACATAAAAAACATTTAAAAGCACATTAAAGTCCTTTTAAAAATTCCAAAACGTTTTCAACCGAAACCCGGTCATCATCAGTGGAAAAAACTAATTCTGTTGAGTTGAGTTGTTACCTCTTTGCGTTTTCTTGCTTGCCCGGAATAAACTATTTCAGTTCAAGGGTTTGGAAAAAAAGGTGGGATGGGAAAGGTTATCATTGATGCATTAATTCATTCCGGAATTTTTTTCCAAACCCTTGAAGTGAAATAGTTTATTCCGGGCAAGCAAGAAAACGCAAAGAGGTAACAACTCAACTCAATAGAATTAGTTTTTTCCACTGATGATGACCGGGTTTCGGTTGAAACGTTTTGGAATTTTTAAAAGGACTTTAATGTGCTTTTAAATGTTTTTTATGTATGTTTTTACGCACCTTCAAGCAATATATTTACATTTAGTTGTATCTTAATGAATGTTAGTTATTAAACAAGGTGAATTTGCACTGATATTTTAACTTTTATTATACCAAACAATTCTCTAAAAAATACGCCAGTTGGCCGTGGATCTGTATATGCAAAAGTTACCGTATCAATATGAAGCATACTGCATATAAAAGTACCTTATATACAGTACTTTTGCATCTTTATAAAGTTAACTAAAATATAATCTTCCAACACTTACCAGTTGGCGATAAATTGCTCGAGGCTTGCCAGAGAAAGTGTTTGCCCTGATCCATTCCTTGTCAAGTAAAGTGCATAAATGTGAGCTATGTATTTTTCCTACCTGTTAACCTGGTGTACTATCTACAACTGGTGTGGGTGTGAAAATTTCATTCTCAGAAAGAACGTATCACATTCTTGTCCCACTATTAAAATAGACGCGATTGTTTATATCGTTGTTATATAGTATTAATTGTTATACGCGATATGTTTGTTATAAAATTGTAAGAATCGTTACATTCATCAACAGACATTCATTGTTGACATATATATTGTTGACATGTCCAGTCCATGTACACCTGAAGTGAAGCATTTTTTTTTAAATTATAAATTCAAACCCAAAAATATTTGGTTTATTACCCTTACGGAATAGTACCTGTGAGACCAAGCCTCGCTCGGTAGTTTTTAGGGTTTCGTTCATCTCACGAAACCCTATTATTCCCGCTCCGTTGTCTGTCCGTCATAGAGCCGTTCTCAGAACCTATATAACTTACAGAGTTGAAACTTTGTGTATATATAACTGAATACCTGCTATGAAGTTCAAAATATTAAAATTTGAAAAAATCGTATTATTTTAATAAATAGAGATAAAAAACCAAAATTCTAACAGCCTTTTCCTATTAAATTTAAACATTTTTCGTTATAGCTGTTGCCAACAATTAAAAATTTACAATAAAATTCTTTCTACAATAATTAATTTTCTATTGAAAGATTTCCATGTGAAAAATGAAAATGAAATAAAAAGTTTCGCCTATTGAAAAAAAAAAAAAGATTATGACGTCATATAGGTAATAAAACGGAAATTTTCAAAGATTTCTCAATAATACAAGGGGTATAAGCCAAAATGAGTAAGTACAGAAAATTAATATCACGTCATTGGACAATTAAAAAGAAAATTAATCTGACGTCATATCGGAAGTTTAACGGATTTCTCAAATGTTTGAGAATAATACAAAGCGAGTATCAATATGAGTAATAGAGAATAGTAAATATATGAGTTTGAGGAACGTATTGAATCATGATAAAAACCCGATTATGGAAATATTCATATATTTTAACACTTTGAAGGTGTACAACGTGTTTATTTTTTATTTATTTATTTATTTATTTTAAATATCGCATTTAGTCCACACGACAGATATTATTATGACAGAGTATAATAGCGGGCCGGTTCAGATATTCGAAAAAACCAGAAAAACAGACCGGTAAATTTTTACTTTATAAAAAACATAATCTTTTTTTTTTTTTTTTTTTTTTTTTTTTTTTCAAAATGAAATTTATTTGGATTTATTAAAGAAAGGATAAAGTGTTTTGAAAGGAATATTAAACGAAACCCTTTGTGCTATCTTCGATCACACTTACCCACTTGTTTCAATGTTCATACTGCACTTGAGCGAAGAGAAAATTTTATTATTTACTAGCTGACCCGCCCGGCGTTGCCCGAGCCCGTGTAATAAACTCAAATCTTTTAAAAAACAAACTCTGGCCAAGGTCTCCGATGGCTTCGACACCGTATACCGGACACGCTCGCACGCTCCGGAAAATCTTTTTTTTTTCCTTCAACCGCCAGGGGAGCAACCTCTTTCGGAAAGAACCTCTGAGACAGGTCAACGTTGCCTACGATACTGTACAGTAGGCGTGCGACAAAATTGAGCTGGCTTCGAGAAGATGGAACATTATAAGCCGAGTTACTGAAATAAGGCACAGTTAGAGATAATAATCATGAATGAGGTGCCAGGTGAAGGTTATGTTCAAATGTCCTTCAGAAAATGACTACAAATTTGGCTTAAACTATTATTCGGAAATAGTGGTAACCGCTACTCATAAATTTACTTTAATGTTATAGAAGGTGACTATTAAGTTAATTATAATGTTTGGAATCAGTTGCGTTGAAATCGGAAAGATAGTTGCGGAGATACGGAAACGAGGCACAGTTAGAGAAAATAATCATGAGTGAGGTGCCGGGTGAGAAGGGGATGTATCCTTCAGAAAATGACTAATTAGGAGGACCACTATGCATCTTTAAAAATTCGTTCGTTTGGTTAAGCTAGAAACTTAATTACAAATTTCGCTTAAACTATTATTCAGAAATAGTGGTAGCCTCTACTCATAAATTTAGTTTAATGTTATAAAGGGTGTCTATTAAGTTAATTATAATGATAGGAATCACTTGCGTTCAATCGGAAAGATAGTTGCTGAGATACGGAAAGGGGCATAGTTAGGTAAAAAACCTTGAAGGAGGGGTCGGGGGGGGGAGGGGATTTTCAAGTGCCGTTCAGCAAATGACTAATTAGGACAACCACTATGCATCTTTAAAAATTCGTTCGTTTGGTTAAGCTAGGAACTTAATTAGAAATTTGGCTTAAACTATTATTCAGAAATAGTGGTAACCGCTACTCATAAATTTAGTTTAATGTTATAAAGGGTGACAATTAAGTTAATTACAATGTTTGGAATCACTTGCGTTGAAACCGGAAAGATAGTTGCTGAGATATGGAAACGGGGAATAGTTAGAGAAAACTTTGAAGGAGGGCGCCGGAGGGGGGAGGGGGAGGCGGATGTTCAAGTGATCTTCAACAAATAACTAATTAGTAGGATCACTATACATCTTTAAAGATTGATTCATTTGGTTAAGCTAGGAACTTAATTTGAAATTTGGCTTAGGCTATTATTCGGAAATACTGGTAATTGCTTTTTAGAAATACACCTTGAAGCAATGAATGTTGATTTTTACGATAATTTAGTAAAAATGGAACTAAATGGAGAAGTTCGTAACATTATTGCTGAGATATTACTGATAAACTGAGATTTAAAATAGCAGTATTCTGTATATAAAACAACAATTAAATGCTACGGGTGAAGCTAAAAAAAATGTTAAAATTGTTAAATGTAATTAGACCCTTACCCCCCGCCATTCCCGCAAATATATAACAAATACGTAATCTATTAAATAAAGTTTTCTGTATTAATAGTCTACTAGATGGAACCCGTCAAAACGTGACGGAAAAAAATAGTATAAAAATATCAGTAAAATAAGCTTCTTTATTATTTAAGTAGGGCTTCGTATGAAACAGTCTTTCAAATATTTTATTTTAAACCCCCCCCCCCCCGCACCCAGTGAAATGCTATTTCCGATGCAAACTCCAAATGAACACTCCGTAAACAAATGTGTAATGCAAATCAGTTTGACATTACCACCATATTCCCCACGACAAAAAAGGTCATGGACCTATAAAGTATCATACAAATAGTCCTATCATAAGTATCATACAAATTTCCTACTTTCATCTCATATTCAGTAAATAAAAGAACATAGTATAAGCACCCCCCCCCCCCCCCTGTGCTAATGCAATCGAATGAGCTCCTATGCGCATATGTATTGCATCTGCCTAAAGGCACCGTTGAAATTCAACGTTAAAAAAAGTTTTAAAATGTTTAAATTAAAAGTTTTAAAATGTCCTCTTTAATCATTGTTCGTTTCAAATCCATATCTTCTAAAACGCATCCATTGTTTTAAGCTAATCAATTTTTATGTAAAAATGAAGAATTTTTGTTTAAAATAATAAATTAATATGCAGATGAGGGAGAATTTTAATGTTTTCAATTGTAATTTATTTGTATGGTTTTTTCTATCCTTTTACATAATCAGGATGATTATTCCTTTTCCATCACAGTCGGTCTCTTATACAGTTAAATATCCAATGGATCTTTAAAAAAATAATAAATAACAGTTCCTAGCATATTCTGATTCAACATATACATCAACGAATTCAACATATACATCAACGAATTCAACATATCAATCATAAACTAAAAATTTTTTTTTCTTTTGACAGATTTTATATTAGCGCCAAAATACTCTATCTTATGGATAATCTGATCTTATGATTTATCAGGTTTTTATTTTATTTTTTCACTTTTCATGAAGGTTAGGGATACCTATTTTCAATTGTTGCAACTTTCCAAGGGGCTATTTTACATTATTAAAACAAACGGATGGTCATAGTTGAGATAGAATTGAAAAATATTTCATGCTTGAAAATTATTTAAAAAGTCGTTAGATTAAGCGGCAGATTTCAAATAAATTTCAATCGAAAGCTAATTTTTTTTTCTAATTGAGGATGTAAGAATTGAAATTGTAAATTGTAATAAAAAAAAATAAATTTTTAGTATTTAGAAGTGATGTAAGCGCGATGAAAGCTAAAGCGATAGTGCCGTTTGTTGTCACAACCGTTATACATTTCTAAATATTGCCACTGTGTTTTGGTTGGCGTCCAAAAGTAGACTACCATTTTTTGACATCGAAAGAAAAATTCACAGTGAAAGAAATAAGACTTTGTCGCTAATAAGGAACTGTTAAATGAACTTATAACAAACCTACCAAAATAATTCCTATAAAATATTAGCCTTACATTGTTTATTCTAGCTAAAAATACAATCATTTTTTCAAGTTTTTTTTTCCTGAAATTCTTTACTTTTGTGAATTTTTTTATTAAAAAAGGAAATCTTAATAATTTAAATCCTATAATTCCTATAATTTAAAAAAAGTAATTGGTAACATGTAATAAAGGTATGCAATCAAGATGAAGCAACCAATAAATGCTCCAGTTCTAATTTTTATAATTAAAAATTGAAATATCAGTTAATATTACGCCATGTTGACACAATCATATAATTTTTTCTTTTTAGTTTTATCAATGTTAAAATGCATTTCAAGCTACGCATAACGTCATTTTCACCGGTACAAACTTTTTTCACACGTACATTTATGCTTAAGCACCATGCATACAAATAAAAATACATGCATCAACAAAGTTATAATGCTTAATGATAAAATGAACCCAATGGACAATATTTCCGTGACGTCAAAGTAAATATGAATTTTTATTTGCTTATAAAACACACGGATAAATATTTTTACCGAAATACTTAAACATTTTAACTACATTTTAACTTACAAATTAAAAAATTCGGCCTAAAAGTCACGTGCTTTTAATATTTAATATTTATTTTTTATGCTCGAAATCATTGAGTTCAGAAAATAAACTCTGTACGTCGCAACAGTGGGCGTTAATCCGATTGCCGACTTTATGACGTCATAAGCAGAAGTAAAATTTTAATTTAAGATTACGGCTAATTAATTAAATTTTCGAACAAACGAATGTACGATAACAAATCTGTGACCAAATAACTTTCATTTAAAAAAAGAATGATGTAATTTGATGTAGTAGTTTGTTCTCACGGATTGTCGAAACAAAACGCTTAGCGTTTTAAATATATAGATATCATAATAATATATGTCCTGTTTTAAAAAAAAACCTTAAAGCCAGATAATTATAATGAAGAAAAACGTGCCAGGAAATGTCTTAAACAGGTGGCGTTTGTGTAATTTGCCGTGAGTAGATGGCGCTACATTAGCTTGGCTATATGCAGGTAACTGCAATCCATGTTGGCACTATTTCGTTATAAGTCCTTATCTATACATCGTTACTCTGATTTATTTAATGTGTTCTGAGAAGATATTCCACACAACCAATCAACCGAAGAAAAAAGGCGTATTTTTAATGAGAGTTCTTCGTGCACTTTAATTAATATTTCAGAAAGTAATTAAAATATTAAAATTCTGACGTTCAGAGGTACACCAGGAGAGGTTTGGACTACCTAAATCTAAATTTCCAACCTTCTAGGTGGGCTAAGATTTTCCTAGCCATCGCCAACAGACACAGACAGACACACACACAGAGCGAAACTTTCTTTTATTAGTATAGATTAGCAACAACCGCGGCTTTGTACTCGTACTTGTTGAAATATGCCACATAGTATTTTTGTGCCTAGTTACAAAAGCGAAAATTACCTTGAACTAATGAGAAAATTTTCATTTCAACCCAATCGCAGCCACCCCTTTCTAGAAAACAGATACAATTAATGTGCGTGATAACTCTGTTTATCATCTGTCGCACAGTGAAAGAGTTTTTAAAATCGGTTCAGTAGTTTCAAAGTGTAATTAATATAAACAAACATTTATGTACTTTTTAAAGTATTAGTATAACTTGAATCACCATAAAAATTAAAATACCGCTAAGTAATAAGTTGGAAAACAATGGTTTTGCATATTTAACCATCATTTTTGTGTGGCGAAAGGCTAAATATGCAGTACTTCCTTACATAGTTGATAATCATATTCCTTTATTACTGTCATTTTAATTCATTATAATGGTTACTGATATTTGCATTTTCTCTTATTGTTTAGAAAAGCTGCATCTAACATTGGCATGACAAATAATTTATTTTTATTCACTTTACATTTTTTTAAATTTAAATTTGTAAAAAACTAACATTGTTTGTGCTACATCTGCGTCTTAGAAATTATCCCTGTGTCAAATTTAAAGTTTCTAGGCTGATAGTTTCAGAGAAATCACACTGAAAATAAAATTGTAGAATGTTTTTTTTCCCATTTCATGCATTTTAAATTCGATTTTTTCTTTTTTTAACTTTCGTTTAAAGAAATCACACCCTAATAGGAACCTGCATTTCAAATTAAAAATTTCTAGTCTCGATAGTTTCGTAGTAATCGTAGTTATAGAGTGTTTTCTATTCCTTTCATACTTTTAAATCTCGATTATTTTAACTAACGTTTTTAAAGATCTTATGCGTCTTAAAAGTAACCACCATATCAAATTTCATGTTCATAGCATCGACAATATCAAAGGAATCCGAATTTTTGAAGTTTTGTGTACTTGAGTGTAGTTTGCAAAGAGATAAAATATAGCCTATTTTTTAGCGGAGACTATCATCGTTATTAGCGTAAGGGAAGATTTGAAATCGGTTCAGTAGTATCAAAGTAATTGTTATTCTAGAACGTTTTCCACTCATTTCACCCTTTTAAATTTCGAAAATTCAGAAAATATTTTTAGCGAGCATTTACGCCTTAAAAATAACAGCCATGTCAAATTTCGAGTTTCTATCCCTAACAATTCCATAAAAATCGAAATTTAGAACGTATTTAGAAAATTTTCTGTTTATTTCACCCTTTTAAAATTTCGATTTTGTTAGTTGTTCGAAATTGTTTGTCTGACGTGCTTGTCAAAATGGATGATTAAATGCCTTTGGATATAGGTGATTATAATCCAGGAAGTAACATAGGCTATGTTTTATTCGAATATTACTTTATGGAAAGTACTGTTGAATCAATATCCTGACAATCCACTCATTTGGTAGATAATGACTGCGGAAATATATAGTAATAAAATATCATAACTTTTTATCTTGAAACATGGAGAAATTTGAATATAGTATAATAGACACAGAAAAAAATAAAAAAAACAATTTGTCAGCTTTAAGTATTAGACATTTCAGTATGCACGTAGAAAAATGTTGTCGTGCCAGACTTGGTCACCCAAGTACTTTCTTTTTAATTACACAACGAAATTATCCAAATAATCAAAAACAGAACACAAATCTATTTCTGAAATATACAGAACGCCACAAGTAGTTCAGATTAAGTATGATAATAATAAATGTAAACAAAACAGTGTGGAAAAAAGTATACTTCCCGGAGCAATTTCTATGGGGAAATACGCCCAATCCTTTGGCAGGGCGACTCTATGTGATAGTGTCGACCATAGATTAACATACAAGATAGGACAGTTACAGCAAAATCTGTAATGGCAGCATTAATAGCGTCACTAGTGACAATTGGGGAAAACTAACAAGCTTCCGAAATTACCCATGTATATGAAATCTGTTTATGCTCTATGTTTTTAATATTTATTCTTTTTGCTTCGAGGCAGACGATTCTCTTCAAATTGGCCGCTCGCTGGTGTGTTAAGTTTCTTTTTAAAGGACTACATTTTATTTTTTATTTTATTATTATTGAAACAACAGTCCTTTTCAGATATTTTTTAGTATGGTTAATGGTGTTAAAATATGTCATGTAGAATCATGTCTGCATACAAATCGGAATTTTAAAACTTTCGTTTTTCGCTTTTCCTAGTTGAAAATGTGGACACGGGCTATAAAATTTCATTGACTGAGACGATTCTGGACAAAAGCTAACCGAAAAGCATTTAAACAAGCCTACCATTATACCCAAGCTAATGCTTCTTAACTTGTCTCGTTCCTAAAGTCGAACTCGTCCAAGAGAGTATCGCCAAATCTGGCCAAATCCAGTTTTGCCCTAGTTTGAACAAAAATGTCGCCACCCCTGAGCTCTAATATAAAACGGAGCGCCAACTTCCTATAATTTACCATTGTAGCCAGCGGTCCACGTCCGCGTATAAATACGATTTCTAACTTATTATTCTTTCTTACAAAGAAAACTATAGGAAAACATTGATTTTCCCATTGACGTAACATGTGAAGATTCGAGGCTAACGAAAAAGAAAGGCTACCGCGGTACTTTACGCGTATCTTTTTTTACAGACCGGCGGAATCACGTGATGCTCGAATCCACCAATGCAGGTGTACGAAAAGAGCTTCACGTCATTCTCGCGGTCTGTAAAAAAAGATATGCAGAATGCACCGCGGTAGCCTGTCTTTTTCGTTAGCCACGTGAAGATTTTTGAAGGCAAAAAGAAGCACTATATATCGCAAGCTGAGAAGTCTCGCTCAAAATGCTGCAAGTTAGCCCAGGCATCCTACCGGTGACATATAGGATGTAATATTTTATTCGTTGAGACGATTTTGAACAAAAACAAATCGCCAGGCATCTTGGCGAGCCTGCTGTTTGCTAACTTGTCCCACTCGTTTAATTGAACTTTTCCAAACGCGTATTGCCAAGTTCTATAATGTAGCTACATTCCATAGGTTTGCCATAGATAGTTTTGCTACATATAGTTTGGATAAAAACTTTTGTCTGAGCACATGTCTAAACTTTCGTATAGAAGTACCCTGCTATATACTTTACCTTATAAGATAACAAAAGAAGACACGATAAAAATGTATGTGATGTAAAATCTTTAAGGCTGGGATTGCAATGCCTCGCTTAAAGTGGCTTTCAAATTCCCTGCTCAACAACGCGAAACTTATTGACACATTTTCTCTTGACACATGCTCTTTTCGTACACCTTCATTGGTGTATTCAAGCATCACGTGGCTCAGGCGGTCTGTAAAAAAAGATACGCGTAAAGCACAGCGGTAGCCTTTCTTTTTCGTTAGCCTGGATTCAACCAACAGTGACGTCAGCTGCCCTTTCCTTATAAATACTTGATTGGTTGAGACGATTCTGGACAAAAGCGAATCGCCAAGCATCTTGGCCATCCTGCTATTATCGCCGAGTCCCCCCTCGCCGCGTCACGTAGAAGCCAAGGAAGTTGATTTCATCGGTCCACCCTATTAGGGTATTCAACGAGGCTAACGAAAAAGACAGGCTACCGCGGTGCAGTCCACTTATCTTTTTTACAGACTGCTAGAGTGACGTGATGCTCTTTTCGTACACCTGCATTGGTGGATTCGAGCATCACGTGTCTCCCGCGGTCTGTAAAAAAAGATGCGCGTAAAGCACCGCGATAGCCTTTCTTTTTCGTTAGCCTCGGTATTCAATCTTGTTTGTCTGCTACTCAGATCTCTTTCGCCACGGCATCTGCGTCTTGAAACAGGCCCGTAATAGAGAAGAAATGTTGTTTTCGCGATGGCCCCGGCCGCGACCTACGTTATACACGGCCGGTGCATGACGTTTAAAACGTCACATAAAGTGGATCATTTTTACACAACGATTGGTGCAAAACGGTGGTCGCGCCGTCAGAATATTTTGTATAAAAGTAAATTTTGATATTAATAACAATTACAGATTTATTTCTATTGTTGTTATAAAATACTCATTTAAATACGATAAATGGGCAATCTCCCGATTAAAATTTTCTTTTACAGCGCTTTATAATATTTAAAATTTCATTCCAATTCGTTAATAATTTTTTAGCAAATAAGAATTGTGAGAAAATATCCGTGCGCATATGATGGGTGTGTGTTTTTTATGGAGTACCTTATTGGTTTATTATTACTAAAACTAAAATGCAAAGCATATTTTACAATGTAAAATACTATAAAAATAAAATTATACGTATAACGTTAAAAAAAATTTAATCAAATTAAAAAATGAATTTTGATAATTGAATATTTAAGTTTCAAACAATTTGCTATCGAAATAAATGTTTTAATAAAAATATTAGAAACTCTTTTTATCAAATTTTAACAAATATTTTAATTTACTAATACACATAAATCTCATAACATGTTGATATCACAGTTTTGTTACATTAACAGTATTTTATTTTAATGAAAATGTAAAGCAGCTGGTGAAGCATTTTTATATTAATAAAAATTGAAAAGAAAAATCTAAAATAAAAGGAGAGGCTTATGATCCAGGTTCATCTGTTTAGTGCGACAAAACATCGTAAGAGTATGTAATATTTTGTATTTAATTTTTATTTTTGAGAGCTTGTGCCTTATGGCTTCCTGTGTTAGACCTGTTGGGAGATGACTTTCATATAAGATCCATAATTATTTTAATATGTGTATTTCCAAATAAAAACGACTGACATCTCTAAATCAGTTTTAACTTTTCAGATTTATTTGCATTTGAAGTTTGAAGGGGGGTACTTTGAGACCTATAGCGGCTTGGCTGTCGTCTCGAGTGGTCCATCAAACCAAATTAGTAATTCATGAAATAACACCATTAGAAGCGATTAATACAATGTTAGAAATTTATAGTTGACGCTCGGAAATCACCAGAGGAGATAAATTTATCCAAAAAGTTCGGAAAAGCCCGAAAACAATCACTGTTTAGAATTGCAACGTTCCAGGATAAAGCACGCTGTTGCCGATATTTCATACAAGAAAAAAGAATGTGCTCCAACGAGTCTGGAACATGGCATGCACTGCAGTTACCATCTTCCGTCAGATTAAAGCGAGCCAACATAGCAGGGGTGATCACCATCTTACACATAAGCCGCGAGATGAGTACATCCTCACGTCTGTTCAAAGCCCATGAATGGGACTGAGTAATGCTGGGAATATTACCATGTGACTGTCGATATTTGCTAGCGAAGAAGCACTGATGATATTGCCTCCTTATGTTTGATTTACACGAGCGAGACATGTCCTCTGGAGAAACCCAGTCAAGCAAGGCATCCGCATCGCGCATCGGTAACACTCCTGGCCAGACAATCAGATTTTTCGTTGAAGGGAATCCCTCGGTGACCTGGGACCCAGTAAATATGAATGCTTAGTATGTGTTCAGCCAGTCTCTGAATTTTGTTATGCAGCCATACTATCACTTTAGGAGATCGCCAATTGACGCACTGAAGGGCAGATAGTACTGATAGGCTGTCTGTAAGAATGATGATGGAAGAAGCCATGGTCCACTCATCAAAAGCCGTGCCGATGGCAAGAGCCTCAGCCGTGAAAATAGAATTCGTATCATTAACTCTATATCTGAATTGGTTGTTTGAGGAGCAGCCAGCAATCGAAGTCACACACGTCGACTTCGAAGCGTCAGTAGCTATGATTTCCCAGGGCTCGTGAATTCCTGGATGAAGTCTGCGAAAAGAGGGAAGATTGCAGTAGCGGCAAGGTCTGTTCTTTGAAAAGGGAGATCCGATAAGTGATATTGCACTACTCTCATATTAGAAGGCAGTGGATATTGGAACCGTATCAAACACTCTGGCCGACAAGAAAACTCCTCAAACACATTCAAAACACATGGGTGACTGCTGGCGACAGCTTGAAGCCCGTTGTTCCAGAGTGGGGACCAATTTCTTAATGCCAGCTGCTTGATCCAGAACTCGCACGCGAGGCCATCGCCGACCGGAACTATACCAGCATGTTTCCGAAGTATGATGTTCGGAGTCCACTTTGGGAGCCCCAAAGCCACCCTAATGGCACTGTTTGCAGGACTGCGAGCTTTTTCAGAACAGAAACGTTTGCCATGTTAAGAACCGCATCCCCATACTCAATGCAACTGTAAACTGAAGCAGACGCCAGCGTCAGCAGGTGCCTAGATCTTGCACCATAACTCTTGCAGGCCAGTGATTTTAACATGTTGATGCGGCAAAACACTTTTCTTCGCAGATAATTGACATGGCTACTGAAGCCTCCCCGGCGAGCCACATAAAATCCCAGGAATTTAATTTCGTCGCTCCACTCAATAAGGCCCCCATTTATGCTGAAGTCAAAGTCGCACTGTGCTTGCCTTCGAGATAGGTTAATCGCGTGGCTCTGCTCTTATCAGAGCGAATGGACAATTTCCAGTAATTACACCACTGGGTAATGAGACGCAAGGCTTCTTGTAACTTTGCCTGGCAGGTGACTAGAGAAGAGTTAATGCAGTAAATAAAAATGTCGTCAGCATATATCAGAAACTTGATGCCAAGACCTTCCAGCACCTCGAAAAAGTCATACAAAAAGACAGTAAAAAGAATCGGGCTTAATACTGCACCCTGAGGAACTCCTCGACCAGTAGTGCGGGGGGACGATTGGAAACCCCTTCAGAGCCAGTGACGCAGCCAAGGGGGGGGGGTCCAGGGAGTCCGGACCCCCCCCCCCGAACCCCGAACGAAGAACTGGTTTACTGAATCATAGATATAACAATATTAAAAACTGATAAGACGAAATCGCAAAGAAGCAATGAAAAATTCCGCTGTAGACAGGTGTTTGTCTTATATAAAGTATGTCTTTCGCCGGGGCTATGAAATTTTCCGTTTAAGACAGATTTTTGTCATAAACACGTCCCATTTTGTCAGGTATCCTCCAAAACTGTTAAAACGTATCCACTCTATACTATACTTCTGAAAAGCATAGATGTATTATAATGAAATCTGTGAAAATGAGAGCTATCGTAAACAGCAACAGTTCAAGGTTCAACAACACTACAAATTTATACCTTCTATGATTTGAAACCTACCTAAAATGGAACCTTTTCTGGTTGTGATTCCTTGTTGGTAGGTTTTCTGTGAATACGGAATCCTCTCTTAAACGAAAACATTTCATGGTCTCGATGACGGAAATTTAACTATACAAGTATACCTGATATGACGGAAATCTATCTATAACGGAATTTTTTAAGGATACCAGACGATTCCGTTTTCATAGATTTTAATGTAACTAGATTAAACGCAAAACTTCTTCAACAGAGATTTCGATGGGACTGGGACTTACTGTTGCCAACACTTACGGGAAAAGACGAGTTTAGATTAGACGAATGCAATAACAGCAAGAGTTTTGCGACCCTTATCTTTGTCCATTTTATAATTTTATATCGAGCAATGTTATCATTTACTTTAAATCTGCTTGCTGGAATTTTAAAAAAATTAACTTTATTCTTCGACGAGATATTTGTGAATTCTTATTCAACATTACACTGCCACTTTCAAAATATCTGCATCTGAATGTGATTTGTCTTCTGCTGTAAACCATGCTGAAGACGTACTTTTCAACTTTATGTAACTTTACATTAATCAGTAAGCAAGGAAGAGGAGACTGGTGTTTAAAAGTTTTCTGACCTGTTCAAGAGAACACAATCATTTGCTAAAGAAAAGTCACACAATTTTCTTTAGTCACACATATTCTTTGTCAAGTTGACCATCAGATACATCTGGTTCAATGTCAAACCTGAAGAATATTTCGGGAGATCAATTTTTTCCTCCTTTTGATACTTTTATTTCTGATCTCGTTATTCGTTAATAATTAAAGAAAAGAACAGAGGAATATTGAAAGAGTTTGACGTTCTTTGGGTTTGTACAAAATATGGTAATTCTTGTTATTAAACTTTTCAACCTGAGCTATTTTTAATAAACTCTTAATGGAATATTACGTTGTTGTATATTATTTTAAAGGGCAGGTATTTACCTACTTATTTAGTATTATAATTTTGTTTTTCGCTATTGTACAGGGATATTTAAGGCAGTTGTAGAACTTTGGGAAATTTCGTACGATTGTTTTACTAATTCAAAATGGTACGATAATCAGCGGAAACGCCTTGTATATCAACCACACTACAGCGTTGAATGCAGGAGAGTGGGGGTGGGGCATCCACTCCGAAGCATCGAAATGACCCCTCAAAAGATCTGAGATTTTATGCTTATTAATAGTCTAGGAGTGCAATCTTTCTCCTTCCTTGAACTCCACAGTGTACAGGAGATTCAGGAGAAAATTGGTACCCTCCACAGAAATACCCCCTGGAGAAAAAATGTCTGAATTCAACATTACATTTGATCGAAGTACGACTTGTGAACTCACAGTTTAACATTGTTTTCAGAAATTTCATGATGGCAATGAGAGTTTGAATATGAAGACCGTAGGTCGCATTCGGTTATTAACAATGATAAATTGAAAGCAAAGGTTGAAGCTAATCTACGTACCAAAAGTCTGAAAGATTGCTGCTGAACTTGGAGTACGTTCTAAAATTATTTCCAACTGCTTAAAATAAATTGGTTGAAAAGTAAAATAGCAGAAACTACCATTACTTTTTACACAATCTAATACTTCCCAAGATGTGCTAATCCATCGTAATAATTTTTTAAATAAAAATTTAACATCTTTTAAGTCTACCAGATATCGGAAACAACTATTCACGTCGAATATTTACATTAGTATCAAAAGCAGTGAAACTTGAAAAAGAATTATGGCTGTTTTAGACAATTGTAACAAAATTATTTTTCCCAACATCAACTATATTTGTTGCGTGTGTTTGTCACATTACTAGTTTCTGTAGCCGAAATTACAAGATTTTTTTCTTAAAAATTAAAAACTTATCTCAGAAACACCCATGGTGAATCAACGGCTGACGGCATTGGCAATTGTGTCAACTCATTATTCATTATACCTATTACAGCACAAGTTCTTAATTCAATGACAGGAAATTAAGCATGAAAATTTAAAAAAAAAATTTCAACCAAATGCTGTTATAAACTTAACCCTTTGATCATAACTTTAACGTAATCAAATGTTTATATTATATGAAACTTGATTTAAATGCATTCTTCAGTGCGTGCTTAGTTTTTTATATCATAGTGTTTGTAAAATCTTTTTATTTGGTAAATAATTATGTAATTCCATTGTATTATTAGCCACAATTATAGAGATAGATCTTACTTTATTTTACACAGGTTATTTTTTTTAAATTAAGAAATTGATAAGGAAATATCTAAATTCTTAAAGTTACTCGAAATATTTCTATTGCATATATACACACACAGTCAATCCTGTCACACTATATTTCAATCAGACGCATTGTTCGTTTCTACGGGATCCCGAAACTTTTAAGTTTCAGATAGGATTCCGTTATAGAAAGTTAACCATTTCACAGGCTTTACTGTATTTATAAGTAGGATAAAAACTGACAAGACGAAATCGGAATCACAGAAGAACGGTGAAAAATCCCGTTTCAGGCAGGTTTTCAGCAGACTTAATTGTATAGTTATCCATATCAAGGCCATGTAATGCTTCCGTTTAAGACAGGAATCTGCTATAGACAGGTTTTACTATACATATTACATACATAAGTTATATTTTTACATATACAGGAAATTTTGTGGAAACGAAATGTGCCTATAACGGAATGCTGACTTAAACGGAAAAATTCATTCGTCAAATAGAAAAGAATGCCATACACCTTCTAAGACGGAAAACTGTCTAACACGGAATTTTTTACAACTCTTTGCAATATTATCTTGGCAGGTCTTACTATATATATAAGCTGAAAATTTTTTTTGGACCCCTCCCGAAAGGAAATCCTGGCTATGCCACTGCTCCAGAGCACCTTGATACTCCGACAGGAAAGGAAGCGATGGAGCCATTGAAGTATCGGACCAACAATTCCAATCTGAGCACACTTGAGTATCAGACCATCGATATACACAGAGTCGTAAGCTGCTTGGATGTCCAGCGAGATTCCCAAAACAAAGTTTTTATCCAATTTAGCCTGCTTGATGTCAAGGTGGAGTATCATGATTGCAGTTTGGTTGTCACGGAACAGTTGAAACCCAAGGTGTCTCGGGTCAAGGATTTTATTTTCGAGGAGATGATTGGAAATTCTGTTAGCGATCATTCTCGCAGATTTTGCACATGACAGATGTAAGGGCAATGGGGCGATAAGAAGTGGTATCAGCTTTAGGTTTGTCTGGTTTAAGTATCGGTATGATCAGGGAGGAGGTCCACTTGAAGGGGATATCCCCAGTAGTCCAGATTGAGTTGTATATACGAAGGAGGCACTCCAAAGCGTGATAAGAAAGTCCCTTAAAGAGTGCTGTACTAATTTTATCCTCACCAGGAGCTGTGAGTTTCGTTCGTCGAATGGAATCTTTAAGTTCCGTCATTGTGAACAGGCGGTTAAGCTTTCCAGATACATCAGCACCAAAAGTTGAGGGGATCGGATCATGAAATGCAGACTCGCTAAAATGGTCTGCAAAGAGCTCCGCTTGGGTAATCGCCTCAGAGCTAAGGGAGTCAGCGTGCCTCAGGCAGAGATGGGGATCAGGAGACGAGGACTGACGGTTCTTAAACTTTCGGAAAACTTTATACAGAATACCAGGGTCTTTAGCATTACGGCACACAGAGTCCCAGTAACACCGTTTAGCGTCTCGTGTAGCTTGTCGAAACTTGGCAGCAGTCTGTTTGAATTTTATCCAGAACTCCGTGGACTCAAGCTGGCGGGCTTTCTTAAGGAAATATCTCTTCTGCCTCAACAAACCGCTGCATTTAGTTGACCACCACACTGGGAGGCCTTTAGCAGGGTGCTTCCTTGAAAGACTATAATTGTACATAGCACGGCGAACCAAATCAAGAAAAGAATTATAATTTATATCAGGAAAGTGCAATAGATAGTCATTTACCATCCGGCAGATGAGAGGCCATTTGTAAAGAGTGGATCCTGGTTGCAAAGGTGTCCTAATTTCCATCTGAATGCTGATAGGGAAGTGATCACTATCGTACGTGTCATCTTCGACATGGAAAGTTGTGCCAGCGAACAAATCAGATGAACATAGGGAGAGATCAATCAAGGAACACACCCCACTCGGGGCAACATGTGTTGGATAAGAAGAGTTTATAAGACAAAAAGAGCTATCGTAAAGCCAATCCACAAATTAGAGTCGGGCCATCAACATCACGACAGATCTTGATTATATCAGTAACAACCAGACCGGAGCCAGAGTAAATATTAATAATGTTTAAATGAGAAGACCCAAAGTAACAGCGGACACCCATAAATTCATTCGCAGAACTAGAATCAGAAAGGTTGATACGAGCAGAGGACCATTTATTGTTTACTGCAATGGCCAGTCCACCGCCTGGGCGGCCCAGCCTATCAGCCCTATACAAAATTTTTACAGGAAGGAAAAAAGATTTATCCGGGGACAGAAAGGTTTCTTGAATCGCCAAAACATCGGACGTAGAAAATGGAGGGCAGCTTAGCCAGGGAAGTTTATTCATTATACTGCGACAGTTCCACTGTATAATATTTATGCCCATATATGAATAGAGAACCAATAAAACAAATATAACAACAAAGGCCACGACATAAAAACCACCCAAGCAAGTTGCAACTCGCAATCGCCAGCCAGCAAAACATAAGAGAAAACAGTCCCATAATGGTAAGTGCTACCTCGTCTGAGAACCGCCGCCATGGTTCTGGCGTTTACGTCTCTCAGGTGAAAAATCATTCCATTTTGCTAAACAATTGACCAGCATATTACTAAGATCAGTGATAGCTTCAATAACCTTCTCCGACTGTTTAGAGAAAATATCTACTATAATTTTCAACATAGTGTTAGTTCGTACTTCGATGATGTTTTGGAATTCTTCCACTTCCGTTTCTTGAACACTTGCTACTTTAGCATAAGTTTTGACTTCGGATTTGGGGGAAAATTGCCTACGAGCATCTATAAAGGAGAGAAAGTTCTTACATTTAAATCTGAGTAAAACGATTTCCTTGAGACGGAAAGCGCATTGGTTGTAATCGGCCCTGTGTTCCTCTCCACAATTGATACAAGATATTGGGTCTTTGCAAGGTCCACCATGATGAGTACCACAAGTGGCGCAGAGCTGCTCGGATTTGCCCAAAGTAAAATTCTCAGTAAAATCTATTTCTTTTAAGTATAGCATTTGTAGAGGTACAGTAAAAAATCTCGTACAGGTCGCCATGGCTAGTAAAGCCGGAGCCGCCCCTGGCTTTTTATCTTCCAAAAAGTTTTTTACTCGTCTTTTTGCGAAAGTTTTCTAAGCGTTTTGTCGCCCTTGGCGGCAAATGGAATATGCCGGCCTCTTACTTTTGCTGAAATTGCTTTTTTATCCCAATCCAATCTAATATTATTAGAGGGGGCGAGGTTTGGCGACTGCCTGTGATACTAAAAACAAATAATATTTGAAAGGATAATTTGAAAAATACGCAAAATAAAACTCTTTGTTAAAACTTTTTTTGAAAAAAAAATGCCATTTGTAGGGGTGCAGGGAGAAAACCATACCCAAGTTACTACGACTAATAAAACCGCAGCCGCCCCTATTTTTATCCTCCCAAATTATTTTCTCGTTCTTTGGCCATTTCCAGATAAATGAAAAATGCCGCCATACCATTTGTTACAATTACTTTTTTACATACAGATCCGGCTTTAAAGGACGCGAGGTTGTCTATTGCTAACGACAGTAAAAACTAAGGGGATGAAACATATGCAAGATAAAATAGTAACCTCTCCTCCCCTTTTTTCTTTTTTAAGAATATAGCATTTGTAGAGACGCAGAAAAGAACCTTGCACAGGGTCCCATGGCTAATAAAGTCTTCTCTGCCTTTATCTTTGAAAAAAAATCGTATTTTTCCCATTTTTACGTGTTTTGCCGCCCCATTCTTTTGCTGTAATTATTCTTTTAGATACCCCTGTAATAGTCAAGCTCAATTTATTTTTGTTTTTAATCTTATCCTACTCTAAAAATGCAAAATATCGATTATAATCGGTAACAAAGTCAAATGCGTTCTAAATATCAGCTTTATGTAAACAGCATACCAAGTGTGGGGGACTCCTAAATCAGGGGCCCCAGTGTCACGATCTAGATTTAGATTTATCAGATCTGATTTAATTAGACTCTGAATCTGTGTAATTAAATCGTCATAAAAGTCTTTAACAGTAAGAGGGTTCCTTTCAGCTCAGATCCAAGTTTGAGTGTCACCCCAACCCTCCACAACCGTTCACAGTTCTGATAATTGCTAATAGAAAAGAAGACAAGGAAAAACATTTAAACATAACTAAAACATTTCTGGGAATAGAAAATGGTATAAAAAATATTCTATTTAAATTACATGAAAATTATGTAGTAATTTTTAGCACATTTTAAAAAAAGTGCTAAGAAAATCCTTTGATCAAAAAATAATTTTTCTCGTTGAATTCAAAAGAGGATTTTGGGGACCCTTTGGATGCGGGGCCCGTAGCGATTGAGACCATCGCGACTCCCTTAAATCCGCCCCTGAGAATATCAATAATTATACTTCCTAAGATGAAAACCTGTATAAAGCGGAATATTTTTCGGTTCCTTTCGATTCCATTTTCAAGGTTTTAATGAACCAGTATTTCACATAGCTTATTACTTAGTTCATTATTACAGATTATCTGATTATATACTTTAAATTTTAGAAACAGAAAAAATTCGCTTTGGAAATTTTCATTTCGGAGGAGGGGGGGGAGGGTGCTAAAATCCATGTTTGCTCCGGGCGCCAAAAAGGCTCGTTTCGGCACTGCCCCAGTTGAAGACTCGAAATAGCACTAAAGTAAACACCAGCGATAGCTAACTACCGCAAAAAATACAAAAACAAACCTAAGACAGCACGTCAGCCGTCACGTTGGTAAAAAGGCCCCCCCACGACAACGCGAAGAGCTCACCACCAACCGTCGCGCAAAAAAATCATTTATTTGCATAGAACAAACTTTCTAAAGTTCCAAACAAAAACTAAAACTTTAGAGTGTTGCGTAATTTGAAAAGCAAAATTAAATAAAATTGTGAATTAGATAAATATAATACAACAAGCTAAACTTAATATGATGTCTGTATAAAGACTATAATTATGCCACAGCATACCCACTGAGCTATATAGAATTATATTAGAGCTCAGTGGTTAGGCCAAAGCTGACACAAATCGGTAATCGAACATCTGGCCTGTCATCAATTTATATGTCACTAAAACTGATATATTAATCGTACTCCGCTATTGTTAGATTTCTTATACTGTTTCATTAAGAAATACAGCCCAATCACGTAATCAAATCACCCACAATTTTTTTTGTGTCAAGAGAGCGAAGTCTGCGCAGGCTCATCGGGCTAAATCAAATCACGTGATGCTTTTCATCAGTGTTTCAGGTATTGTGTTAATGATTCCTATTATGATATTCCTATTACAAGAGCTTCTTTTTTGGAAGGATAAGTCCCTGGCTTCTCTTATTATGAGGCACAGAAACAGAATATAATTCAATTATTTACATGCTTCCAATGAAACCCACTCCATGTATATTTTCTCCTTCGACCGTGGTCGATGTGATCGTAGGAGGTGAACACGCCCACTGTGGAACTGTTGATTGATCACGACAACGCAATCGAAACTTCGAAACCCAAGGGAACCAAGAAATCAGCTTTCAATAAATAAAGAACTACAACTTCAAATTTAAATTTATTTCCCGCCAGTTTTGTTTTCCTTTCGTGATCGTGACAGAAATTTCGATTAATTTGTAGTTCGTTTGATTGTCATTTTAATCAAAGTTAGTCAATAAAATGAACCAGAGTAAAGCAACAATTAATATCATTGCTGCAGCCTGCCAAAATATGGGTATTGGAAATAAAGGCCAGTTACCGTGGCGACTTAAGTATGACGACATTTCTCGAATTTTGTCATATTTATATATGATATTCAAACTCAAACTTTCTTTCTATTATTGTTAAAAATATATGTTTAAAGTAATAGAATATTGCATTTCTCCTATTTGTGCTTGTTTTTATCTAGTTATGTTATGCTATTGATGGGAAAATATAGAAGTTTAATTAATGCTAATGTTTGTATTTGTCTACTGTTGAACCACTCTTGAAAGACGGACCTTGGTATGCTGCCAAAAAAATAGACCCATCCGAAGGGAGGGAAGCATTATATTAGGAGGAGACAAAATCCAGGTTTCCCTTATCTTACCTGACTGCTTGTCATTTCTTCACTGGCTGTTCTTGTACTATTAGCGTTTTTCCTCTCTCTCCCTATTTTGTTTGCTATTCATTTTGTATTTGTTTTTACTTCTATAAAATGGATTTAAAAGGATCTATAAGCTCTCAAGGCAAACATTTTCACAGTGCAGTGAAAAATATGTTAAACAATGTTGTAAAATATTGTGATAATGAAGCAGATAAAGACTGCCTAACTATTCCATTAGCACATGCAACAAAAAGAGCTAGTGCAACTGCCGGTGTTTCTGATTGCGCTATAAGAAGAATTCGGAAAGAAGCTACCAACAATGCAAATAATTTCGCTTCTCCTAAAAAGAAAAAGGCAAAAACAACCATAGAGAATGACAACTTGGATAATTTGAACTTGGATGTAATTCGAAGAACTATCCAGGACTTTATTTCTATTTGCCTGAAATGTTTCAAGAATTAACATTCAAATACTTAAAAATCGAACAGCGTCTTTAATTTTCCTATAAATTCGGTACATTGTGAGTTACAATTACAATTTTTTCGTGAACTTATCCGAAAAATAGGTTCAAAGGGCGACCTTCGACGACATTTTCAGTAAGATTAGTTACTTTTATAATAAAACGAAAAACACTGTTCGATTTCCTGATATCTGAATAAGAACGTCTGAAACTTTCACGCATTTATGAATTAAAAAGATTTAGTAAAAGGTATCAGAAAACTTAATTTGAATTCGAGCACATTTTTTTAAATATTGAGTGTAAAAAATATTTTTCAACCTTTAGTATGACTCTGTACTCTTTGAACTATTTTCTTTTATTATTAATTGAGTATTTTGTCATACATTTTCGCCATATTATTAAATGGTTTCATGTAGGAAAATAAACATGAGCAATCAAGACAAAAAATGGAATTATTGCGGTAAAATTAAAAAAATATATATATTAACAATCATAATAATAAAAGAACATTTTAAAACCACACTTCTCCTACAATTACATAAGTGTGCCCTATAACTGTAAGGAACCGATATTTAAAATCGTAATTTATTTAAGAAAACAATAAATTGCAATGTCATGTGTAAAAATACAGTAAAAAATAGTATTTATTTACTTAACATGTTTATATCCGATAATTAAATAATCTAAATTATCATAACATGTTTCTTTAGATTGAAGATATCCCCTTCATCGAAGTGAAAACTACAATTTTTATGTGCTTTATTACATAAGAACAAAAATCCTTTTTATAATCTTGTAACAAGTAAACATGAAACTATCGGAAATCAACTCATCCCCCCCACGAAAGAAAAACTAAGGGTCACTACCTTTCATTACCCCGATCCCTATTATGAAGAATAGACTGGTCATATTTGGACCTGTTACTCACGTGACCAGTCTTTAAAGCTTGGCTGAGCAGTATATTCCTATATGTTGCATTTAATTTCTATCTTTCTTGAAACATTCTTAAGCATGAATGTATTTATTGACTCCAAAAAAGTCTGCTAGCTCATTTAATTAAAGTCATTTTAATTAAAAGTCAGATGGTTACAGCAATAAAAAAAAAAAAAAAAAAAAAAGTTATATCCTTTTCTTGAATGACCATTCTCTTTATTTTTCTTAAACATATGCATAATTCTAAAATTTGTGTTTTAAGTACATTCTTTAAATTATTTGGGAATTTCTGTAGTTTCTTTTATATTGCCAACGTATTTGTACCACATGCTTATTGCAAATATTTTTACTTTCCTTAATAAAAATGTACTACATTTTCAACTGTAAATTATTTCGGAACTGATGCTTTACACTCACGCAGGGATGCTTGGCAATTTTGATTGGCGCGCTTTCTAAGACTGCGCCAAGCTACTATTTTCCGTTGCCAATTTGGAAACATAAAAAGCAGAACATTTATAAATAACAACGTATTCGAAAACACAGAAAATTATATTTCTACACAACAATTAAAATAAACCAAAAATACATTTTTTACAATATAAATTTAATGGAAAATGTTAATTACGTCATTTTAATCTTTTAAGGTGCACTACTATATTGCAGTAATCCTTCGCTGGTGCTAATTCTAATTTCACACAAACTTTTAGTTAAAATCATTGCGTCATTTCAATCTTTTAAAGTGCCCTACTATATCAGTGTAAATATTCGATTATTTAGTTTCTAATTTCATGACAAACGCAATATTTATAAATAATGACGTATTAGTAAAATCAGAAAGCAAATTATCAAAATAAATGAAAATAAATTTTTTTAACATAAATTTGATAGAAAATATATTACCTTCTTCTATAGCATTCTTCTAAAGTGAACTGCTACAATCAGAATAATCATTCGATAACTGATTTTGTAATTTCGCACAAACCTTTAGATAAACTCACGTCATTGCAATCTTTTAAAGAGCACTACTATATCAGGGTAATCATTCGGTAATTCAAATTCTAATTTAACACAAACTATTAGATAAAATCATCGCGTCATTTCAGTTTTGAAGTCCATATATGGTTCTATAATACGCGACTCTGCAACCAATAACGTGCAATAGAATGCCTTTCTACAACCAATCATGTGGTTTCTCTAATTTTCATCATCAATGACATAATACAGACATGCACAATCATTTCCTTTAACATCCATGCAAATACGGATTACAATAACAAATTTCAACACCAGTAACTGAATACAAGCTTAATAGCCGGGTTGCCATAAAAGAAAAACAGTCCCCAAAGTTGGCGACTTTTTTCCTTTTTTTAACAGATTAAAAAAAAAAAAATTCTGCGTGAGTGTAAAGCATTTTAGCCATTATTTCTGTCATCTGCATCCTCCCTGCTTCCCCTTGTATAAAAAATAGTTATTTTGAAAATAGCTATTTTTGCAATTACTCTAATTTACGTTGTTTATTTTCTAAAATGCCCACCATCTACCAATATAATAAATTATAACACCTTGTGATAATATATTTATTTTAAATTATGCTAAAAGGTGTAAATTAACAATATAATACAAATTAAAATAACTTTTATTAGGTTGTTTTACATGTTTCAACTCACTCCGAGTCATTTTCAAAAATATTCTCATTTGTTTTTGAAAATGTCTCTGAATGAGTTGAAACATGTAAAACAACCTAATAAAAGTTATTTTAATTTGTATTATATTGTTAATTTACACCTTTTAGCATTTAAAATAAATATATGTCCACCATCTGTCTAAGAATATCTGATTATACTTGTTTGATAGATTACCAATAACTTTTCGGTTAGCCGAGCCCCAGTGGTATATGTACATATATAAATATATATGTGTATGTAGATATTTTTGTATCTATATATATATATATGTATATGTATATATACATGTATATAAATCACTGGCCCTGGCTAACCGAAAAGTACCAACTTTTCACTTGTTTGCTAATTATTTATATCAGATTTGTATCAGAAATTTCAAATACATTTTACTTCTTTACGCTTCTAGTTAATGGTACATAAACTTGAAACTTTAAAATTGCAAGAATAAAAATTCAGAAAGAAAAGTTTAATTTTTACTCACAAAAATTACCTGAACCACCAGCTATATAATCAGAGGAAAGTTTCATAAGTGGGGAAGGTCACCAATTAAAGTTTTTTTTATATGTGGCTTGATGCAAATTTAATTTAATTACTGTAACCTGGTTTATTTTTGTTTGTTTTTCAGATGATTGTTTAATAAATTGAAAATCAAAATATATATTTAAGTTCTCATTCTCAATATATTTTAGTGGTTATTTTTTAATTGTTTTACATTATATGTTATTTGACAGTTTAATATGAGATATGAAAAATAATTGCTGTAATAATAGTTAGTTCAGTTATTTTTTTTGCAATTTATTTTGATAAAATTTATTTGGTGAATTTAAATATTTTCCCAAACATTCAGTACTATCCAGGGGTCGATGCAGGTTTTTTTTCTTGGGGCCCATTTTGTGAAAAATAAAGGTTATTTTTGCGAAATTTATTATATTTTTGTGAAAAATAACGTTTTGCAATGAAAGTTGAAATCGAGTTCTAATCAAATTCGAACCAAGCATTTATAAACAAAAACCTTTTGCTGAAGTTTTCCCTCAGGTGAACTTGTTTGTTTACAAATTACACATTTTAAAACATCACAAAATAATAAATAAATAATAAAGAGTAAGTTTTTATGGAATAGCATTTTGTGAAGGGGCCCATTTTATCAAATTGATTTTTGTGAAGGGGCCCATTTTATCAAATTGATTTTTGTGAAGGGCCCCATTTTATAAAATTGATTTTGTGAAGGGACCCTACATAGGCCCCAAATTTTTCCTGGATCGACCCCTGCTATCCTAAATATTTTGTAAATATATAAACAAATCTTGATAGACAACTGCTTTCGTGCTCTTGCTACATTTGAAACCTCAGTCCATTGTGCCCAGCATTGCTATTTTAATGCCAAGCTTTGCGACATATCCACTTATGGCTAATAATCACGTACAGCCGGATGATCTAATACAGTGATTACCAAACTTTTCTATACTGTTCTTCCCCAACCAAGCATAACTTGCGTTGGTGCCTCCCTCATACTACCTTACATGCACAACAATCAGCAGTTATTCACTTTGTTAAAATAATACTTGTACGGCTTTATAAATATATTAAGCAAAAATACATATAGCTGTAAAATAAAATTTTACGTACCTACAGCATTATGTACAAATAAAATGTATTATAATCTGAACAGGGTATTTTAAACGAGAATTTTTTTTTCTGTTTAAGAAAGTTATAACAATACACATCAGGAGTGGGGAATTTTCAGAAAATCTTACCAGCCAGCAAGCACAATGGCCAGTTGAAAATTATTATGACTAAATGTACGCTATTGCAAAAATAGTTAATTTCTATTACTACAATGCATTTTTATAATTTCCTCTCTATAAAATTAAGAAAGATATACACCAGAGAAAAGTTTAATATAAGATAGAACTTAGTACACCATATTTACATTGTGGTAATTTGGAAAGTTGCAAAGTATAACTAACTAGTAAAAAAAAAAAAAAAAATTAAAAAAGTTTTTGGATTTCTCTACAGCCTGCAATATTTGAAAGACTACATAAAAATTCACTCACCCTGTCAGAAAATCAACTGGCGAGTAAAAGGATGTATTTTACCACTCCTGGTACCCATTTTAAAGACATTTCCAAAATTTTTAGAAATTGTAGTATCAATCAATGTTGAGAGGAAACTTGTTTCGGATTGCACAAATGATCAATGTTTGTTCTTTATTTATTTTTTTCAATTGGTTGTTTTCTTGCTACATATCTATGTTTCTGGTTATCAGTAATTTTTTTTTCGTGGTGAGTCAATAATAAATTAGATATGCTTCTCAAAATACATTAAGTCATTATTTTTTGATAAATCTTTGCATTTTACTCTTGCTGCATTATTTATAAAACACCATTACTCATTAAACTGAATTAACGAATCTGAGGAAGGTTCTCATTTTCTTCTATTGGCTTTTTAATGGTGTTGAGAAAACTGTCATCAGCTTGCACTTTCATTGCAGGTACTTTTCCATATCTCCTAAGGGAAGCATATCTCAACTGCCTCAAAAATCATAAATAGATTGTTAATTAATTGAAAACATTAAAAACTTTGGAACAGATGTGTTACACTCACGCATCGATGTTTGGCGACTTTTTGGTTGGTGCGATTTTCAAGCTTGTGCCAAACCAGTAACTTAATAGCTAAATTGCCATTAAAGGAAAAAATCTCCTAAATTTGGCGACTTTTTTTGTTTTTATAACCAATTTAAAAAAAATAATAAAATAAAAAAAAACTGTGCATGAGTGTATGACATCATAGCCAAAAAATGTTTTTAACTGTTCCAGTAGGCCAAATTATTTTAAAGTAAAAATTAAAAAGTATTTATTAATCTTTGTCACTCTGTCATGTAAATAAATCTGCCAAAAATACATTTTTTTATTTTGTTTCAACATTTGTCATTTTCATTGTCTTGAAATCTGTTTTATTTTCTGATAACTTATTACTATTAAAGTTATTCAAAACTGATTAATTCTGAGATGCGCATGGCAAAGATTTTGTTCAAATATTAGATTGATAATTTTGCAGTCTTTTTTAAATGTTTAAATCACACACAAACACATATATACAATACAGTAAAATCTGTGAAAATGGAACCTGTCTTAAATAGGAAAATATCATAATTATCATGGAAGCAATAGTACCCTACTGGCTAAAGCAGAATTTTTTCCTGGTCGTTATTCTGTTTGTAGGTTTTACTGTACATTTAAAAAAATTATATGTATTATTTAAATTGTTTTATTGATTGTTGAATAAGTTATCGGTACAATATTAATATTTATGTATATATATATATTTTTTTTATTTCAGGAAAGAAATGAATTTTTTTGCTGAAAAAACTAGTTCTTGTGATAGTTCAGGTATTGGTTTTTTAACATTATGTACTCTGTCATTTTAGTTGTACAATGTACATTCTTTAGATTTTTAAATTAATATTTTGAACCTCTTTTTAATGCCTTTTTTAAAATTATTAGTTGTGTGAGAATGGGTTTAATCAGGTGTACAACTTATAAACTCTCACACAGGTTTTGTATTAGATGCGGGAAGTGGAAGCTTACAGCTGTTCCATTTGCTCTTTACAGAGTATCTTTATACTGATTTCATAATTCATTTTCATATAAGAAATCAAGGTAAAACATAGAATTTCTAGAAAATGTTACTCATTATGCTTGACCAAAAATGTCTAAATCTTTATTAAGGATGAGGACAAATTCTTATCCTTCATTGTAACTCTGATAATGATAACATCATTTTTATCATTTTATATTTTTCTTGTATAAAACAGCTATTAAAAGGGCTATGTTGTTTATATATTGTTCAGAAATATCTAAATCATTTGAAAATCTAAAATATAGTTTACTATGATTACAATGCAGGGTTCTGAAAACTTTGTGCACATAAAATTCACCAACAAAGATAAAAATCTTCTGCAGAGCTGTGATTTTCCTATATTTTATGTTTTGAGGATTCCTCTGTTTTCTGAGTTTTCAAACGTTTTATAACCATTTTTGTGTTATTCCTTAAACAGTTAATAACTGTTTTTCTGTTGATGTTAATTCAATGAATCTAAAATTAATTTTAATAAAATAATTCAGGTATCTTCCACTCCTCCTTTTTATTTTTTTATGTATACCTGTGTATTTTCCTTTTTGTGGCAACTTTTATCCTCGCACTAAGGACTGCAGCATACCCACCCTCCCTACAAAGAATGATTAAAAATCAAAAACACACATGAGTGGACCTCTTATTTTGAGGGGGAAAAAATTCTTGAAACAAAAACATGTATTAATATTGAAAAGAAAAAATTATTTTTCCAAAACGAATGCGAAGTAAAATATTATACATAAAAGAATAAATTCAATCAACATAAAATGTTCTACTCTTTTTATGTCATCATTCATATCCTCGGTTTTATCAGTGTGCATTTTGTGTGAATCACTTTCACTGTCAAATATAAAAGTAATGCATCATGCTCTATTCTTCTATTGGTATATCAGCCCATCCATCATTTATCATCTATTCATATTCATTCCAAACAATGTTATACCTATAAACCAATGTGTTGTAAACTTTTCATATATCTACATTGTTTTAGATGGCTAGCTTGAGCTGATCTTGTTGCCTAGTGTTTTTTGCACATTGCATTTCAAAATTTTGCTGAAGCGATATTCTCAAACCCACAGGTATGGCAATAAGAATAGGTTTAATTTTTGTAGCTTTTTTTGTTACTATATCACTGTAATGAGCAATAAATGTACTACACAACAAAAGCTAAAGTTTTTAAAATCACACCTGAGTTTTTGTTCAAGATATTTTTTTTGTCAGTCCTACAGGTGCACTATATCTTAGCTGTGATATTATTCATCCAATGATATTCATTGTGGACACAAATTATTCCACAATTTTAGAATTCGGCACTTTTTGAAAGAAAGTTTCTCCTAAAAATTGTTTTACAAGGTGAAGATGATTTTCAGCAAAGATGAATGTTGAAATACTTAGATCACAACATTAAAATATTTTGAAATTATGTATCATTTCAGCTATCTTTGCTGTATTGTACCTAATATCTTGACATTAGTGTTCTTAAACATTTTATTTACATTTCAATTACTTGCATTTTGGAAAAATTTAGTATTTCAAATTCAGGATATTTTAGTCTGGTATAGTTGGTTTTGTATAGGTTGACACCAGGTTTTATGAATTAAAAGATCATTATAAATTATTTTTAATTACAATATTTAAAATAAAAATAAGAATAAGTGACTTAAAATTGAAAAGAATGTGGTGCCAAATTTCTATTTTTGTATTTTTATAAAGAGCCACCATGATTTCATTATTTATAAATTGCGAATTTTTGTTTTAAATAGGAATCTTTATGTTGTGTATTACAATAAGTGTATTTAAAATATAAAATTTCTTGTAGGTAAACAGAATGCTGTTATTATGGGAAGAAAAACATGGCTTTCCATTCCTCCCAAGTTTCGCCCATTGCGTAACAGGATAAATGTTGTGTTATCTACAACACAGTCGTACGTATGATTAGTATTTTTTTTCTGTAATTTATTTCTTCATTTAATTATTTAATTAAAATATCTTTTTGATAATAAGTAATCTTATTTTATTTGTAATGGTGCTTCAAGTAATATCTAGATCAAACATGTTGCCCTTCGACAACTTATTTGTGCCCTGCGAAGCCTTTTGCATTTTACCTGTGTTTAATTTAGTTGTTAAAATGTGCATGAAGGAAATACACTTTGCATGAACACACTTGCATCAATTGTGGTCATAGAGATGGCAAACATACGGAAGATTAGTGTTATCAGTTTGACAGGTTTTTTTTTTTTTTTTTTTAATTCAGAATGCTACCACTATTTTTAAATAGTAATATTTATCTTATTTATTTTGTCATTAAATAAGCGGAATATTTCTTTTCAGAATGTGGTAGCATTCTGAATTAAAAAATTGCGCTCATATGGCAACAGTGATGCATTATAGACAAATATAATTCAATTTTACATTTTAACACAAAAAGATTGTGGATACAAAGATAACCAATTGGAATGTAGAAAAGTGTGGGATCGTGTGTCTGAAAATTTAAAGGCTCATAAATTTTTTACAGTATTTTACTTATAATTTTTATTTGTTTTATGTCTAAACCAGATATCGGAAGTAGCATGCTGCAAGTAGAGAAACTACAGTAGTCGCTAATCTTTACAATAGTTTGTAGTGTAGCATGCTATGTTTTGAACAATGTAGTGTAGCTAGTAGCTCGATACAAATAATCAGTAGTTTATAGCGAGAATTGATGCTACTTTAGAGGGTGGGGGGGAATGTACCAGTCTGCAAATCATGTAGCTGAAACTTGCTTCTTTTGAGAAAAATTTCTGCTGCTCAACAATTTTCAAATCTCAGCTGCAGTGTATAGCAACGCATCGCATGAGGTCATAATTTTCCCAATTTACATTTGTTACTAAAATCAAGTACTAACCCACCAAAGTAATTTATTTTCTTGCTGGCAACACTTGTCTATTTGCTCGTTATTAGATTTTCATGTTTTAACACTGGGTTTCATATTATTCAGACAGGTTTCATTTACCGATTTATTTATTGTTTCCATTTAGAGTTCTTTATCTGTAATTTTCTAGATTATGATATCTCTCTGAAATTTGCTACGAAATTTGTAATGTGTGCATAAACTAATATTTTGGAGAAAAACACAAAATATTTTCTTGTGTGTTACCTTTCTTAATTATTTAATGCCCTCGGTTATGTCACATTTATTTAATTGTATCTCAGAGATGCGATATAACAAGGGGTCGCTTTATTATTTAATCCGTGTTTTTAATTTCGAGTGTGAATGAACCTTTTGACAAAATCTAAAAAGCAGCGAAGTAGTGATTACTTTTGAAAAGTAGTTTGTAGTTACTACTTTTTAAAACAAGTAGTTGTAACTACATTTTCGATAATGTAGTTGTAGTTCGCTACAATAAAAAATTTGGGGAGGGGGGGGGGGCGTGGGAAATACCATATAATTCAATGAGATTTCCCCCAAATTTGTCAATTAGCTCACTGTATTGCTGGTATCTTTCTGAGTTTTCATGATATTAGACTGGTCTTTTTATATGAGTCTCTCTGTAGAATTGACTGTCAAATCATGAAAAAAAAATCTTTTGGTATAGTTTGCGCATGCTCAGTTATAAGTTATTTCATACAAATGCTCATATCTCATCAGATATTCAATGTATCACATTGAGTAAAAAGTTTTCCGCCAAAAATTTTTTGATTGTAAAATGATAAATGCATACGAAATCGTCAAAGTTAATGAGGATAGTAATCTTAATTTAAATCTGCAATCTTTTGCCAACTTTTCAATCCCTTCTGAGAAACATTGTGGTGCACGTGAGTCCGGAAAGACATCAACCTCATTTATGACCTCCTCATTTGAATGGAAGATTGTGCCATCCAGGGGTGCAGAATATGTCCGATCCGGCGATCTAGGATTGGGGGGAATTTTAGTCATCTGGGGAGATTTTTCGGAAAAATATACAATTGATTTCAATTTTAACAATGAATTACATAATAATCCAAGATAGAAAAATGTTTCCCTACAAATAAAAAGATCCGTATGGCGACTTTCACAAAATCGATCTGAGAATAATATGTACCATATATACTCATGTATAAGTCAAGAAATTTTGGAAAAATAATCTGCTTCAAAGTAGGGAGGTCAACTTTATACATGGGACAAAAAAGTCGAAATTTATTTTTGGAGTAGAAAAATGCTGATGTTTCGGAGTAATTATGCAATTGCAATAATCGAAATTTCTAAGTTCTTTTCTAATGAATTACCTTAGAAAATTTTTTTAAAAGATAATAATTTTCTGACAAAAAAAAATCAGGAAAGAGAAAAACTTTAGAAAGAGAATCAAATCAAGAAGATCACTGGTGGAAAACTCACTACAAGCTCTCACTGAATGGGTGAGCAAAAATAGAAAATAATTTAAATTTAATAATGAGAAAAATATTTTTAATCTATGGACAACTTGGAAGAAAATTATTCTAAAAACTTAATTTAATAAAATAATCCTAAATTCTGAAAAAAAAAAACATCACTTCTAGATCAAGACAGTGGTACCAGAAATACTTTAGCTCCTTGAAAACTGCTTGAAAATTTACAGTGACTGTTTGTGGATCTCTTGACTATTATTGGAGAACACATTTATAATAGAACCCTAAAATCTGATAATCTCTTTCATGAAGTGTTTATATCATGGAATGACCACCAGTGCATAAAGCTACGGAACTATTAAAAGCATCCTTAAACAGACATGGTGGAAATTATCATTTTACTAGATTTTCTTCAAAAAACATACTCAAGATCTACAAAACATCAAAAATGATTGACAACATCCACAAAGAGAGTGGAAGATTGCAGTTTCTCAAAAATTAGCAATTTATTAGAAAAGGTAATCAAAAGCATTGTATTTGTTAGTTAAAACTGTGTATTTATTAATAAATACTAGGCATAAGAATTAGATTAAAACTTACATTGCATTAACTTAATTTACCTTTCCAATAACTAGGCATGTTACAAGTTCAGTCTATAGGTTTTTAAAGATGCGACTTGTATGCTGCAAAATTTACTATACCTATGGTAATACAGAAGCCTATGTAAGCCTATAACATATCGTAACATTTTGGGGAAATGTTGGGAGTAAAAACATTTTCTGCACCCCTGGTGCCATCAAGATGCAGCTGCAGATATGAAAAGAGATAGAAATCTGAAGGGGCCATGTCGGGGCTGTATGGTGGATGTTGCATCAAATCCCACTTGAGCTTGTAGAGCGTCCAGCCGGTCATCGTACTAACGTGTGGCCGGTCGTTATCTTGATGAAAGAGAACCACCTTCCTTCTGAACTCGTTTCTTCGTTTTTCGCGAGTGGTATCGCGAACTTTGATTAGCATGTTGCTGTATATTGCACTATTGATAGTCTGTCCACTTTTCAGGTACTCTTTGCACAGAATTCCACAACAATCGCACCAGATGCAGAGGAGCACCTTCTTGTTAGTTAAGGAAAGTCTTGCAACCGAGCCAGCTAATTCCCCAGGTGCTGACCACCCTCCTTTATGGCTTGTATTGTTGTAGTACACCCATTTTTCGTCACAAGTCACAATTCTGTCCAGAATGTTCTCTTTCCTTTGATCTCTGAGCAGAGCCAAACAACAGTTTTTTCTCCTGCACTTGTCTTCAGCAGTCAATTCGTGAGGCACCCAGCAGTTGAACTTAAACATTAGGTTTATGCATTTTAGAGCGTTAACTATTGTTTTTTCGCAAACGTTAAGCTCTAACGCAATAGTTCGTGTTGAAACATTTCTGTCTTGATCAATGATTTGCTTTAACTGCTCACAATCAACTTCAATAGAGCGGCCAGGACGTGATTCATCTTCACTGTCGAAATTTCCAGTTTTAAACTTCCAAAACTAAACTTTGACTGTATCATAAGAAACAGTATTGATTCCTAAACTTTCACACAACTTTCAGTGGCATTCAGTCGCACTGAGTTTATTACGGAACTCATAGTAAATAATCGTTCTGATCTGCTGACGTGATAGCTCCATTTTAAATACTTTTTTGAAACACAAGATAATAAATTTTTAACAAACATATTACACAGTACTCTGCTTTCGAATGCAAAAATTGGTTGGCTGAAAAGCTAACAACCGCACAAATGACAGCTGTTTGCGTAAAGGTACCCCCCTGGCAGAAAACTTTTTACTCAACATAATATTAATTTTTTAATTGCAGTATACTGTTTCTACTGTTCTTGAAGTCAAACACGTGCTTTACATTCTCTAATTTCAAGAACAGTTTGTCAAGAATTTCAGTAGCTATTTGACAAACCATCTAAAAAGCGAAAGCATCCGGTCACTGCTCCTTAATTTTTAGACAGCAGTATACATTAGCTGAAGTGGCTTTGCAACTATTAAAAATAAATACCTATGTATTTTACATCACTGTTTACACCTGACACTTATTATTTTAAAATATTTAATTTTCACCAGCCTTTGCTCTGAATTTGATTATGGAAGATTAGATGAATAAGGCAACTAATGTTAATTTTTGATTAAGTATTTTTGGCAAAACATTTAATTTTTGTGTAGACTTTTTGTTATGGGTATTATTTTTTTTAAATATTTAATATTTTTTAAAGATGGAGGAGTGTATCCAACAACTAACATGTTCAGTTCTGGTTAAAGATCCAAACCCTACGATTCATCGTAAAATCCAAGAATTACTCAGGAACAGTGAATGGCCTCCAGAGATCAAAGATATAATTAAAATTAACCATACTGGGGTTACCCCCCGTATTTTTGCCCGTATTAAAGACCATAAGCCTGGCTTTCCTTTTCATCCTATTGTTACCAGATGCCAAGGCACTTTGTATTTTATAGAGAAAGCGTTTGCTATTTTCCTTAAGAAGGTTCTCCCAGAATCAAAGTTTTCTATTTCTTCTACTGAAGAATTCATTTCCCATATTAAAGATTTTGTTTTACCTGAAAAGGCAATGTTAGCAATTTTTGACATCGTTTCCTTGTTTCCCTCTATTGATGTCAATGAGGTTATTTGTTCTATTGGTTCCACTATCGATGATTACCTTATCTGACAGACAAGATGAAAATTTCGATTAAGTCTGTGTTGCATTTAATTAATGAAAGTAATGTTTTTGTATTTAAAGAAATATTTTTTAAGCAAACTAAAAGGGCACCAATGGGATCACCTATTTCCAGTATTCTCGCTGAATTTAAATTAAGACCATTGGAAGAACGTATTTTTGAGATGTGTAATCCTAAGCCCACCTTATGGTTACGTTATGTTGATGACATTTTTGTGGTTTGGGATAAAGGTAGACAACCTTTAATCGAATTTTTGATAGTATCAACCACATGGACAGTAATATTAAATTTACGATGGAATTAGAGGATAATAATTCGCTTCCGTTCCTTGATGTTCTTCTCCTTAAAGAAAACAATAGTTTTAAACGAAAAATTTTTCGGAAATCTATGAAATTAGATTGTGTTATCCCGGTCACCGCAGCCTCTCCTTGGAATTTCAAAATTGCAGCCTTTAGATGGTTTGTACGTCGGGCATTTTTGGTTTGTTCAGGAGAATTCTTAGCAGAGGAACTTAATTATATTATTAGTGTAGGCATGAAACATGGATATAAACCGCTCATTGTTCGCAAATTAATTGATAAATACAGGGTTACAGTGGTTTCTTCTCCTAAAGTTTGTCAGATTTACAGAAAAATTCCATATATCCCCATTCTTTTTGAAAGATTAAAGAGAGTTTTCAAGAAATATAATATACAACTGGTAGCATCCAATTCCAAACCGTTGTTTAATTTATTGAATAGAAGCATTGACCCATTATCAGCCACTTGTTTATCTGGGGTATATGAAATTCCATTTGAATTGACCGATGGTACAAATTCTGCATATATTGGTATGACAAAACGTCGCATCGTTGAGAGAATTAAAGAACACAAGAATGATTTGAAATACAATAAATTTTCCACTGCTTTATCAAGGACTTTTGCTAACGGACAGGTTAGGTTTATTGATTTTAACAACGTCAAAGTTATTTCCAGACAAAACAATCCCTTTAAAGCCCACATCCGTGAATCTATAGAAATTTCACTAAGAAAACAGGAAATTTGCAACGATATCCCATCATTTTCGGTTCCTGCCATATGGAAATGTATTTTAAAGTGAACTTTAATTCCGTTGAACATTAGTTCCAGTTATATTGCTGGTTCATAGAGGGCGCCACCAGGTGTATTTTGAATATGTTGTTATAATTTCCGTTATTTGAGCGTCTTGGCAGATTGAATATTGTGACTCAATCATGTAACACACTTTAATTTTTGCTGTTTCATATTTATGAAGGTTTTTTTCTCCTGATGATGGTTATAAAGATTAGCCGAAACGTCGAGGTTTGTTTTCTATATATGTAGTTAAAGTAACTCATATTTATTAAATCAAATTTACGTTGAAAGCAAGTGTTTGATGAGTATTTATATGTGCAACGTAAAGTCCTTATTAAATATAAAAACATTTTATAAATTTATTTTAATTCACAGAAGTTACGAAGTTTAAAAGCTTCATTAATTAAAAAAGTTTTAAGACTATCCTCTTTTTAAGTTATAACTCAAAGCACAAATCTTTTTTTTGTGTGTGTAAAGGTTTCTTATAAAAAGGTCTAGATGCTAAAATGGTAGTATCTGTGTTAAATATTATGTAAAATTTTTTTATAATTTAACTTTTAATACCTTTTAAACTCTGAAATATAAAAATACTCAGCCAGCCGAATATTCAGTATTCGGCCTAACTGTTGCTATTCGGCTTGTCGAATATTCGGTATTCGGTTTATCTGCGGGCCGAATATTCAGTATTTAGCCAAAATCACTATTCAGTGCATCGCTATTTTGTAGCAGGTTATATTTATTAAACAAAAACGTTTTTTGTTTTTTTTTTCACTGTTTTCATATGCATTTTATTAATTTTTATAGAAATCAATCTTTTTTGTTTTGTGCATCAACCCAGGGGTTCTTCTTTGCAATTTTCTTTGTTTTATATCAAAACATCCTTGTACATTTCCCCTACTTTAATTCCCTTACAGTAAATCCTTGAATGTATCATACTGCTTTGACTGTTAAAAAAATTGTATTTGGTGTTGAATCATTCTTATCTTACTTTATATTAATGTAAAATAATTTTGTTGTAAAATTGTTAAACTGTTTTATACAATGGAATTCCACTCTCTATGTGTACTTCATTATAATTATATAGTTTTTAATAATCTATAATTTAAGCAATGGATATTTCATTGGTAAGATCATCCAGTAATGTTTTCTTTTTTGAAAACACATGTATGGATTAAAAAAATTATTTTAACTAATTAAATTGTTTTGATCACTATGAAGTGCTTTGAAAATTTTCATAAATAATTAAGATGTGAATTTCCAGGAATTTTTATTAATCTTACAAGGAAGGTCTCCATAAGCATATACTCAGAAAAAATTGAAAAAATTACAAAATATTCTTTTCATGAGGATATATGTATATGTTTATAAAAAAAATTCCTGCGGAAGCTCAATATAGCATCCATAAAAACAATAAAGAGAATTTCATTTATTTGGCGATTTATTGTCAGTTGACTGCACAAAGAATTTTTTTTTTAAATACCCTTTTATGATAAATACTATTTCAGGAAAACTTTTTTTATTCTTCATTCAGTTTAAGGTAAGTTTCACTTAAATAAATAAACTTTTATAACTACAGTCTTCTCAGATACAATTACATGTATATCATAAAATTTAACAATCGTATTATATGTTTAGAACAAAATTTAAGTTGATTAAAATTGTTCCAAGCTCAAAACTAAGGTCCTATTCAGAGCACTGTATTGTTGCCATGGAAACGAGACGGTTATTTTTAAAATTAACTTAAAATTTATTCAGCCGGTGAAACTGTAAAATTAAAGCAACACTCAACTTATATATACTATATAAGCTTATAGCAATAATAATAAACTATATCATCGTTTAAGTTTAAATTCATTAAGTACTCCATATTTTAACACACATTTAACAAGGCATTCTCAAATGTATTAAAATCACTTGCAGTAGGCAGGAAAAATTTTGCTAGCCAAATCGTATCTTTTTGCACCAAATACTCGAATGTATTTTAATTTTTTACAGATTTTCTACTGAAAATCCACAACTAAATTTGATTGAAACTTTATAACGTACATGAGTAGTTTCATTAGCAATTTTTAAAAATAAATTTTAGTATAATTACACTTTAAGAGCCTACATCAGTCATGCGAAAAAATGTGTAATAAATAATGTTGAGTCAATGGGAAGGTTCTTGCACGATTTCTTGCTCGCATTTTAATATTTTTAAGTGATTATTTTTTACATAGGATAGCTGACGTCGATCTCTAACGATGTTAGTATTTACTTTTTCGATTTTGGCTCCAGTTTTTTTATATAAGGGTACTTTCACTTTCAGAACCGGTTCCAAAATTGAAAATGTTCGCTTATAAATAAACTGTAACCAAAATCAAAAAAGTAAAAACTAACAACGTTAGAGATCGACCTCAGCTATCCTATGCAAAAAAAATCATTTAAAAATATTAAAATGCGAACGCGAAATCGCGCAAGAAACTTCCCATAGATAGACTTAACATTAGCTTGAGCGTTTTTTCGCGTGACTAGCGTAAGCTCTTAAGGAGATCTTCCTTGTTAGAAAGAATTCATGTAAGTCATACTTCTGTTTTGCTGCTTTATCAATATCTGGTTACATCTAACTTTTCGATAATTCCTGATAATGTTGTGTTTTTACCCCATTTTATAATTCTTTTTCTAAGCTTTTTTTTTTTTTTTGTCTTTGCAGTTTTGTCAATAGTATGACCTACTTATAAAATATGAGTATGAAACAACAATTTTAATAAAAAGTTATTGCAACAGGACATGGGTTAATGAGATAAAGAGAAGCTACATGGAGTACAACCCTATTTCCTTTTTTGTAATATGTTAAAATGACATGTGCTTATTTATATCAAATCTGAAATTACACTTATCACTGCCAATGTCTTATTACATTCTTTTTTTTTTCTTTTAGAAATTTAGATGGTGCTGATTATTTAGCAGATTCTTTTGATAAAGCTATGGAATGGTTACAGTCTCCCAAAATGATTGAAAAGGTTGGGAAGATATTTGTTATTGGTGGAGAAACTGTATATAAGGTATATATTAACTATTGAATTAACTATTTTTAATTATAATTGGATGAGCTGTAAATATCAAAATTCTCAGCTTAAATTTCATAATATTAAAAATTTATGTATGTGAAGCTTTTTTGTTTGTCTTTATTGCATTCAGCATGAAAAATGCTCAAATTATGATTTGGTAGTTCTTATATCAGTTATAACAACTTCTCTTTAGTAAAATAGTTGATTTTAGAAAAAATATTAAATTTCATTTAAATGGTTATTATTATTATTATTATTTTAATGGACATTGATATTGCTTTGTAGTATAGCTTAACATACAAGTTGAATTGGATTTGAAAAAAATCTGTTAGTATGTAATTTTTTTGTTTTTTCATACTTTTCTAGAAAGTTTAAGAATTTTCATGTTATCTGTGTTTTATTTCTTTTATCCTTTGTCTGTTTACCCCTTTTTGACAACTTTCTAAATTTCAGAACTTGCACTTGACCCTCATTTTATGCATTTTTGAATGCTTCAATTTTTAAAAATTGCATACAGTTTCTATTACAGTGTAATGGATTTGATCTCATAAAATTGCCGAATCTGAATCTAATTTTAGAAAAATATGTGATATTCCCTGTTTCCCCATGTTTCCATTAAAAATGTTTCCACAAAAAGTTAGGCTAAAATGCATATTTTATTATACTAATTCCAGATGTTTTACTTTTAGAATTTTTTTTACATAAGAACCTGTAAATTAGTAAATTTTCCTAGATTATTTTCTTTGTCCTTCAAATATTACTTTGTTTTATAAATGTACATCATTTAGAACATATGTTGACATTTTTGTGTGTTTGAGAAGTATTTTTTTTTTATGAGAAAATAATGAAATTGTGGAATGAAATGTTGGAGAAAATAAAAGGAGACTACTAAATACTATTACAAATAATAATTAATTTTATTTCACAAGCATTAAACAAAAAAATGATAAATCTATAATAGATTGTGCATCAAGACACAATTTATACAGTAAAGCATCTTTAATATGTTAATTTGTTATGTCATTATTGCTTGTGCATCAATTTTTCTGAGTACCAAAGTGTTCCCCTTCATATAACAATTCTAAAATGTTTCTTTGTAGTAACATCCAATTTTTAAAATGTTTTTTTATATGTTGCTGTGAAAATGGTTATGGTGTCTGATAAGACTTGCTTTTCATTTTCTTTACCAAAAATTCTGAAAGGTTTTTTTCTAACAAACACCAATGTCATTAAAACCATAAAATCTTGTATTTACAGCTATTGAATCAATTTCCACTCCTCATATAATATCATACAAGAAGAGATATAAAAGTTTTGTATCATCCTTTTAATCTCAAACATTTTCACTGCTCAAGCAAAATTGAAATGATTGATGTTGCTGTATCAGATGATTTGATAGCAATTTTACTTCTGAAGAATAAGAAAATTTTAATGCACATTTACTTAATACAAAATGTCCTTCTCCTTATGAGTTAATTGCATCTAGAAAAGTAAATAATAGAAGCTACAGCAAACACAATACTGAAGATTTTATTTCTTGTCCAAATTTTAATGAAACTTGTTAAACACATGGATGATCTTCAAAACTTGTTACAACATGGATTAAAAAAAATTTCAATGTTTAGATACTATACAAAATACAATGCCAATTGACACCAATCAATATATTTAATATTGTTCCTTTTACACATTATTTCTTTTGTCTTTTTCCAGCATCCCATTTAATGAGGTATAAAAGGTGCTTTACTGTTATTTGATTATTATCAAAGAACTGTTTTAAGTTTTTGTTTTCTCTCTCCAGGGTTGTCAATTATTGGCACATGAGCTGTAGAAATTCCACATTGTTTCTGTTTGTTCTTTCACTTCACTTTACACATCACTTTGCTTAAAACTACATTTGTTATCATTGCTTGTTTTTTAATAAGATATACTGTTGTTCTGCCTTTTCCAGTTTTTTAACACGCACAACTTTCTCATTGTGAATTTTATGATTTAAAATGTTTATTGTGCTAGATTTTGTAGAGTGCATGAAATATTTTACCTAAAAGTATTCAGTTAGTATTCTGGCCAAAATTATCTCAATGTGATCTGTGTTGAATAAAAAAGTACATCCAATGTCTATGAGATAATTTTAAAATTTACTGAATTTTTCATAATGAAGATATACATGTTGGAATAAGAAAATAAATTAAATATTTATGTTTGTAAATTTCTTTTCTTGTCTGTGTTCTTGTTTGATATTTAAGTATTATCTTTTTTTTTTTATTTATTTATTTATTTATTTATTTATTTATTTTTTTTTTTTTTTAATGGTTGCATATAACACCTTAAAACTATTATTTTCTTATGCTTGAATTATGCATAATTACTTACAAAAGTTGGAAGCTCTGTATCTCCAAAATAAACTTTAAATTTTAGCTTTGGAAAAGAAAAAAAAAAAAAAAAAAAAAAAAAAAAACCTTATCTGGAATAATGGAAAGATTCTAGAAGAAATAAATGAAAAAAAAAAGTTTCACCTAACAATTAAAATTAACAGTAATTAGTGTAATATAGTTCATCCAGTTGCAAAACTCTCTTTTTGTGTCTAACCGTAAAAAAATAAAAATGTTAAATGTACTTTTTAGTAACTTAACTATCTGTAATTATAAGAGTGTTTCTATCATTAATTGTCCTAAAAATATGTAATATTTGTAAACTTGCATTTTGGTGTTAAATAGAGTCCATTTATTTGAAAGGTATCATCTTCATTAAAATTATTAATACAAAATCAAAAGTTTCAGCTATGATAGCAGTTTTTACAATTTCAGAATGCAAAAATAGGAGTTTTTCACTTTTTTGCTAAGGCATTTTTCTAAAATATTTGTAAAAACATATCTTTACAGAATCACAACATATTATTTCTGATTATTTATTGATAGCTGTAATATTAAATATAGTAGTTGTTACCTGTGGCTCTGCTTGCTTTAAAATGAATTTGCAATAGCATTTTTTATATTGTTTAAAAAGTGTGAGGTATTGATAATTCTACATTATAATGAAACTTAATAAGTTTATTTTTTATCTTCTTTAAGAATTTTATCAAAAAGCTTTCTATAAATTGTGTGCCTTAATATCAGTAGCAGTAGATTGAAAGGCTTTGAAAATGACGTTATTATAATAAACTATTAGTCTTATAAATAAAAATGCATGTTTTTTCTTTAGAAAATATTTTGATGGATTATTACATTGAAGCAAATTAATACAGAATTACACCATTGTTTTAAGTGCAAATTGGTAATCTTCTGTAATTGGGTTTCATGCAGATTTAAAAATATTTATGCTTGGAAAAAAAATTCTGGAAATAGATATAGTTTTTAAACATATTTCATTTCAAAGTTTTTTTTTCCTATTCGCCAGTACAAAAGTGCAAAATCCTGGGTCCCTGAGACTTGGACATTTCCAAAAATTTGGCTCTTTTTTTTTTTAATAAAAGTGGGTCCTGTTTTAGAAATAAGAATGATTTATGCAACATATGCTGCTTTTGCTATCTTTCAACAGAAAAATTATGCATCCTGAAGGGCCCATAAAAATATTTATGCACCCCCTCTCCAATTTTTGCTCATCCATGGCATCACTGATATGTATAAAATGCAGATGGGAATATTGTTCCTGCTGCTTATAACTTGAGTTCTGCTGAGTGGATTTTGATGGGACTTGCACTGTTAATTAGATAATTCTCCAGTGAAGGTTTTAGTATATTGCATATTGTTCTAAGTTGCTTAAATAAATAATTATAGAAGGAAATTTTATTATCACACGAACCCTATTAATAAAGATTAGCATTTTAAAAATGTTCTACTTGACAGATTTTGATGAGACATGCATTTTTAGTTAGATAATTTTGTCAGGGTTGGTTTTAATGTGTTGCATATTGTTCTACATTGCTTAGTTATAGAATTATGGAGGAAAGTTTTATAATCAGGTGAACTCTATTACGAAAGATTAACCTTTTTAAAAAGTTCTATTGGATGGATTTTGATGAGACTTGCATTGTTAGTTAGATATTTTTTCAGGGAGGGTTTCGGTACATATCATATTGTTCTGTCGTTCTTTATCAAATTCTGCTGTAAATGATCAACTAAAAGAGTTGGTCCTTAACAGCCCAAATTTTGTCTGACAAAGTAGAATACATAATAGCACAATAGTATTTGTATAGTTTTAAGCAATGTGAAAGAACTTCTAGGCAAAGGTCCATATTGCTTTAAAACACAAGCAAATTCTCTGATATATTTTGTTTGATTCAAGGTTTGTTTGGAAAAACTGACCAGCATAGTGGGCAAAACCTGCTAGTAACGAAACGTATTGATCAGTTCATTGCCACCATCGAAATGATGTCAGCATTCTCACGGACATGTTTTTGCTAATAGATTTTTTATACAGTACTAGAATTACACTTGCTGCGATATTAAATACACATTTGAATTACCTTTTCATCTTATAATTTATGAATTACTAGCAGGCTATGCCCGCTGCGCTGGTCCATTTCCCAAATGAAATGGGGAATTCGACCTTGCATTTTAAAGTAATATGGACCTTCACCAGGAAAGTCTGTCATTCAGCATTGCTGAATACAAAGCGAACGCCATTGCGCTATTATATTATCTTATTTGTTAGACAAACACAAAATTCAGGCTATTAAGAAGCAATTCTTTTATTTGATCATTTATAGTATAGAGTTTGGTGAAAAAATGTGGCCGTTATGACCAGCATAAATTAAAATGTTGTCTAGTCACCGAACTACTAAAAAAGAGAGCCTTATAATTATTGCAGAGATTAACCATTGAACTTAAATAAGGTTATTCATAAGGTTCAGGTTATTCATTTTTGTTTGTTAGTTCTTGAACTTCCAGCCTCTCAGCTTGGTGCTATGTGTGGTAGCTGGTAGCTTAAATATAATTTCATTCTCCATTACATTATATTTCGTAATATAAGTCATCTTCTGGCAGATCTACTACAGTTTTCTATCTTTAGATTCCAGCAGAGTAAATACAGCCTAAAATGTAATACATTATTTGCGCATAAAGAACACTGTTTAACTTTCATATTTAAAAAAAAAAAATTAACCATATTTCTAATGCTGAATTGTTTGAATAAAATTAAAATAATGGTAAGATTTTTTTTGCATTTCTCTAATGAGCATAATGACACGAAGAAATAAAGCCTTGCTATTACTTTTATTTTCAAGATTACATTATTCTCCAGTCTCTTATCTAAATTAACCCCATAATGTACATAATCTGTTAATTTGTCACTAATTTTAGCATGTAGGGCTGTGCGTTCGCCGAAATTGCTTTATATCACAATTTTATCTAATCTGAATTCCAGGTACTTTTTTTTCTTATCTAGGTTAAAATGATAAATCAGCAAATATTGTTCCTTGACCACCATTGGCATTTCAAAGTATTTTTCGTACATTGCAAGTATTGCTTTTTTTAGTGATAGTAAAATAACTGTAGATGGAAAATATGCAATAGTAAATATTCTTTTGTCCGTTTGCTTCATAATGAAACTAGTCGTTGGGGGCCACCGTAATACTTACCCATCATGGATATGCATAATGTAAAATATTAAAATAAAAATGTGTAAACTACTTATAAAATGCATTGCAATTCAAATAAAATCGTGGCTTGATGACGTCATAAACTTTAAAGGCTCGATTACTGAATTGCTTGAGAGAGGTTTTTCCTTATAACTCCAAAAATAATAATCCTATTAACTAGCAGTTTATTGCATCTGATTAAGCGTCAAATTTCCAATTAAAATATATCTTTAAAGTGAAATTTGGATGAAATACAGGGTCATGAAAAATCGAAGAGTGTGGAAAATAGGATTCCAAATATCTCAGCAACTAATTATCCGATCGACTTCATGCTGTATGCAAAATTTATGTTTTTTTATTGTCTTTTATATTCATTTCTTAAAATAAACAATTTCGAAAATTTTTATATACCTTTTATCAGAACGAATATTTCGAGAGTCCGAAAAAAATAGTTCCGGTTAATCGAGGTTATTGAAATGAAGTAGGCTTCTTCCCATTATTACATACTAAGTACATACCAAATTGCAAGTTTCTATCTCAATTTTTTCGGGAGATAGAGCGTTTACAGACACACAGACGGACGGCAAAATTTTTTTTCTAAAAATATGTTTTTCGGAATCTCCAGTGTCTGAAACGTGTAAATCCGTCAAAATTTTTTTTCGATTTTCAAAACGATTACAAGACTTACCCTATACTATGTATGTTGGGTAAGTAAAACGATAAATTTACTAATCACTGAGTTCAAATTAGCTGCAATCGGATTCACTGCCAACAGCCCCCTTAAATATAAAAAATATTCCAACAATATAATAAGTATGCCAATTGGCGGGCATGGGCGTAACTAGAACATTTTTGTGGGGTGGGCACAGGCCCCCAACCTGAAAAGTTCTTTGTGTGTGTGTTTGTGTGTATATGCATGTAGGGAAATATCTGACAAACTTGTAATGATACCAAACTCGTTAATTTAATGAAGAATTTGAGTAAAAATTAGCAACAATTTATTATTTAGGTTAATGGGAAAGAATATTATTGCCTGTGATACTGCAATTTTTAAGATGACCAGACGTACTGAGACAGTGCTAGTTTTAGACAATGTGTCAGTTTCCCAACTTCTAGATTTAACGCCCAGGTTTTTAAGGTGGTTTTTAAATGATTACAACGTAAAATTTTCTGACGCAATTTCTAACTCATTTTTAAACGTAAAGGCATAAAATTGGTAAACCTGACTATTTAAGCGATTTGGAATCGAAATACGTTTTCCATTTTTTGATAAATAGCTTACTTATTGTGTTATAAGCGATTCTGGTCACGTGACCATGAATTTTTCGTGCTCTTCGGGCTGCCGCGGCGAGATTTCGGTCCAAAACGTCAACTTTGACCAGTTTTTTCTGAAAGATCTTCTGTTTTTACCAAGAAATGGAAAACGAGTTTCGATTATAAAATTTCTGAATAACCAGATCTGCTCATTTCATGCTTTCCAAACAAAAATGAATTAAAAAAAATATGTCTGAAAATAGCTTTTTTTGGATTTGGGCCTTAACAGAATCCTTAAATAGGGGGTAGTCAACCTAGCGATTGCAGGCACATTTGAGCCCATCGATTCATTTTCTTACGATCATGAAACCTCTATCAATTTATATATATATGCTATTTTGCACTCGTGAATGCACATATGGGTTTTTAAACGTGGGGGTATTTCGAACGGTCTCAGTTTGTAGAAGTTTTCTTATAAAATCTCTGTCGACAAAATATTCAAAGATTCATTCACACTGAAAATTTTGCCATTATCTTCCACATTTCTATCCTCAATGGTTGAGAAGAATCTTTGTTACGGTTTGCAGTTAATTTTCATAAACATATATATCCATTCAATATCTTTATGTGTAATTGTGAAGTTTTATGTAATAGACTCACAGTTAAATAAATATGTGTGTGTACGTGAGAGATAGGAAGAAGGTGCTCCCCTGAAAATGAAGATGGTTATAAAGTTCAAATTAGCCAGTGATAGTAGAAAGATGGACGACCGCTGCGCCTACATTATCCCGGTTTTCAAAATTTAACTTATGAAGAAAAAACAGATTCTATAAAAGAAAACGTTGGAAGACACAAAATTCTACTTCTCTGTTAACAAAATCGTTGAAGCAATGCACTGTCTGTATAAAAAATACCGTAAAATCTATGAAAACGGAACTTGTATTAACCCTTTGAAGGATGGTGGTATACTACTTATACAACTTAATTTTAATCTCCGCGACTGGCTACAATTACACCAGAAATTTTGAATAAATTTTTGCCTATTTTTAGTGTGTGAAGAATATTATTTTCAAATCAATTTGTCAGTAAATTCCTCTGACATTAAATTATTTGAATCTTTTATCAACGTACTTTGTCCCTTTCAAATTTTGCCAAATATATTTTATTTCGATAGTATCGAATCAAATCACTTAAATGAACTTCTTGGACTCATGCCAAAAATAGACTTGCGCTACAGTCTAGGTTTAGACTTCAGATCCTTTAAAATTTTGACACTGCAAAACTTAACCATTAAAGCAATTAAAAAAAAACAATACAAATAATAATTTAACAGTAACATTAATTTAATTTAGCATTTCAATAGTCAAATATAATGTAGAATCTCTGACTAAATTAAAAGCAGTTAAAATCAGAAAAGAAATAATATGATCAATGAAAAAAATCTCCCCGGGCCCAGCACACAGGCAGAGGTAGATTTCGAAGTTAAGTACTAATTTTAGGTGATGCGTAGCGCTGGAGAATACAGGCGCTGATTTTTATTGGGAGGATGGAGGTTTCGCTTTACATCTTTTTGTTTTTATTTATTTATTTTGTTGTAAGAGTTGGTTCTTTCAAAAACTTGTCAGTACAAAAATTGTAGATAATATTATGAAGAATTAAATTAAATTTAAACGGATTTGATATCTTGTGAATGGAAGAAGTTATGTTTTTCATTCTTCTTAAAACCCTGTTTTTTTAAACCGCTTGAGACCATTTTTAAGGATATCAAAAATCTGTCATGCGTATATTTTTGGCCCTTTTCCTAGAAGTAATAACTTTAAACGGATGCGGAATGCTATATGTATCATAATTAAGAATTTTTTTTTTCTGTTTTCACAAAAAGTGTACCCCCATCCCCCCTGGTCCGATTTTGCCCATTAACGAACTTGACCGAGATTTTATGCAACTTGATTTTATGTATAAGTTTGGAAGAGATTTGTGCAGAATTACAGAAGTTATCGAGTCCATAAAAAAGTGATATTAATATACAGCAGCACTCAAAAGTATTTTGATAAAGATAATAATTGACTTAATCGGTGTAGATCTGCAAAAATGTTTCAGAACATATAGTAATAGGGGAGAACGTATTAGATAGTATTTCTTATGAAATCTACCTAAAAAAAATAAACGTCGCCTGAATTTAAATTAAATTGAAAATAAATTTTATAACTACTTTTCTAGAAGAAAAGTTTTTTTTTTTTTTTTTTTTTTTTTAGATGTTTCAATTTCACAGCTAGTTGGGCTCTTTTTGCGAGCTTGATTTGGAGCATAATTAAATCCATTGTTATTCTAACTCTTATTTAATTGTAACCCTATATAATATTTGGCAATATTTCACCTGTGGACTATTAATGGGAAAATGCTTTAAAATTAATTTAATAATTTATAATTAAGTTTTATAAAAATATTAAAATGTTATATTACCATCGGAAACACACATGAGAACATAAATTTTCCAATTCTAAAACATCAAGAAGTGAATCGATTCCAAAGTCCACCTTCATATACAAGAAACAAGTTAAAAAAAAAAAAAGTACTTTGCTATTTGAGAAACAAAAAAGGATTCTAAGTATCTTAAAGTCTTTTACAATCTTTTAAAAATCAGCTTGAAAGATAATTAAATTGTCATTGGTGAAATATAAAGAGAAATATTCTATTTGATTATGATATTAAACACATACCCTGTTAGTAACACAAGAAAAAGCCGTTGGATGTCACTTGTCTATCCTCATTTTCTGTTTAAAGTACTTTTATTAAATTACTGTAAAACAGAACTCATGTCTTTCTGCTACAGTCGTACAATGATATTGGGAAAAAAAGAAAAGAAATGAAATATGACTTTTAATTTTTTTCTTCCCGTGGTTGGATATAAATAATAAATTTGCAGATTTATTATTTACAATTATAAACAGATTTTTAGAGTAATTAAAGTCACTAAACGTTGTCATTGGGGAGTATTTAAAATTAATACTTATTTCTATCTAAGAAGATATTTTTAAACGAGTAAATTCCTCTTGAAACAATATTAAAATGTTAATAATTTCATAATGCATCCTTTTGGTATCAGGCTGGGGCTCTGATGGCACAAAATTATTCGGGATTGGATTTCAAATCGTCGAGCTCGGTGTCCAAAAAAAAAAAAAGAGTCTGAACTCATCTCTATTTTACACGTGTGTTGTTAATAGAAGTTTAAATAAAGTAAAAATTATATTGGGAAACATGCATATTAAATGCGTATAACAATGCATATTAAATTACATTCCACTTACTTGCAGTGTCATAATTGCACACATTCATGTTAATTGTTGACAGTACGTTTCTCCATACTTGCAGTACGTTTTTTCAACTTAGCTTGAAAAATATTTAGAAATTAAGATTGGGATTTAGATTCCTGCTCGTTGTTTGCTTTTCAAGATCAAGTCGTGTTTTGTATATTCTTATCAGTACTCCACCTGCTGAGTGTAAAATCTCTATACCTTTTTTCAGTGATCTGTCTTCCCACTAATTAGCATGTGTACGGCCTATTTCCGTTTCAGACATTCAGCAATCGATAGCCAGTAACTTGATTTTTTTTTTACTTTTAAAGTTGTGAATTTGGTCGATGAGTTGTATGAATCGGATTCAGTTTTTTGCAATCGTTGGATTCTGCACATGCATCAACTGCACTTTTTGGAAGGAAATCACAAGTTGTGTGATTATTCTTTGTCAGTCCCTCTCTCATTATAAAAGGAGAAGAACATATGTGGACAAAGAATTAAAAAGAAAAAAATACGAATAAGCCGAATTTACGATAGATACAAGTCGATACATCACATAATGTAATTTATGAAAAATAATATTTTTTTCGAGCTTTAGATGTATTTCTATCTTTATCAAGCAGCCTCTTTGAAACAGTACTACTCTCTGCGCTTCTTTAGATCTCAACTCTCGGCTCACACATGAACATTCAAATACGCGTTCGCACGGGCTCTGATTACATTAGTTTTCACAACAGTTATATTTATTATATTTGTGTGTGTAGCCTTTTTTAATATCTGGAAAGTTAAACATTTTTATCAAAATTTTTACACATGAGTCTTGAAATTACTGGAGCTACTTGCAGCTTACCACTCTAGTTACGCCTGCCGTAAAGTATGAATGCAAATTTACTGTTGTAGAAATCTGCATGGGCACAGGGTTGGCAAGCAACAGAAGCCCGGCCCGGTGCGTGGGGGGCCAGGCTGATTTTGGACCAATTTTCTTTCATTAAATTCGGGGCCGGGACGGGACGGGGTTGCTTTCTTATTTCAGACTCGTGCCGGGACAGTCTTGGGACTTGAGGAGGACAGTGCCACCCAGAGCCCTAACCAGCCAGCAAAGTTACAAGGGGCTTTAAAATTATTTGTTGGGGCTAATTAATATCCGATTTATTTTTCCTACCACTTTAATGATACAAAACATAAACAGAAAAAAGAGGTCAAGTCCCCATGTCATAAAATTTTCTATTGCAAAGTTTTAGAAATTTTAAATGTAATATAGATGCTATTATTATTTTAAATATTGTGAAATCTACAAGGATTCAAGAAGTTGCTGTGTCTGTGTGGAGGGCAGCCAAACCTCTTCCCAATCTAGTTACATCCCTGCTACTACTCCGCATCAAGTATATAGCCGAAACCATGGAGATTTTCGAGGAGATTTTCAATGCTATAATGAATTACATTCTTTAAATTTTTTGTAACCCCTCCTCCCTCAGAGCCTGGTCGTCTGAAAGAAGCACTGGACACATCTTTCTAATTTGTACTCTTCCTTTCATACCTTCGTACTTCACATGCAGTTCTTGAGAGTATTATGGTTAAATAATGTAGTACATTTTTCGTTCAGTTTCATATTTATAAGATAGTTTTGTTTCCATGTGCCCAAATTCTAGGACAAATAAAATATTCTTTTATCTTGATTCAAGTTTAATTGCTTCATTGCACTCACTACATTGCATAACAAAATATTGTTCCTTTAAACATTTTTAGAAATTTATCGGAAAAAGTTCTGAAAAAGTAGAAATTTGATTAAGAAGCATAAATTTAGCAAAAACACTATGTGCGAACAGCATTTGAAATCTCATGGGTATATGAAGAGGGGATGAGGGTGGGAGTGGGGTAGGAGAGAGCCAAGTCCCCTATCCTAAATCTTTATAAATAGAAGATTTAAAAAAAATATATATATTAAGAAATATAAATATAAAAACTGTCTGTGATTGTTATTGAACCGATTATTCAATGATTGCAAATTTATTGTAATACTAGCTAATCCGACCGGCGTTGCTCGGGCCTTAGATAATAAATAAAAAGGGAAAAAACGGAAAAGTTTTCGATAAAGGGAAAAGTTTTAAAAAGGGAAAAGTTTTCGATATCAAGTCGAATGACCTAAACCCTGTTGAAATCGGGTCTATAGAACCCAAGAAAAGAATGCGCTCCCAGATGGTCGAAGATGCCCCCTGTAAATTTAACAAATTAATTTTAACATTAATGCGAAATTTAATTTATGGATGAAATCACCCCTCTCTTTAAACTTAACCACTTATTTTGAATAGCAACGCAATTTTTAATTTATTGCTGAAGTGAGAACATAAGTTTATGCCGAAAAAGAAGATTAATATTTTTAAAAGGTTAGCTCAGGTCTAAGGAAATGTTTAGAAGTTTATAAAGTAGCTGGAGTACCCTAGAACTATGAAGAAAATTGAAAGAGAATCTGATCATTTTTAAAGAAGCTGCATCAAGGGAAGAAAGAAGGAGATTAATATTCAAAATTGGTGGTAGCTGAGATCCGAGAAATTTTTTTGTCTTTCGAACAGTAGCTGGAAGCCCTAAGAATTTGTTAGAAAAAAAACCCCTAGCAAATCGGACGATTTTTATGGGATGGGGTTTGTAGTAGGGGGCTCAAAAGCGGCCAACTGATAGTTTTGAGCAGGAACCTAAGACTAAGACGAAAACATCTTAAAAGGTCCTAGTACGTAGCGCTTTAGATCTTCAAATAGTCGAAATTAAGCATGTATAAATTAATCATTAGAATAAAATATTAAAGAAATACTTAAAAAGGTCCCTAAAGCCAAAATAAAAATATCAGGGAGAGGAGTTCAAGACTCAACTTTTAAGCTATGCATTGAAATAATGACACAATTAGGGGGTGAAAATGCATGAGACACAAAAAGTTCAAGGGCCCCGGACCGGGCCCAGGAGTTCAGGGTCCTAATTTGAATGTAGAAATGAGGGATTAATAAAATAGAGAAAAGGTATCTAAAACGAAGTAGATCGGATAAAAAGTTTGCAAGTTATTTAAAATTTAGGGCACAAAACTTAAAGGGGCGCGAGAGGCCCGGGCCTGGACGGAGAATTTTTTTGTCGTTTATATAGTAGTTGGAAGTCCTAAAAAGTTGTTAAAAAACCAGTGATGACTTTAAGAGAGCTATAGCAGGGGGCTCAAAAGAGCCAACTGATGGTTTTGAGCCCTACGATGAAGAGTGCGAAGGGGAATGTAAATATGAGGGAATACCTAAATGGAAAAAGGGCCCCCAAAACGAAGAAGATCGGATTAAAAAAGGGGGCAAGTTATTAACAATTTAGTAAACAAAAACTTCAAAGGGGCCCCAGAGGGCCAGGATCTTAACTGGAATGCATGAAGGGAGGGAAGCTAATTGGAGAAAAAAAAAGGACTCCCAAAACGAAGAAGATTGGATAAAAATGGGACAAGTTATTAACAATTTAGGACAAAAATCTTAAAGGAGACCCAGGGGTGCCGGGTCTTAAAAAATTAAAAATCCTTGCCTCGGGTACATTCAGGACCCAAGTATTTAGACTTCTACTTACGGTAGATTTTGTTAGCCGTCGGCGTCGCACGCACACAACTTTCTTTTATTTGTATAAATATGTTTGTTATAAAGGTTTGCATTATATTTTTCATTATAAGTGCTAACTGTTTTTCATGGCCGAAGTTATTAACTATTTTTTGTCACACACAAACCTTCTATCATGCGTACACCTGATCTTTCAATTACTTCCTGGATTTTATCCCCCTCGTTACTTTGTTCGGACGAAGAATCGTTGTCAGATGTTCTATGGCCGTAGGTAATACGGTCGTTTCTTCTATTTTGTACAAAAAAAAAAAAGAAAAATGACAGGAAGTATCCTGCTATTTTTAGATGGAATGACCACCCAGTTCTTTCAACAGACTTATGACTTTGTCGAAAGGATGCTAAATTGCACTTCTTGAAACTATGTTTTCCCCATCAGCTTGTGAAGAAAAAATCCTTCATGTAATATTTAATTTTGTTCTTTCTGGATCCTTGATGCTTCCGTGCTATAGAAGAATTGTCCTTTAGATAGTGCCCCCCCCCCGTCACATAACACAACCCCACACTCACATGCACAAGAACTGCCTCTGAATTCGCAATTCAATAATTTATGTATATTACATTTGCTTGTGTACTGTGCAACCTTTCAAAGATTTGGGTTGGAATATACAAAATTTGAATTATTGCGTCATATTTCCACATGAATTTAAAATTCTGGGGTGGGCACTGGAGCTGTCTGGGGTGGGCCGGGTGGGCCCGTCCCACCCACTAGTTACGCCTATGTTGGCGGGTGACTTGATTACAGAAGATTAGTGCAATATGTTTAAAAACCTTCAAAAAGAAGAAAAGATATGCAAAGGAAACTAAAAAGAAATGAATTGTGATTTTTTTTTAATGTGTGATAATAATTAGTGTGTTGCAGACATTTACACTAAAATTTAAATATTTGACTCTGTTTTTATAATATTAACTGTTATTTGTGTAATTTACATTTGAATGCAAAAAATTTCTCCAGAAATGTTGTCGTACACTTGAAGAAAACGCCATTATTATGAACATGCATTATTGTGACCGATGTCATGCTTATGCATTTTTCGGCTTAAAATCAAGTTGTTTGGCAACAAAAATAAAATCAAAATCGTAAATAAACAAATAACATGCGACTCAGAATTACAGTCATTTTTATAATTACATATGCTCGTTCTGTAAGTCACATGATGCATGAGTTAGATAAAAATTTAAAAAAAAATAAAGAACAACTCAAAAATAAAATTGTTACTCAGATTTCATCTAATAAAATTTTAAGATGCATTTTTCTCAACCTGATGCAAACGATAAATCGCCAAATATGGTTTCAATTGCAATATTTCACATTGAATAATTTTTTAAGCATTGCACACATTCTCTTTCATGTATAAATTAAATATTTTCATTATATAACATTATTTTTCACCAAAACTGTTTTGCTTATTTTATTTTATATAAAATTAGTACTTTTTTTTTTTAAGGTGCTTGTATTATTTTCTAAATGATATAACCCTTTCAATTCTTTTTACCAACGATAATGGTCGCCAAAAAGTAACCAGTGGTAACCTTTTCGTCCAAAATAACAGAACTTTCCATCATAATTCTATAACTAATCCATGTACAACGTTGTGTTATATACTAAAACCTACCCTGAAAAATTATCTATTGAACAGTGCAAGTTCCATCAAAATCCATTCAGTGGAACTCGAGTTATAAAGGAACGGAACGAAATTTCCGTTTGTGTTTTATAATAATTATTTTTTAATAAATTTCTATTATCTTTCAAAGGCATCATTTAATGGCTGATCCATGAAAAAATTAGGTATTTTGGACTCCCTCACCAAATCGCAAATAATAAAAAAAAGTACCTTCACAAAATTCCAGTTAATAAAAGGATACCTTTGCAAAACTCCATTCCATAAAAAGTGAATTCTTTGAAAAAAATTTTTTTCATTAAGATTTCAAATGTGTAATTTACAAACAATATAAGCTCACCAGAAAGCAAAACTTTGATAGGAGAATTTAAAGCTAATGTCAATAAATGTTTTTTTTTTTTTTTTTTTTTTAATGAACTGGATTTGATTATTTGTTACAAAATTGTATTTTTCACATTGTAAATTTGACAAAAAAAAACTGGTGTAAACATCTGAATTTGTAACATTTAGTTTGCAAATGAAACAGATCAAGATGTCAAAAAGAATGGAAAAATGCATATTAATAAAAGCATACTGGCTTTTAGAATTTTGCTAAAGCTTTTCACTAAAGAAATTTTGAAAATCTGCTTAAACCCTAGATCTTAGTTTTATCGTTCATTTTTTCTTTCTTTTCTTCTTGTTTCTTAGCATGTGCGAGTGCAATATAACCAGAGGCTACTGTAATGTTTTTGTTTAATAATATTTAAGTGATACCCTGTAAATAATGCCATACATTTTTTACTCTATTCAAACCAAACGTATTAAATTATGACTTTCACAATTGATTTGCATTTCAAATTTCATAACTCTTTAAGTAGTTTATGTAATTTTAATATGTATTTTCACATTCTAACATCAGTTTCCATATTCAACAAAGTGTATACTTATGTACATTTTTCTTGTTTCTGAGAGAGGCATGATTGTATTGATTTCCCTTCTCTTTAAATATGTCCTAGATGTCAAATCTACTTTTTTCATATGTCTGATTAAAGATAGTTAGCTTCCTTAAAAATAAATAAATGAAATGAAAACAGATTTGTATTTGAATTTAGAAGCTCATCAAATTTGGATAAAGTTGATGCAATGAAAATTGCTATTACCTCTAAGCTTAATGACTTTTTGAGTTGTAAATATTTAGCTGTCTAACATGGCATGTAAATAATGAAGCAAAGCATTTAAAAAAAGCTGGATTCATAACTTATTGGTCACAATCAACTAGTTAAATATTTGTAATTCAACAAAAGAAATTATAATTATAACATAATTGTATTCTAGAATTTAAAAATTTAATGATAAAAAATGGAATCATAATTTAACATACATAAGTAGAGACAGTCATAATTTGTTCTTGGAAATTTAAAGTAATCATAATGAATTTAGTCTTCTGTGTTTTCCCGTTTTTACTAGAACTTTTATTTTAAGCCAGTGTCCAGGCTTTATCTTTAAAATTTCTGCTGCAGTTAAGTTTTTTTTTCTACCTAGCATTATATTCATATAAACAAGGAAAAAAAGAAATTGTACTTATACAAACAAATACAAACAGTTCAAATTTTAATAACTTTTTTTCTTAATATAATTTCTTATTTCAAGATATTGATCTGCATATTTGGTAATGTGGATGACTGGAGTTTGGATAATTGGAGTTTTGCTGTATAATGATAAATATTAGTTTAGATATTAAACTAATATTCAAAACTTAAATGACTGATAATTTTAAATTTGTTACATTTAAATGTTTATATTCTGTATTTATACTGCTTAAACAGATTTACTTTAAATTTATTATATTTAGTTTGTGTGTATTTAATACTGCTTTAAAATTTTGCTATCAAATATAACTTCAGTACTTGTTTTTAACCCATTCCTTGCCGCACTAGCATTTTATTAAAATTTGTGCTTCATACTAACATTTTATTATAAATAATGATCAGAATATTGATAAAACTGAAAAAAAAAAATCTTCATTAGTTTAGGAATTACAAAAGGTGTAAAAACTTACCATCAACAGAAAACATAAAATACATCTATGTTATCAAATATCAATGTAAAACAGAAAAACAAAAATATGACTCATTGTTAAGTTCTTTATAAAAACAAAAGTCATGGGATATAAAATTTTAACTATTTATGAAATATTTCAAAGCACTTAGGAAATTTACCCTTCTTGCATTATTTGGAAAGAGTGAAAAACATTCTTTTGTTACAGATTGTTTTAATATAAAATATTACTTGTTACAACTAAAGTAATTTAATTAGTTAAAATAATCGTTTTCGCACCATCGGAATATTTTGGGGCAAATACTTATGTTCACAGAGGGATCACTTAATGCAAAAAAATACAGCAACTTTCATTTCTCAAATCAATAAATTTTTACTTACTCCACTGTCATTCTAACCCCCTCGTTTGTAACTTTAGATATTTCCAAAAAATACTAGCATTGTCTCAGAAATAAACTTTCATGCATTAGTGTGTTCTGTGTTGTATGTATTTGGTAAAACATTATTTGGATTGGTGAGTCACATATGCTAATAATTTTTTAATTGGTTAAATTGCATATTTATATGTTTTTTTTTCTAGATTGCAATGGATTCAGATTACAATCAGAGAATTTATTTGACAAGAATCCAAACACATTTTGAATGTGATTCCTTTTTTCCAGATATGGATGAATTTAAATACAAACTTGCTGAGTGAGTATAATAAAATTTTGTATTAATACACATACATAAAAGAAGTTTCATTAGAAAATTGATAAATTTACTTGTAAATAATATCAAATAAAATAGAAATTATTGTTAGTATTTTTTTTTCCTGCATAAAACTATTTCTGTATCATAAATTTATTTAATAATTTGTTCAAAAATGTAATCATGGTTGATAAAAAAATTAAAATAATGAAACCAAAACCTTATGTTAAAATTAGGGATGCACCGAATATTCGGTATTCGGTTTGCCGAATATCAAACTATTCGGCCTGCCGCATATTCAGTTTGGCCGAATATCCAGATGTTTGGCTAAACCAAATACATCAAAAATCCTTTTTTAAAATATTTTTTTAAATCTTACAAATCTTCTACTTTTAACTGTCAATTAATAAAGATATTCAGAATACAGTGTATGTCACTCCAGATTAAATTTGATTTTCATTTGTTATTTTAACAATAATAAAGGCATTGTTACTATATTTTCAAGTTTCAATAGAGTTGCTTTGATTTCTGTGATACATGATAACATGATGAGAAGTGCTGGAAATTACCACCATTCATATCTAAACAACAGTGAGCTAAACATTCCTTTATTCAAAATGCAGCTGGCAGTACAGTACTTACACTGTGTCATTGTCCAAAATTCAGTCATTTCGACTGATATCATCACGTTTTATACAAACAAAATTGATATGATGCAAATTTCACTAAAATATCTTCATTATTGTTAGAATTGCAAAAGAAAATTCAATTTCAGTTTGTAGTGACACACGACTTGAAGTGCATTTTTGATTGAATGTATTCTAATTTTAATGGAATAAGTGTTCAAGAAATGTCAATTAGTAAGTCATTTTTGCGTCACTGCGGGTCAAACTTATTTAATAAAAAACTGCTCTAACTATTTAATTAAATTTTGTATCTTACGGTTTTCGGACTGTAGAAGGTCATTGGGATAAGTCACATTTTCGAGAAAAAAATCGATTAATGGGTCATTTTGGTGTCACTGTGGGTCAAGCTAATTTATCTAAAACAATCAATCTAACGATTTTGAATAAATATTTTATTCTACCATTTTGGATTATGGGAAGACCATCAGGTTAGATCGCATGTTTGAGAAAATTCGATTAGTGGATCATTTTGATATCACTATGCTTAAGGTGTTTCAATGTAAATGAAGAATGCAACAGTTCTTAAGTTGTTGAATAGTTGGCAGTAAACGAAGCCAGAAAGCTGAAAAATTGACTTTCAAGAATACCAATGACAAAGCACATACTTGGTGCAAATTGAAAGCTATTTCGTGATATTTGAACTCAAAGCTAATTTTGACCAAGCATAGATCAGTCTTCCCTGCTCGTGGATTGTTATTGACTGATTTATGAAAAAAAGATGACTTTAAACATATTTATAATTATCTAACTTATTATTTTTGAAAAAAACCCCAAAATATAATGTTTGAATGTTGTCCTGTTGTGTTAGTAAAAATTAAGAAAATCAACTGTTTATCTGGTATCAAACATGAAATTCTTAGAAGAAATTGAAACATCCACTGCTTTTCTTTCTTCCAAAAGTCTATATTAAGAGAGAGTTCCCTAAGCATCATCTAATACATTTTACCACTCAGTCATAAAACGGCAATTCTAGGACCTTAATCTCACAATAAGGTTCCTGTATCTTATTCTTGTGATAAGTACCTTTTCTTTACAATAAGGTTGGGTAGTGATATTGTTTAAAAAAAAAAGAAAAACGTCTTTAAAGTCTGTTATTCCACTGTTTTACTAATATTAAAGCATCTAATTTATAGAAAACTTTTACATAAAATTCTTACAGTTTGAAAATAAACTTATTAAACACTTTTATTATAATGTAAAATTATCGTCACCTCAAACAACAATATAAAAAATGCTATTACAAATTAATTTTCATGCAAGTGGAGTTGCAGATAACAACTAGTGATTTTAATGTGGAATATACAGGGTGATCATTAAAAAACTTTGCCGATATATATGGAGCTCTAGCGGCCGGTCCATTCAACCGATCAAGGTGAAATTTCAGACATAGTTATTCAGAGGTATGAGCTCGGGATTCTGCGAACAGCAACAAAGTGGTGCTCATGGTTATGGTTATAGGTACAGAAACTCGAAATTTCCCAATGCCAGTACCCTTTTTTTTTCGCCACAAAATGCTCAGCGCATGCGAAAACCCTAAAGAGCGTTGGAACTGTACATGTAAACACGATCGGGAGACACAGAGGAAATTTGCATGTGACACAGAGTCAGTAAACCAATCACTGATTACAACACAGATCGGAGAAAAGAAAACTTTTATTTTGATTACACATTTTCCACATAGGTGCCATCACAGGCAATTAAACATTGCATGTGGGCCACTGTGGACAATACAGCCGAATGTAACATCGCATGAGGAATGTTTGCAATCTCACGTTTGATAGAATCTTTCAAATCCGGCAAAGTTTGCAGATTGGACATGTACACTCTTGATTTGAGATATCCCCAGAACCAGAAATCCACAGGAGTGAGGTCGGGGGATCGTGGAGGCCACAGAAATGGAAAAAGGGTGTGAGATGACACAGTCGCCAAAATGCTGTTCCAGAACCCTGCGAACAGACTTCGCTATATGTGGAGGTGCACCATCTTGCATCCAAATGAAGTCATTCAGTGCATTTTGTTGCAGCAATTCTGGTATGGCGTAATTTTGCAGCATTGCCGTATAGCGGGAGCCTGTTACAGAGCAAGTTAAAAATCCCGTTGGTATTGCTTCCTCAAAGAAGTACGGCCGAGAATAATTGTGCCTGCAATGCAACACCACACAGTAACTTTGACGTCGTATAAAGGTACAGGTGCCACAGCGTGCGGATTCATGTCTGCCCAGTGCACATAATTTTTGGTGTTAACGTTGCCAGTTAAGGTGAAATGTGCCTCGTATGTCCATAATATGCGAAGAGGCCAGTCGTTATCTCCATCATATCGGATAAGAAACTCATTAGAAAAGTCGATACGTTGTTGATGGTCCCCCACTTCCAACATCTGGACGAGCTGATGCCAGTAAGGAAACATGTGGATTACAGGGCGCAGTAGCTTTAGGACCATTGATTTCGGTATATCCAATACACGAGATGCACCTCTTGCAGTTTGCAGCATGTGTCCTGTAGTCACTGTGTGATGCACTTACATAACAGTATCCTCAGGAACAGTTGGTCATCCAGATCACAGGTGCAGCCAGTTTCTTTGAATTTCTTTACTAAATAACGAAGAGCTTACGGGCTACATGGGCAATATATTTGCCGATGGTTTCGATGGTAAACACACAAGGTTTTTGCAGCATTCATCCCATTTTGATAATAGAGTTTTTCCAATTCACCACCAACTGTCGCTGGAAGAGTAATTTCGTCGGCATGTGCATGCTCCTGACTGAAGAACTAACATTCCCTCCCCCCATAACATTTGTTTTCTACGCTGACTATCTGGCGAACGGCGTTCCGTGATTGGTGTTTTGCCTCTGTCATATGCAAATTTCCTTCGTGCACCCTGATCGTGTTTTTTTTTTTTTTGGCCGTTCAGAGAGCTGTTTTTGTGCATGCATAACGCATCCGTTTATTGCAATACACCTACCATTCCAACGCTCTTTAGGGTTTTCGCATGTGCTGAGCTTTTTGCGATGAAAAAAGAATGGACGTTGCCATTTGAAAATTTCGAGTTTCTCTGGCTATAACCGTAACCGTGAGCGCCAATTTGTTGCCGTTCACTGAATACTGAGCTCATACCTGTGATTAACTATATCTAAAATCTCATCTCGATCGGTTGAATGGACTGGCCACTAGAGTTCGATATATCGGCAAAGTTTTTATATGACCACCCTGTATATACTAGTAATAAAGCCTCGAATTCCATTATTTAACATTTTACATGAAAAAAATAGCTCAAAGCTTAATATATTAGTGAGAAATCATTTTGTTATTATAAAATACCTACTAATGTCTCCTCAATATATAAATTATATATAAATGTTTACGTTTTTTTTAAACTGGAATTAAATTTTAATAAATGCTATTAATTGCAATAATTAGTGTGTGTTACAATTTTCTCTGCTTAAGTGCAATCTCACTACTGCTGTGCTTATGGCGTGTGCTGTTTTTTATACTTGATTCTGTTATTAGGTTGAATATTGCACATGTGGCTTTTATTCCATAAATTATGCTAATAAGATAATAAGTTTTTGAGATTTCTAAACATATTAACATTTAATATGAAATTTTATTATGTATTAAATAAATGCAATATTATACTGCATCCTGTAGAAAAAGAGGAAGGTTAATTGCACTTTTTAATAATACTGGAAAACTCTGCCCCTTACGAGCTACGTTTGTATATATACCCTGTATAGACACAGCAAGCTCTAAAAACACACTAATTTGCTCTGTTTTAAAAAGATTATGGAATATTGAATTATAATTAAACAACCAGTGGCGATCTTCTATAATCAGGTTTCCATTCATTTCCCTTTGACTGGGGGATTTTAAGGCCAAATCAACCACTGTCGAGACAGTTGTCTGTTTTTGTGATTGATTTACATAAAAGCAATTAAACATTCGAAAAACAGCTTGTATGAAAATGGCTAAATAAACAATATTACTGCCTCACATAATTTTATAACAACACTATAAGAAAATAGTTTTAAATAAGATGTTTTAAATGTATCACTTTATTTAACGAATCTGGGTCATTTTTGACCTGATTAAGCAGTTCTTGGTATACTTGATGTCTGGGTTCTTTTTGCTCATCTAATGAGAATTTCAGAATGAATTTTGAAGACAGTTCACTCATGTTGAAATCTTCAATTAAAATTGACTGAACCGTATAAAAACTTAAATTCAGTTCGTCAGCCATTTCCCTAATTATAAGTTGACAGTTAGAGAAAATTGCTAATTATCATGATGTTTTCATTGGTTTTTGCAGTTGAAGGTCTGCCAGACTGGGGATTCATGACCATTTTAAAATCTATTGAACCAGATAAAAACATTTGATCGACTCAGACATTTATTTCTGAATGCTGTGTTCAAGAGGTCATAAGTCTCTGAAGCTGATTTCCTGGTTTTAAATCAAAATTTTACCCAAACTCTTTGTTCAGTTTCTCATCTATTTTCTAATTTGATAAATTTGCCGAAAAGCAAAAACATGTCTTCACTTACCAGGCTGTCATTCTTTACTAAACAAGCATTCTGCAGTGATATTTTTAGAACATTTCAAGGACAAAAGACGCTTTCATTTGCACATGTGCAGGAAAGCCCATCTCCTCGTATTGAACAGTGAAGACACCTGTTTTAAACTTTCCGATCACACCTCGTAATTTGGCTTCATATGTATTGTTGAGTTAAAAATTACATCCGATATTTTATTTTTATTAATTTTATTTAAATACATTTTCAGTCATCAAGATGTACCTCAAGGTATCCAAGAAGAAAATGGAGTCACATACAAACATGAAGTATATGTTAATCATTGAGCTTCTATTTAATGCTGACTTTTATTGATGTGTTTCTGGAAATAGAATGCTGGACATTTTTTTCTTTTTCTCCATTTTCTTTTTAAAATTTATATTTAAAGCTAAAATGTATGTATATGTGTTTCAAAAATATTTTTGTTAATATTTTATAAAAATCTATTTTTAAAATTATGTTTTATTGAATTTTAAAATGATATCTGTGGTATTTTTCTATAACATTTGTAAATACATTCTTCATCATTTTAAATGTACAGTACATGTATATTTTAATTAATCTAAATAAAAAAAAATAACTACTGATATTATCAAAATTTATTAAATTTTAGAAATTTGAATTTGTGCATTAAAAGAATTTTTTTAATGCAAATTACGATATTAGATTGTTATTTTAAACATTGTTAAAGCTTGTATATATTTAAATTGCTCACTTAAGAACTTAAGATTATTTAAGTTTGGAAGTGTTTAAATCATACTTAATAAATGGTACTAGATATTTTAAATTTGATGTGCATTTTAACATTAAATAACATTGTTGTTTATATAAATATATTAAATTAATGAGATTATTGGAATTATAAAACTTATATTCTCTTTCTTGTGTTTGAAATTATTTGCATATGCATGTGTGTTGATTCCGAATGCTAGTTTTGTGAAGCTGATGCTTTTATCTATAAGTCATATTTTAAAAATTAGCAAACCTATCCTGCGTTGCCTAAAGCCTGCAAAAAAATTGGTGTTTTTCATGTTTTTTTTCCCCTATTCAGACCACGTATGGCAATTTTAATCGGAAAAAAAAAAAAAAAAAATGAAAATGATCTTAAAAAAATAATTTTTTTGAAATATTGAATATTTATACTTTTTTAAAATGGAAGTATATTGGAAGCAAAAAATACCATGTGTTAATATTTTGTTTTTTGTATTTCCATCTGGGTTATGGAAATTGGAAATAGCAATTTAAAATGGAAAATATAAAAATGACCTCCGAGATAATTTTTTGCTATTGTTGATGTGTACAGTCGTACAGTGTAAATTGATTTTAACTGAAATAAAATGTAGTCAATCAAAAAATGTAGAAATTTTGTTATAAATCTTAAGGAAATATTGTCTATATTTTTTTTATCAAATTCAATGTGGAATACACTTTTTTGTGTATGCCACACCTTTTTTTATCTCAAATTTTACTGTAACATTGAGATATGCATGATGTCTGAATATTTGGGATTTAAATGGCCTTTGTATATATGATCATTAGTCACTGCATAAAATTATTGAGGGGCAATTTTGTGTTTAAATTTATGAAACCATAAAGCAGTACATTGTAATTACTGTGCAATTTTAAATACAATTTCAATAACTAATAAAATAAAATCTGTTAAAATGCAATTCCCTTATTTTTTTTTTTTATTATTCAATTTTTTCCTCCAAATGAGGCATTGAAAATCAGGTTGTTCATGTGTTATACAAGGGTGTGGCATGCTTGGAAAATTATTGTAATTACAAAAAATAAGAGTAATTTAAAACCAATTAACAAGCAAATAAAATGAAATCGCCTTACAAAAATTTTTCATATGCGAATATTGTACATCATTTAGGTTTTTCAGAGTTGATTGTTGAGCTATTGCTAATCATTTCATTTGTTTTCAAAAATGTATTTAAAATGCAGGAAAAGCTTACTCTTTACGAAGTAAATAGTAAAATGTCATTATTTAGGTTTCTTTGTTAAGTATTTCATAAGCTGTCTTAACCTTAAAATTTCTGATTTAAAAGACCATTAAAAATTTAATTTCTGCATATATTATGTTATACTAACAGGCTTTGCCCACTATGCTGGTCAATTTTCCCAAACAAATCTCGCCCCACCAGTAGCTGAGAGGTTCTGCTCTCAAAGCTGGTAGACGGGAGGTGCTGGGTTCAAACCCCTGTCACGCTCGTCGGCCTAACCGTTTGGAGTTTTCGGTGGTTTTCTTTTAACCTTGCCGTAAATACGGGTTAGGATCCCTCCCCCAGGGCCTATATCCCTCGTGTTGATAATTGGCCGTCATAAATCAAACAAATCTCTATTTTTAGATAAAAATGTTTCAAAACTAACCTATATTGACTGTAAAATCAATTAGCTTCTCAAGGACATTCGTCCTGCTTACTAAATCTCTTCGTTGTCAAGGCACTACAGGAAGTGAGCGCCTAGTGCTGATTTTCACACTGCATTTCTGTAAAAACAAATTGACCTATGCAAGAGTTTGAGTTACTGCAACAATCAAAAACTCTTATTACCGTAACACCAATCTTAATTTTCTTACTTTAAGGCTGTTCTCAAACCCAATATCGTCTCAATCTAATTGCACTGCTGCAAAAGACATGGTGCAAAGTCATTCTTTGTAAGTCTAAAATAATCCCTGCTCTGGAATTATTCCAATTGTACAAAAAGATAGATACACCTCATGCTTTACCAATAGCTCCTTGTTTTTGCATAAATATATAATTTTTTTGCATCAGGACTGGAAGCAGCGAGCTCTTTGAAAAAGGTTATATACATTATAAATAATTTTAGATTGTTTTCTAATATTAGGACTAGCTGCTACAATTAAAATAAAACAAAAGGAAGAGAAAATCAGAAAAGTATTTTATAATCAAACACAGGATGAGGTAATCCTGATCAACTGCTCTGAAATAAGATTAAAAAAAAAAAAAAAAAAAAGTGCAGTTAATCAGTCACATGAGTTGTTACCATAGTTATTGTCCTAAGATAAGGACCAAGAAACTGACCTTCACAAGTCAATAAATTTTATATGTAGTATAGTTAGTGTTGGGTGTAGGTTGCTTTTGACAACATACACCCTTGAGTTTGTATGATTTTATATTAAATGAAAATCTATCAAAATTCCTGAACCAAAACTCATGAGGAAAACCTAACTTATAATTAAAAATATATATATATGCTCTCTAGTGTAAGTGATTTCTGTATTGCTGTTTGTTTTAGCATATTTCATGCTGATATCGATAAGCAAAATAAAGACAATAAAGGAAGACCTTATCTGATTTTTTGCATCAGGACTGGAAGCAAGGAGCTCTTTGAAAAAAAAATTATATACATTATAAATAATCTTAGATTGTTTTCTAATATCAGGACTAGCTGCCATATTTAAAAGAAAGCAAAAGGAAGAGAAAATTAGAAAAAGTAATGTTATCGGACAAAAGATGCGGTAATACATATCAGACACTCTTGAATAGCGAACAAATTCCTTTTTAATTTTAACCCATAGACTCAGCACTTTTGTTCAGCATCAGCACACTACACTCTAGTGCGATTTAAGATTCCATAACTTCAACTGTGTATAACTTTGTTCCAATATAGTGATAATGAAATATAACTCATGATTCCTACATAAAATTTACTGAGAAATCGAACTATGATATTTTTATCTAAAATTTCATTTTATGAAAAATGCAAATTAATGAAAGCATGTTTTGAAAATATGCCAACATTTTAAATTTTGGTCGGTGCGAATTCACAACTTACATCATAATATTATTAATTTTTTTTTTAAATATCCAATATTAATACAAATATGATATAAAGAGCAAAGTTATTGGTTTTTTTTTAATTTAGTTTAACAAATATTTATTGATTTAATTCAAAAACTAAATATTCATATTTCATGTTTAATGCTAACATTTTCTCAATTCTTTTTAATTCTCAAATTCTAACTTCTCAAATGTATTGTTCATGCTTTTTTCTTTTAAATCTAAGAATCTTCTTTTTGAAAGAGAATTTGTGTAGTATATGTAATTCAAAAGATGAAAAGAAAAAAGGTTGTTAAAATACTGCCACATACTGTCTTATCATTTTTCTTATTTTGTAAAAAAAAATCGAAAGTGATGCTGCTGGTGAATGGGAAATGTTTGTTTATTTCACCAATTTTGTGAGGCCGCTACGTTAATAATGTTTTTGGTGATTTATTTTTGGAGCAAAATTTCGTAATAAATGTTGTTAAGAGTGCCAATCATTTGGCATTTGTGTGAGCAAGAGAAAGAATGTAAATGTTCTACTATACACTAGTAATTATACCTTTCACATTGCAATGAAATATTGTATTTCATAGACTTCCATGTTTTTTCCTTATGGTATCACATTCAACATTTTTTATCCAGCTTACTGGATGAAAAATAAGTGAATGATTATTATTTCTTTAGTTAAAAATTCTTTAAAATTAAGATGTTTTCCCCATTGTATGTACTGAAAGAGACATCAGAAGTGTTAAATACGTATAATAAAAATGCTGAAAATGAAAAGCATATTTTTACCTAGTATCGCACCGAAAGAGTATCCCTCTAAAATTAAATTTTTTTTCCCCTTGTTTTGACTTTTATATGCTTGGTGTCATATGGTGTACCATTAACCAATAAATAATCAAAATGTTCCATGTGATAAAGTGCAAAGAGTAATCCCATTTTGTACTTCTGTATTTTCGCAAATCTTCGTGCTACATATCAATATATGCTTTTATCGTGTCTATTATTAAGATAGCCAGAATAATACTTTTTCATATTGTATTAATAAAATTTAAATTTTTTTTCTTTGATGTAATCCATATGTTTGTTTTCATTTGATGCTTTTATATTTTTTTCTTCCATGAAATTGTAAACTTGATCCATGCACAGTGTTGTTTGATATTAATTTTTATCTCTAGTTCTTCCTTGTATTTACCATTTTCAATAAATATATTTTTAAACTATATGTTGTATCATATTTTTGAAAATAATTTTTGTTCTGGAAAAGTCAGTACTATTTTCTAAAAATGTGAAATTTCCATTAGTATCAACATAAATATTTGATTCCAAAATCAGCTCAATGTTTGTGCAAACATATATTTTATTTTATTTGTATAGTCATTTTCAAAACTGAAAATATTCTCATAAAAAAAAAAAAAAAAACCCTGCAATCAAAATTGAAAAAGTAAAAAAGGACTTGCATAGAGATCGACCTTAGTTATCCACTGAAAAAAATAAATCATTTAAAAATATTGAAATACAAATCAGATAGTGTTAAATAACTGTTCCATAGGATTAACATTAGCGAGCAGGTGTTTTCGCATGAGTGAAGTAGCCTCTTAATGAAGGTGTCAATCACTACTAGCAACATCTATGTTTTAATTGAGCAATGCATTTCTTGCATGATTTGTGTCATTAGCAACTTTCTGTCTCACAAATTCTTTCAACATCATCGGCCAAGTTATCGTAGTATTTTATAGAAACTCCGTTCGGAGCCAATTTTAATAAAATTTGTTGCCAAAGTGTCAAAATATGCATTTTACAGAGTCTAAATCATTTTATTGCAGAGTTGCTCATTGCTTTCAATAACCAGGAAAACATATCATTTATGTACAATATAAGAACACACATTATTTCAGACAGTTAAATACACTAAACCAACATGAGTGAAAAATTGATCGGTGCCAGGACTCGAACCTGGGCCCTACAGCATATGAGGTTCGAGTCCTGGTTGACCTCAACTTTTCACTCATGCTGGTTTAGTGTATTTAATTGTCTGAAATAATGTGTGTTCTTATATTATTGTAAATAAAGTAATCAGACATAATGTTTATATGTTTTAATATATATCATTTATGATAAAAGCAACATTATCATGGGAAGAAATTATCTATTGTTGTAGCGGTTGTGGTGCGGATTAAGATTCTAGAAATTCTTCATTAGGGACTAGTATTTGTTGAAAAAACAGTCATATCTATTTTACGCATTGAACTCCAATCATGGTAAAAGAACATAACTTATTTATTCCTTACTAAACAGATTTCAAAGGCATTGTTAGGTGATTTTGGGAAAAATGTTTCAGTATATTGGAACATCTTTATATATTCTAGAATTATGGGGATATTTGTGGGCCAAGTAATACAGAAATCTTGGAAATGACTTAGAGGAGGTATATTAATACCCAGCCTTAAGCACTAGTTATGAACTAATAATATTTGGAGAATAAGTACCTTTTTATAATGTAGCTATCCACATAAAGAAGTATTTTAAAGAATATTTAAAATAAAAGGAAAAAAAAATATTTATTTTAACTACTCTATTACAAAAATAAAATCTAAGGCAGTTTCTTTTCTTTTATTTATTTAATTATTTATTTATTTATTATTATTATTTATTTATTTATTTATTTATTATTTATTTATTTATTATTATTATTTATTTATTATTAGCGCTAAAAGAACGAAGTTAAAGAAATGATGATGTCATTCCAAAGCGAATTATCGATTCAGAACATTTTCATCGATGACGGAAACCAGACAGATTTTCCGCTGATTAGCGAAACGAGTTTGAAAAATCAGATTCCTGCGTTTTTGGGCAATTTTCACTGTTTGCGAAAATGCAGCCTTCTGATTAGTCATCTTCTTTCGCTAATGAGCGAAGAGTCTGCCTGGATCCCAGCGTATTTTTACAAAGAACACATCAAAAGTTGGAGCTGAAGTGAAGAGAAGATTAGATATGCACATGCATTTCTGTTGCTGTTTTTAATCACGTGCGAGATCTTGTATTTTATTCATTATTTAATTTATTTTACGATATTTTTTTTTCCTGTGAAGTTTCTAAAATATGGAAAGCGAAAGCATGTTGCACTTACAGTGCTACAAAAAGTAGAAATCATTAAAAAATTGAGTGATGGAGCAACGCCCAAGTATATAGCTGATACGTACGGCATTGCTGTCAGAACAGTTTGCGATATTCGTAAACAGAGAAAAAAAATATTGGAATTCTACACGAAAAGTGATACTAATGCTGGAATCATGAATCGAAAATCTTTGCATGATTCGAAATCGAAGGATTTAGATTCTATTGTTTATGACTGGTTCAAGCAACGGCGTAGCGATGGAGTACCAATTTCAGGACCACTACTTAGAGCAAGAGCAAAAAAATTTCATGCCGATTTGAATATTAAGGAACCATGTGATTTTTCCTCAGGTTGGTTAAAACGTTTTAAAAAAAGGCATGGTATTCGTTATATTAAAGCATGTGGAGAAAGGCTTTCTGCAGATAAAGTAGCTGCCGAGGAATTTGTTGAGGCTTTTGCTGAAAAAGTTTCTGAGGAAATCTTATCTCTGGACAAAATCTTCAATATGGACGAAACAGGCCTTTTTTGGAGATGTCTTCCAAGGAAGACTTTTATTACAAGTGAGGAAAGTGTTCCATCTGGAGTGAAAGAAGCCAAGGAAAGAATAACAGTTTTGCTCTGTAGTAATGCAGCAGGAACTTTAAAATGTAAACCTTTGGTTGTGAGTAAAAGTGCAAGGCCACGTTGTTTTCCTATTCCTGATAAATCTCCACGTATTTTTAAGCAGTTCCCAGTCATTTATACGAACAACCAAAATTCATGGGTTACCCAAGATATCATTACTGATTGGTTTTTCAACAATTTCGCTAAAGAAGCACGAAAACATTGTAATGGATTAGCATCTGACTGCAAAATTCTGTTACTGTTAGACAATTGTAAAGCCCATCCAGATGCTGATGTGTTGCAGACTGATAACATAGAAGCCCACTTTTTACCTCCAAACACAACTTCCTTGATCCAGCCTATGGATCAGGGTGTTATAAAAAGTTTCAAGTCTTACTACAAAACTGAATTTATGAAAAAAATTCTTGATGTAGATCCATGTCTGAAATTAGCAGAGTATAAAAAACATTTCAATCTCATGGACTGTGTCAATCTGGTGGCTGAATCATGGAATCTTGTTTCACAATCAACATTAACTAATGCATGGCATAATATATGGCCAAACTCCCTGTTTATTGATAATGAAATTGATAAGGAATTTGCTGGATTTAATCTCGATCCAATAAAAGAAAAAGAACTGTTGTTTGCAAAAGCTGTTACAAAAAATGACAACATATTTGATGAAAATGAGATTATAGACTGTATGTCTAATTCGGATGAACTTAAAGAACAGTATCAAATGACTGATGATGAAATTGTTGACAGTGTTTTAAATCCACCCAAAAGCAATTCTGATGATGATGATGAAGATGAGTTGGATAATTCTGAAAAAGTTCAATTTGAAGAGGGTTTGAATTTGGGGGAAAAATATCTTAATTTCTTAAAACAACAAAAATGTGTTACTGAACAGAAATTAATGAATATTTATAACTTGCAAAAAAAAAAACTAAAATTAGAACAATCTAAAATTTTGAAACAGACAACTATTGATCAAATGTTTTCGAAGTTCAAAAAATAAGTTGTTTTGTTTATATTGTTTTCAATTTTTTTTTTCATTCATAATAAAATAACTTAATAATCTAATATTTTATTGCTATTAATGTTTTTATTTATTTATTTATTTTCAATCTTTATTATTATTATTATTATTATTTTCAATGGCCTAAAATCCGCAAAATCCCGAAATCCGCATAATGTCCTCTCCCAAACAGTGCGGATTTCTGACCTTCTACTGTATATATATATATAAATCAACATCTGAACGAAGGGTGATTTTGGGGTCTGGGGGTCATGATCGATGAAAATATACCGAAATTTTCCGGAATTGCTTTCCTCCGAACGGCTGCAATAGGTAGCTTTATATTTTTTTGTATTGAAAGCTACCTTTTAGGCATTGACTCGGGAAATGTGAATACGGACAAACAATAGACTCCAAATCATAGACATGTTTATTTTCTTCAAAACGCACCGTTGAGTTTTAAAAAATATCTATATTAACCCTTTTGAAACCGATCGTTTACGTAATCCACTTTCACGATTTCCGCTATTTTGTCAATATTTACCCGTGGTTAAATTTCAATTCTACTAGAAATTTGGTCCCCCTGGCGTTGGAAGGTGGAACTATAGGAGTATTATCTCTGGTTCTATGGGCCCGATTACGACGGGGTTTGGCTCATTCGACTTGATATCTATAGCCTTAAGTATTTTATGTTGCGCTTTCCGATCGTAGGTTTTATGACCTCGATTACGACGGGGTTTGCCTCATTTGAATTGATTTCGATAGCCTTACATATTTCAGTCATACTCATATTCGTATAGAACAGATTATTATTATCTCGTGCGCGGCCACCGCCGGGCGGGTTAGCTAGTGTTCAAAAAAGCTTCACAAATATCAAGTTGAAGAATAAAGTTATTTTTTTCAATTCCAGCCAGCAGATTTAAAGTAAATATTATGATAATAAATAAAATGAACAAAGATATAAAGGTCGCCAGCCAAACTCTGATTAATGTGCTGTTATTGCTTTCTAGCAAACTCGTTTTTTCCCGTAAGTGTTGGCAACAGTTGTTCCTATCGAAGTCTCTGTTGAAGAAGTTTTGCGTTTAATCTAGTTACATTAAAATCTGTCAAAACTAAATCGCTGGGACTGTTAAAAAATTCCGTTGTAGACAGACTTTAGTCATATCAGGTATACTTGTATAGTTATCCCTCCGCATCGAGACCGTGAAATGTTTTCGTTTACAAGAAGAGAATTCCCTGTTCATAGAACACCTGCCAAGAAAGAATCACAACCAAAAAAAGTTCCATTTTAGATAGGTTTCAAGTCTTAGCAGGTATAAATATGCAGTATTGTTTTCTTTGAACCTTGAACTTTTACCGTTTAAGATAGCTCTCATCTTCACACATTTTGTTATAATACATCTGTGCTTTTCAGAAGTATACTATAGAGTGGATACGTTTTAACAGTTTTAGAGGGTACCTAAAAAACCGGAAAGCGTCTATAGCAAAAACTTGTAAAGGGAAAAATTTCATAGCCCCGACGAAAGACATACCTTTAAATTATACTTGCTAAGACAAACACCTGTCTAAAGCAGAATTTTTCATTGGTCCTTTGTGATTCCGTCTAAGAAGTTTTACTGTTGTTGTATTCATGAATCAGTAAACCAGTTCTGCGTTCGGGGGGGAGGGGGGGTCCTGCACACAGCGTCATCTCGGTCCTGGAGGCCCCAGTTGGACTACCTAAGTACAGTGCCTAGAAGTATACTTCTAGGCACTGTAACCTAAGTAAGATTAAAATACAAGAGTCTGTCTTCGCAGGACTTTACTCGTAGTTATAGGAAGAATAATGAGATAACAAACATACATAGACATGTATGTTATATTTTCTTTATTGCTGAGCATATGCCACTTCACGCCTTTGAAATCATTTCTAGGTGCGTTCGTAATTATATAAATACGTAGCACCTATAGTCGTCGTCTGGTCCGTCCGTCCACACATATAACAGCGCAAAAACTACCCAATCGAACAGTTTGAAATATAATATATATAATCGTTGCAAAATTTTGTCATTTCAAATTTTATGAAAATCGAATTGAAACTTAAAAAGATTTTAATAAAAGAACCTATACCAAAGTGCCTAAATCAAAGAACCTCTATACCTTTAGAATCCTCATGATGGGCATAGATTGTCATTTATTTTTTGTCACTGTGATAGCTAATTTTGAAGTATTAACATGTATGAGATAGGCTGGGATTGCGGTGCCTCGCTTAAGATCAATCTTGAGCGTAACTCTGAATTACGATATAAACAAAGCGTAATCGGTATTGCAGTGCCTCGCAAACTTACGCTAACCCGAAAGCTATCTTACGACGAAGCGCAAGTGTATGCGCGCAACCGTAACAAATCGAACTATGGCCTCTGATTGGCTAACTGCAGGAGGACTTACGATGAGGCACCGCAATACGAAGTTAAGATAGATCGTAGGAACGCCCATCCTAAGATCGAACGTAAGATTTAAGAAAGCGAGGCACCGCAATACCCATAGAAGTAAGTTTTGGGATTGGCACATCCGATTAGTTTAAAATTCGAAACACTCAAATCTGAATTATGCAATTAGCCATCTCATATTATATAACATATTATATATCGTATTATATGTCGTATTATATGACTTCTTATAAGTCATATATCCATGTATGACTTATAAGAAGAAAATTTGACTAAGTAGAATGTGAGAAACAGTCGATTTTACCATTTACTCGAAAGAAACAGTAAACGCAATTGTAACAAATGTAAAGAAAGTATCCTTTAAGCCTGACATTTTTTATGTGGGTGCAATAGAAGTTTTAGAATGTATTTATGGAGATTGCATATTTTGTACATTTATAGTTTTTCAAAATCATTTAAAAATTTTTGTTGAGTGGAAATTAAAGAGCATCGACACGATTATAAACATAGATTGAAACGAAATAATACAAAAAATAACATTCAAAGATGAGTTAGTTATCAGTGTTCCATTATGCAATTTATCTTTATTGCGTATCACCAGCAATATCTAGAAATCGCTCAAAACAGATGCTGAAATAATTCAACAATATCTATATCGCTACCCGAAAGAATTTATCTCTGTTGTAGTAATAACTGAACAATACTTGAGCAGTCAAAACCCTCCTTACACGATCAGTTGTTATTGACTGATGTCGGCCAATTTTGTTTACATAACATTTCTAAAAGTGTTTTCTTAGAAGTTGACTGAGATTTTTTACTTACCCATCATACGTAGTATAGGATAAGTCTTGCAATCGTTTTAAAAATCGAAAACCTTTTTTGACGGATTTACACGTTTCAGACACTGGAGATTCCGAAAAACATATTTTTAGAAAAAAAAAAAATTTGCCGTCCGTCTGTCTCTGTGTGTGTGTCTGTAAACGCTCTATCTCCCGAACAAATTGAGATAGAGACTTGAAATTTGGTATGTAATAATGGGAAGAAGCTTATTGAATTTCAATAACCTCGATTATCCCGAACTATTTTTTTCGGACCCTTGAAATATTCGTTCTGATAAAAAGTACATAAAATTTTTCGAAATTGTTTATTTTAAGGAGTAAATATAAAAAACAATAAAAAAAACATAAATTTTGCATAAAGCATGAAGTCGATTGAATAATGAGTTGCCGAGATATTTGGAATCCTATTTTCCACACTCTTCGATTTTTCGTGACCCTGCGTATTTCATTCAAATTGCAATTTAAAGATATATTTTAATTGGAAATGAGACGCTTAATCCGGCGAAGTAAATTGTTAGTTAATAAGATTAACATTTTTGGATTTATGAGGATGTTTCTTTTACGCAATTCAGTAATAGAGCATTTATAGTTTATGACGTCGTCAAGCCACGATTTTATTCGGATTGCAATACATTTTATAAGCAGTTTACACATGTTTTATTTTCATATTTTATATTATGTATATCCATGATGGGTAAGTATTACGGTGGCTCTCAACGACTAGTTTCTTTTGTTTTATTTTAAGCATATTCACTATTACAGATATTTTTAGAAGAACAGAAGAAAAATAAACATGAAATATTTCTATACTACACTGCAAAAAATAATTGTTGATTTTACAGTATAAAACTGGCACCCAGCTGCCAGTATTATATCGTAAAATTAACAGTATTAAACAGTAAAATAAGCAGTAATACGCTGCCGTGCAAGCAGTAATACTGTTAATTTTACGGTATAATACTAGCAGCTGGGTGCCAGTTTTATACTGCAAAATCAACAATTATTTTTTGCAGTGTAGGAGTGTCGCCCGGCGCTGCCCGGTCCCGCCAAAACATAATACGAAATGCGAAATCACTCTTAAAAATCGCTGCACGAAACTCTTCCACTGGTAACTCTTTGTCTTTCGGAAATTAAATAGAGAGATGGACCCGAAGCGGAAGTAAATTTATTACCGCCTCCTCAAAAAGACGGACAGGCCATCAAACCGAATTTATAAACACTTTTCAACTATGTTGGAAAGTGTTAAAAATTAAAATTGATAAAAGGTACAGAAATTCACATGCTATCTATATATTTAAAACGAAAAGTGCATTCTGTCAAATTTCTACACGAATATCGTCTCTTTACGCATGCGTCAACGTTTTATGAAGGCTTCTCCCCTCAGAAACGGGAAACCTGATTGATTAGCCTGTTTAGCCTAGGAGGATTGAAAACGTTTGGATGTGTACCATTCTATGCATTGAAAGCATAGAGCTTCTAATATATTTTTGCTCTGAGGTTGAAAGCTAAAGCTTTTTTTTTAAGAGCTCGTGTTTTCACTACTAAATATGCATATTTTTTCACAAAATTTTAAAGAAAGCTTGGACACAGTTATATTTATAACCGATTGAAATGTCAGAGAGTTTGGAAGATGAGAACTATTTTTTTTTTGTTGCTATGTTAAAGAAGCCGACGCGAAACAAACAAACAAAAAAGCGCGAGAAGAAAACATTTCTTTTACAACTAGATAACAATATTTTTTTACAAAATTTTTACATGGGCTATAAAACCATTTTATTTATCACCAATAAAGATTTCAAAGAGTTCGGACAAAAAGGAATTTTTATTTTAAAACTATGAAACGACCCTAAGTAAAAAAACAAGAAAATGAGCGCTTTTATCACTTAATATCAACATTTTTTCGCGAATTTTTCATTTTAAAATATAATTTCATACAAAATTTTAAAGAGAGCTTGGATACAGTTATATTTATAACCAATTGAAATGTCAGAGAGTTCGGAAGATGAGAACTATTTTTTTATTGCTATGTTAGAGCAAACGTGAAAACAAAAAAGTGAGAAGAAAACGTTTCTTTTACAACTGGATAACAATATTTTTTCATGAAAATTTTACACGGACTGTAAAACCGTTTTATTTATCACCAATAAAGATTTTAAAGAGTTCGGACAAAAATAAATTTTTATTTTAAAACTATGAAGCGACCATACGTAAAAAAAAAAAAAAAAAATAAATAAAAGAAAAGAAAAAAAAAGAAAATGAGTGCTTTTATCGCTAAATATCAATATTTTTTCGCGAATTTTTCATCTTAAAATATAATTTCATACAAAATCGGGTTAAGAATATAAAATAATAAAAACTTGAAAAAAAAGAATACATATTTTTTTTAAATTTATTATCACGGGCCCAGGCAGGGGTCAGCTAGTTAATTGTTAAAAGAATTTGATAAAATATTTAAATATATTTGCATATTATGTGACTAGTAACATCGGTAGGAGGATAAAACAGGCTTAGATAAAAATTTTCAATTCTTTTAGAATTGTTCCCAATTAACAAAACAATAAATTTAGTACCTTCATTTATTAATCATAAAGTTTTAAAGGATCAGTTACACTTTTAACATGTGAAAAAATAAATCAAAAACTGTTTAATTTACTCGTATTAAAAATTAGTTGATTTATATAGTATTTTTATCAAAACCACACATTCAACAATCGTTAGAACAAATGTTATGATACGCTGTCGTAATATACGGCATATAGGGAATGCTTCTTTTTAAAATCGTTTATTCAAAACTAGCTTTTGCCCACGCTCACGTAAGAATGCAATTCGGAATGTTAAATTTATATATAATTTATTTTATTTTATTTTATTTTATTTTTGCATAACTGATCGAACTAACGGTGCAATTCCCATTAAAATCCGTTCAGTAGAACTTTAGCTAATCTTTCATGATCGGTTTCACCTACTTATAGAACTTTCTCCCACAGCTCTATACCTAAGCAACGTAACGTAGAACGATGTGTTACACACCAAAACCTTTCCCCAACCATTACCTAACTGAGAATAAGCTATCAAATGATTACACACTGTATTTTTTGGAATACTTAGTCTGTGCGATAGCTCCTGAACTGTGTAACGTGGGATTTTCAGCGATAGCTTCTTTTAAGGGATCCTCCTTTCAAAGGATGTGCGTCCAAAGCGGCATCATCTTCGACGCTGGAATTTCCGCGTTTAAACTTCTCAAAACACCTTCCAACTGCGTCATCTGAAACAGCACTTTGTCCATACACAGCACAAATCGTCTGACTAGCATTTTTACCTTTCGTGAAATAAAGGAGCATAATAGACGAAGATGAATTTTTTGGTTCTCCATTTAAACAAAAATTGTGACACAACCCAAGCAAGAATTATACAGCGCAAGCAGAAAAGACCGAATTTACTTATCTTGGTCATCCAAGGTCACTACTTGTCAGCAGTAACAAAATAACTAGACGAAACCACGTTTCATTATGAAAAACCGCAGAACTTTCCGGATGATCTAATATGTTCCATAAAAATCCATTTTGCAGATCATAAGTTATAAACGTACGGATCGAAATTATCTTTCATAACCGGGTTAACCTAATTATAGAAACTTTCCTCCATAATTCTATAGCTAAGCAACGTGGAACGATATGTTATATATACTAAAACCTTCCCCAGAAAGTTATCTAACACTGTAACTCCCATCAAAATCCCAGCAAAACTCAAATTTTAGCAGCCTGAACGAAATTCCCATTTACATTATATATATATATATATATATATATATATATATATATATATATACTAGAGTAGGGATTCCCAAACTATGGTACGCTCACCAGCACTGGTACGCAAAGCTTTGGCTACTTGTACGTAGAAGTCCGATACTGGTACGTGGAATAAAATACAGAATGCAGCATATTATTATGGAATAAAAACGGCTTGTCTTTATTAACTTGGAAATTTTCAAAAAAGTTTCGAATGCGATTTAGGATCTGTAAACGCTCTCTCTTTTCTTTTCTTTCTTTCTTTCTTTCTTTTTTTTTTTTTTTTTTTTTTTTGTTACGAGAAATGTTCGTTATAGCAAACTTTCTGAAATTCGCACACACCGCTAATGATACAATCAGTTTTCCCGAATTAAAAACATAATTATTAGATTTATATGGATAAATACACTGATAACATCTAATACACTGATGTTACGTTGTTGCTGAAATAACAATTAAAATCCAATCTTTAAAAAATAGGTAGATTATTTTAGTAGTGAACAAAGTAGGCAGACTAATATTGATTCGAACCTACTAGTGCGTTTCATTGTACTCATTTAGCTTCTTTTTGTTCTCACATAGTTAATTATAGTCCAGATATGAATATTTGTTTGAATATTTTCTTTTATTATATCATTATATTATCATATATATTATCATTCATATATATTATCATAAGAACAGAATAATTCATTCTGTTCTTATGACAAGCGCGCGCAATTCCCGCACAAGTGCGGCGTCTCACCCTGAATGTACGGGTGACGCGCCGCAGTGTAATGTTTTAGAAAAAAATGTTAAAAAATATTAATTATTTTTTTTTATTTTTTTTTGTCGCAGTACACATGTTGTATATTTAACATTAAATACCACAGCATGCTTTTTTTTAAATGTATGTGCACCATGGAATTTTATACATAAATTCAAAAAAAAAAAATATGTATGCGGCATCTTACCGGGAATTACTCTATTTGATTCCGAATCATTTCAATTTGCGTACCTGTAGATTTCATGCTTTTGCATAAAAATGACTTCATGAATGTCTTAGAAATTTTATCGTTGTTCAGTAGGGAAAAATATTTTTGAGAGCTACTTTAAGCACAACATTAATTCATCTGGACATGATATACATGGTGTTTCATAAAGGACTAACTTTAAAATTCAATAATCCATTAACTTAACTATAATAAATATAAATATGAAATAAGTGACTTGCTTATCATGTACTTCATAAATTTAGTGTAGAATAATTTTTAAAAAAAAGTTTAATTTTTTGTCAATAGTTGACGCTGCAATGTTTCAAACCGTAAAAATGCTCACAATAATTTCAAGTTTTCAAATTACAAACTTTTTTTTTCGAGTTCAAATAATTAAACGGAATGCAAAGTAAACACTGAAATAAATACCTGTGATGCAGTTTTTTACGTTAATGTGAACATTCTTACAGTTTAAAATAGCGTCATCTATTGACGGAAATTTGAACTATTTTTAAAACTGTTGTACACAAAACTTATGAGCTGTACGCTGTACCTGATAAACATTTCACTTGTTTCATCTTTATATTTATTACGGTTGATGAATAATTGAACTTAAAAATTAGGGAGTCTTTTATAAAACACTCTGTAAATTTTCCTCTCTGCTTTCTAGTTCTTAATTTTCCAGATTAATTCTTTTGCGACGAGCGTCATAAGTGGCGTATAGGGTGCTCAAAATCCTTTATTTTCATACCAGTAATTTTGGATAGAAAACTTTGCCTTATTTAATCACAGAATTTCTGCGTTTAAATTAGGAAAAAATGAAATAGAAAAAAAATCTATTTGGAATTGTCGGTAATAAAAGATTAAAAATTCTATAAAGGACGCTCACTTTGTGACACGTCCAGAAAACAGTAACGAAACTTCACACCGTTAAAAAAAGTGAAAGAAGGTATGTAAATAAATAGTTTAGAAACATTTAACACATTTAAAAATCCAGTTTTAGCAATTTTCTCCCACAGTTAAAAAAATAGTCGAATTATTTTGTGCAGCCATGTATATGATCTATAGATTTGCATATATATATTAGATAGTATTCTAAAATTTAATTCAGTTAGAAAATTCGCTTTTAGCAATTTTCGTTAATAGATGGAAATGTACTCAAATTCTTTTTTGCAGTCGTGTATATTATCTAAAGATTTTTGTATACACCACACATTCCGCTAAAATTTAATTCAGGTAAAAATGTATCTTATTCTTAGCCCCTTATATGGATTTATTTATATTCCAGAAACTTCTATCAGTATACAGTTCAGCAGGAAAATGCATAACGAAATTATAAACTAGCCTTAGCAGTTAGTCAGTCAAATGTCAAATTCCTTTCTCTAGCCCTTTATATGATCAATAAGATTTATACACACCACGTACTGTGCAAAAATTTAGTTAAAAACGCAAATCAAAGTTGAAAACGCACTTCAGCATTTATCACTCATATACAGTAACTGTAACCGAAATCTTTTGTGTGATCCTGTAAATGAACGATAAATGCAATGCACACTATACTTTTCATTAAGTAACTTACTGATTTAGTGATAATGATTATATTAATTTATAAAACCTATTACACACATTTAGTACACCTCATAAATGCATATCAATTTCATTATGTTTGAAATGATGTAACATCATTAAAATGCACTTGAAACGATTACAGACTTTGCTTAAAAAATTAATAAAAAAAATATGTTTTGACTAAAAAAGGAATTATTTGTTTCTATTCTTAGAAAAAATGTATTAAATGAGTTCGGTTACAGTACTGTATATGAGGTATAATTGCTGGAAGTGCATTTTCAACTTTCATTTGCGTTTTTAAGTTTAGTTAAATTGTTGCATAGTACGTGGTGTGTATAAATTTTGTTGATCACATAAATAGTATACCTCAGTAATACATATAAATTTCATTATGTTTGAAATAGCGTAACATCATTAAAATACACTGCAAACGATTTTTCCCCATAGATCATTTTGTTGTAGGATCCTTTTGTGTGACCTTGTAAATGAATAATAAATGTTTTGCTCTCTATATGCTACAGAAAGTATGTTTAGTGCACTTGATAAAGGCATATCAATTTCATTATGTATGAAATGATGTAACTTCATCAAAATGCGCTTGGAACGATTTTTTCCCATTGGTCGTAATGTAACGGAATACTTTTGACTACCTTTGTAAACGAACTATAAATAAATGCCACACTCTTCATTTTCAATAGCGATCGTGCTATAATAAAGATCAATAACGTATTAAAATGTCAGACCAGTTCAGAGTATATTTATGAGAGTTAGAGTACGGCTAATCTAACAGAAGTCATAAATACTTTTCAACGATCATGTTGGAAAGTGTTAAAAAGACATTTTTGATTTAACACAATGTTAATGACCTATTATTTAATGCATTTTTTTTAATAGGTCTTTAATTCAGTAATATAGTGCTATACTTGTAGTACAAATTACACTTTGCTTAAAAATTTAATTTAAAAAAAAAATGTTTTGACTAAAAAGGAATCATAATTTGTTTCTACTCTTAGAAAAATGTATATGTAAATACATAAAAATAAAAATAATTAAAACTACAGAGCTTAAATGCATAATAAGAAGCAGGGCTATCATTTAGGTTTATGAAACACTATATTTTTATGAGCGTATATGTATGTGGGCAGATATACATACACACGATAGCTTACCTTTCTTTCTGCTAATTATTTACGATAATGCAGTCTTGTCATTCTGTAGTTGTATTCCGATTTTTTCTTTGTTTCGTTATTTTACTATTAATGAGGTATTTATAATAAAATATTTATTCATTTTTTTTCTTCTTAATAATGAAATAACATAATATCCCCGAGAACTAACAGCTCTTTTTTCTGTTCCTTGTTTCACTTCCTTTTCTTTCTTTCTTTTTTTCCTTATCTCGTTTTTCTCATTTTTCTAAGGTATCCTCTAACTACCTGAGTAAAAACTGATATGAGAATTAATGACATAAAATACTGTTGTCCTTCTTATGCGATATGTACTTTACATAAAAGGGGAATGAACAATAATATCAGAAAGAAAAGACCTGAGATCAGAGTCTATGAGAAGAAAAAAAAAATTATGAAAGAAAGTCAGAGGCAAGAAAAAAAGCAGTTTTCATCATGGCTGAAATTCTCCCCTTCAGGCTTGTTTTCAGATGTATGCCAGCCAGCGAAGGGGAAACTGATTCGCCCTGCTTTTCACTGCTGACTTACAATAACGCATCTCGTATACATTCTTACTGACTCAGAATATTCGATAAAATTATCGTTTGATAAAATAACAATGATATCACTAGAAGGGAGGATGTACCGGACCCCTCTATCTTCTTTCTGAGCGCAACTACACGCGGGGAGAGACGCTTGTGCTCTTAAGGAGGTAAGAAAGCAACATTTGTATGCAAATTTTCAGTTTAATAATAATTTATTCTGGTTAAAAAATTTTGTATAATAAATCGTCTGCCAGTTTAGAACAAAATAATGCTTATAATATATTTTTACAAAGAGACGGACAACTTGTTGCCACTCGAAGAATATAAATATACTTAAGAATTTTAGTTGTGATATATTAGTGTAAAATGTGATCGGTCATTGACCTGTTAGTTATCTCAAACCCCTGGATGGGATAAATATTTTATAAGATAGCATTGGACAATGTTACACAAAAGTAAGTTTTGTCAACAAGAAAAAAAAAAAAAAAAAAAAAAGAAATGTCATTGAATTTTTTTCTTTCTTTCTTTTTTTTTTTTTTTCTCTTGTTTATTTTTCTGACACATATTATGTTGTTACAAAAACAAAAGACAAAACAAATTTCAAATACGATTTTATGAATGAAAAGCATGGAATAACATTTTTGTTGTGATACAAATATCTTTTAGTGAAGTTTGTGATCATTGATACCATTGATACCAAGAAATTTTTTTTACTCCAATGCAGAAATAAGATACCTTATCGACGTAATAGTGCAGTAATGTTTTAATATCGAGGGGGCGTATTTATTATGCAGCAGATAAAATACAATTTCTACTATTATTATTCATGGTAGTTTTTGTCAACTACTAAACTAGACTATACTTGATTTTTATTTTATTTTATTTTATTTTATGAAGGTATTTGCGCATGACTAAGATTGGTTACTTAAACACAGTCGTGCTTGCTTAAAAGACTCCTTTGCATATTTAAGTAGATTTTTTTAAAATAAAAAATTTAATTATTATGCCTTTATCAAAAATTTTGGGACACATAACATGTTTGATGTAATTTTACACTTGTATTTTAATTTTTTTTTTTTTTTTTTTTTTTTTTTTTTTTTAAATACAAAGAAAAAAATGATTGCTCTAAGTTGGATATTTAAAATAAAATAGGATATCTATACTAATAAAAGAAATGTTTATGTGTGTTTGTGCGCTCGCGATAGTTAGGGAAATCTATTGCACGTAGAGGTCTGTAAATTTGGTTCCGGATAAACGAAGACAAGTCCGAATACATCCGAAATCAGATTTTAGATTTTTTTTTTAATTATTTTTTTCATCTGCACTTTTTGGTATTTTATATTGAATCAAACGATTTGCTATTTCCCCTTCTTTTTCAAGTTCACTGCCCCGATATAGTAAATTTTGATCTCCTTTTTACTAAAGTTTATTAGGAATTCGTACATCGAATTTTGATTTTTTCATGATTTTTTTTTAATTATTCATTTCGCTAAAAATGAGAAGTTTTTTTTTTTTTTTTTTTTTTTTTTTTGCTTGTTTTTTGTTTAATTATCCATCCAATCTTAAATTTTTTACACATGTATGGAACAGACATTAGGGAATCGATTTAAATATGATATGTATATAGTGTAAGAATTAAAGGAGAAAAATTAAACACAGTAAACTAGAGTGCGAGATATGGTTAAAATAATGCTTGAAAGCAGTAAGATTATTTTAGCTGGGCCGGGCCCGGGCAACGCCAGGTGGATCTGCTAGTTTAAAATAAAATTAATTATTGTAACTTTTTGCAAAGTTAGTTGTGTTATTTTATGATTGAACTTATGTTAATTATAATATCTTTTTGCTGTGATTAATAGATATTTATCTAATTGCATCAATTTTTAATGAAATTCCCTATTTAAAGACTATTAATAAGTTGTTATAAACAAAGCCGCTTTGACATATTCGGAAGTTTTGGACAAATGGATTATTTTATTTTTTATTTATTATTATTATTTATTTATTTTACTTATATTATTTATTTATTTATTTATTTTTATTTATTTATCATTTTTATTTTTATTTATTAATTTAATTTAATTTAATTTTTTGTGTTTGGGGTAGGGGGGGGGGGAGTTGGCTTTTACACGTGAATTTGTATTTACTTGTTAATTTTTCTACAAGTATTAAGCTATGGAAAGGTACACTACCATATAGTTTTAAAATGGGATCTGTTTATGCTGATATTCTAAACGGATTTTATTGAAAAACGGTAGAATTATCACTAAATTCGTGAGTTGTTATTATGCGATAGATAAGTATGATAAATGCTGAAAACAACTCCATACAATAAATCAAAAAATAGATAAATAAATAAATACAATAAAATAATAAGTATTCACTTATTACAGTTCATTTTAATTACTCCCATTTTCTTTTTATTTTGTTTAATGAAAAGTTAATTTGATCACCTAGACTTTGCCGATCGTGAAGTCATGAAAAGTTGAGACTGTTTCAAACGATTCACCAGTTAACAGAGGTGTGCATAGAAATTGTAAAGCCCGATACACATATCCTCAACAAATTTCGTTTATGAGCCTCTTGCATCCCCTGTATATGCATACACTTAATACCCAACGCCCCCCCCCCCCCCATGGGACCTTTTCAGCTTAGAGTACTGTCTAGCTGTACCTCCCCATCACCAGCACCGGGCACTGTTTGAAAGCAGCATAATAAAGTGTATTAAAAATATATATATGTATGCATTTTTATGCAAGTGGTATTAGGTTAAAACGACAGAAGATTTTAATGGTTGTATAGCATTTATATCAGTAGGTAATAAATCATACATATATGTTTTTTTAACATTTTTTTTTTTTTTTTTGTATAAAAATAGATCTAAATTAATATTTGCAAAAATTGTGACATCACAACAGTGGGGAGGGAATGTACCAGTCGAGTGTGACAAGCTGTGAAATTGGGAGAGGGAGGGTGTAAAAACACCACGAAATTTGGTTGACGCAATTAATGGATGAAACCTTTGTGAAGAGTCAATGAATTAATCAGAGAAAGCCTTGTCAGAATGCGGAATATTTTTTAACTGACTAACATTCCTGATTTTTATTAAGTAAAGCTAGAGTCATTACGATCAAATGATTGAAGTAGAGCAGTGGTTCCCAACATGGGGGACAATTTGACTTAAAGTATTCCAGATTAATTATTCATTTATTTCCTTTCAGTTTATTTTGTCTTTTTTATAAAGTGATATAAGCTAAAAATAAAAATAATACGTTGAAATTTTAAATGCAAAAATAAGTTTTTTATGCAATTTTCGAAAAGTTTCCATACAAAAGTTCGAAATACTGGAATATAAAAAATCTTTAATTATATTTAGACACTTTTTTTTTTTTTTCATTATTTGAAACATTTATATTTTTGCGGTTATATATATATATATATATTACAACTTTTTTGTTTAATATATTTTGCATTTTCTCTATTTGTCCTGCAACATGTCACATGAATAGACTTTTACACATGAAATTACTTAAGTATATATCAGAAACTGACTGTTTTAAAAACACATTTAACTTAAAAAAAAATATTTGAAATATCTAAACAACGTATTATACGACGTATGATACATTGAATTTTATAAATTTGGGGTATTTTTTGGCTCAAAAAGTGGAAAGACTCGTATTTACGCGCTTTTATCTTCAAAAAAAAAAAAAAACTGTTTTTTATTTTTCTGAACGTTTTTTATAAATGCTCCATTGAAGCAGTTTTTAAAAATTGAAACAATTTATAGAAGTTATATTTATTTTTGTCCCACGGTGTACGATCGGGCGGTAATTCTTTCAAAACTTTAAAAGCGATTTTCTCGAAACAATGTTTTAGTCGATACCAAAAATATCTCGCCATTTTTTTTCCTAGTCTAGGGATGATGAACCTATTACACCCGTGTCCAAGGGAGCACATACAATACTTTCTGTACCACAGGAAAAATTAATTAAAATTTATAATAGTTACATAAATAAAATTCATTTTTAGTTTTGTTATAATAAGTGACACTTTGTTTAACATGTACAGACTAATTTTCTTTTTCTGTGTCTAAGTTTTCTTTAAGCAGCGTTTTCGACAAGTAACTATTTTGTCATTCTATATAAATTAAAAAAGCGTTATGCATTCAAATTAATTTCATAAGGCAGTCACTACAATAAAATGGAAAGTGGATCCATTTTTTCGGTGTATGTTACTAAAATGCTAATTATGTATAAAGCATTTGCAAAATGTAGAATAGCAAATATCTCTTTAATAAATTATTAATAATTTTTTTTTTTTATGCAGCTTGGGATATTATAAGTTGGATGTTGCATTAATGATACGTTACAAAACACTAAAACAAAAATTCGTTAAATTTCTTTCTTTATCGCAGTAACGTGCTACTTAAATAAATATTTCCTAATTAAAATTTCGTTAAATTAATGGCTGATTACAATATAAAGAAAAAATACATGTTAATTTAAAATCTTTTTGTTATTTATTGCATGAAATCGACTGATTCTATGAACCAGTGTTTCCTATAGGCAGCATATGTTGCAAAATTGTTTTATGTAAAAGTTCGGCACGCTACAATGTTGATGGATATTGCTTGGGAATTTTCGGCAAGCATACGTAAAACGTTCGTCATACCTGTCCTAAGTCCCTAAACAATGTTTTTTTTTTTTCCCTTTTTTTATAAATAAAACAAAATAAGGTTTTTTATTTTGTTGAGAACTGGTACGTTAAGCTTCATAGCCTGCCATTTTGTTAAAAATGCAAAATTTCAAAAATTTGTCGGCCAAGGAATAGACAATTACAGTCTGACCTCGATTTGACCTCGTCTAATCTTGAAAATTATTGTTAAAAAGAGGTTATCGTCAAATCAGGGAGCACATTATTAAAACTGCATAAAAGTTCATTATTAAATTTTCAAAAATTTATCAACTATATTTGTACGAGCAGGGAAGACCGAGCTATGCTCGGTCAAAATTATCTTTGAGTTCAAATATCCTGACGCAAGACCAAAATGACCCACTAATCAAATTTTCTCAAACATGTGACCTAGCCCGACATTCTTCTCGTGCCCAAAGACCATAGGATGCAAAATTTAGTGTAAATAGTCTGAGCCGTTTGTAAGATAAAATAGCTTGACCCATAATGACCCATGACCAAAATGACCCACTAATCGAATTTTCTCGAACACGTGACCTATCCCAACTGTCTTCTCGTGTCCGAAAACCATAGGATGCAAAATTTAGTGTAAATAGTCTGAGCCGTTTTTTAGATAAAATTAGCTTGACCCACAGTGACCCAAAAATGACCGCCTAATCGAATTTTCTCGGACATGCGACCTAGCCCAATGATTTTGCGGTACCTGAAACTCGTAGGACACAAAATTTAATCAAAATCGTTAGAGCCGTTTTTTAGATAAAATTAACTTCACCCGGGTTGACCCCAAAATGACCCACTAATCGAAAGTTCTCGAACATGTGACCCATCCCAATAGTCTGCTCGTGCCCGAAAATGATAAGATACAAAATTTAGTCAAATCGTTTGAACTGTTTTTGAGATAGAATTAGCTTGACCCTGACTCTTGATGACCCAAAATGACCCACTAATCGAATTTTCTCGAACACGTGACCTACCCCAATGGTTTTCTGGTTCCCCAAAACGGTAGGATACAAAATTTCGTCAAAATCTTTAGAGCCGTTTTTGAGATAAAATTTGCATATATATATATATATAACAACACACAAGATTTGCTCGTATTAGAATATATGATTTAGTTATATTTTCCTTTGAATCATGAAATACATTTTCAACAATGAAAAATTATTGGTAAATACATTGTTTTTTCTTAAGTATAGCTGGTGACATGGATTTTTCAGTTGTTCCAAAAGCATTATATAGTATAAGTGTTCCTCTATATTGAATGCTATTAAAGCTTGTTTCGCTGCTTCTAATCCATTATTTGCTTCAATTAAAGTAACTTTCGCTTTTTAACGCTTTCCAATATAGTTGAAAACTGTTTATGAATTCGGTTTGTCTGTCCGTCTGTCTGTCCGAACTCTAACTCACGTAAATATAGTCAGATTGCTAGATAACTAATACATGTTATTGATATTTACTGTGGCATGTTCAGTATTGAAAATGAATGTAGCATCCATAGTTCATTTACAGGGATACTCAAAAGTAGTCCGTTACAATATGGTCTATGGGGAAAAATCGTTTGCAATGCATTTGAATAACATTATACTATTTTCAACATATTGAAATTGATATATATCACTGAGGCACATAACCAGATGCTTACTGTTGAATATTGTGCATATAGCATTTATCATTCATATACAGGGACACACAAAAGTGCTCGGTTACAGTACTGTCTACGAGCGACAATTGCTGGAAGTGTGTTTTCAGTTGTTGCATGCATTTTTAAATTTAACAATTTTTTTGCATATTACTGGGTGTGTATATAAATAATATAGATACAGGGTTGTACAAAATAATTAGGTTAACATTTCCGTTTAATGACCGAAATTGCTGAATGCGAATATTGAACTGGTGTTAAGCGTTTCCTAACTGAACTAAATATTAACATAGTATGTACTGTATATACAAAGCTATAGATCATATATAGAGATAAAAAAAAATGGATTCTTTTCCGACTATAAATGGCAATTGCCGAAATTGTGTTTTCAAATGTTTTATATTACTTTTCCCAAATTGTTTACTTTGATATCATCTTTCACCTTATTAAACGGTGAAGTTTTATTACAGTATTTTGAATGTGTTTGAAAGCGTTACATAATCTATGCTAAATGCATGATTTTTCTTTCTTGTTCTTTATGATTCTGTGTCAAAGTCAGACGGATTTTTTTTTTTACATAATTCTTGAATATTCTGTAATTCACAAACGGGAACTTGAGATTTATATTTCGCGACATATTTTTAAAATTTTGGCTGCTGGAAACGTCATATTAATCTGGTATTTTAAATCCCTCTAAATCAAACTCTTCGTCATCACACCACCGGTCAATAGATAAACAACACAGAGAAAATGTTGACAATCCTTGTTGTTACTAAAAAAAAAAAAAAAAAAAAAAAAAAAAAAGGAGTGTAAGGAATTAGAAATTTATCAAAATTATCTTAAACTATCATTCAAACGAGATCATTCAACATCAGAAATAAATATAGACGAATCCGACCGTTAAATTTTTATCATTAAATTGAGGAAATCGTTAAATCGGGGTTCTACTATTTGCAGATTTTAAAGTTCTATTTGTTTCATTGGTCCGTTCCAATCCCGTTAGTTTTAGCCTGGAATAATAAGTGCATTTAGAGGCCCTTTCAGTAAAAAAAAAAAAAAATTGTCTTTTATACGTGAATTTTTTAACACACAGAATTTTTTATGCGATAATTTTCCCAATAAGCTGTTTCTGTGTCTGTAAAGGGGAGAGTGTTTTCAAACGAAACAACCCACTCACAAAGAGAAATCTTTGGTCGACGAAAAACAAACTAAAAGGCGCATAATATAATGCAAATAGGAATTTCGTTTCGGCTGCTTATAACTTGGGTTCTGCTGAATGGATTTTGATGGGACTAGCACTGTTAGTTAGATAATTTTTTAGGGAAGATTTTAGTATATAACATATCGTTCTACGTTGCTCAGTTATAAAATTATGGACGAAAATTCTATAATCAGATGAATCCGATTACGAAAGATTAGCTTTTTTAAAAGGTTATACTGAATGGATTTCGATGGAACTTGCACTGTTAGTAACATAATTTTGGCGGAAGGTTTTAGTATATAACACAATCTTTCTTCGTTGCTTAGTTATCGAGTTATGGGAGAATGTTCTATAATTAGGTCAAACCGATTATGAAAGAGAATTTCATTTCGAATGTTTATAACTATGTTCTGCGTAACGGATTTTTATTGGACATACATTGTCGGGTAGGAAATTTTCGGGGGAAAATTTTAGTGTATAACACACTGTTTTACGTTGCTTAGTTGTAGAGCTATGGGAGAAAGTTCTATAATTAGATGAACCCGATTATGAAAGATTAGCTTTTCTTAAACGTTCTACTGGACGGATTTTGATTGGGAATTATCCTTTTAGTTAGATAAAATTATGCAGAAGAAAAAGAAAAAAAAAGTAAGAACTATATGTAAAATTTTTATTGACGAACTGCAAAACTTACATTCTACGTAAGCGGAGCCGTGAACAAAAGCTAGTTTTTCAATAAAAATTAACAAAAATGCGATTTTTACAAGTTCAAAACATGCGTTTTTTTAAAAAATCCCTGACGGCTCGGCCTACAGGCACAGGTAGATTTCGAAGACGCAGACCGTGGGGCACCTGTTTATTGGGAATTGCAGAAGAAATACCTATTTGCCATGATGTGGCAGTTGGGACCACCTACTTCGAAATATACCTCTGCCTGTAGGTGAAGCCAGCAGGGATTTTTTTGTTTTTATTTTTTATTTTTTACCGTAAAAGTTGGTCCTATAAAAAACTTGTCAATATAAAAGTTGTATATAATAAAGAAGATTTATAATAAATTTAAGCGGATTTGATATCTTGGGAATTGACGAAGTTATGAATTTTTTTCTTCTAACCCCCCCCCCCTTTTCCCCCACTTGGGGGCATTTTTAATGATATCAAAAATCTGTCATACATAAATTTTCGGCCCTTCTCCTAGAAATAATAATAACTTTAAAAGGATTCGATACGTATCATAATTAAGAAATTATGGTTTTTTTTCTGTTTTCACAAAAAGCCCCCCCCCCCCCTTGATTCGATTTTGCCCATTAACGAACTTGACCGAGATTTTATGTCCCTTGATTTTATGTATGAATTTGGAAGAGATTTGTGCAGAATTATTGGAGTTATCGTATCCATAAAAAAGTGACATAGATAGATAGATAGATAGATAGATAGATAAAGTTTTGAACTGGGGGTGGTTTTGGGTTCTGGGAGTCATGATCGGCGTAGATCTGCAAAAATTTTTCAAAAATTCCAACTTAGGGGAGAATGTAATAGGTAGTATTTCTTACGAAATCTACCTAAAAAAACCCAAAACCTACATAGCTCTATCTCGTTCTTAGACTTCAAAACAACTTCATGAAAAATGCATATATTTCATGGCTTAAATGTTTACGTAAGTTATTCCCGAAGTGACTTAAAAATGAACTGACAATTTTAGTACTGTTTGACATAGTTATTATTTTACCTCAAATTTAAACGTGTTAATTTTAACCCGTTAAATTATAATTATAATGGTAGTATAATATTGGTCTTACTTTCTTTTTCTATGCATATTTAAGACTTTAACGTAAATTGATTATCATTCTGTCGTGTACGAATTAATTTTCAGGAGAAATGTTTTTGACCTTCGATTTTAATGCTCACGCTCAACATATAACAATTATCAGGTGAAGGTCGAGCCTTATAAAATTATATAATGCTTTAGGGAAGAACTTTTGGAGGTTGAAGTGATAAAATAACATATACACAAGATGACAGATGGGAATTTAGCTTTGAATATTTATTACGGTCAAATTGTGGTTATATTTTGTATGTTTAAGTGTTTGGTTGGAAGCATTTTGTAATCATTTTTTGATAAGGAGAGATAAACAGTTCTTAAATGCTGTATCGTTTTTAAGGGTTAACCAGTGGGGCACTCATATAAGACTATCCTTTATTTACCATCACTTTTATTACTGAATGGTAAAAATCTCGTTTTAGTCTACTGAAAAATGAATAAGTGCATTTAGAGGCCCTTTAAGAAGAAGAAAAAAAAAAGAAAAAAGTTGTCTTTTATATAAGATCTGATTTTTCTTTTAATAAACAGAATTTACTATGCCATAGTTTTTTAATAATCAAGATTTTAGTACATATTATTAACGATTTGAAACCATTTTTAAAAGATATGGTTGAACAATCAAAGATTTATAATAATTACTTTTATATTTACTCAAATAATATTTTTCATACCTCTGTCTGTGGAGATATAACTTTTTGCTTTTAAAAATGTAATTCACAAATTACTTATTTGTATACATATTTAATCAGTCATAATTTATTTTGGAATTTTATTCATTTTCGAATACTTCTGTGCAGCCCTGTGTATGATGTATAAATGTTTATATGTGCAAGATGACTCTAATGTATTAGATGTTCTACATCGGCTTTAAAATACAACTGAAAGCGATTTTCTCACAATTATCATCCGCAGACGGCAATACACTTTTGCATAGCCCTGTACATCAATTTATTTATAGTATACTCATACCACAAAGCATTATAAGATTTAGCCGAATTCCAAAACACTTAACAGTCTTGAAAAAAAAAATCTTGTAGTGCATACGAACAATGCATTCAATCATTCATTCATTCATATCCTTATATATTATTTCTCCTGTCAACATCCCTTTTACTCAGAAAATATGAAACGCAGAACAACGAATGAGATACCATATGAAAGGTTTTACAACAGGCTTCTGACATAGCCCACTTAACAGTTCGTTAAAACATGTTTTGGATTAAAATTTGCTGAAATTAAAAAATTAAATCGGCATTGTTTTCATGAAAGAAATGAAAGGTTTTCCTGAAATTATTGTTGCCAAAAAAAAAAAATACCACATTCTATGATGATCATAGCAATTATTATAAAAAACACCGCACGGGTTTATTTTATGCTTATGATTAAAAAGCGAAATTGAAATTGAAATGTTTATATTTATATTTCTAAGTCCCATGGTTTTCCCGAAGCGGATGACGTCATACTCTAATGCAGTCAAAATACGATTGTTAATTTTTTTTCTCGCGCGTGCCTTTTGCAATCTTGGATCAGTTTTTAGTCTAACTTTGATGGAATACATTAGATGATATTCTAGCTTTACTAAAAACTAAATGTTGTTTGCAGATATTTTTATCCTTACTTTTTCTTTAGAAGTTTAAACCTGCATCTAATAAATATTACATATTGATAAAAAATGATACTTCTCTTTCTCTATTATCCCGTTGACCACTTTTCATAACAAAAAACTATCGCCAAATAAACGAGAGAACGTTGCCATTGGAATATCAAAATAAATAAATAAATAAAATATAAGAATTTAAGGACACAATTGTTATTTTAATGAATGAAATAACTAATAAATCAGTAAAACATAATGAAAAATACACGCAAATGTCGAATTAAAAACCACTTGATGATTTAACAAACACGTATAATGCTTCTGACATCAAGTAAATGGGACTGCATTTTTGGCGTTTAATCTTACAATTTGGCGATAGTTTTTTGTTATGAAAAGTGGTCGACAGCATAATAGAGAAGTACCTAAAAAATATTAGATTTCAGTGCGAAATCCTCGCACGGGCCCTCTGGTATATTATTATTTCTTCTGTCAACATCCCTTTTTCTAAGAAAATATGAAACGCAGAACAACGAATGAGATACCATATGAAAGGTTTTAGAACCGGCTTCTGGCATAGCCCACTTAACAATTCGTTAAAACATGTTTTTGATTAAAATTTGCTGAAAAATAAAAATTAAATCGACATTGTTTTCATAAAAGAAATGAAAGGTTTTCCTGAAATTATTGTTGTCAAAAAAAAAAAAAAAAAAAAAAAAAACCACATTATATGATGCTCATAGCATTTATTATAAAAAACACCGCACGGGTTTATTTTATACTTATGATTAAAAAGCGAAATTGAAATTGAAATTTTAAAAACACAAATTGCACAAATTGTGCTTATTAGTTGCTAAAATCAGTGTAAAAATTGTTTTAAACTCATAAAAGAGCTAAAATCCTACATGTTTCGGCTTTAAACTTAAAGCCATCATCGGGGAAGAGGAACAACACAAACGACTACTGATCTTTTAATTTTCGACACGAGAAAATTTGAAATCAACAGTATGGAAAAATTTAAATAAAATAAGCGGGCGCTCTCTGTTGCCAAAGAGCGAAAAACAATGAATTAACCAGGGGTTAAAAATGTATCCCATAAACTAGATATGTTGAAAGAAAAGTTATCATTACAAATACAATCTTTTCTAATTTTGATTTCCAATGATTCCCTAATGGCGGCTTTAAATGGGTTATTGAACCTATGGATAATTCTTGCTTTATCGAAATTAATTACAGTATCATTATTTTTAGCGTAAAACCGGGAGAGTGCAGTGGATAACTTTCCAAATTTTATGTCGTTTTTATGCTCTTTTAACCTTTCCAAAAACTTTCTTTTAGTCATACCAATATAAAAAATTATACTATTATTATTTAAGCTAATAGGGATTTCATAAACACCTGCGAATTGATCAGGGGGGATAGGATCTAATTTACATGAAACTAAGTCAACCAATTTTCTGGGAGGGACAGCAATAAGATGGATATTGTATTTACGGAGGGCCCTTTTAATCCTTTCAAATATAATAGGTATATATTGGAATTTACGATAGTTTGGTTTATTATTGCTAGGGACAGGATGCTGAATTAAATGGCCATTGAATTTTTCTATAATTTTCTGTACGTGATGAGCGGGGAAACCATGGTCAATGGCGATATCTCTGATAAAATTAAGTTCATCTTGGATGAATTCACTTGAACAAACCAGAAAAGCACGCTTGATGAATGAATTGAAGGCAGCAATCTTATAAGTGAAAGTTGTAGAGGCATTAAATGGGATTATTGTGTTACTTCTCATCGGTTTACGATAGACTTTACGTTTTAGGTTGTTGTCATCTTTAATTAATTGAATATCCAGGAACGGTAGTGATGAATTTTCTTCTATTTCCAACGTAAACTTAATATTTTCATCTATTTCGTTTATTTTTGAGAGGAAAGATAGGAGTTCTTGCTTTCCATGATTCCATGTGATAAAGATATCATCCACGTATCTTAGCCAAACTTCTGGTGTTAAATTCAAACTTTTAAAAATAAATTCCTCCATCGGTCTAAGTTTAAATTCAGCCAACAGACCGGAAATAGGAGATCCCATAGGTGCTCCTTTATTTTGTCTGTAAAATTTCTTATTAAACATGAAAACGTTGTTATTAATGATAAGGTTAAGTCCTGAATTGATTTAAAATTGATTGTCCTAATGAATTTAAACTTAGACCGATGGAGGAATTTATTTTTAAAAGTTTGAATTTAACACCAGAAGTTTGGCTAAGATACGTGGATGATATCTTTATCACATGGAATCATGGAAAGCAAGAACTCCTATCTTTCCTCTCAAAAATAAACGAAATAGATGAAAATATTAAGTTTACGTTGGAAATAGAAGAAAATTCATCACTACCGTTCCTGGATATTCAATTAATTAAAGATGACAACAACCTAAAACGTAAAGTCTATCGTAAACCGATGAGAAGTAACACAATAATCCCATTTAATGCCTCTACAACTTTCACTTATAAGATTGCTGCCTTCAATTCATTCATCAAGCGTGCTTTTCTGGTTTGTTCAAGTGAATTCATCCAAGATGAACTTAATTTTATCAGAGATATCGCCATTGACCATGGTTTCCCCGCTCATCACGTACAGAAAATTATAGAAAAATTCAATGGCCATTTAATTCAGCATCCTGTCCCTAGCAATAATAAACCAAACTATCGTAAATTCCAATATATACCTATTATATTTGAAAGGATTAAAAGGGCCCTCCGTAAATACAATATCCATCTTATTGCTGTCCCTCCCAGAAAATTGGTTGACTTAGTTTCATGTAAATTAGATCCTATCCCCCCTGATCAATTCGCAGGTGTTTATGAAATCCCTATTAGCTTAAATAATAATAGTATAATTTTTTATATTGGTATGACTAAAAGAAAGTTTTTGGAAAGGTTAAAAGAGCATAAAAACGACATAAAATTTGGAAAGTTATCCACTGCACTCTCCCGGTTTTACGCTAAAAATAATGATACTGTAATTAATTTCGATAAAGCAAGAATTATCCATAGGTTCAATAACCCATTTAAAGCCGCCATTAGGGAATCATTGGAAATCAAAATTAGAAAAGATTGTATTTGTAATGATAACTTTTCTTTCAACATATCTAGTTTATGGGATACATTTTTAACCCCTGGTTAATTCATTGTTTTTCGCTCTTTGGCAACAGAGAGCGCCCGCTTATTTTATTTAAATTTTTCCATACTGTTGATTTCAAATTTTCTCGTGTCGAAAATTAAAAGATCAGTAGTCGTTTGTGTTGTTCCTCTTCCCCGATGATGGCTTTAAGTTTAAAGCCGAAACATGTAGGATTTTAGCTCTTTTATGAGTTTAAAACAATTTTTACACTGATTTTAGCAACTAATAAGCACAATTTGTGCAATTTGTGTTTTTAAAATACTAGTTAACAGTGTAGTGTCCAAATGGATTCAATTGTGAAATTGAAATGTTTAGATTTATATTTCTAAGTCCCATGGTTTTCCCGAAGCGGATGACGTCATCCTCTAATGCAGTCAAAATACGATTGTTAATTTTTTTTCTCGCGCGTGCCTTTAGCAATCTTGGATCAGTTTTTAGTCTAACTTTGATGGAATAAATTAGATGATATTCTGGCTTGACTAACAACTAAATGTTGTTTGCAGATATTTTTATCCTTGCTTTTTCTTTAGAAGTTTAAACCTGCATCTAATAAATATTACATATTGATAAAAAATGATACTTCTCTATTATCCCGTCGACCACTTTTCATAACAAAAAACTATCGCCAAATAAACGGGAGAACGTTGCCATTGGAATATCAAAAAATAAATAAATAAATAAAATATAAGAATTTAAGGACAATTGTTATTTTAATGAATAAAATAACTACTAAATCAGTAAAACATAATGAAAAATACACGCAAATGTCGAATGTAAAACCACTAGATGACGTAACAAACACGCATAATGATTCTGACATCAAGTAAATGGGACTGCATTTTTGGCGTTTAATCTTACAGTTTGGCGGTAGTTTTTTGTTATGAAAAGTGGTCGACGGGATAATAGAGAAGTACCTAAAAAATATTAGATTTCAGTGCGAAATCTTCGCACGGGCCCTCTGGTTTATTATTATTTGAAGTAGTGTAAAATCGTTAAAATGCTCTTCAAACAGTTATCCTCCATGTACCACAACGCGTCAGAATTTTTTGACAGTCCCTGTACATGAACTATAAATGATTTATGATATATACTTCATTTTAAATTAAATATACTATAGTAAATCTCAATAACATATATCAATCTCATGGCAATCCAAGTACATTTACGAAAGTTACAGTGCAGACAGATAGAGGCACCGACTTTTTAAATATTTAGAAGGGGGGAAGGTGCAAAGTCGATGATGGAGGCGGCAGAAGTCAATCGAAGAGATGAAGGGGGCCTCCTATTTTATATTTTTAAGAGGGCAACGCGAGTTTGGAAATTCTCACAGGATCACACACCCCTTTGCCCCTCCACTCCCGTAGTTGGCGTCTTTGCAAACAGACAGACTACTTGAATTTATAAATACATTTCAACGATAATGAAAGTGTTAAAAACCATTGCCAGATAGCTTTGATGTTCTGGAAGTCTTACTTCAAACAAAAACATATAAAAACATGTGCCGAAGCAAAGAATACTAGATAAGTCTTACCAACACGTGTTTTTATTTCAAGGCCAGTGTAGGTTTCGATTCGAAACGTGCCTTCTATAATGTTTTAATATTTTATATAACGTATTTTCATTTTTTTTTTTTTAATATATTTTAAAGCCAGTTTATGAAATAAACATGAACGTGCAATCTTTCTAGATCTAATTACAATCTTTCTTGATTTTTTTCCCCTTTTGGGGGTGAAAAAAAGAACAGATTTATTAAAAAAGAAAATTTTTATGGAGCATTGAAATACTTTTGAATTCCACACAACTGTTTTACTTTCGTTAAATTTTTTTTGCCTTCTTTTATCTTTTCTTCTTTCTTTACTTTTATTTACATATAATGTGCTAATGGTATAAGTTAAAGCTGTTCTTTCTGCACAAAATTGCGACGCTCAATAAATTTTTATCAAAATTCATAGCTGCCAACATTGTCAAATAAACATATTTATAACCAGAAAATTTATGTAATAATTTGTTTTTTCTTTTAATATTTTTGTTACTAGTGAGGGATTTTTGCATGGCTCTTCTAGGATGTGATATACAACTACTCATAGACAGAGAATGGAGTTGTTTTACAACAGAGAATCCCATTGAAACAATCAACTGTTTCTGTTTCTGTTTCTAGTGAGGGACTTGTTACTTCTTGTTACTTTCATGTATTAAGTTCTGGGGATGTGTGGCAGTGGGCCACAGGCACCTCGGCAAAATCTCTTCAAAATCTCTCATTTGACTTTATCTATTGAATAAAATTTTGGTTCAAAAACGCTAATTTGACGTGAAAAAACCCTGAAGATTGGGCACTATGAAAATTACAAAATTATGTTCTTCTTTATAAGCGTAAAATTATCAGATCTAGTTCATATTCCAAAGTTTTCTTTCTTTTTTTTTTTTTTTTTTTTTTTTCATTGTTCTCTGAATGTTGGGATTTATATATATATATATATATATAATCAATTGATTCTATTTCGGAATTTCAAATCACTTTTTTTTTTAAACCAAAATATTATTTTTAGAAATATTTTTTTAAAGATATAATACTTTCATGTTAAACTTTAAAAATTATTCAGTTCTATCGTAGAATAGCTGAAACATTTACATTGTTTGGAGAAAAAATATTTCATGACTGTAGTGCAGGACTATTGGATTTAAAAGCACAATTTAAGGCAAAAGAATTAAAAAGGACCTATCAATATTAGTAAAACGGCATCATTAGTCAATAGCTATCGATATATACAAGCTCCGTGGACAATTAATTACTGTTGTGTTCATAAGGCTTGAATAAAATTCTCTTTAGAATTAAACTTTTTTCTTTTGTTCAATTTATTATTCAAAAATTTTTTAATTAATATTTTGTCATTGAACTATTACACGTTTTCATCATTTATGAAAAACGAAGTTATCTCATGACTAACATGATATAAATAGATATAAATTATAGGCGATGCATTTAAAAATAATAGTTGCCGAAACGTCAGTGAAGGCTCACTGTGGAGACGCGGTTTATCGTCTGTTTGTCTGTCTGCTTGCCTGTCTGTCTGTTCCGCGATAACTGCCGTAATAATCGTCGTAGTAAGTTGTTTTTTGGTGGGTATGTTGGTGAGGTACCCGGAATTAGCTGTATAGAGTTTAGTTACATTTGGTTCATTCGTTCGAAAAACATAGAATATTTATTTTTAGCTCATAATGATTTACTATGGGAATGCAGACGATTTTCAAATTTGATTTTTAACTGAAATGAAAATCGCATATTTGAATAATGAATTTAAACGTAAAATTACGTATACTAAATTTTCGATATGGAGGTCTTAAATATATGCAATAGCTTTGAAAATTTGCCGTTACATCTATTAGAATTTAGAAATTAATTGTTTAAAGTATTCGAAAATTTTTTGAAACTGTTCGGGAAATATAAAACATTTTATTTTCATATTTTTTACAAATTTTAAAATGCATTTCTTTTTCTTTCCTCTTTATTTTATTAGTTGCTTAGCAACTGTATAACTGTATTTCAAAGAATATCAAAATAAGAAATGCATTTTTTTTTTTTATCTAAAAAATACCAGAATAAGAAGTTCATAAGAATTTCAGAATATCATTGCATAAATCGTGTTTAATTTAACGCTTCTAATTTCTGAAACCTCCGAAGTATTTCATATGCCTATAAATATGTATGTAACATAAAAAAAAAAAAAAAAAAAATGAGGATTGTAAGATGCTAAATAATATGAAAAGTGAGATTAAAAGACAATGACATTCAGAGCTGACGTTGAGGCTCCTGAACTGCAGATTTACTAGTAATAATAATAGTTTTTTAACCGAGTGTTTTTAAAAAAATCGGATCTGGCAATTTTCTTTTAAAGTCTCACATTACTTGGACCAATTTTTTAAAATAAACTTTTTTATTTTTATTTTTTTTTATTTATTTATTATTTTTTTTTTTTTTTTTAAGCGGCCACTATTACATTCATTTGTTGAAAATAGTGTTACACTATAGCTATCTCTATATAGAAAACTTGACCTCTTATAGCTTGAGTTCTGATGGATTTTGATGAAACTTGTGCTGTTAGGCAATTTTTCAGGGAAGGTTTTAATATATAACATATCGTACTACGTTGCTTAGTTATAAAGCTATAGAGGAAAGTTCTATAATCAGGTGAACCTGATTATGGAAGATTAGCCTTTTTAAAAAGTTCTACTGAACGAATTTTTTCGTTCTACGTTGCTTAGTTATTGAATTATAGAGCAAAGTTCTATAATCAGGTGAACCCGATTATGAAAGAATAGCTTTAAAAAAAAATTCTATTGGCTAGATTTTATTTGTTAGTTTGTTTGCATTGTTAGTTAGATAATTTTTCAGGGATGGTTATAGTATATTGCATATCGTCCTACCGTACTTTATCAAATCCTACTCTAAATGATCAATTAAAAGAGTTGGTCCTTAACAACTCAAACCTTGTCTGCACGTTAGAAAATATAATAGCGCAATGGCGTTCGTATCGTTTCAGAAATGCGGAAGGACATTTCGAGTAAAGTTCCATACTGCCTTAAAACCCAAGGTTCTATATTTCGTTTGATACAAGGTTCATTTGGAGAAACCGACCAGCACAGCGGGCGAAGTCTCCTAGTCTATGTATGTATTAGACTCCGATTAATGGAAATATATATAACATACACTGTAAAAAAAAAAAAAAAAAGTTTTTAAATCTACGAAAATATAATATAACCAAGAACGAAAGTATTATACAATAACCCCTTCCGAGTTACCCACGATTCCGAAAAGCGTTCTTTATCATTAGAAACCACAGAATCCAATATATTTTCGAGATTTAAAGAATAATTTCTAAAAACAAAGTTTCTTTTGTTGCCACTGATTTTTGGAAACGTTTCCGAGTAGTTTTTATTAATCCGATTTCTCAAACCGGAATATCGGTTTTTAGTATGTCATTAATTCTCAAGTAAACATTTTCAGCTGCGTAATTGAATTTAAACATCCAAGAATAACAAAATAATATTAATTTTAACGTTAATTTTAATGCTACTAATATATCATGTTTAGTACGTTAATATATCATGCTGTTAATATACCATGTAAAGCATGCTTGTTGAAATGAAAATGTTTATTACGTGAGAATTGATAGCATCCAGAAAACATACATTCCGAGTCGAGAAAACTGATTAATACACTATTAATAACTACTCGAAAACGTTTCCGAATACACTGTAAAAATAAAATATCTTGATTTTAGAGGAAAACACTGTTAGCCAGGACGCCAGTAAAAAAAAATAGTTTTTTTTTACGGTAAAGCTGGATTTTTTACGAAATTACGGACAAAATCTGTTGAAATATAACATATACCTCGTAATAAATAATTATTATTTTCGTTAAAAAAAAAAATAGTTTTTTACTTTTGTCCTGGTTGACAGTTTTTTTTTTCTGTAAAATCAGCAGTTTATTTAAAAAAAATTTTTAGGGTTCCGTACTTAAAAAATGAAAACGGAACCATTATAAGATTACCCCTGTGTCTGTCTGTCCGACTGTCGGAGCTCTTTTTCTCGTAAGCTATGAAACGTGGTAAGTTCAAACTTGGGAAAGTTATAAAGCCTTTTTACCCACGTTTTCAGATTATTAGCTATTCACAAATATGTTTAGGAAATATTTAGGGGGGTAATTAAGTTACTTGAAAAAAAAAGTTTTCTTTTTGTCTATCGTGTGAAAGATCTTGTAATACCTAATTCAAAAATATATTTGTTTCAATTTTAGGTGTTATGTTTTTAGAGTTATCGTTGAAAATGCACTGCAAAAATATGTCCCCCTTCCTCTCTATTTCCGAATCTACTGAAACTAAAAATATGAAAAAAAATTAGGGGTAGTAGAAGTTCATTTAAACCTTGCAGGAAAACTATAGAGATTTCCCTTAGGTAACACAGTTTTTGAAAAAACGCATTTTCTCGTTCACACAAACTTTACTTTTCAGGCGGTCAGCGGTGGAGTTGACGGGCGCTCGAAGTATCTATCGACACAGAATCATCCAAGGTTATCTGATAATGATTTTCGAAAAAAATGTCGGTAATTAGCCGAGATATTAATTAAGTTATTTGAAAAATAAATTATATTTTTATATATCGTGTAGGGTATCGTCCGAAAGATCTCGAAACTTCGAACTCAAAAATATATTTGTTTTAATTTCAAGTATTATATTTAAGCGATATCGTCGTACTGGAAAAAGTACTGGAAGTACTGGAAAAATATTTCTCGAATCTACTGAAACTAATTTATGAAAAAAAAAATAGGGACAAAACGACGGACAAACTGAATTCATAAACACTTTTTAACTATGATGGAAAGTGTTAAGAAAAAGGTATTTTAAAAATTGAAAAATATATATATATATATTGATCTTGATTACTTTGACACACAAGAGAAATCTGCCAATTAGTTTTTTTCCATTCTTGTTTATTTATATACTTTTTTTTTAAATTAAAATTAAAACAATTGTAATTCCAGATTTCTTAACCAAAAAATCGTTTTAAAATTTCTTTTCGCCATTCTGTTAAGAAATATGTAAGTATCCTTTATTCAAAATGTTTTTACCTGCAAAACTGCAGGACTGCTATCAACAATTCAAAACTTAGCTGCCTTATCCATTCAGTTCGAATTATTCTATTTATTCTGCACTGATAAACGTCAAAAACCACAGTAAAAAAGAAAGTCTTTAAAACAATACTTTATTCATTTTCCACTCACGACCTTTTAATATTTTTTCATGTAAATCTTAGTGAAAATAAAGGGAAAATACCATCAGATGCGAAAAAGAAAGTCATTTGTGTCGTTTAAAAATGAAATAAAATGAAGTAATGCTAAAACCTGTCTTGTGAGGATTTACGTTTGAAAGCATTCAAAGTATGTGAATGTTCCATATTTCACTTGATACCAAAATACCTGTTTTAACTTATCTATTCATATTTAAAGAAAGCATTATTTGTTTACTTTTCTTAAATGATAATAAAATGACAAAAACATCATTGTAAAAAATAAAAAAATAAAAAAATAATTTAAAAAAACACCAAATAGAGCAAAAATTGTAGGCCTACGCACAATTATAATAATCTCAAAATTGGTTAGATTTAATAGTGTATTGAACAATGAGTAATGAATGATATTTCTTTTCTCATTTTAATAAGCGACAGAGTAACTCATTGCTTTCAATTATGAAAAAAGTCGTGTTATTTATGATAAAATCACCCTGATCATGAAAATTAAAACAGCGTGGTAATGATTGTTGCATTCTGAAATAAGATTATGAAAAATTCCTCATTAGTCACTTTTAATTTCATTTGATGGAAAAAGTGTTGCTATATGCATTGTGTGAAAGCTGTTGTATGTATAAATACATATGCATGTTATAGTAATAAGTGTATAAGATATAAAATAAAGGAAAGGATACGTTAGTATATAGATAATGTATTAAGTATGAAGTATTGCGAATTAAGGCAATTTAAAAATTTAAAACATATATATTTATTAAGCTTAATTACTTCGGCGCGTAAATAAAAATCTGTTAATAAAACAGTTTTTTCTGATCTTGAACTTTCCTTTCTTTTTTTTTCCCATTGAAGTAGTCATTTTCGACTGGATTGAATGAGCAAACTGACCTTGATCCTGTCTATAATAATATATTTTTCTGACCCTTCAGTATCCTTTAAGACAGGTTTGCACCCTATACTTAATAGGACTGTACTTATTCATAAATGAATGTATTTGATATCATCTCTTCCAATTTATCTTGGCCCGTGGATACAGTTTAAAAACTGTGGCTTCGAAAATAAAAATTATAGACTTCCAATTATCTGACGCTAAATCATACGGCATTCTTAGTTAACCAACACCTCTCATATACAGTAGACTCCCTCAAATCTGCACAGCTTGGGACCAGAGGTTGTGCGAATTTTACAATTTTGTGGATTTCTGTTCACTGTTTTGCTTACATTTCTTAAACAGTAATTTGAATGCAATAATGCACTCAAAATCATCTTGAATGCTTACAATAAAGTAAAATATTAAAATAATTTAAAAAAATAATAATAAAGTAAAATAGTAAAAATTAAGAAAATTAAAAAAAAAATTATTAAAATATTAAAAGTAAAGGTTACATAAATAATTAATAATGTATGACTAAATATGCATAATAATGATGAGATAATATTTTCTTGAATTATTCAATGAAACTCGCCTTATATAAAGGTACACTTGTAATTTACATCAAAATCATAAAATTACAAAATTTTATTTGATGTTTGACCAGTTTTAATAACTAAAAAAGCTTGATTAATAGTTACTTAAATGTATTTGATAAAAAGATCACAATCACCACTAATATCAGTTATCTTGAGTATTTTCGGAAATAAATTTGTACTTCCTTTATAAGAAAGCAAGAGTTCGATAATAATTACATAATGAAATCTGTACGAAATTATATAAAAACAAAAAAAATCTTGAATTTTCCCCCTATATCTTAACTGTAAGTTTCACTGTTTACATTTGAAACAATCTGCGTGTTTTAGGAAATTGTGGATTTTAAGGTTGCTGATTTGAGCGAGTCTACTGTATATGTAAGGTGGGCATAGCTACATTCCAAAATTTTTTACTCACATTAACATATAACCAATTATGTTAATAAAAAGCTTTAAACATGTTAAATATGTTAATAAATGATTATAATAATGTTAAGCTATACTATGCATTTAAAATGTTGTTTGATACATTATACATAATTTTGTCACAGTAATTATTTAAAATAGATCGAAAATTTTGCAAAATAGAATTTACATCAACAAAAATCTCTGCATAGTCTAAATCATCTTGGCAACAAAAATGGTTTGAAAATTGGAACAAAAGTAACTCAAGTGTTTTTATATTAGAATCCGAATAATCAATATTAAAGAGAGAGCAAAAATGTGTCAATTATTGTTTTCTTCAAGTTATCTTATTTTCCCTTAAGACAAAAATAAATAAATAAATAAAAAATACGTAATTCTAGAATTTTCTTATTAAACTTGTCTGTTTTTTAAAATTTAATAATATATATTTTTTATGATACTAGCTTTTTATTTTGCTTTACCATAGTAGTTATTTACTTCGTTTACAGTAATTTTAATTATAGTTTAACGTTTGTAAAATTATAAAATGCATTTTATAATGTCTTTCCGATTTTCTTATATATCTCTGGTCCCGTGAGAGTCGGATAATCGGGTGTCTGCTGTATCATGTTACAATTCATATGTTTTTATTTAAATTGTCTGAGATATTTCTATATTAAATCAGAAGAATATATTTTAAAAAATTCAAGCAACAAATGTTATGGCTCCTTCTAAATCTGTGCCTTATCAATGTCCTTTAGCGACATAATGATACTGTTATCGATGTCTCTGCTACAAGAGCAATGTAAACCTAAAACACTTTAAAACATTCTATCTGTGTTTTGTTCTGGAAATAAATACATAGGCTTTACAATACAAACTTCTATTACCGAAATGTTGATATTTCTTTGCAAATAGAACTCGATTCAAACTGTTCTACTTATAGAATACGTTGATAAAGAATTGCTGTGAGAACTAGAGTGGGTTTACTTATTCTTAAATAGTTTTTATAAGAGATTTAAATATATATATATTTATATTTTAGATATTATGTTTTTCTGTGAGTTGTAACTGATGACTGCTAGTTTAATGTAATAAGAGCATTCAACCTCCCCCCCCCCCTACCGAAATAAAAGCAAATTTCATTTATAAAAGTTTAAAAATGTTATAGAACATGACAAGATCTATTTATGTAGCTTTTTATCTGTCTATCTATTTCAGCTTTTGTGTGCGAGAAAGAGGTAGAATATAGCTTCTCCCCCTCTCTGTCAATGTCTGTTTTATTTATTTATTTATTTATTTATTTATTTATTTTGACTGTGTATCTATTAATCAATCAAGCGACGTGATGTGTATGTATGCGTCAGTCTGTTTTCAACTTTTGTGCTTTTACAATGCAATAAAAAGTTACAAAGGTGATTTCTCCCATATCTCTAAAATTTCGCATTATAACTCTGTAAAACTAAGTTCAACTGAATTGTATTCGACTTTGGTATATTTTGCATAATTTTAATAATAAATAAATAAATATAACAATAACAACTATAGAATATTTTCTGTACAATAAGATCAAACCTCATAAAAGCGGTTTTGCTAGTGTGCAATGCAGATTTTAATTTAAAAAAAATTTAAGGATACTTTTAATCCATTTCCTCACAGATGGAATAACTCCATGTAGCATGTATCCACTAGTGCATATACTGGGAGCAAGGGGTTAATATATAAGATAAATTTAGAAAATGCTCTCTTGGAAGAAACGTACACGACAAGATCACCTTTCACGCATTTGTTTCAATCTCAGTAACATTTTCTTAACACCTTTGGGACCATGCGTGCATATATGCATCCTCAAAAGGTACATGCAGCAATAGTTTTTTGTACCAGAAAAAAGAGAAAAGTAATATTTGCTTTATTTAATGAGGAACAATGGAACAATATAAAGGCTGTTATTGGACTTTTTGTTTGCTGCGCAACTTTACATCCAGGCGACCGACGACGTGTAAACGACTTGCAGAAACATAAAGGGAGCCATTAAAATTTAAGTTTAACTGTAGTAAAAACTACATGAATGAAAATATAAAGAGAGAAATTTAAAATTATAAAAAATAAAATAAACGAGTTAAACTTTTAAAAACAATGAAGGAAAACTATAAAAAAAGAAAAAAACAAAAAGATTCCATTAGTTCCTAAGCTGGCGAAAGCAACCGAAGATTAGCCCTAACATCTCATTAAAAAAAAAGACACTTTTCAGTGACCATAAAATTAAATTAAACGTAAATAAAAAGTTACAAATGCAACTGACTGACTTTTTTCTATGTTATTAAACAAAAGACAAGAGAAGGAGAAAGTTTAACTAGAAAGGGGGGGGGGAAATGAAGTTTCATCCTCAACAGGTTATATGTTGTCCATAAGCATGCAGTTTTGGTATCATATTACTATCGAAGGGACCTAATTATCACAGTGATAATTGTATTTTTTGTTCATGCGATGTTAGTTGTTTTTAAGTCTAAAAGAAGACATTTTTTTTATGCATCCATATATTCCTCAGCTTTACTGCTGGGTCCATACTATTCAATAACTTCTAACTCTCTTTTTCAAGAAATACATTGTTAAAAATTTTGTGCTAGGTTGAACCTACTTTTGGTGCTGCAGTAGCTGCAACCATAAGATTGTGAAATATTGTTCCAACATTGGAGCTATGGTTAGAACGAGATTTCACCATTTTATGGTTGCAGCATCAAAAGTAGGTTCAACCCAGTGCAATCACTTGATTCTGGTTCAGATAATACCGCTGATTTTCAACGTAAATATAGACAACTAGCTGTTACCCGTGACTTCGTTCACGTAACATTAAAAAAAGAATAAATGCATTAATTTAGTAAAACATTTCACTTGATAATTAACAACATATATAATTAACCAAAGCTTTATCACATTTTATAGGAGACCATACGGTATTTCTTTGCTACAGGGGCCTTGACATAACCCAGTCTTAAAAAAGTGAAATGTCATGCCAAATAATATATACAATCGCGAAAATGAAACTGCAACTAATGAAAAAAGGAGGACCAAGTAAAATCGTGAAAATCGAGGAATTCCTCTTCGTAAAACGAAAAACAACACTGGCAGAATTCTTCTATACAACAGTGCATTTTAGGTGGTATTTGGTGTACAATTTGTATATGTGTGCATTGCTAAATGGGCATTATTATATTGTTTATTTGCATAGACATATGTTATATATTTCTTACTACATTATCTTGTTTATGTATATATTAAATTAAGTGCTTCACGCTAAGTGGTGTAAATAGGGAACAAACTGCTTGTGGATTTTATACATTGATAGATATTTCACAAAGATATAACAATCTGATGCGATTCTAAAATGTAAATAAAGGTTGCTAGAAAGTACTTTAAATTCTGCCCAATTTAACCTCGATATTTTCTCTATCGCGTCAAGAACACTATAAGCAAATAAATACCGACGACACAAATCTGATGATCTAAATTTACATATTTTTGTTAGTATATATAGGATTATTTTGATTTATTTCATGCGCGTGAAATTTTTTATGCTTTCTCTAGGGTTAGGTGTCGAATAAATGTACTTTCTTGTTATTTTATTTTACCATTTCTATTTATTCTATTTTCCATTCATTCCATTTATGGATATTGATTTAATTTACATATTCGTGTTAAAGAATATTCTTTAAAGTTATTATCAGGATTAGGAACGGATACGAATAGTATGATGAAGATCATATACATATTTTCATTATTATTCAAAATTAATGTTCCCTTATGTTTCCTAAAGATTAATAAAATTTTTATTTAAACCCTTTCTATTTTAAAGATTAAATGCAATTATATTTCATCAAATACATTAGCGTTTCTTTTCTATCATTTTTATGTCTGGCTTTTAACCGCAAAAATGATCTTCCTTTTCTGCAAAAAATGCAGCTGCAAAAATTATTCAATATGTACGTTAGATATTTTCATTATCCTTTCAAACTTTGCTTTCTGTCTGAAAAACTTAATGATAAATTCAAAACGTTTTTACATTTACGCTTTTGACCAAGCAGAATATTAACTTCCTGGTTTCAATGTAAATGCTGTCTTTAATTAATTCCCAACTGCCAAAATTCTATATGCTCATCAAAATAATTCATATGCAGAAAGCCACATCTGACTTCTTTCTCATAACATTCATTAGATTGCTGCTCCAAAAATTACGAAAATAGCAATAAGTAGCCAGGCATGGCACTCCTTTGATTCATTCCCCCCTGTAAATTAATATGCCAGATGCCTAACTGTCCGAAATTCTTTCTGGCGAAAAATGTGCGATACACATGCATATTTGGTGTGGAAAACAAAGCATCGGCGAATGTATTGTAAAAAGTAGGGCAGATCCTTTTTATCTCGGGTACGGAGAAGATCTAAACTTTCATGATGTGAACTGCGTTCTGAGTGCCGAAGGGGCCACCTCAAACTTTCAACTCTCTTTCTCTTAGAATAAAAAACATTCCATGGGAATCATCTGTTTATTTATTATTCTTGCCATGCATCTTTACACGGGAGGAGAACTATGGGTTATCTGCTAAAAAAAAAAAAAACGACGCAAAGTTATTATGCTTATTTCCTTCCGAAACGGCCAGAAGACACTTGGACTCGAAACAACGCCATAAATAGGGTTAGTGTTAGGAATAAAAATTGAACGACAATGGCATGACCGATTCAGGTTTAAAGTATGAACCAGGAAGTCTATTTACATCATGAAGCAATAAGAAAATTAGAAAATTATCGGCTAATATGTTTTAATATGTTTTACAGTCATAGTTGGCATCAAAGATGAGCGGGGAAATGAACATCTAAAATACCATGAAGTGTTTACCACGCAAAAAACAAATCTGGTTACAACAATGTATTTAATTTTGCGCCAAATTTCACTTGATAAAAAAAAAAGCAAATTGACTATGGACCTAATTACAGACCCCTAACCTTCCTATTCTCGGAAATGTTCTACCTACATATATGTAAAAAAAATTCTACTACATAGAACGTGCTTTCATGTTTATAATGTTATGAATTGGCACGATCGGCTTGTTCAAGTTTACTCAATTCGGCTGGAAGAAAAGATTCATTACTTTTTGATTTCTTCTTTGCTTTTGCATTACGCGAATTTGTTGGTAAAATTGATTTTCTTTTCGATAACATTGTTGTTTTTTAAGTTTAAAAAATATTGTAATTTTACTTAAACATTGCTTTAAAATCTATGCAATTTTTCTTATCCTACAAGACTTTACAAAAATCTATTACGAAACAACTTTAAAAAAAGCTATATTTAAAAAAGACAACAAATTTTTTCCTATTTTAAAACTAAAAGAAATGTAAAATTAAATTCCAGTTCGAAACGAAGATTTACAAATGTGTTTCAATTGTGGGAAAATGATAGAGGAAAAATGCTGTTACTTCGACACAATCATATTAAATCTTTAGCTTTTATGAGAAAAGCAACTTTCTTTTAAAAAATATAGTTATATTTATTAAGATTTTCTGATTTTCGATACGGATAATTTTGCGATGCATATCATTGACATTTGCCATCCAATATTTTTTTTTTTTTTTTTTTTTTTACTTTTTAAAATTTAAATTAAAAATATGGTATCTGTATGTTAGCCGTGTGCAGACGATAAATCGAAAACCTATCCCATCATTCATATTGAATTCATTAAAAATATAAATCTTTCACTCATTTCATTTAAAACACAGAACTTTAATTTACAACACATACATTTAAAATACATATATTACGTACATTTTAAATAATTCCTTTCATGTGAAAAAGAAAAAAAAAAGAGAAATTAATCACAAATAATTTGATAACCCAAGATAATTTTATTTCAACATCAAAACAAATTTGTTTTATATTTCTATATATGACATCATATTCGCTTGCTTTCCATACTTACTCGTATTTATGCACTTTGTATTATTATCAAATATTTGAAAACGCACGTTTTATTTCTAATATGACATCATTTCATATTCTATTTAATTCTTAAATAATTCATTTCCTTTTCATTTTTCACGTGGAAAATTTTCACTTGAAAACAAATTGTTGATTAAAAATTATTACTCAGGCTCAGGGGTTTTATTTTACATTGGCAACGATAAAGTATTAGCATCGGTAAAATAAATTTAACCATTAAAAAAAAAGCTGCAAAACCGGGCCCTTTGGGCAAAACCAACCAAACCAACCAACCATTTTAAATTATACGAAAAATTGTCCATTTATTCTGTACTAGCCGCCACTGGCGACCAGTTTGGTCTCCCTTAAATGTATGTTAAACATTGCAACACGTTACATTTATTCATAATTTAATTTTCCCTTAATCCTTCGCCAAATCGGAAGATTCTAATAGACAAATCATGAACTTTTGCGATCATGGTAGCATTTCGCATATTTTTTGGGCACAAATGTCACATACGCACGTTGGCGCGATTCCCCCCCCCCCCCTCCCCCGCCAATTTGGCGAAAACTTTGTTATGGAAATTGTTGTTTATTTACTTTTATTTTTTATTTTAATTCTATAAATTATTTTTGATATGTATATCAATATTTATTTACAACAAACTATCATTTATTTATTTTTATTCTTTTTTTTAATTATGAGTATTTTTGTTAGCCGGGAGCAGATGATAATTCGCCAAATATCGTTCCCATCACCGTCATTCATACTAGAATTAATTTAATTTTAAATTATAAACCTGTCACTCATTTCATTTAAAATACTTAACTTTAATCTAAAATGCTTATATTACATAAATTTAAAATACTTCACACTTTTCATTTAAAAGAGAAAATAAATAAATAAATAAAAAATAATATCATAAATCAAAACATTTGATTTCAAAATCAAAGTATCATTTCTAATTTGTACACGCGATAAATAAAAGCTGTATTAGCGATTTTAAAAATGCTAAAAATCTGATTCATTAAATATTATTACATGAGTTCAATTTACATCAAGAAAAGGTCTGAAAGTTGAGTTGTATAGCACATATTTATGGTAAACTTTGATTGTCTCACTGGTGCGAATTATTTTTTTGACGCGAGGCAGCGGTCCAAAAATTCATTCGCGGAGAACTTGCTTTGCGAATGATTACCTCCATGATTTAATATTTTAAATGTTCACGACGAATCAATCTTTTTTTTGTTTACTTTTATGAATAGAGAATTTGAACTGCGAATCTTTCGACTGAAGTTATTGCAGAATATATACATAATTGAACGCAAGTCATCTCTCAAATATTAATTTATTTTGAACGATCTTTCTTAAAATGTAACTTTTATGCAGTTTATTCGAAAAAATAATTTTGAATAAAAATGGCCGCTTGGCATATGAAAAAGCGATGCGGCATCCCGGAACTGTTGAGGACAGTCACATGACTTACAGTTTTATTATAGAGATGAAAATAATGAAATTTTTAATTTTTAAGAAAAATATTGAAATAAAATAAACAAAAACGAGCCTATATTCATTTGAGGGTTATAATCAACTTGTATGCAAAGATACAGGATAATTAAATGCTTCATTTTGACGCTGGCTTCAGCCTAACATTTGTACACAATCAGATTTATAATATTATTAGGATGATGCCCTTCAACTAATCAATCAATCTGAACATTCTGATTTAATTTGAGATTTGGGATCAGAATGTTCAGATTGATTGATTAGTTGAAGGGCATCATTGTCTATAGATTGGGTTGATTGGGTTGATCATTGGATTGATTAGGATTTAATTTGAGATTTGGGATTGTCTAAGGGGTCTATTAAAATTTTAGGTTTTAGACTAACAGAAAAAAGACCTTCCGGCCTGTACCGGGAGGAAAAGGTAGCTTTCCTATATCTTCGTTTTAAAATTTTAGCTAATGTTACTCGAAACAGGCAAGCTAAAATGCAAAAAACCCAATTACAGAACATTCGTTAATACTGAATTTGAATAAGAAATTTGCTAAATTAGTCAACTATAGCCAAGTTGGCTTCATATATGAAGACTTATTTCGGTCGCCAAATTTGGCGATATTTCGCCAAATGTTGCCAAGTTTGGCGAGAATTTGGCGCTAACGGATATGAATATATAGTTTTATGCGTATGATTGGGAAAATGACTACAACAATGAAAATTTTTGGAATGTGCTGTCTTGTTTCAAAATGTCAGCCACCCTAGAATTTCAAACTGCTCTATCTCAGCCATTTTTTAAGATAGAGGTAAAACAAAAAATGCTCTGGAATCCTTGTATCAAGGCCTAACACTTAATTAAAATTGAATTTTTAACTTTTTTGTATATTTATTTTAGTTTTAAATTTTTAAATGGCCGCCATCTTGAAACAAAATGGCGGACCAAGCTGGCCAATGAACTCGGTCGAGACATTGGTGAGCTTAATACACACAATTAGTTTCATCGAAATTGATTTATAAATACGAGTGCTATCGCATGACATAGATCATATATATATATATATATATATATATATATATATATATATATATATATATACATATAAATTAACATTTGAACGGAGGGTGGTTTTGGGGTCTGGGGGTCATGATCGGTGAAAATATATCGAAATTTTCCGGAACTGCTTTCCTCCGAACGGCTGCAATAGGTAGCTTTATACTTTTTTGTATTGAAAGCTACCTAAAACATGGTAGTTCCTAAAACATGTACTACTACTGTGTATATAATCGGAGAATAGAAGTTTATCTCTTACTTTCTACATGATATTGACTAAGTTTACTGCAAGGATAATAATAGATTTGATGTGCAAGTTTGGAATTAATTATATATAGCCAAGGATTAGAGATTTTTTATTGCCTATACTTAAAAAAGTTTTTTTTTTTTTTTTTTTTTTTTTTTTTTTTTTACATAACGGGAACAAAGATGTCTCTGTGCCTGTTGTACCAGCTTCAATGAAATATATTATTGCCGACTATTGCTGGATATTTAATACTGAAAATGCAGAATCATTAATTACATAACAGAAAAAACAAAACAAAAAAAAACGCAACTTTATTAGCAACAGAAAAAAGCAGTATAAGAGATCTTTGACTAAGAAAAATAAATGAATTTTAAATCTATTTTAATGCAATCTATATGTATACCGAGACTAACGATAAAGACAGGCTACCGCGGTGCATTCCACTTATCTTTTTTTACAGACCGCTAGAGTGACGTGATGCTCTTTTCGTACACCTGCATTGGTGCATTCGAGCATCACGTGACTCCCGCGGTCTGTAAAAAAAGATACGCGTAAAGCACCGAGGTAGCCTTTCTTTTTCGTTAGACTCGTATGTATACGTATACCCAGGGCTTGTCAAATGCTGTCGCCAGGTCGCCACTGGCGACCTAGATTTTTTATCTGGCAACCAAAATATTTAATTTGGCAGGGCTTTTTCTTTATTTGTTTGAGAATAACTTTTTTTTGTACAAAATTGAACTAAGAAATGAACACAAACAATATATTTTTCTTTCCCCCACCCTTACTCGTGCTCGGTAAACAGTGATATTGCCCTTTCCTCGTACTTTTAATGGAATACCCAAGTTCAAAAGACATTTTCCATCTCATGCACAGAAAACACTATTATTTTTCGTTATACCCAGCTAGCAAGGAAGAGGCAGGTTTCAACAAAGCAGTACGAAATAGTGTTAATCCATCCTTTGTGGCACCTAAAATTGGATACAATAAAAAAAATCTACATCAGATATATATTTTCAGATATATATCTGATATATATCATTCAGATATATATTATATCATCAGATATAAATTTTTTGTAGCATGCTATCCAAACATTTGAAGCATTCGGCAACAAGCATTTCTCGAATATGGCGGTGAATTCAGCCTTTACAGTATTTTTTTATTTTCCGGATATACATCATTTTGATAGTTTTCAATACGAAACCCAGTTTATATTATCTTTCTAAATTATTATTTAGTTACTGTACTATTCCAAATTATGTAAGTAGTAATTCTAAACTATGCTTGTTATTATTATTCTTTTTTCTATTAATTCATAAAAAAAACTTTTGCGCTTTTTGAAACTCGATGACAGCGGAGGAAAGTGGGGGGGGGGGGGGGGGGATATTTTTCCTGGCGAATATAATTTGTTGCTGGCTACCAGATTTTATCAAATTTGTAAAGCCCTGCGTATACCTATGTATAATTTTTATAATTTTTTAAATAAAATGGTTCTATTTTATGTATTTGCCCTTATTAGGTTAAACAGGCTATGTACATCAATGTAATACATGGTGACGCATATTGTGATAAAAGTTTACGTGATCGAAAAAAAAAGAGGTCAATTTTGAAATAAGCACCCCAAAAATGAATCGAATTATAGAATAAAGTTTGAGAAATATTTCATAAACGTAAATTTTGTAGAGCTGCGTTATTTTTCGTTATTATATTTTATATTATGCACCACTCGACACAGATTAATAAATGGCCATGATACGAACAAAAATTCAACCGAATTTGTGAATCATGGAAAATTGGGACTTTTGGTGCACTGCAAAAAAAAAAAAAGTGTTGATTTTACAGCATAATACTGGCATCCCAGCTGCTAGTATTATACCGTAAAATAAACAGTAAAATAAGCAGTAATACGCTGCCGCGCATGCGCGGTAGAAAATACCTCATAACGCGTCCTCATAACATACCTCATACCATACCTCATAACATAGAAAATATCTCATACGCGGTCATAAAAATCCTTGAACAAACACTTAATAACTACTTTTTACTAATTGCGTGTCATTTAGTTTTGTCGGGAAAATTATATTATTAACTATATTATTTGTATTTTAGTTGCAAAGTCGCGTGTATTTAAACATTTTCGTTATGCACCGTTGCTTAAACAGAAATTTCACTTTCACGTACATTCTATCTAAGGTGTAATTGGAGCATAACATGTAAACAAACTCTGCAAGCAACAATAAGTAATGTATGCATTACATAAATATTCAACGCACAGGAAATAGTCTCGTCTTTAAAAACCTCTTTCCAAAGTATGGAATTACTCCTTACACGAACACGAACATTTATTTATTTATTTGCTACTTATAAAGAAATCATTAAACCTGTTTTCTGCCAACTCTCTCGCTGTATGTATACATTTACAATGTTCAGTAATTGATAACTTGGATGCAAGATTAAATCTAAGGATGGTTATTTTCTTTAAAAGAATGCTAAAATTACACACCCATTACCTTTAAAAGCTTCGATTAAAATTTAAATTGTATGAATTAAAAGAAAATTTTACATTTTTGTGTAATTTGTATTTTAATCTGAACAGCTTACACACACACTAAAAAGTCCTGAATATACTTTAAAATCCCTTTAGAATACATACTACACAATTCAGATATTTAAATAATCAAAAAAAAAAAAAAAAAAAAAAAAAAAAAAGAAAGAAAGACCATAGCTACTATATGTTTTATTTTAAATATCTAAATAATATACTAGATATTAATCATAACAGTAAATATGTTACACATTCATATAAAAAAAAAAAAAACTTGAACATTATAAGACACTTAAGCGAAGCTTTATACTTACAAGGAAAGTTTCCATAAGCGAATACTCGGAAAATTAAAAATATATATATACAGGATATTCCTTCCATGAGGATATATACGTCTATAAAGATTTTCCTGCGGAACCTCGATATAGCGTTCGTAAAAAATAATGAAAATTTCATTTATTTGGCGTTTTATAATCGTTTGGCCATTCAAATAAAGTAAAAAAAAAAAAAAAATATTTTATGATAAATACTCTGAGCAAAAACATTTTCATTCTTCATACTGAACTAGTTTAAGTAGGTTTCACTTAAATAAATAAACTTTTATAACTACAGTTTCCTCATATACAATTATAATACATGTATAAAATGTAACGATCGTATTTTATATGTTTAGAACAAAATTTAAATTGATTAAAATTGTTTCAAGCTCAAAACTAAGGTCCGATTCCGAGCACTGTGTTGTTGCTATGGAAACAACGACTTATTCAATATTGAATGGAAATTTATAATGACAGCGGTCATAATCAGGGAATTACTTTTAAAATTCATTTAAAACTTATCTAGCTGGTGAAATCGTAAAAAATTAAATAACTGCAGAATCACGCACAACTTATATACTACTAGCTTAGAGAAATAATAAAAACTATTTCATCATTTAAGTTTAAATTCATTAAGTACTGCGCATTTTGACACACAATTTTCAAATGCACTAAAATCGCTTGCATTTGGCTAGGAAAAAGTGTTGCTCGCTAAATCGCAGTCTTTTTGCGCCAAATACTCGAAAGTATTTTTTGTTTTTTAGAAATTTTCTACTGCAATTCCTCATCTAAATTTGATTGATACTTTATAACGTACATCAGTACTTTCATTAGTAACTTTTTCAAAAGATTTTGAGTATGCGGTTTAAGGAGACCTTCCTTGTTAGATATCTGAGTATTATTGATTGATCACTGATTGCACTATGCAACAAAAATCGATGAAGTTAATGATTCCGATATAAAAATACTTGACTCTTAATGAATTCGATACGCTGAACATGAATATGACCATAACAAAAAGATATAATACCTTTATCCGTAAACATTTTCCCGTAATATACAGCTACATGTACGTTTTAATACCTCTATCTCACAATAGTCTTTGTAAATAAAACTAGTCGTTGGGGGCCACCGTAATACTTACCCATCATGGATATGCATAATGTAAAATATTAAAATAAAAATGTGTAAATTACTTATAAAATGCATTGCAATTCAAATAAAATCGTGGCTTGATGACGTCACAAACTTTAAAGGCTCGATTACTGAATTGCTTGAAAGAGGTTTTTCCTTATAACTCCGACAATAATAATCCTATTAACTAGCGGTTTATTGCGTCTGATTAAGCGTCAAATTTCCAATTAAAATATATCTTTGAAGTGAAATTTGGATGAAATACAGGGTCATGAAAAATCGGAGAGTGTGGAAAATAGGATTCAAAATATCTCGGCAACTAATTATCCGATCGACTTCATGCTTTATTCAAAATTTATGTTTTTTTAATGTCTTTTATATTCATTTCTTAAAATAAACAATTTCGAAAATTTTTATATACCTTTCATCAGAACGAATATTTCGAGAGCCCGAAAAAAATTGTTCCGGTTAATCGAGGTTATTGAAATGAAATAGGCTTCTTCCCATTATTACATACTAAGTACATACCAAATTGCAAGTCTCTATCTCAATTTTTTCGGGAGATAGAGCGTTTACAGACACACACACACACAGACACACAGACGGACGGCAAATTTTTTTTTCTAAAAATATGTTTTTCGGAATCTCCAGTGTCTGAAACGTGTAAATCCGTCAAAAAAAATTTTTCGATTTTCAAAACGATTACAAGACTTACCCTATACTACGTATGATAGGTAAGTAACAACCAGGAACAATAAATGTAATTGAACTTATCAACAAGTTGGAAATTGTACGTCAAACGTTACAAACGAGGTGCGTTCGTACGCACGTTTTAGAATTAAATTCATGATATCCCGTGCGTAGAACGGGTTAAACAGCTAGTTAAGTATATATTTTATGACACTGTTCATACAAATATCTTAACTAGTTATATAAATATTCAGATATATATGTATCAGCTAGTTATATAAATATTCAGATCTTGATGATTTTTAATTCTGTGAAATGAATTATATCGTCTGCAGATTAATTTCTGTATTAAAATAAGTATCTCGCTCGCTTGACGATTAAACTTCGGAAGCTCCTATAACAAAAAAGCACCGATTTTAAAAAAAAATCAAATTTCTTAATAAATATTTTTATTAATATCTCCTAAAGTTTTGATTCGATTTTAATAACATTTGAAATGTCTCGACAAAATTCTGCAAAGATAATATATTTTAAATTGCAAACCATTTGGTTGGGTAGTTTTTGCGTTGTTATATGCGGACAGACAGACAGACGGACAGACAGACAGACGGACGGACAGACGGACGGACCAAACGACGACTATAGGTGCTACGTATTTATATAATTACGAACGCACCTAAAAACAATAACTGTAATTATGATACTATAAAAGTAAAATAATGTAACACTTTATTTTTAAATTTCTATTAACATTAGCATTGGGATTTGTACAATTAACCCTTCCCCCCCCCCCCCCACCAGAAAAAGAGAGAGAGAGAGAGAACACCTCATACCTTTTTATCGCGAATTGTCGTAGAGCTATTCAACTGGGATTTGTGAAAATTTGCTGTTTATTAAAAAAAAAAAAAAAAAAAAAAAAAAAGCACAGAGGGTCATCTTCATATTGAAATTGTAACAAACTTTGAAATATTCAATGTGAACATCCCATTTTGACATCATATTTGGGTTTTCGATTTTTTGAAGCACAACTCCAAAACTACTTGACGGAATGAGCTGTAATTTTGGATTAGCATATTTGAAGCTTCAAGAAATCGATTTCCGTTTTTAAAAAAAATCATGAGTTACAATTAGTACTTCTTTGGAATATTAATTGCAAATAATATATATTTTGAGAAAATCTTAACTTTATGCATCTGTATTTCTAAAACAAGAGCCAATGAAATTTTTTCTTGATGATTATTTGTAATCATTCGATTAATTTCCTACAGAATTGCACACTTTCACTTCAGAAGCAACTTCATTGTTGCACCAGTGTTGGCAGTGGGCTACATTTTTAAAATTCAGATTGCTTGATTGGCGCCACTTTTTTGAAATGGTATAATTCGTCTTGTCTTCCTCTTAGTTAATATGTCATTAAATAAGGCAAATTTTACTTTATCAAACTGGTGGCAACCAAGAAAACGGAATTAAACAAGTTGGAAATTGTACGTCAAACGTTACAAACGAGGTGCGTTCGTACGCACGTTTTAGAATTAAATTCATGATATCCCGTGCGTAGAACGGGTTAAACAGCTAGTTAAGTATATATTTTATGACACTGTTCATACAAATATCTTAACTAGTTATATAAATATTCAGATATATATGTATCAGCTAGTTATATAAATATTCAGATCTTGATGATTTTTAATTCTGTGAAATGAATTATATCGTCTGCAGATTAATTTCTGTCATAAAATAAGTATCTCGGTTGCTTGACGATTAAACTTCGGAAGCTCCTATAACAAAAAAGCACCGATTTAAAAAAAAAAAATTCAAATTTCTTAATAAATATTTTTATTAATATCTCCTAAAGTTTTGATTCGATTTTAATAAAATTTGAAATGTCTCGACAAAATTCTGCAAAGATAATATATTTTAAATTGCAAACCATTTGGTTGGGTAGTTTTTGCGTTGTTATATGCGGACAGACAGACAGACGGACGGACAGACAGACAGACGGACGGACAGACGGACGGACCAAACGACGACTATAGGTGCTACGTATTTATATAATTACGAACGCACCTAAAAAGAAGTAGCCCACTGGCAAGACTGTGTTGCACAGTGACCTTAGATTGTCGTTGAGTATAAATACACACTGTCACTATGCCCATATAAACCGATTCAGATGTTTTATTAAGGGCTTCTTTCTAAAAAAAAAAAAAAGAAAGGAAAAAAAAAGAAAAGAAAAATGTTTTGGAAAGACCCAAGAAAATCACAATATTTCGGTCTGGTTTTGAGTAATTTCTGCCCAGACTATTTTAAAAAATTTAATCATCAATTTATCAAAAATTATCAAACAAATATTAAAGCATCAAAATTTATTAAAATTTATCAAATTTTTAATAACTTTTTTTCTGTTTTGATTCATAAATTTTTTAGAGGAGCGCGTCCACCCAGAAAATATGCCCTGGTTTTGATATTTCTTTATCATGAAGGAAATGTATATATCTGAGTCTTTTTCTGAAGGAGATCTACAGGATGCTTTAGTTATATTTCTTATTTATTTTATGACGAAATAATAAAAGATCCATTTTAATAAAATAAATGAAATGACCAGACAGTTAAAAGAAAATTAGTAGGGCATATAAAGTTTTTGTTAAAGATATTTATTTTAAGCCCGAAATAAATGAAAATTTTGTATTATTTGTTGAAAAATAAACGAAAACGGTTTGGAGGGCATATTTTAAACACTTTAAAGGTTCAAAAAATGAAAAGAAAAAATATCTGATTTCTTGAAAGTTTTCTGGGAGCTTATCCCCTTAAACGCGGAATTAACCTTTGAACACAAAAAACTTAAGTTTTGGAAATATATTATTTACCCTTTTCCTCACAAGTAATAATGACGAAGGTTGTTATAAAGTATGAAACATCAAGTATTATCACGTGGTATTGTGATATCACTATTAAGACAGATTAGTTAACAGAAAAATAAATTTCGACTGCGACAAAGAAAAAAAAAAATATGTACTGGAACAATGGTATAGATTACGATATATGATAGCTTTTTGAACTAAAAAGCGAATCGTCGCCGCACCGCGTCGTTTTTTTTTTTTTCTTTTCTTTTTCTTTTCTTTTTTTTAATAGCCCTGTTTTAATATCCTGTTTCATTTTTATTTACTATACATTATAACTGCCAAATATTTATCATTTTATGATGCCATACACTAGATAACACGAAATTATAAAATTGCAGCCTACTTCTGCTAATCTAAATTTCATTTACACCTAAGATTTTCACGTTATAATAATCTCTAAAAAATATTTTATTTCATACCTCGGTAGCATTCGAATAAAATAGATATTTTATCGCCCGGTATTTTGACATCTGATAGCCACCATATTGGGCTTTTGTCACAAAGACATTCCGAAAGAAATCACAAATATTTTTACTGCAACAATTGCTGTCATGGCAAAGCGAGTTAAATAGAATCTAGGTGACTCGCCCGGCGTTGCCGAGGCCCGTGATAATAAATAAATAAATAAAACACTAAGTTTTTATTATTTTATATCTTTAACCCGATTTTGTATGAAATTATATTTTAAAATGAAAAATTCGCGAAAAATATTGATATTTAGTGATAAAAGCGCTCATTTTCTTGTTTTTTCATGTAGGTTGTTTCATAGTTTTAAAATAAAAAAATCTTTTTGTCTGAACTCTTTGAGATTTTTATTGGTTATAAATAAAACGATTTTACAGCCCGTGTAAAAATTCCGTGAGACAATATTGTTATCTAGTTTTAAAATAAATGTTTTCTTCTCGCTTTTTTGTTTGTTTGTTTTCGCGTCGGCTCCTCTAACATAGCAATAAAAAAATAGTTCTCATCTTCCAAACTCTCTGAAATTTCAATCGGTTATAAATATAACTGTATCAAAGCTCTCTTTAAAATTTTGCGAAAAAAATATGCATATTTAGTAGTGAAAACACGAGTTCCTTAAAAAAAGCTTTAGGTTTCAACGCAATGGCCATATTACGCCTCCATCCCTTTTCAATCAACCCTTTTCAATCCTCCTAATTCCTTTGCAATGGAGATAGCTCCCTTCGCCACTTACTTTTCACTTCTTGATTTCGCTTCCGAGCAATAGTTAGTCGGCAGCAAAGTTAGGGAGAGTGAGGGTTAAACAGGTGTCCCGTTTCTGAGGAGAGAAGCCTTAAAAAAGTTGAAGCATGCGCAATGAGACCATTTTTGTGTGGAAAAAAGAATGTGGAGTCTTAGAGAATGCGCTTTTCGCTTTACATATATGGATGGGAAGGAGAAAGGAGGAGGTTGTGGTTAATTAACAAAATTAATGGTGGTAAAAATGGTGCAAAATATATCCATTATTTCTTAATTATTATCAAATTCTGCGTTTTACCTATATACTGAAGAACGCTTATTTTCTCATATTAACATTCTACAAGAAATGCATACTACTTGCTATCTTTTTAGAAAATCTGCTGGTTCATAATATGTATTTAATAATAAATGAAATACACAGCCAAACTGAAAAATTTAGTAATAAGGCAATATTTCATGATGTAGTCGAATTGGTATGAAAATTTAAATAAGTTCGAGAATGGTTCATCAGAAAGTTATTGAAAAGCCGCTTAAAAAAACCTCTACAATAACTTGAAGCTTTTCCTTTTATCAATTAATAGTTTAATGTTAATTAATTTACGATTATACGTAGAGAGATCAATTTAAAAATACTAAAAATATAGTTTAAATAATGTTTACCTTTTTTCTTTCCTGTTGGCATATCTTAGAAAAGAAACAGAGCAAAAATTATAGTATATATTCTTAATAAACTCACTTGCTTGCGCTTTCTATCAAGCGTAAAAAAACAGTGAATTTTTCATAATCGAGTTCGGTGCCCAAGCCAAATTGATGTATTGTAACGGAAATTTTGGGAGGAAAAACAGAATTGCAATCAAAAAACGATACGTGATTTTCAAGATGACAATTGAATGCTTATAAAAGAATATTTAGAATTCTTTCTTTCTTTTTTTTTTTTTTTTTTTTTTATACTTATTGACAAATTAGGAGCTTCATATGAGGCTTAGGTGAACGAAAGGGTTAATAAAATGTAACCTTAACTAACGGTAGCTAACATTAAAGTCAATAACTTGGAAAAAACCTTAGAGCTTTTGAGTTTACATTTATTGCTTAGTTAAGCCAGTTCTGAAATATATTTATGAAACGTTCTAGATCTGAAATAAATAAATATATATAGAAAAATTATAATGTAACAAATTACAACAACCATTGGGAAAATGTTCCGAAAGCTTAAAAATAAATAAATAAATAAATACATAAATTATTTAAAAATATTAATTATTCAAAAATATTCATCTGAACCATCTACAAATAAACGCATTTTCCATTACTACAGTTGAAGAGATCCTGGCATTCTTTGTCCTCGCAAAAATATTCGTTTGAACCATCGCCGCAGTCATTGAAACGCATTTTCCATTACTATATACCTTATCCTTACTATACACCTTAATATTTTGTCGGGTCCTTCCTACAATAACTTTAACTCTTGTTTAGATAGATGTCTGAGCTAAAGGTATTTTGAGGAAATTTAAGTTGAAGACCACGTTTTTTGCTTCATAAGACAATTTCTCATCCCACGTCAATTTTTCAATTCGGCTTTTTATCATATCTGATAGTTTGCATCTATCCTTTTTGTAACTTTAACATTTTTGTAACGATTTTATGCATTTTTATTGCCTATTCAAAGAAAAATTCAAAGAAAAGTTACAGAATTTCGTTAAAAACGCTTAAAAAAAATTCTTCTAAAGTTACAGAATTTTGTTAAAAATGCTTAAAAAAATAAAGTGACAACGCCAAGAGGTCCATTCTCGACCGAAAGCAGCAATCATTTTCCCAATGGTTAATAAAGAAAATAAATATCCAAGTTTAACACCTAACCCACACACCTTTAACTTGATTTCTTTTTTTCTTGTCTTGGTCTTTCTTCATGGTCATGTAAGAAAAAAATATCTTAGCCTATCTTTTATTTACCATTATAGAGTTTGAAACTTACACGTATTCAATCCGGAAAATTGTAAGATGCGTTATATAACCTGAGAGGCATTCTGAACACGAAATGCACCAACTTAAACGTGACCCTCATAATTAAATTTCGCCGTAGCATGGAGTAACTATGATATATTCTATTATTTGTAGCTTTTTTTTATGTTACCCGTTACATAAGCCTTGATTACCTTGGGAGAATACCTCCAGGTAGTAACTAATTGTATCGGTTATTTAATATTCTTTAGAACCAAATAACAAACAAGTTGTTGTGGATACATTTCATATCGAGTTACATTACTTTCTCAACCTTTTAGAAAAGCCATTCACAAAAGTCCAGACCGAAAGAAAAAAAAAAGGAGGGGGGGGGGGGGTAGAGAGAGAGAATTATAGCATAGGTTGTTCATGTTTCTTTTTCTAAGTACATTACCAAATAATATAAGTAGCTTTTCAAAAAGTTGAAATGTAAAAAGAAGTTATACGTTGAAATATCATAACATACACGCTATGCTGGTCAATTTTTCCAAATGAACCTTGAATAAATTGAAATATATTGGAGAATTCGCCTGGTATTTTAAAGCAATATACACCTTTACCTGGAATATCCTCCTGCATTGCTGAAAACGATGTGAACGCCATTGCACTATTATATTTTCTAACGTATTGCACAAAATTTGGGAAGGCCAACTCTTTTAGTTGATCATTTACAGTAGGATTTGATGGGGAAATGAGGCCATTGTGACAATGGGAATTAAAATGTTCTCTTGTCGCTACATTACTGAAATTGAGAGCATTACAATGATCGCAGAGATTGTCCATTGCACCTTAATACTGTTCGGGGGATCCATTCTCGTTTGTTAGTTTTTGAAAAACCGGTCTCTCTGTTTGGCGCTCTGTAATGGTTCTGTTAATTTAAAGGCAATCTCACTCTATGTTCCGTTATATTTCATAATCCATGTACTCTTCTGGCAGGCCTACTACGGTTTTCTTTCTTTGGATTGCAGCAGAGTAAATGCAGTCAAAAATGTAATAGCTATAAATTAGATTGTAGTCACAGAAAATATGAAGTAGCAGCAATTATTTGTACACAAATAACAGTGAAAATAAATCAGCAATAACGTAGAGCTTTAAGATTTAAAAAAAATAATAATAATTCCAACTTTCATCATTAGTTAAAGTAGAAAATACGTCAAGAAAAATTCTTTCTCTCTCTCTCTCTCTCTCTCTCAAAAAAAAAAAAAAAAAAAAAAAAAAAGTCTTATTTATATTTATATTCAAAACAATTTACGACGATTGTAACAGAAAATTTCATACTTTTTCACGTGAATAACAGAAGAAACAGTTATCCTTTCCAGAATCGGAGTTTTCGATTCATTGGGTTGATGCATGATTGCGTTATCGGGTTTTAATTAACACCACAAAAAAATGGAGGGTTCAGCGATGAAAAATCATATATTTTTTCCGATGTAGGGGGTGAAGACCGTTCTACTTAGCTATAAAACGTGCAGATCACTCCAGTTGTTTTGCCGCACTTTTAAAAAATATTTTTTCCCCTTACTGAATTATATGGATTAATTTTAAATGAAATGAGTGAAAGATTTATATTTTAAGTTAAATGTGTGGAATACGAATGACGGTGATTGAAACGTTAACAATTATTAAATGTCCCCGGCTAACAGAAAAGTACTAACAATTCCGCCAAAATTACCCAACTAACAGTGAAGTCCTATCAAAATCCGTTCAGCAGAACTCAAGTTAGAAAACGGCCAGATTGAAATACGAATTTGCATTATATATATATAGTATACATATCTTTCATAATCGCGTTCGCCTATTTATAGAACTTTCCCCCATGGCACTATAACGAAGCAACATAGAATGATATCTTACTAAAACCATCTCTCAACTCTGCAACTCCCATCAAAATCCATTAAGTTTTAAAAAATGTAATTTTTCATAATCCTAATTTTAGAACTTCCCCCTAGCTCTAAAACTAAACAATATAGAACGATGTCCCCCCCCCCCCCCCCCCCCCCGAAAAATCCCAAAAACAATTAACAGTTTGAGTTCCATCAAAATCTGTTCAGTAGAACCTGAGTTATAAACGATCCGAATGAAATACGAATTTGTGTTTTATATATATCAGAAGATCCAACGCGGCCTCCCGGGTTACAGAACATACTGCCCGGTACACAATACATAGGTGGACTCCCCCCCCCTTTTTTTTTTTAATACTAATATATATATATTTTTTAATATATTTTTTTTAGATTCCTCAATAACAAAACAGTAAAATGTCTTTCTATATGAAAAATATCAATTATATAATCTAATGAAGTTTCGACATTTATTAAAAGCGATATTTTCCTTTAGCTACATACCAGACGTTAATAGCCGGAGAAATAGCTAAAGATTTTGTTACTTACAATATATATGATTAGGATTCATAGATGAAAATGTATCTTCTTTTTTCCGAATGACGTCATTTTCCCCATCGAAAACATTTCGTTCCTCATATTTTCTGCTGAGCTAGTAAATTTATAATGTATTATTTTTTATACATAATATGATGTATTATAACTACGTGGAAATCACGAACATTTTAGCAAAACTTCGAGCAATTTAGCTCGAAGTTTTGTCTACAGACACGCAACAAGCCAGTTTGTTGACAAACAATGCACATTATCTATTTGTGGACATTCGTTTTATATTAATCATTTTGAAGAAATTTCATTAAAAACTTTTAAAATGAAAAATAAATATAAAAATGGAAACATATATATGTATAAATAACTAATACATTTACAAATAATTAGCTTTCAGTTAGAAAAATAATTATTAAAATTGGTTTAGTAGAAAGCGCAGGAAAGATGACAAAAACAACAACAAAAAAAAAAACAAACAAAAAAAAAAACAGGCTTGTGTAGCAAATATACATATAGATACAGATTACGCCGTTTGTGCAAGGGCGATTCCATAATGCTAAAAATTTTGACGGCAGCGGAGAAATGTGAAAGAGAGCAAGAGAAAATGTGAGAGAGAATATTTAGGTATTTTTCGTAAGAAATACTACCTATTGCATTCTCCCCTATGTTGGAATTTCTGAAACATTTCTGTAGATCTACGCTGATCATGGCCCCTAGAACCCAAAACTACACCCAGTTCAAAACTTTATCTATCTACCTCTCTATACATATAATTTTTTTTATGGACACGATAACTCCCATAATTCTGCACAAATCTCTTCCAAACTGATACATAAAATTAAGGGGCAGAAAATCTCAGTGAAGTTCGTTAATGGGCAAAATCGGACCAAGGGGTGGACATGAGGAGGATTTTTGTGAAAACAGAAAAAAAAAAACCATAACGTCTTAATTATGATACATATCGAATCAGTTTAAAGTTATTATTACTTCTAGGAAAAGGGCCAAAAATTTATGCATGACAGATTTTTGGCATAGTTAAAAATGGCCTCAAGGGGCGAAAAAAATAGTGGTTTAAGAAGAAAAAAAATCATAACTTCGTCCATTCACAAGATATCAAATCCACTTAAATTTATTATAAATCCTCTTACTATTATCTACAACTTATATATTGACAAGTTTTAGATAGGATCGACTCTTACAGCAAATAAATAAATAAATAAATAAATAAATAAAATTAAATTGAATTAAATTAAATTAAAATTAAAATGAATAAAAACAAGAACGATAAATCATGCGTTAAGCATAGATTATGAAACAATTTCCAACACAGTCAGAATACTATATCAAAACCTCACTAATAAGGTGAAATGTCTAAGTGTATCTAAGTAATGTATTTAATGTATCTAAATGTATCTAAGTAAACAATTCTCGAAAACGTATAACATATTCGACAACCCAGTTTCAGTAATTACCATTAACCCCTTCGCGACGAGCGTCCTTTACAGAGTTTTTAATCTTTTGCCACCGGTTTTTCAAAACACAAATTTTCGCCTATTTGAATCTCAGAAATGCTGTCATTACATAAGGCAAAGTTTACAATGAAAAGTTAATGGTGGGAATAATCGAGGATTCTGAGCACCTTATGCGTCACGTATACGTGTCGCTCGTCCCCTCAAGGGGTTAATAATCGAAAAAATATCTGAATTTTTTTGTGCAGCCCTGTATATGATCAATAGATTTGTATATATGCTACACAATATGCTAAAATTTAGTTCAGTTAGGAAACGTACAGCAAAGTTCCCCATCCTTTAATTACGTATATTTAAATTGCTTTCAAATATTTTATATTATATGGTGTTAATTTTGCTACTGATATTAATAATACATGTATTTTTATAACTTTTATCGCTAATATTTCATTTCTCCAGAAAGAAGATTTTTTGAAGATATTTTATAAAGAAACAATTACCATTTTCTCATTATTACATCATTAGTGTAAATACGGTTGGCTTACATACTTCAATAAGCTCCATGAATTATAATTTTATTTTCGTGTAGGCGACCACGAGCAATGATAAAGTAGAATTTTCTGGAATAAAATATTTCGTTTAATTTTTTTAAGCAATCTTGTCTGGTATCTAAATTCGTCTTTTTTTAATACATCGGAAATTTTGATTTTATGCAAAAGTTTTATTATATTTCTACTAAATTATTAACACTTTTACGAAATAAGTTGAAAATATGTCGCAAATAAGAAAAGCATCGACAGATATCGAAAAAATAACTTTGAAAGCCTTTCGTCATCTTGGTCAGACTGGAGGTTTTTCTTTAACCGATATTCTGCGATATTTGTCGTCCAAGCAACTCCTGAATATGGCGGATTCGGAAAATATCGTCCAGTTGAATCTGAATAATGCTGTTGATAAAGGAGTTCTGAAGAAGTTGGGTGATGGAAAGTACAAAGTGAATGAAACTGCAAAGCGCAGGAAATCACGTAGAAGAAGTCGCTCAAGAGCTAAGCCTAAACGCAGGTCCAGATCCAGAAAGCGGTCTGGAAGTAAGAGACGTCGGCGTTCCAGCAGTGGGAGAAGACGCAAGCGTTCGAGCAGCGGAAGAAGACGCAAGCGTTCCACTTCCCGGCGACGACGATCAAGACGACGTTCAAAAATGCCGGAAGAACAAGAATAACTTCTTCAAGATGGCTCCTCCGAAATTTGCAGAAACTGATGTGTCATAAATCATACATGATTAATTTGTATAAAAGTTAGATCAGTTGGATCCTCATGATAAAGTAATAAAATTAAAGAAATTTATTTTACCTCTTTTTTTTTTCTCAATACTTTTTAGTTAGTTATTACCTTTTATTACTTAAATTCTAATCTTTTAATTATGCTAGAACTTTAGCATTTTCTGGCTTTATAATACAATAGCTGAAAGCTATTTAGGTAAAATTCTCTTTAGTTTAAAAAGCAATTTATTTTCTAATAATAAAATTAATAATAATCTTAATAATAAAATTGTTTTTGAATGACTTTTGATTTTTAAATGTTAATTTGTTATAATCATTTTTGTTTTAAACCTATTTCGGAAATTCTCCAACAATACTAAAGTTTAAATTTAAATTCTAAGTATTCTTTTTCCGGTACTTACGTATTAACGCCACCGCAGCAGAAGTTGCGCTAATGCGCCAATAAAGAGCAATCTTGTTATTCACACGCGCACGCAGTTATATTTTGGATTGCTTGTTGCCTTGTTGTTTGCTGATTTTTGACGCCATTTTTTAGTGCTACGAAAGATTGGCGGCACTTAAAATCCACCAAAATCTGTAGCTGTGGTGGCGTTAATACGTAAGTACCATTTTTCCATTAAATGATAAGCAACTGAATTTGATAAGCAATGTTAAGCAAATTGGTCAGCTGTGGATTACTACTCAGTGGAATCTGATATACAGAAATTCCGGATCACAATGGAAAATTTATTAATTCCTCATTTCAGTTAATCTTCCATAATAGCGTTGTACGTTAGTTGAAATATTTTAGCGAGTGTAAGTTGGTGCAAGAGTGTTTTTGGTGGCAATCTTTGGTACTTATGTGTTATCCGGGCCAGGAGATAGATCGCCAAAAATGGTTGCAAAGTATTAATATTGTTGATCGTTGCCAATCATGTTCAAAACAGTAATTTAATATTATTAAATACATAACATTATTAAAAATGGTAAATAAATAAATAATTAAATAAAAATGTGCGACGCACAATGGGAAATTTCAACTGCGCATGCATGGGAATAATCTACTTTTTGTTTAGCAGGGATAAGTCCAGATAGGATTTTTTTTTTTTTAGATATTGGATTTATGTTTAAAATATAACTATTCTATTTGACGAATTCAAAACGATAAATATAGAAAAGATAATATGCGTAGTAAGAAACAACGTTTATATACACATTTCAGAAAAATTACATAAAAATTTAACGATCAATGTAAATTTGAAAAACAAAAACGAAAATACACGAAATTTGTTAATGCGCGATCACTGTACCGAATATATGATCGCTTTACGAACATGAAAACCAAACAAAAACATCACTGAAAGCAGAAACTTCGTTGTATTGGAATGCCCAAAAATACTGGAAATTTGTTAATGTGGCGATCATTGTACCGCATGTATGATCGCTTCGCGAACATGAAAACAACAACAACAACAACAACAACAACAACAAAAATCACTGGATGCAGCAACCTCGTTGTATTGGAATCCCCAAAAATACATGAAATTCGTCAATGCGGCGATCACTATACCACATGTATGATCGCTTCGCGAACATGAAAAAAAAAATCACTGGATGCAGCAGCCCCGTTGAACTGGAATCCTCCAAAATATACGAAATTCCTTAATGCGGAGATCACTGTACCGCCTGTATAATCGCTTCGTGAACATGAAAAGTAAAAAAAAAACATCACTGGATTTAGCAACCTTGTTGTATTGGGATCCCAAAAAATACCGAAATTCGTTAATGCAGGGACCACTGTACCGCATGTATGATCTCTTCGCAAACATGAAAAGAAAAAAAAAACATCACTGGATTTAGCAACCTTGTTGTATTGGGATCCCAAAAAATACCGAAATTCGTTAATGCAGAGACCACTGTACCGCATATATGATCGCTTCGCGAACATGAAAAAAAAACAAAAAAAAAAAACATCACTGGATGTAGCAACCTCATTGTATTAGAATCCCCAAAAATACATGAAATTTGTTAATGCCGCGATCACTGAGAAATAGTTTGAGTAATTCCGAGATCTAAAGAAACATTAGCCGTGGTCCAGTCCTAGTCGTCATCAGGTAAACAATAATTAGAAAGAAAACAACCCATACGCGAGAAAATCAGCTATCACAAAAAATAACCAACTTACTAGCATTTGAAACTCGAAGATAAATGAGCAGAAACACGTACTGAAATCAGGAGCTAGGCTTGGCGTTAATTCTCCCCTCCCGATTTTCTCTTTTCCCCTGTCCACACCTTCTATAATGGGGCTTCTAAATGCACTAACCCGCTCCATTGTGCGTATCTCTTCGAAAGAGCCGGTAATTGAGTTACCATGTAGAAAGAAAAAATAATAAGGGTTACTATAATTAATAATATTGGCGTCATGTATGGCATTTCAAACATAGCCCGGATAAGTATACCCAATCTTTTAATAAAATTCACCTTATGTCACCTTGTTACGTGAATCACTTATGTTTGGTGCTAACTAACTCTCGGTGTATCCCGATTATAGAAGATTAACCGACATTCTACACTGACAGTTTATCCAGAATTTCTATATGAGGTTTAAAGAATTAGAAAAAGGACATAAAATAAAAATTGTCAAAAATGAATCGTGGTTTTTCCAATCATTTGCAGTGAACTTTTTAAATTTTAAGATTATAAAGAATAATTTAATACTCAAGGTGCGTATAGAGTGAGCTGTGTTATTCATTAAAAAAATTAACTCATTTTTTGTGTATTACGAGCTGTGTAGATCATACATAGGGTATTATTTTTTTTTACTGCGTGTTTTTTTTTTTTTTTTTTTTATGTTTATTTAAATATTTCCTTTCATTGTATGAACAAAAATGAAATTTCTTAAAAGTATCCTAACATTTTTTTTCTGTGTATTTGCAGTGTTTAAATGTTTAAGTATAATATAACCTCAGCGGAAGGTTTTGGATGGAAAAAATGACATCATGTTTAACAGAAAACATGCAATATAGAGTAGATAAAACAATGTTTTAAGCACCAGATTTTTTTTAAACTAATAGCAGACTAGTTTCGATAGCATTTAGCGTACCGTCATCAGTGTATAATACAGTTGTGCCAGACGTTAATGACGGTACGCTAAATGCTTCCGAAACTAGTCTGCACTTAGTTAAAAAGATCTGGTACTTAAAACGTTGTATAACTGTCTATATTGTATTGCACCAGTATCATCTTAATTGACGAAAAACATTACATTTTTATGCACAAAATTGAAATATTTTCTGTAATAATTAAGTAATTTTCTCTGACTATTCATATCGTTTTTACTGAGATTAAAGGCCCTGCTATCTCATTTTGACGAATTTTCCAATAATGTGATAAATCGAGTATGTACAGAAAACTCATTTTTATTACGTACTTTTCAAAGAGGTCTAATCTAATGCCAGTACCTAACAGAATGAAAAATCAGTAAAAACTATCTTACTTTGATGCAATTGTAATAAAATGCTTACATTTTACGGATGAAAATGCATTTTAAAAACGATGTTCTTCCCAACAGTGTAAGTTTTTAGTAATTATTCATTTTAATGTCTCTTAATAAATTCATAAACTCCTCTATAAACAATCCTTTAACCCTTTCAGTGCGGAATTTTTTGGGGGGTTTAAAGCCCTGTGCGGAATATTTTGACAAAAAAAGCGACATTATTTATCTGATCACTACGCAGGCGCAATACGTCATCACTACTAAGCCCATGACGCATCACTACAGTGAGCACAATACACACCGTGGACGCCTAGGCGACTTTTGTCGACGCTTAATGTAGTCTACAGCACCCAACTCCTAGATGTCGACATTAGTCGACTCCCGCACTAAAAGGGTTAATTAAAGCTGCCGTATATCCACCTTCTGTTTTATAAAAACCTCTAAAAGTACGCTATAAGTACTTGTTGTTACATAGATTCCAGCAAGAATAATCTTTTGTAATCCTGCAAAAATTTACAGAATGCAAAATTATTATAATGTTAAAAAAGCTATATGCTTTATATAGTGAAATGTACTACAACTAATGAAATCTTATGATTAGAGGAACTAAAAAACTATTAATCACTAGTATATGTAAAGTAATTTTCTAATAAACTAGTCGGATGTGCTAATTCCAAAACTTCATTCTATCTCATATATGTTAATACTTCGAAATTTACTATCAAGCGCCAATAAAATCAATATTTTTCGTTATTCTGTTGTACGTCAGTTGCTTATGCGAAGCCCTGGATTACTTTCGCTACACGAGCAGCCGATTTACAACAGAACTTCAAAAATTGAGAAAAAAGCACAAAAGTCGCTATCACAGTGACCCCTTCCGCCGGAGTACCCCCGAATTCAATTGGGATCTGCAGGCAATAATCAAAATAAATTTTGGCTCAATTCTACACTCTTAAAAGTGTGCCTCTGATATATAAGGCACCAGCGCATATGAGAGGCACACCGACAAAGTGCCTCTGATTAGCTGATAAATATCAAAGGCACAAAGAAATGAGAGGCACAAATAAAGGTCTCAAAACCTATCAGAGGCACGGATGACAGAACGAAATATATCAGAGTCACGGCGCGAAATGTGTGCCTCTTAAAAAAAGCGGTCATTTATTCAGCGGTACAGTGGGAAAGCGCGCATGCGTACAAATGTTTAACCCATGATGCATTGAGCGGGCGCGGGATATTTACTTTCAATGAGGGATAGGGGAGAAGGAAGAATGGACGCTTGACCAGAAGAAATGGCGTCTTGTTGATTATTCGAGAAGCGGTACCTGATGACACAAACAGAGTTTATATATATATATCCTTTTCGCAAGACGATTATTTTGACTCAAGAGGTTTTGTGCTTTCGTTTTTTAATTACGCTCGTGTTATTATTGTCGTTCAAGATTGCAACAATATCAATCACTGATAATAGGAGTTAGGTTTTCCTACGATATAAAACGACGCCGCAGAGGTAAATGTTCCTGTGGAAAATACAATGAATTTATGTTAGGAAACATAAAATTACGTGTAATGGTGTTATTATTGCAATCATCCACCGGCGGATTATAATGAATATAGAGAGTTATAGAAAATCCTGCAATAAGTAAGTGTATTTAGTTTAGTACTTGATTATTTTCTTTGAATGTGTATAGTATAAAAATCGACACTGTAAAAAGAAATGTTTTATGTTACAAACATATGTATATATCGCGGGTAAATGTATCATTCCCTTGAGAAATTTAATTTTTTTATTAATAGTTATAGCTAATAAAGTCCAGTTTCTTTTGTATTATATTAATCAGTGTTGAATTCAGGGGGTGGGGGCATTCCCTCTCCGGAACAATGATCGAAAAGTGTGAGATTTTATTCTTTTTAATGGACAAAACTCCCCCCCCCCCCCCCCGAAGCAAAGCCTCAAAAATCCCTCCCGGAGAAAAATGTCTGAATTAAACACTATGATATTAATCTGTCAACGATATTTAACTAATCTCAGCTACATTTCCCATTGTAATCGAAATTTAACTGCAATAACAAAAATAAATCAAAACACCCAAAATTTCAGCAATGGACATCCTACAGAAAGTAATAGATATTGTTTTTATAATCGTATTTTATTTAGAATCGGAATTCAGTATAATGAAAATATATACTAATGAAACAAATTAGTTCTTTTCAAATAAATTTAACATTTAGGATACCAGTAATGAAATATTTATGATCAGAGTTACTTTTTGAAATTAATTGTTGTCATTATCACAAGATCAATATTGTGATTATTTTACGCTGATTATTTTTAACGTTTGTCTTATTTGTTTTTAACAAGTTGGAAATTGTACGTCAAACGTTACAAACGAGGTGCGTTCGTACGCACGTTTTAGAATTAAATTCATGATATCCCGTGCGTAGAACGGGTTAAACAGCTAGTTAAGTATATATTTTATGACACTGTTCATACAAATATCTTAACTAGTTATATAAATATTCAGATATATATGTATCAGCTAGTTATATAAATATTCAGATCTTGATGATTTTTAATTCCGTGAAATGAATTATATCGTCTGCAGATTAATTTCTGTAAAAAAATAAGTATCTCGGTCGCTTGACGATTTAACATCCATCGGAAGCTCCTATAACAAAAAAGCACCGATTTAAAAAAAAAAAATCAAATTTCTTAATAAATATTTTTATTAATATCTCCTAAAGTTTTGATTCGATTTTAATAAAATTTGAAATGTCTCGACAAAATTCTGCAAAGATAATATATTTTAAATTGCAAACCATTTGGTTGGGTAGTTTTTGAGTTGTTATATGCGGACAGACAGACAGACGGACGGACCAAGCGACGACTATAGGTGCTATGTATTTATATAATTACGAACGCACCTAATAAAGCTTTTATGCCCTTTTATGTATTTTGATATGTATAAAATAAACTCATATGTAGACAAGGTTCTTTATTGAACCACAGAACTGACTTAGGCCACATGGACACACATTTTAATATTTATTTCAAATTTGTTTCAATAAATTGGAACTGAGAAAATTTTCTATTATACATAGTATTCTGCCTTACACAAAATTTAATATGTCTTTGGATATGCCATGCTGGAAAATCTTTCTGCAGTAGACAGAATTCACTGTAAAGATATAAATATAATTAAATTACATTCTGTTCCTCTTACAATGGTGGCACATGCATGTGCCACCATTATAAGAGGCACAGAATATATTTTTAAATAAGAGGCACTTGAATATATAAATTCAGCGGCACACTGTGCCTCTTAATTTCAAAGGCACTTACGCTGTGCCCCTGAATCTCAAAGGCACTATGTACCTCTTAATTTCAAAGGCACCATGTGCCTCTTAATATTCAGAGGCACAAAAATTCAGAATGTACCTCTTAAATCAGGGGCACAGTTTTAAGAGTGTATGTATAACTTTATACACTTTTCGATGTTACTATAAAAAAATGGCACAAAAATCTCTATTACAGCGCACCCTTCCGGCGGAATATCTCCATATTCAAGACGTACCTACCGGTCATAGTTACAAACCTATGCAAAAAAAGTCCCTGACGGCTCGGCCTATAGGCACAGATAGATTTCGAAGACGCAGACCGTGGGGCACCTGTTCGTTGAGAATTGCGGAATAAATGACCTTTTTACCATGATGCGGCAGTTGGAAACGCCCACTTCGAAACCTAACTTGTTTGCAGGCGGAGCCGGCAGCGACTTTTATTTTTATTTTTTTTTTATTTTTTTTTTCTATAAGGGTTGATCTTATAAAAAACTTGTCAATATAAAAGTTTTAGATAATATTAAGAGGATTTATAAAAAAATTAAGCGGATTCGATATCTTGTGAATTGACGAAGTTATGATTTTTTTTCTTCTAAAACTTCCTCTTCCCCCTCCCCCCCTTGGGGTCATTTTTAATGATAACAAAAATCTGTCATACATAAATTTTCGGCCCTTTTCCTAGAAGTAATAATAACTTTAAATGAATTCGATACGTATCATAGTTAAGAAATTATGGGTTTTTTTCTGTTTTCACAACCCCCCCCCCCCTTGTTCTATTTTGCCCATTAACGAACTTGACCGAGATTTTATGTAGCAGTTTGGAAGAGATTTGTGCAGAATTATTGCAGTTATCGTGTCCATAAAAAAGTGACATAGATAGATAGATATAAAGTTTTGGGTTCTGGGAGTCATAATTGGCGTAGATCTGCAAAATTTTTTCAAAAATTCCAACTTAGGGGAGAATGTAATAGGTAGTATTTCTTACGAAATCTAACTAAAATTCTTTCAATTTTATGCATAACTTCATACACTTTTCGGTGATACAATGAGGACAGACAGACATTTTATATAAGCATGTTTTTCGGGATCTCTGACCCGTAAAACGTGTGAATCCGTCGAAAAAAAATTCGGTTATAATATTTTCGTCTATATTATAGAAGAAGAAAGTAAAAAGATAATCTATTTAAGACTTGATAAAACTGCTTAAATGAATCTCATATTTTGTGGTACCAATGAAAAAAAAAAAAAATAAATAAAAAATAAATAAATAAAAAGATTTTTTTTTTAAATGTCGTGTTATATAACTGTAATGTTAATAAAACTGTAGTGTTATATAAAGTTAAAATTGAAATGATGACATTCAGTTAAAAAAAAAAAAATGCTTACGTATATACGTTTTCTGCTTTCCAAATTAAGTAGTAACCAAGTTTTTCGTCTTCTTTTCTTAAAAGGAATAAATTTCTTATTGAATATTCGTGCATGAAGGTTTTTCAAGGACTTCAATACAGTTTGAGGTCGGGGTCGCTTATATAATGATATTGATTGCGATAATTCCAACTGTTTGTACAAATATTGGCCTTGAAATTTTAAAATATTTGCATGTTTTGACATTTAAAAAATGCAATTAGCATAATATGTAATTCTTTACGTAAACCCGACGTGAATGTGATTCTAAGCTTGCTTACTGAGCAACTTTCTCATAGTTGAATAAACCTAAACATGAGTTAAAATAGGGAATGAAATTTAATAAATTGTTTATGGCTTTTTTAGGTAGCTTTCAATACAAAAAAGTATAAAGCTACCTATTGCAGCCGTTCGGAGGAAAGCAGTTCCGGAAAATTTCGATATATTTTCACCGATCATGACCCCCAGAACCCAAAACCACCCTCCGTTCAAATGTTGATTTATATATATAGATATATCCATATATATATATATATATATATATCTGACCTATGTCATACGATAACGCTCGTATTTATAAAATATCGTATATATTTAATATATATTATATAAAAAAGCTCGTATATATTTATTTTCCTCGTTTGACGTACAATTTCCAACTTGTTATTTTCTAAAATAGCATCAATATTTTCATTAATTTTACAGCTAATTATTATATTATCGCATCTAACAGTTTCAAAACATTTCATCCAGTGATTCTGAAGTTATCCTAAGTATCATAATTTGTTTCCGGAGATAAAAACGTTTAAAACTTTTGAATTAAGGGAGACATATAGAAATACGTTCTTTCTTTGTGTGATAATTTTAAAACACAAAATCACTGAAGCATTGACATTGAACATTTGGTATCAAAGTGCTCAGACAGAACTAGAGTGACTTTTATTTAGTATAAAAATTTAAATTTTTGCATTTTTTATCTATTTTTCCGGCCAGCTGACACCTCAGGTTAGAGTACTGCATCGGGTTGGGTTACCCGAATTTACATGAACCCGACCGAACCGGCTGTTTGGATTGACGCTATTTTTTTTTTTGGTGCGGGTTGACTTTAAAATTTTCGGGTCTGGGTTGGTTTCGGGATGAGTTTTTATTCTTTCGGGTCGTGTTCAGGTTGACCCGACTTTTCAAAAGAAAGTCCTGAATATTTTTTTATGAAAAAACTATATAGTTAAGTGTTAATGTGTGCATCTGTGTTCATTTTTATGCAAAAAGATAAAATTGGTATTAGAGATATAATTGTGGACTACTTTTTTTCTAAATTGTATTAAAATATGAATGAATTTTCTTTCACTTCATGTTCGCGTTTGAATATTTCGGGTTCAGATCGGGTTTCGGATTGACTTTAAGCAAAAATTTTCGGGTTTGGATAGGGTCGGGTACAATCAGACTAAGTGAGGGACTTTACCGCAGTTTCTTATATTCCTCTCCGACTCAAATGATTGCTACTATCAGTGTTAAAATAAATATTGCATGCAATTTCATGATGTTTATAATGATTATAAATGCTTTCTTTTTGGGAAGGTGGGCAAGGCATGAATGTTAATATATCTTCATGGGTGACCTTAACGGAAAAGTTACTTCTTCGTTATATAAAGATAAAAGCTTATAAAACTGTAGTGGCCTTCGATGAAACTGTAATAACCTTCGAAATAAGTTACATACCTTCTTATATAACAAAGTTTATGTTTTTCCTTATGAGAATATCATTCCATTTTTATTAATGCCAGTCGACACGTGTGAAGATTTCACACTGCAGTCTAATATTTTTTAACAATATCTAATATTTTTTAGATGCAGGTTTAAACTTCTAAAGAAAAATTAAGGATTAAAAATATTTGTAAACAACAATAGTCAAGCCAGAATATCATCCCATTTATTCTATCAAAATTACATTAAAAAATGATCGAAGATAGCAAAAGGCACGCGTGAGAAACAAAAAAATTAACAATCGTATTTTAACTGTATTTGAGGATGACGTCATCCGCTTCGGGAAAAATACGTGATAAAGAAAAATAAAGTGAATACATATAAAATACAATTTAATTTAATATAACAAAGCGTACATTTTAGGCTGCACGTGAAATACCACCTCTTCGATCGATCGATGGTGTCTTTTTCTTCTAAAAATTTTAATTTGAATTTTGCTTTTTCATCATAAATATAAAATAAGCCCGTGCAGATACGTCCCACTTTATCTGTTTGTACTTTTTTTTTATATAATCATTGCTGAGCACGATATAATGCGGTGTTTTATTTTTGTGGCAACAGCGATTTGAGAAAAACCTTTCATTTCATTTATGAAAACAATGCTGGTTTAATTTTTAATTAACTGCAATTTTTAATTAAAAATCCTGTTTTAACGAAATGTGAGTGTACTATGTCAGAAGCCGGTTCAAAAATCTTTCAAATGATTCCTCATTCATTGTCGTGCGTTTTGTAAATACATAGAAAAAAGTATGTTGACAACAGAAATAATAGTATATATCATGCCTGTCCAACCTTTCAGTAAGCAAGGGCACATCTGAGCTCCTGGCAAACAACGAAGGGCTCCATTATTTACATGACTCAAAACATCCAACAATATTATCGCACAGTATTATAATCAATACATACACGTCTTATATGATGCAAATGCATCTCACAGTTGTACGAGGGCTATCCAGAAAGTAGATTACGTTTTGGAATAAAAAATAAACAAAGTATAGGAAACAAATTTTATTATATACAGATGAAAGCCACACTCAAATACTACTTTTCTACATAGTCACCATACAAATTAAGGCATTTATCGTAGCGATGTACGAGCTTGGAAATGCCTTCGTCGAAAAATTCGGCCGCCTGCGCCTTCAACCAACAGTTCACGTGTTTCACCCATGTTTCGTCACCAGTAACGATGCGATCGAGTAAAGAGTCACCATCCTTATGGTAAGCGTCCAAAAAGTTCAACGCTGCAGCCATTCGCTGATTTTTGTGGTCTTCTGTCAAGATTTTTGGAATCCATCTTGCACAAAACTTGTGGTAACCAAGCTTTTCGCTGATGATTTCGTGCAACAAACTTCGCGAAATTTGTGGAAAACTCAAAGAAAGTTCCGTTATTGTGAACTTATTACTGCACGCACCTCGCAGCTCGCGGGATTTTCAATTAACGCAGACATTTCAAACCGTCACAGTATCTGAACGGAGCACAGCACGAACCTCTCACTAGCATGGCTAGATGCCGACTGAGCTGCGCAACGCTCTGACCCCAAGATGGCCGCGCTAGCCCCGCCCCTAACGGACACAGACGAAAACGTAATCTACTTTCTGGATAGCCCTCGTAGATGTAAGGCCCCTGTGATTCAGGAGCTTCGTGTAAAAACAATTTTCAGAAAAAATGTAAATCGTAGTAAAAGTTTGAATTATACATTTACATTTTTCTGCGAGGGGCCTATCTCAAAAAATTTTCTTGGGGAAGGTGCCAGAACTTTAATCTCGCCTATAATAAAAAACATGGAAATCAGAGACATTGCTAGGTTTTTTAGGACGTGAAAGAAAATACTCCTTGAACCTTGATTTCTTTCGAAGGCGTAAATTTAGCGTTATATAAAGTACTAAAACAAAGACTGGCATGATAGTGACAAATCCATGGGTTTTTCAAGACAGAATAGCCTGAAAGATCGTTAAATGACAATAATCATTCCGCACGGTTTTATCGATTTTTTTAAACAAAATGAGAAAACATTACCTAAAAATTCAAATATCTGGGAGGGAAAATTATCCCCCTTTACTTCTCCTAAGAATCAATGGGCCAGTGTAACAAAGAAAAAGAAAAGCTGAAAAGGAGGTGGGGGGGGGGGGGGGGGGAGCAACGCTTATTGCCATAAACTTTACTTCTTAACACATTAAAATGTTATTGCCAATTATTACCAATTTTAACCATCACAATTACACTATACAAAAGTTTATAAAGAATAACAACAAATCGTAAAAATACGCATGGTTAGTTATTTAAAATATATTTTTGATTTTAAATGCGCGAAATAAACTTTCAGAGGTTTAAAAAAAAAATGCAAACATTAATGACATTTAAGAAAGCATCCTTTAAAGTGGAATTTCATATTTTAAAAAGGCAGTAACAGGAAATCTTTAAAAGGGCGCCAAGAAAACCTTCAAAGGGCGCCGCGTTGTACAGCCCTGGATGATGCTTGCTGTCGTAAGGGCTTTTCGGGCATGAAATAATTATAAAACTGAAAAAAAAAAATAGTTGATTTTAAGGCTATAACAGTTGTTGAGATTTACGAGTTTATTGGAGAAACTTAAGAAGACTAAACATGTATAACAATGTGTTTTCCGTGTTTTTAGATTTCCGTACTTAAAAAGTAAAAAATTTGTCCGTCTGTCCCAGCCGTTTTTCTCGAAAACCATGGAACGTGGAAAGTTCAAACTTGGCAGAGTTATAAAGGCTATTGATCCACATATTTATAGATTATTAGTCATTCTCAAATATTTTGAGAAAAAATTTAGGGGGTTAATTAAGTTACTTGAAAAACATTATATATATCGGGTGGAGTATCGTTCGAAAGATCTCGTAACCCGTATTCAAAAATATATTTGTTTTAATTTTAGCTATTATATGCCCAGAGATACCTTCGAAAATGTACTGCAAAAATATATCCCCTCCCCCCCCCCCCCCCCCCCCCGCTCAAATCTATTTCCGAATTTACTGAAACTAAAATTAGGAAAACATTAGGGGTAGTAGGAGTTTATTTAAACCTACACTGCAAAAAATAATTGTTGATTTTGCAGTATAAAACTGGCACCCAGCTGCCAGTATTATACCGTAAAATTAACAGTATTAAACAGTAAAATAAGCAGTAATACGCTGCCGTGCAAGCAGTAATACGCTACCGCGCATGCGCGGTAGCCTATTACTGCTTGCACGGCAGCGTATTACTGCTTATTTTACTGTTTAATACTGTTAATTTTACGGTATAATACTGGCAGCTGGGTGCCAGTTTTATACTGTAAAATCAACAATTATTTTTTGCAGTGTAGCAGAAACAGAAACAGAAACCTCCCACTCGTGGACAGCCAACCTCTCGGCATAGGAACTATAGGAAAACTATAGCGATTATCCAAGGTTATATAGTTTTTGATAAAATCGCATTTTTTCCTTTACACACAAACTTTACTTTGCGGGCGCTCGGGGAGTTGAGGAGCGCTCGAGGTATCTATCATCGCGGAATCATCCAAGGACTGTTGAGAATGATTTTCGAAAATTTTTGTCGTCGATTAGCCGAGATATTAAATAAAAACCTAGCTAGTAAAACGCGGCACGGAAAACGGTGGCGACGTTGGAACTTTGCGACCTCCTTTCGAAGCGGGTTTGGTACAATGCCAAGTTTAAACATTGTACAAGGTTTGAAGTTTTAGGTAAGGCGAATTATCATAGCAAACGCGGTAGCGTTTGCTATAATATGTTTAAGAAATAGAAAATGCAAACGTTTTTCTGAAATTTCTGGCGAACCAGTCGACATACGACAATGATTTTTTTTTGAAAGATAGAACTCGACGAGACGAATAAAATGATAGCATTCAAAAAATTATTGTAGCTTACTGTAGTTAATTATTTAACTTTAAACGAAAAAATGAAGACGAAAAGTTCAACAAACTGTAGCTAAACTTCCACTGGCTGTATTAACTTCGTTTTTGTTTTATTTTTTTCCTCTTGGTAAAACTTAAAATAGGTTTTTTTTTTATCTTTGTATGTTTGACGGTCGCTGAGAAAATCGAATTTATGTTGTAAAGCTTCGGTTGAACATTGGTTTTTCTTTTCTTTTTTTTATCGTAGCAAACGCGCGCGTTTGCACGAAAGTTTAAATAAATATTATTATTATGTATATAACAGAATTCATTAAAATTAATTAAATCACGTGACAAACATGCTTATTTGTTTTTATTTTCATACTAGCGTAAATGCCCGTTATAGGACAGTAATCGTAGGTAGAAATCGTGGTTTTCATATTAAATTTGAAATAATACTCACATACTATTCATCGACAATGAAGAAATATATATATTGGAAAATTATATCGCCTAACAGTCACCTGCTATTCACGTTCAAACTCACTAAGCATTTTATATGCTTATGTAAAAGAATTGTGTTTCATAATTTCATCTAATTCACGTAAAATATGCGGCAAACAATTTTCGGTACTATTATCCCGTCGACCACTTTTTATAACAAAAATCTATTGCCAAACTGTAACGCCAAATAAAAGGGAGAACGTTGCCATTGGAATATCAAAATAAATAAATAAATAAAACATAAGAATTTACGGACACAATTGTTATTTTAATTAATGAAATAACTAATAAGTCAGTAAAATATAATGAATAATACACGCAAATGTCGAATTAAAAATTATTTGATGACATGACAAACACGTATAATGCTTCTGACATCCAGTAAATGGGACTGCATTTTTGGCGTTTAATCTTTGAGTTGGCGATAGTATTTTGTTATGAAAAGTGGTCGACGGGATGATAGAGAAGTACCCAATTTTCAATGTTCATTATTAAGTCGTTCCTGTACAGCTTGTGCTGTATCTTTTATTTTGGTACTTTTCCGTTATACCAACACCATGCCAAAATGTTTGTTAATGCGCCAATTATTTCAACCCTGACCGAGCAGATGTTGTCTACAAATCGTGTTGTCATGCAAACCATGCCAAACATTTTGATTTGTTATTTATTGAATGTAAAACATTTTTCGGTACTTTTCCGTTATACAAAAACCATTGTCACCAAGCGTAATAGTAAGCGCAAAATGAAATTCCCGTGAATCAAAACACTTGAAAAAAAAGCAATGTTGAAACGAAAGTGAGCATTTGAAAAATATAACATTTGAAAATTACAGACTTTTAAGCACTATTTTATTAAAATTAAAACACAAATATATACTTAAAATAAGAAAACAAATAATTGTTATACAATAAAAGGAAAAATCCTGTGCCGGTAGATTTAGTGGGCTCTTATTGGCGATAAATGTTTGATGTGGTTGTTAGGATCTTGTGAAAAACCTTCAATCATATCCACATTTACACTGTATCCATGTTGTTGCTATAATATCTTTTGGTACTTTTCGGTTAACCAGCTGCCAGTGAAGTATATATATATACACACACACACATATATATATACATACATATATATATATTTCACTGACTCCCGGCTACCCGAAAAGTACCTAATTTTTTTGTTTCTCGCTAACATTGTCTGTAGACTATTACGGAATATTAGAAAATCTATCATTATTATCATCTAAACGGTCATGGATAATGTGCCATAATCAGGCTGCATATTATTACACATAATTTTCATGTATAGTTTGGTGAAACATTGAACTTTAAATTCTGTTAAAGACTGCATTTTGTCTCGAAAAGGTGGACACCATGTTACAAAGCTATGTGGTTTGAAAAAATCAGAAAAACAAACTTGGATCAATGATTATAATCCTGCGATTTTGTTCATGTGAGCCGCCAATATTGACATCCAGTTTGTTGGAGAACCCCATTTTGGTGTTAAATCGTTACATTACGCGTTATATAACCAAACCGAAAAAAAATCGTAAGGAAGAGATTTGGAAGACCATTGACGAAAACAAAAGTCTCGGTGCCAGATTACGCGCTTTTGCCAGATAAAACTTGATTAGTCGAGAAACTGGAAGTTACGAAGCCGTAGACAAAATTCTTGGCTATAAATGTTTCTATTCATGGGATGCTGTGCAATACTTAAATACCAGCATGAAAAAAGACCGACGAAGAAAATGAAAGTGACCATGATTTGGTTTTATTGGCAAAAGAGGATGAACGATCTACTGAAATTTACTGTCGGAATTTTATTGATGATTATTACATGAATTGACATGACAAATTGGAAAACATGTGTTTATACGAATTGGCCACTAGGTACTAATACGAACGAAATAAACCTAAGTCTGTAGAATATTACGAATTAAAAAAGAACCACAGTTGGTTCAGAAAACGTTTGAAACCAGTTGTTTTGAAAACGCCCTATCGTAACACGAAAACGGACGCTGGAATTGAGTTGTACTATCATCATTCTTTGCTGATGTTGTTCAAGCTTTGGCGAAACGAAGAAGACCTATTGGGAGAATTTAAACTCTACCGTGAATCCTTTGAGCACCAAGTGAAAAAAATTTCAGAGATGGAAGAATGTCGCGAAACAAAACAACGATTACAAGCTGCAATCGACTTGGCTGAAAAGTTGCAACAAGAAAGTGATTTGCACAACCAGCTTTAAAATATCGAAGAACCAAATGAAGACGTTGATATGATAGCCGCAAATTCTGATAACACTGAAACTCACCAGGAAATTGTTACTAATGAAGATAAATTGAACAAAAAAAAATGAATGCTGACCAAAGGAAAATATTCTAATCAATTATAAAGCACATAGAAGAACAAAAGAAAGACCCGTCTATTCCACCCATAAATCTGATTGTACGCGTAGTTGATGGTAGAGGAAAAAGCTTTCTAATTTAATTACTCAGTCAAAAAGTTCGTTTAATGAGTAATCACAATAATGATGCTGCTGCAGTACTAGCACCAACGAGAATTGCTGCCTTCAGCATTGGAAGAAGTACAATTCACAAGTTTTTCAAATTGCCCGTCCAACATACGAATGAAGCAGAATAATTTAAGCTTGATTCTGACGATTTGAAATTATTTAAGCAACAATGGAAATCATTGGATTTAGTAATTATCGATGAGTGCAGTATGGTTTCGAATGTACTTTAGCGATGATCAGCTAACGATATGGCGAATGTTGTAAAAACAAGCGAGATTACTGTTTTAGTGGCAAAAACATTATTTTGTTTGGGAATTTATTGCAGCTAGCACCCGTAAAGGCCCAATTTTGATTTCAGGAACTGCCTTTAAACAAAGTGAAACAATTGTTTGGTGGTGTTGGTGCATTCAACTTTTGGTACGAATTTGAATACAGTGAGATAACAATAAACATTGTGTTATATACATAAAAAAAATATATATTGCGGCATAACTTTCTTAAATAACAGTCTCAAGCACCAAATAACGATGCAAAATCAAAACTCAATTTTTATAGCATCATCACTGAACTGATCGTTAGTATAATTATCAGAACCTAATATTCGGTCCCATTCAGCGATTTTAAGAAAGACTAAGAAGAGTAGTAAGGAAAGATACCACTGAAAGGACAACTGAGCCTATAGCAGGCAACTTCAGTGCAGCAGAAACAGTCCATGGATACGACCGAGACAATTATAGAATCCAGTTTCTTTATGAGGTAATAGCTATGGAAAACCACCATTTAATTATTGATGTGACAGTCCCCTGACATTTGAGAGAGCAGGTAGACATGAAAAAATGCTACTTTGGCGATGAACAGTCAACGATTTGGCGAGTGTTGTAAAAACAATGTAACAATAAAATTTTGACAATTACAAAATTTTTTGCTTTTCAAGATATTAAAAAATCTTTAGTTTTTATCAAAAAATTTAAATGACTAGTATTAAAAAATGCTCTGAAGAGCACCAACAAAGGTTAATATGTTTAAGTATGAAAAAGGGTTCGACAAGTGCTTCTAATTGAGCATGAGAAAGGAAAGGGGTTCCTTCTTGGCTGCAGCTCACTGTCAATGCCAACTTTTGAAAAAATCATATTCGCGCTTTTTCCATATAAATGAAATCCCTCACAGTTACGATAAAAATGTATAGTTTGAAGACATAGCCAGTAAAGACGCAGCTTTATTAGACATGAATGTAAGGCGACATAGTACCAAAAACCTTAGTTCCTGCAGCGTATCACACTCATGCAGTGCTACCAAGCATGCCTGCAGTGTAGAACTGCGCAGAAAATTGATTTGTATTGCAGTGCAGAGTATTGCAGCATTCTGAACAGGAACAATTTCACATATGCACGCATTACAGTATAATGCATTCATTGATTGAAATTGTATGCAAGTGGCTGTGGCTCCACAATGCAATATGCAGTACAGCAATGCATATGTAAGTTATAAACGAACATTAGGCGCATATACCTTTAATACGGAAGTACAAAGAAACACTGCGGATGTGCACTGAGGCTCAAAAGTATAATAGGAGTGTACAGTGTAGTATAGTCTGTAGATCAATAATGGTACACAGTGCACTGTACAAAGTTGCATTGCAGACGCACGCACAGTACAACAGTAGAACAGTGCAGTTGAAATATAAAGCACGTTGGAAAGTTTTACTACAGTACCGCAAATTTCTTTTATATGAAAAAGCGCGAATATGATTTTTTCAAAAGTTGGCATTGACAGTGAGCTGCAGCCAAGAAGGAACCCCTTTCCTTTCTCATGTTCAATTAGAAGCACTTGTCGAACCCTTTTTCATACTTAAACATATTAACCTTTGATGGTGCTCTTCAGAGCATTTTTTAATACTAGTAGTGATAAATGGTCAACGCATTTCATTACAATTGCACTCAATTATTGAAGGCAATTATTGAAAAATAAATCATTTAATAATCCCAAGACATTAAAAGTCAGTAGTTTTGAGACAACAATCGCTTATAAATCAATATGTAATTCATTTATAATAAAAAACTTTTCGATTACAAATCACTTCAAAAATCAGGCCTGAAAGTATAATGCTTTTATATGTAAAAAAATCCCTGACGGCTCGGCCTACAGGCACAGGTAGATTTCGAAGACGCAGACCGTGGGGCGCCTGTTTGTTGGGAATTGCAGAAGAAATTACCTTTTTGCCATAATGTGGCATTTGGAAACGCCCACTTCGAAATCTAACTTGTTTGCAGGCGGAGCCGACAAGGATTTTTTTGGTTTTTAATTATTTATTATTTATTTTTTTTTTTTTCTATAAGAGTTGGTCTTACAAAAAACTTGTCAATATAAAAGTTTTAGATAATATTAAGAGGTTTTAAAATAAATTTAAGCGAATTTGATATCTTCTGAATGGACGAAGTTATGAATTTTTTTCCTCTAAAATCCCCCCCCCCCCCCCGCCCCTTGGTTCGATTTTGCCCATTAACGAACTTGACCGAGATTTTATGTATCAGTTTGGAAGAGATTTGTGCAGAATTATGGAAGTTATCGTGTCCATAAAAAAGTGACATAGATAGATAGATAAAGTTTTGAACTGGGGGTGGTAATTTTTCTTCTTTTCTCAGAATGCATTTCAGTAGTTTTTTAAATACATAAAATATCATTTTCTTTTTTTTTAAAGTGTTTACGCGCGGTTGTGACATAAAAATCACACCTGCCGCGCATTTTCACCCTTTTTCTAATATGAAAATGATGTTTTAGAAAATGATACTCTGCTTAAAGCTAAATATAAAACATGATTAAAATAAAAGAAATTTATTTAAAATTTGGGTTAAAACCTTTTAAGGAGAAAGTTAATTCAGATGTATAACACCTGCAACAATGAACTCGATAATTTATTACAACCTTTAAGAGTTAGTCACGCGAATTCACTCGTACGCTAATATCAAACCCATGGGAGAGTTTCTTTTGAAATTTCTCGCTTGCATTTCGATATTTTTAAATGATTTATTTTTTCTTTTTGTAGGATATATGAGATCAATGTTTAACATTGTACGTTTGTGCTTTTTCGATTCTGGTTGCAATTTTTTTTCTGGGGATACTTTCCCTTTCGGAATCGCTGCCCAAAAGTGAAAGTGTCCGATAATGTCATACAAACGAGAAATGTGATAAATTTTTTAACCAAAAATAGAACCGACTTCAAAAACTACTACAAAGTAAAAAATAATTTTTTTTTAAATAATAGTTAATAAGAAATTAAATTAAGAGCATTGTGTTTACCATGCATATTATTATATTTATGTACATTAATTTGATTTTTTGGAGTCGGTGCCAGCCAAGCCAAATTAAAGCCATATTACCATTTTTAAACATTTCATCTGATGTTATAAATGTGTATTTTCAAATGAGATTAGCAACTATATACGTATGTCGACAAACATTGCTTTGGAAATTAGTTAATCCTTTAAATCATTGTATTTTCTACCATTTGAAGAGTTATATGTATTTATTATTATTATTATTATTATTGTCTCGTATTTATGTAGATACGCGTGTTATGATTTATATTGGATATTTTATTTTGAATTTTGTACTTGGCTTGGCTGGCACCGACTTCAAAAAATCAAATTATTGTACAGTGTCTCACATAAGTGATGGGACACTTGTGCTTTACAAAAGGAAACTAATCAAATAAATTAAAAAAACATGTACACATTTTTTTTGTGGGTGTGTTTCATACTTAAATTTAGTAAAGATTATTACATAACATACATTTTGTCAAAATATTAAAATATTAATTTAATAAAAATACAAATGTTTAGAACGGAGCAAAAAATAGCTCACATAAGTGATGGGACACCATTATATATGCAACAAAAATCGTCTGAAATAAGCAATAAAAATATTTTTTGGGGTTTTATTTTTACTTAAAAGCAATTGGCAATAATTTATAAAATCGTCTGCAGTATTTCTCTCCAGTTTGTTTTGGAATTTTTGTGTTTTTTAGCTCTGTGTAGTCATGAATGCTAAACGAAAAGAAACTTCGCCTGAAATTCGAAAATTAGTTATTAATTTGCATATTGAACGTGGAAAATCTATTAGAAAAACTGCTGAAACAGTTAACTTGAGTCGTTCAACAGTTTTCAATATCATTAAACGATATAAAAAGAATCATATGATTCAGGATAAAAGAAGACCTGGCTGACCATCAAAGCTATCCAATGGAATAAAGCGAATTATCGTTCGAAATATTAAAAAAAATCCAAGAATTAGTGCTTCAAAAGTTGCTGCTGATTTACAAGCATTATATGGAATAATTGTTAATCCTGAAACTATTAGAAGGGTAATTCGATCTGCTGGATATCACGGTAGAGTAGCCAGGAAAAAATTCTTCGTAAGTGAAAAGAATAGAAAACTCAGACTAGCTTTCGCAAAATCCAACATAAATAAGAATTCTGATTACTGGAATAAAGTTATATTTGCTGATGAGAGTAAATTTAATATATTTGGTTCTGACGGTAGAATCTTGGTGTGGAGAAAACCCAGGGAAGAACTTCGCAAACAGAACTTGGTACCAACAGTAAAACATGGTGGAGGAGGAGTTATGGTATGGGGGTGTATGTCGTCCGCTGGAGTTGGTAATTTTGTTTTTATTGACAGTATAATGGATCAGTACAAGTATATTGATATTTTAAAGCAAAATTTGAAATCTTCAGCACGAAAATTGAACCTTCATAACGATTTTAAATTCTACCAGGACAATGACCCCAAGCACACTGCTCTGAACGTTAGACTCTGGCTGCTATATAACTGTCCTGAAATAATAAAAACACCACCACAATCTCCAGACTTAAATCCCATAGAGAATATTTGGCAAGAATTGGAATCAAGAATTCGCAAACACACCATTTCTTCAAAACAACAACTAAAATCGGTGCTTCAAGAAGAATGGGGTAAAATCACTCCAGAAATCACAAAAAAAATAGTCGAATCCATCCCAAAAAGATTAAATCATGTTTTAAAAGTAAAAGGAAATCCAACAAAATATTAAAACCTTTTAAAAAGTAAAATTTGTGGATAAATATTTGATGGAAAAGTAAGTGTCCCATCACTTATGTGAGCCATTTTTTGCTCCGTTCTGAACAATTGTATTTTTACTAAATTAATATTTTAATATTTTGACAAAATGTATGTTATGTAATAATTGTTACTAACTTTAAATATGAAACACACCCAAAAAATTTTTGCACATGTTTGTTTATTTATTTTATTGCAGTTTCTTTTTATAAAGCACAAGTGTCCCATCACTTTTGTGAGACACTGTACATAAATATAATAATAAAAATCATGGTAAATACAATGCTCTTAATTTAATTTCTTATTAACTATTATCTAAAAAAAAATTATATTTTACTTTGTAGTAGTTTTTGAAGTCGGTTCTATTTTTGGTTAAAAAGTTTATTTTTCGCTTTTTAGTGGTTTTTGAAGTCGGTTCAATTTTTTGTTTAAAAGTTTATTTTTCGCTTTTCAGTAGTTTTTGAAGTCGGTTCTTTTTTTGGTTAAAAAGTTTATTTATTTATTTATTACTTTAGTTTATTTATCTATTTATTACTTTTTTAGGCAAAATTTATAGTTTTTATCCGTACGTTGTATTATATTTAGGCAATTCACAATTTTATGAAATTTTGCTTTTCAAATTTAGCAACACTCAAAAGTTTTAGTCTTTGTATGGATCTTAAAAAGTTTGTTCTATGAAAATAAATCCTATAAGTTAAAGCTGATTTAAATATGTCAGTCTTTTTATTATTTGCAACTTGAAAGTCGTCTGCCCAACAACTGGTGACCCGAACGTAATAACTCTTGATAATATCCGATTTGCTTAAAATTTTGTATATACGTTCATTGTGATAAGGCGCTCATTGGTTAAGTATAAAGAGGGGGGACCAGTGGCTAACCCCTCCTTTAATTTATTTATGCAGAATTATAATCCGATAAGTTAAACCTGATTTAAATATGTCAGTCTTTTTATTTGCAAATTCACGTAATAGAATATTTTAGGATATTAAATGAAAGTCGTCTGCCCAACAAATTAACTATTTTTAAAATGCTTAATTTTTTTCGTTTTTGTTGAATTTCTGAAAAAGTACTGAACCAATTTTCATAAAATTGAAATAGGACCAATTCGAGAGCATTCTCTTTCGAATAAAAAAAAATCACATAAATAGGACGCATAGTTTCGGAGTAATCGGTGAACATACATAAAAAAAAAAAAAAAATACATACAGTGTCTCACATAAGTGATGGGACACTTGTGCTTTACAAAAGGAAACTAATCAAATAAATTAAAAAAACATGTACACATTTTTTTTGTGGGTGTGTTTCATACTTAAATTTAGTAAAGATTATTACATAACATACATTTTGTCAAAATATTAAAATATTAATTTAATAAAAATACAAATGTTTAGAACGGAGCAAAAAATAGCTCACATAAGTGATGGGACACCATTATATATGCAACAAAAATCGTCTGAAATAAGCAATAAAAATATTTTTTGGGGTTTTATTTTTACTTAAAAGCAATTGGCAATAATTTATAAAATCGTCTGCAGTATTTCTCTCCAGTTTGTTTTGGAATTTTTGTGTTTTTTAGCTCTGTGTAGTCATGAATGCTAAACGAAAAGAAACTTCGCCTGAAATTCGAAAATTAGTTATTAATTTGCATATTGAACGTGGAAAATCTATTAGAAAAACTGCTGAAACAGTTAACTTGAGTCGTTCAACAGTTTTCAATATCATTAAACGATATAAAAAGAATCATATGATTCAGGATAAAAGAAGACCTGGCTGACCATCAAAGCTATCCAATGGAATAAAGCGAATTATCGTTCGAAATATTAAAAAAAATCCAAGAATTAGTGCTTCAAAAGTTGCTGCTGATTTACAAGCATTATATGGAATAATTGTTAATCCTGAAACTATTAGAAGGGTAATTCGATCTGCTGGATATCACGGTAGAGTAGCCAGGAAAAAATTCTTCGTAAGTGAAAAGAATAGAAAACTCAGACTAGCTTTCACAAAATCCAACATAAATAAGAATTCTGATTACTGGAATAAAGTTATATTTGCTGATGAGAGTAAATTTAATATATTTGGTTCTGACGGTAGAATCTTGGTGTGGAGAAAACCCAGGGAAGAACTTCGCAAACAGAACTTGGTACCAACAGTAAAACATGGTGGAGGAGGAGTTATGGTATGGGGGTGTATGTCGTCCGCTGGAGTTGGTAATCTTGTTTTTATTGACAGTATAATGGATCAGTACAAGTATATTGATATTTTAAAGCAAAATTTGAAATCTTCAGCACGAAAATTGAACCTTCATAACGATTTTAAATTCTACCAGGACAATGACCCCAAGCACACTGCTCTGAACGTTAGACTCTGGCTGCTATATAACTGTCCTGAAATAATAAAAACACCACCACAATCTCCAGACTTAAATCCCATAGAGAATATTTGGCAAGAATTGGAATCAAGAATTCGCAAACACACCATTTCTTCAAAACAACAACTAAAATCGGTGCTTCAAGAAGAATGGGGTAAAATCACTCCAGAAATCACAAAAAAATTAGTCGAATCCATCCCAAAAAGATTAAATCATGTTTTAAAAGTAAAAGGAAATCCAACAAAATATTAAAACCTTTTAAAAAGTAAAATTTTTGGATAAATATTTGATGGAAAAGTAAGTGTCCCATCACTTATGTGAGCCATTTTTTGCTCCGTTCTGAACAATTGTATTTTTACTAAATTAATATTTTAATATTTTGACAAAATGTATGTTATGTAATAATTGTTACTAACTTTAAATATGAAACACACCCAAAAAATTTTTGCACATGTTTGTTTATTTATTTTATTGCAGTTTCTTTTTATAAAGCACAAGTGTCCCATCACTTTTGTGAGACACTGTACACGTCGAATTGATAACCTCCTCTTTTTTTGAGTTGGTTAATAAAAAGAACGCTGCCATTGGTTTAACGTTAGCTTGTGAGTGTCTTCACGAGTCTAACCTAGGCATACAAGCTTTTTAACTTTAATTTAACTTTAATTCCCTTTCATTTGAGTATGTATGCATATGTAAAGTTTGGTAAATATTAAAATTAATTACACATTTAACGTCGATTTTTCGTCTGTAGCATATCATATTACACATTCACGTTTTTGAAACATACTAATTATGGATAATGAAAAAGAAACACAGAAGCATGCTAGGAATCAATTGACAAACATTTGAATATAAATTAATAGACCTGTGCTACAATCCAGTGCTATGAGTTGAATATGAATTAGTAAAATAAAGGTCAAATCCTTCACATTTCAAGGGTGAATTTTTCGGAATCTGAAAAAATAAGGAAAGAAAAAAAGGAAGAATTTCGTTTTGCAACTATATTTTTATGCATTTTGTTTTAATTTTATGTGTTGAAGGACCACAGTAATATTATATCGGAGGAAAAGTGTAATCGTGTTTGCAATCATAACTTAATCTTGCCATTTTGTTTATTTTTGTTCGGAGGATTATAGACGAATCGGGATTTTTAAGGGAATTTGGCATTTGGTAAGTCTTTTTCGACAATTTATCTGTTTTTACAGTGTATTTAGGGTAATATTTGAAAGTTGAAATAAATATATATATAAAAAAAGCTTCATGTAGATGAATAAAAAAATTATTTTCATTACATAAATTATACTTATCATTTAAAAATCAAGAACGGAGGATACTTAAAATTCGTGTACTTTTCTAGTTCACTTACAATGCTTACAAATTAATGAAAAACGACAATGTGCATATTCACAATCAACAACTGAAATTTAAAATGGATGCCTTTTACTTCTGAATATTTTTTATTGGGGACGAATGCTACTATATTTTGGAAGTGATTACACAGAATTGTATTGCAACGGAGGATGCAAGAAAACTCGTGACAATTCAAATATCCTTTTAAATAAAAAATAATGTTTTCGTAACAAATTTTAATTTATATATAAAGGAAAGTTCAGAGAAACAGATTACTTTGTTGAATGAATAATATATGCGTTCCATTAACAAAATAAATGAAAATGTTAATACAGGAAATGACTTGAGACATGTAAGAGGTATGCGAATATCCATAAGTTCATTAAAAAAAAAGTAAATAAATAAATAAAATAATAAAAAAAAATTTAAAAATTCAAAAATAATCAATATTTATCAAATATAGATTTTTAATGTGTTTTATTATGCAAAGCCTCTTAAACATTAAAAAAATATATTCTGTCAAAAACTAATTAACTGCAAACCAAAAAAGTAACGTTTTCTGTAGAATGGAACCTACAATATATGTTATAGATCTTTTTTAATATTTTAAAAAATATCTGATGAATGATTGCCTTTGTTAAAGTTCCCTGGGGATTGTTTATCAGCCGTCTTTTCAATAAGGCAACTTTTCATATGTACTGAACGCAATCACTGAAATGTCACCACTATGTTACCACTATTAAGACAAAATTTTCCTATTTTGTCACTTTTTTTTCTTTCTTTCTTTTCTTTCACGCCAAATCTTTCCGCGACTGCCTATTGTATCTTACATTTATTTTCATCTATAACCAGGACATATTTTCAAAAGTCAATATTTCTATAAGCTCAAAATTTGACAAAACTCTTTATTTGTGATTTATTGCGGATGGTTTAAAGTAAGGATGTCCCGAATAGTGATTTTGGCCGAATACGAATACCAAATATTCGGCCACAGGCAAACCGAATACCTAATATTCGACGAATTATCAAATTAGTTCTTTTGAAATCAAAGTAGCTTCTTTATCTTCATTATTGTTAAAGTAACAAACGAAAGTCCCAGTTTTACCTGGAGTGAGATACACTGAATAAATAGATTGTGATCAAAATTGTCTGTCTTGATGTCTTTTATCACACCTGAAAGTTTTTTCTATATTGTTTAGAAACACCCAGTTTGAGAAAAAGCAGAAAAAGCTTATTCACCAGTCAATATTCAGGGACTTACATTTGTACATCATTAATCCCTATGAAGGTCGTTATCAATCGTTAATTTTCTTAAATGACACTTTTCAAACAGCAAATGAATAATGTAAAAGCATTCTCTTTTATTTAAACATAATTCTATTTTTAATAATTCTGTTTATTAATTGACAGTTAAAAGTAGACGTTGTGTAAGGTTTTTAAAAATCTACTAGATGGAACCCGTCAAAACTTCCCGAAAAAAAATACTATAACAATATCAGTAAAATTAAACTACTTTATTATTTAAGAAGGGGTGCGTATCAAACAGTCTTTCAAATATTTTATTTTAAAATTTTTTCCCCAGTGAAATACAGTACTATTACCGATGCAAACCCCGAACAAACAATCCGTAAACAACTGTGTAATGCAAATCAGTTTGACATTACCGCCATATTCTCCACGGCAAGAAAGAAAATTTCATGGACCTATGAAGTATCATACAAATAGTATATTCCTACGTTCATCTCTTATTCAGTAAATAAAAGAACGTAGTAAATAAAGCACACATCTCCCCCCCCCATCCCCCTGTGATAATGATAATGCAATCGAATGAGCTCCAATGCCCAAAAGCATCGTCGAAATTCGACGTTAAAAAAAATGTTTTAAAATGTTTAAATTAAAAGTTTTAAAATGTCCTCTTTAATCATTGTTTGTTTCAAATTCATATCAATTTTTATGTAAAGATGAAGAATTATTTTTACAATAATAAATCAATCTGCAGATGGGGGCGATTTTTAATGTTTTCAAATGTAATTCATTTGTATGGTTTCTTCGGTCCCTTTACATAATCAGGATGATTATCCATCACAGTCGGGGATATTTTCCCTCTTATACAGTTAAATACCCAATGGATCTTAAAAAGAAATAAAAATATACAATTCCTAGTATATTCTGATGCAACATAAATATCAACGAATTCAACATATCAATTTTATGTTAAACATAAACTGAAAATAGTTTTTTTTTTTTTAATCTTATGATTTATCAGGTTTTTTATTATTATTTTTTCACTTTTCATGATGGTTAGGGAAGTTGTTTTTCAATTGTGGCAACTATTCCTGGGGCTATTTTACATTATTAAAACAAACTGGTGGTCATTGTTGAAATAGAATTGAAAAATATTTCATGCTTGAAAATTATTTAAAAAGTCGTTAAATTAAGCGGCAGTTTTCAAATAAATTTCAATCGAAAGCTAATTTTTTTTCTAATTGATGATGTAAGAATTAAAATTGTAAAATTGAGTAAAATGTAGTAAAAATTTGAAATTTGTAGTATTTAGAAGTGATATGTAAGCGTGATGAAAGCTAAAGCGATAGCGCCGTTTGTTATCACAACCATTATACTTTTATAAAAATTGCCACTGCGTTTTGGCTGGCGTCCAAAAGCAGACTACGATTTTTTTACATTAAAAGAGAAATTCACAGTGAAAGAAATAGGACTTTGCCGCTAATAAGGAACTGTTAAATGAACTTATAACAAACCCACCAAAATAATTCCTATAACATATTAGCCTTACATTGTTTATTCTAGCTAAAAAAACAATCATTATTTCAAGTGATTTTTTTTTTAACCATAACACTACTTTTAATAATTTTAATTTTCCTGAAATCCTTTACTTTTGTGAACTTTTTTATTAAAAATGAAATCTTCTAACCTATAATTTAAAAAAAGTAATTGGTAGCATGTAATCAAGGTATGCAATCAAGATGAAGCACCCAATAAAAGCTGCAGTTCTAATCTTTAAAATTAAAAAATAAAAAATCAGTTAAAGTTACGTCATGTTGACACAATCATATATATATTTTTTCCTTTTAGTTTTATCAATGTTAAAATCCATTTCAAGCTAAGCATAATGTCATTTTCACCGGCGCAAACTTTTCACATGTACTTTATATATGTTACTTTTATGCTTAAATACCATGTACACAAATAAAAATATATTTTGTATTTAATTGTAATGAAACAAAAATTGCATCAACAAAGTTATAATGCGCATAGTGATAAAATAAACCCAATGGACAATATTCCTGTGACGTCACAAAAATATGAATTTTTATTCTCTTATAAAATGCGGGGATAAATATTTTTTACCGAAATTTAACTTGCAAATTAAAAAATTCGGCCTAAAAGACACGTGCTTTTAATATTTATTAATTATTTTTTATCCTCGCAACCACAGAGTTCAGAGAATAAACTATTTGCCTCGTAACAGTGGGCGTATTCCGAATGCCGACTTTATGACGTCATAAGCAGAAGTAAAAGTTTAATTGAAAATTACGGATAATTAATTAAATTTTTGAACAAACGAATGCACGATAACAAATCTGTGTCCAAATACCTCTCATTTAAAAAAAGAATGATGTAATTTGATGCAGTAGTTTGTTCTCACGGATTGTCGAAAGAAAACGCTTAGCGTTTTAACTATATAGATATAGATATTTTCCTTTCGTGACTCGAAAATAAGGCTGAATTTATCCAAATGTTAATCGTGTCGCAATTCACAGGTGTTGGCGAGCGTTAGCGAGCAGGGCGTTGAGCCCCCTAGTATTTTTAGAAGGTTTTTTTAAGTATTCAGTTTGGCCGAATATTTCAATATTCGGTCAAACCGAATATTTTGATAATCTGCCAAGGCCGAATATTCGCAGACCGAATAGTTTGATATTCGACCTGACAAAATATTTGGTAGTATGACCGAATAGATACCGATTATTCAGTGCATTACCCCGAATACTTTTATATTTCAGAGTTTATAGATATTAAAAGTTAAATTTTAAAACAATTTTACATGATATTTAACACAGATACTTCCATTTTGATAAACAAGGACCTTTTTACAAGTAAACTTTGCATTAAAAAAAAAAAAATCTATGCTTTGAGTTATTATTTAAGAGGATAGCTTTAATGAATTTTTCATTAATAAAATTTTTAATTTCATGGATTCTTCTGTGCATTAAAACAAACAAATAAAGTTTTCTTCTATTCTAAATCAAATATTTTAATCTGTAAGAGAAATTTTGAAGTAATTTGAAGAAAAAATTTACAGTCATATACTGTTTATTTGTCAGAACAAAAAAAAAAAAAAAAAAAAAGATAATACAATTTTTTCAAATAATAGCAACTTAGCGGAAATTAATAACGTTACTGATTCTTTTTGATTTAGCAAGGAAGTTTTAAAATGCACCAAAGAGGGAGTGGTCAATAATTTTTAGTGGTATGAAACATATAAATTGCTCCTAAAATCTTCAAATAAATTTTCAGGGGAGATAATGTAGTCAAGACAAATATTTTTTGAAGAAGAAACAACATCTCAATCCACTTATTCCATCAAAACTGGATGGAATACATCCAATCAAAAACACAGGGTGTGTCACTACAAGCTGAAACTGAATTTTCGTTCACAACTTTAACAATAATAAGGATGTTTTAGCGAGATTTTCATGCTTGTATGAAATGTGGTGATATCATTAGAAGTGGCTGAATGTTGTTCAGTGACACAGTATACTGTCAGCTGTATTCGGAATAATGGAATGTCTAGCACAGTGTTGTTTAGATATGAATGGTGGCAAATTTCAAGCGCTTCTCGTCATGTCATTATATTTTTCACAGAAATCAAATTAGTTCTTTTGAAATCAAAGTAGCTTCAATATCTTCATTATTGTTAAAGTAACAAACGAAAGTCCAAGTTTTACCTGGAGTGAGATACACTGAATAAATAGATTGTGATCAAAATTGTCTGTTTTGATATGTCTCTTATCACACCTGAAAGGGAAAATTTTATTTATTCACAAATTGGGGGGGGGGGGGGAAGAGAAAACTTTTTACTTGAGAAACAAAAATGTATTTTAAGTTTCTTAAAGGATTTTACAGTCCGTTAAAATTCAGTTTTAAAGGGAATTGTTGTTGATCAGATTATAAGGAAAAATATTCTATCTGATTGTGATGCATGTATACGGCCAGTGTTAGTAACAAAAGGAAGCTATGGGATATCCCTTATTAATTCTCGATTTCTCTTTGAAGTTCTTTTCTAGAACTGCAAGTACTGGACCAGAATTCATGTCTTTTTGCTATAATTGTACGATGATATTTTAAAAGAATAAGAACTGTGACTTTTTTGCAGATTTTTGCCAGGGGTTGGGAATAAATTTGCTATTTTAAATAGATAACAACTAATAAAAAATTAGCTATTTTAAACAGATTTTCAAGGACATGAAAATCACGAAACGTTGTCAGGATGGAGTATTCAGGATTAATACTTTTTTCTATGTAAGAAGTGGTTTTTAGATGAAAAAATTAATCTTGTAACAATTTTTAAAATATTTATATCTATTTTATACTCCGTACTTTCGCTATTGGACTTGGGCTCTGAGGACAACATATTTTTACGGCTCGGGTGGGTTCGGATTTCAAACTGTCAGGCACGAGTGGAAAAAAAAAGCCCGAATTCATCTGTACTACAAAAGAGTTTTTATCAAAAATATTAAAATCGTAAGCCTACCCCAGTACACCAGCACTGATTCAACAAAAGAATAGCTTTATAACCTCAGCATTTCTTACGTACATTTCCAATTTGCCACGCGGAATTATATTTTGAGCAAGAGTATTACTCATCTGGGTACGGACGAATTGCCGCGATTCTTTATTTGATTAGTGTAATAGTACAATAAACAAACTGGACGCATTTTTTTAACAAAAAAAATTATACTTACTCGCATCATCTTGAAGCAATATTTTCAATAAAAACCCATAAAAACAACATTAGAATCTCAATATTTTACGAAAGTTTCAAACTCACTGAGGCCACATGCTAACTACATACGTGAGTTGGACAGCTCTGATTTATAGTTTTATTCATCTTGTAAGAGTCCCACAGACTTTCTCGGGGATAATATCAATGGTTTTTTAGTGTATTTCTTTCAGTTTGGAATGACTCTAGTAACAATCAGAACTTAACATAATCTCACATCAGATAACTGGAAGAAAAAGCCCCCCCAAAAACATGTTATTTTGTTTTTGTATTACCGTTCTAGTGTAGTCTTTTATGCATTCTGTTTTTCTTAATATACTTTCATTTCCCTTTTCTTTTGCTTTTCAAATGATACGGAAGCATAAAATATTTTAAATGTCAAATAGTGTCGTTGCCTTTAGTCATGTATCCTAAATCTTTCTCTTAATCCTGTTTCCTGTGGAAAAACTTTCCGTTGTCATCTTTTCTGAGTCACAACACGATCTGTGACACTCTATTAATTAGTAGCGCATATGATGGGAAATAACTTAAAAAAATAATAGGATATTAAGATATGAAATGGTGTTTGCATTCGTTATGCTGCAATTAAGTTAACGATTTCATTTTTTAAAGATTTGAATTTTTTTTTCATAAACATTTAATTTTTTGGGCCCTATTTGGCTCAAAACGACATAACGTTCTCAACCAACTTTTGGTGGTTTGTGTACTTTCGGCATGTAATTCCAATAATTCCGATCTCTCCCTCTTTCTCACACAGACACACACAATCAATATTTTGTTTTTCAAAAATTAATTTCAAAACATATATTAATTGTAACCTATATATTTTCCTTTTTTAACAGAAATCGATTTCTACAAGTTTCAAATATGCGAATCTGAAATTACAGCTCATTTCGCCAAGTACTTCTAGAGTTATGCTTGCAAAATTACCCGCATAGAAATCTATTTTGCAACGATTACAAATGCATTTAATATTAGGAGTTCAAAACTTTATACCTTCGTAATTTCTAAACTACTTCATCGAATGATTTCATGATTATGTGATCTCAACATGTTTAGAGTGTTTACACAATATTTTACACAACAAGTTGTTTACACAACAAGTGTTTAGAGTTTTATACAATTTCCTTATGAAGACGACTCCTTAAGAATTTTTGAACATGAATGGAAAAATAGATATAATTCCCAGTCTATTTCCTTTTTTTTTTCCATGACAATTTCGAGATTAAAATATATTTTTTTGTTTTGTTCTTTTCTTTCTTTGGTCGACTGTATTTTAATGCCAACCCAGATGCAGACGGTTATGATTTATGATTTATGGATTTTTCCAAATACCCAACAAAAAATTTGATTAACATATTTTTTGTATAAGTTGTAAGGAATTTCTAGGAAAGACAACAAAACCAAAAGTTTAATTAAAGGTTTTTCTTTTTTTCTTTTTAATATTATAAAATAAATAACTGCAAACCGACTTACAAATTTAAATATCTAAGAAATATTTTTAGCACAAAAAAATTCTTTAAAAAAATCTAGCATTTGTGTGTAGCTCAAATTTTATTGATTCGTGAGAAAATTTTTAATTTGTGGCTTATGCAATTTTTAAAATGACTGATTTATTTATTTTTGCAGAAGCTGAATTTGAAATTGAATGTGGTTTTATACGGTTTTCGCAAATATCTCGCCGCTGAAATTATAACTTATACTGACAATATATTGTCTAAAAAAAAAAGAAAAGAAAGTTAAATTATTAAAAGAAAGAGGAGAGAGAAGAAGACAGAGTGAGTGTGAGATCGAACCTCAGAAGTTTGATTAAAAATGTTATGTCGTTCAGGGCCAAATAGGATACAAAACATGAAATGGTTTTAAAAAATGAATTTAATAACTTAATTGCAGCATAACGGATGTGAAAACTGTTTCATATCAGTTTTTCTGCGCCATTTGAATGGCAACGGGTAAATAAACCTATGATTTAGAAATAATAGGTTGAAAAACTGCTATTAATTCTTTTAAATATATATATATTTTTTTTGTTTTATGAATCAAATTTAATAGGGCCATTGAGATAACGTATAAAGTTGTAACAAATTAACCTGTGGGTTCCTCTAAATGTTTCATACAATCATACATTCTAAAAGTTTTAATTTTTTTTTTTTTTTTAAATGATGACATATTAGTTGACGCCAGATATGCTATCATTGATCTTTTGATAACAAAAGTTTCTTACAGATATTAAACTTTTTATTCTAACAGGCTTACCCCATGGACACGTATAAGAAAATCTAACATAATTTACAAGATTTTTCTTTTTTCTTGGCCTTTAAAACTTATTGACGACACTAAATTTGCAGTTTTCTTTTTTTTTCTTTTCTTTCTTTCTTTCTTTCTTTCTTTAAAAAATTATTTCGCTTTTGCGTGTGCCAGAAACTCGCAAAGAATATTTATCAACAGTGTAACGTTCCAAATTTTTTTCCGTTGCAAAATTTGGTGCTTATTCGAAACACTGGTTAATAAATTCAGTTGTTTTCATACTTTAAATAATTAATAAAAAAATATTATATATTAAAATGCTGTATTTCTGTATATTGGAATGATTTAATTAAACTATTTAATTCTCACACCTTCCAACACATTCACTTCCCACACAAAACTTTACAGTTTATTAAAGTGAAAGTATTATGTCTAAATAAACAGTTTGGAAAACGCATAACGCGATTTGAAAACCCAATTTCTCCAATTATCATCAGTAGTCGAGAAAATATCCGATTTTTTTTTTTTTTTTTTTTTTTTTTTTTTTGCAGCCCTGTATATATGATCTATAGATTTATGCTAAGTAGTATGATAAAAGTTAGCGCAGTTCAAAATTTCCATTCAGCAATTTCCGTCAATAAACGGAAATTTACTTTATAATTTTTGTGCAGCCCTGTATCTATAGAGTTTATACAAGCGAAGTGATATGAAAAAAAAACAAGAACGAAAAATCATGCGTCAAGCATAGATTATGTAACACTTTCCAACGCTTCCAAAATAATTTTACGAATCATACTCTTTAATGAGCTAAAAGATAACATCTAAGTAATCCGAATACTTTTATTCAGCCCTGTATAGCATCTATAGATTTGTATATATACTACATAGGATGCTAAATTTTAGTTCAGTTAGGAAACACGTAGCACAGTTTAAAATTCTCCGTCTGGAGTTAAATAATACGGAAATGTGTTCCCGAACTTTTGTGCTTCCCTGTATAGGATCTACAGAATTTATACACACCACGTAATATACAAAAAGCGAATTAAAATCGCGTTCAGTAACTTAAAACGCACTTCCAGGAATTATTGTTAACATACAGTAGAGAATTCTTTTGTGTGTCCCTGTAAATGAACGATGACTGCTATACACACAATATTCTGTAGTAAGTCTCTTGTAATGAACCTTATATAAATTTCAATGCGTTTAAAATAGGGAAACATTATTTAAATAAACCGCAGACGATTTTTCTCCATAGACGTAATGTAACGGAATTCTTTTGACTGTCCCTGTAAAGTAAGTATAAGTGCTATGCACACCCTATTCCATATTAAGCTTCTTCTAATGCACCTTAGTGATATATATAAATTTCAATGCGTTTAAAATAGTGAAACATTATTTAAATAAACCGCAAATTATTTTTCCCCATAGACCGCAATGTAACGGAATTCTTTTGAGTGTCCCTGTAAAAAAACTCTAAGTGCTACACACTTCCGTTGAAATAGGGAACATGCTATAGATAACGATTATAACATATAAAAATTGCAGGGCAATCCGAGCATATTTTCGGGAGTTAGAGCACGGACAGACGGCCAGACAAACCGAAGTCATAAACACTTTTCAACTTGGTTGGAAAGTGTTAAAAAATAGTTAAATTTAAAAACGCGTATCACAACTGAAAACGCACTTCCAGCGATCATTGTTCATAAGCTGTACCACAATTACTTTTGTGTGTCCTTGTAAATGAACGATAAATTTTAAAGTCCACCATATTCTACAGTAAGCGCCTTGTAACATACCTCAGTGATGTATATAAATTTCAATATGTTTAATGTCATTGAAATACACCGCAAACGATTTTTTTTCCGATAGACATTAATGTAACGGAATTCTTCCGACTCTCCCTGTAAGCGAATCGTAAATGCTACACACTTCATTTTCAATACCGAACACGAACATGCTCCCTAATAACATATGTCGTAAATGGTAATCGCTAATAACATATGTCAATTTCATGGCAATCTGACTATATTTACTCGAGTTAGAGGACGGACAGAAGGTAGACAGATAAAAACACTTTTCAACTTTGAAAAGTGTTAATTCATGAAAAAAAAAAGGACATTGTTTGTATTAGTCTGTACGTGTCGAAAAAAATTTCACTGATTATTACAAAAAGAAAAAAAATATTTTATCTATATAATGATTAATAAATTTACATTTTTTGCGTCATGAAATACGTGCCAACTCGGGCACGCGTGCCATAAGTTCCCCACCTATTGTTATAGATAGAACAGGATTCAGAGAGTTCTTACGTTTATTGCTGCATCTGTGCATGTGACAGAAAAACAGGCAGAGAGAGAGGAGAGTATCTGTGTGATAAATTCGAGGTCATTTTTTGAGGGCCGTACCCGAAAGCTTTTGTTTGAGTCTGACACTCGTAATTCAGTATCAAATATTGAAGTTGCGTCATTCTAAATAATGCACACTTTGATTTTATCCTCGTAATATTTCACTTGTTTCAATAAACGAATGATATAAAAGAGGCAATCAAAGAAGGAAAAGAAACCACTGTTACCATTTATTTATTATAATTAGCATGTTGAGAAAGACAAAATTTTACTCTAAAAATTTGCAGAATCCTTTTCATTCACATACTCGTACGTTTCGTCTAATTAAGTTCCTTGCACCGGTGTTGAATTCAGGGGGTGGCACGGCGGAAACTTACCCCCGGAGCTTTGAAATGTCTCCCCCCCCCCCCCCAGAAGATTTGAGATTTTATTGAGATTTTATGATTTGATCAAAAAGTGGAATTCCCCCCGAAACTTTATAATGTCGCCCCGGAGCCACAGAAATCCGTCCCGGAGAAAAGTGTCTGAATTCAACACTACTTTGTACAGAGAAGATATCAGGTTTACCACTTTCCCTTTATAACACTCTCCAACATAGTTGAATTGTGTTTATGAATGTTTGTTGAAATGTGTTTATGAATGTTGTTGAAATATGTTTATGAATGTTTGTGTGTTACGAATGTGTTTGTGAAAACAAACCTGTACATAAAAAAGTATTACAAATATTGATTACATTTCTAACTAGTAAATCTGCAGCTATCTGCAGAATCCTTACCGTTAGCTGCTCAGGTTTAATTTTAGGTAGCTTTCAATACAAAAAAGTATAAAGCTACCTATTGCAGCCGTTCGGAGGAAAGCAGTTCCGGAAAATTTCGATATATTTTCACCGATCATGACCCCCAGACCCCAAAACCACCCTCCGTTCAAATGTTGATTTATATATATATATCCATATATATATATATCCATATATATATATATATATATATATATATATATATCTGACCTATGTCATACGATAACGCTCGTATTTATAAATCAATTTTGATGAAACTAATTGTGTGTATTAAGCTAACCAATGTCTCGACCGAGTTCGTTGGCCAGCTTGGTCCGCCATTTTGTCTCAAGATGGCGGCCATTTAAAAATTTAAAACTAAAATAAATATACAAAAAAATTTAAAATTAAAATTTATTTACGTTTTAAGACTTGATACAAGGATTCCAGAGCATTTTTTGGTTTACTTCTATCTTAAAAAATGGCTGAGATAGAGCAATTTGAAATTCTAGGGTGGCTGACATTTTGAAACAAAACAGCACATTAACGCGATTACTCGCAAATTATTTTCTTTCATTGTTGTAATAATTTTCCCAATCATACGCATAAAACTATATATTCATATCCGTTAGCGCCAAAATTGGCGACAAAATTGGCGACATTTGGCGAAATATCGCCAAATTTAGCGACCAAAATAAGTCTTCATAAATGAAGCCAATTTGGCTATTGCTCAATAATTTGGCGAATTTCTTATTCAAATTCAGTATTAACGAATCTTTTGTAAACGTTTCTTTGCATTTTAACTTGCTGTTTTCGTGTAACATTAGCTAAAGTTTTAAAACGAAGATATAGGAAAGCTACCTTTTCCTCCCGGTACAGGCCGGAAGGACTTTTTAACTTCTATTTAATATATTGAAATTTTCAATTCTTCTCAGTTTCATTTCATTCGGTTTGTCTGTCTGTCCGTATTGTAACTCTTGTAAATATACTCGGATTGCCATGTAAGTTATACAATAATAAAATAGTTAACATGTCAATGTTATTGAAATTTACTACAGAATGTTCGGTATTGAAAATAAAGGGTTTAGAGTTCGTTTACAGGACAGACAAAAGAATTCCGTTACATTATGGTCTACAGGGAAAGTCCGTTTGCGGTGTATTTTGTTGATGTTACAATATTTCAAGCATGAGGAATTTGATATGCATTACTTAGGAGGACTAAAACGTGATTTCTCAGGAGTATAGAATAATTAGCATTTAGAGTTCGCTTACAGGGACGCACAAAAGAATTCCGTTGCAGTATAATTTATGAGGAAAAATCGTTTCCGGTGCATTTTAATGACGTTATGATACTTCAAACATATTGAAGTTGTATGCATTTTTACAGTTATCTAATTTTTAGTGTATTACGTGGTGTGTATAAATTATATAGATCGTATACAGGGCTGCACGAAAGAATTCGCATACATTGCCAGATATGAACAGCAATTGTTGCAAATGGATTTTTACTGAGTTTTATGTGGTTCTTAAATTGTTTATTTAGATATCTCATTTCATTATAAAGAAATTAAAATTTTTTAATAATGTTCTGTTAGTGTCAGAAAGTGTTTCATAATCTACGACTGATGCATGATTTTTCATCCTTGTTGATTCTAACAAGGAAGGTCTTCTTAAAGTGCATATTCAAAATATTTTGAAAAAAAAAATGCAAATGGAACTACTCATGTACATAATAAAGGATCAGTCAAATTTAGCTGCGGAATCCCAGCAGAAAATCTGTAAAAAAATAAAGCATTTTCGAGTATTTGGAGCAAAAAGGTGCGTTTTGGCGAGCAACACTTTTTCCTCGCCAATAAAGCGATTTTAATGCATTTGAAAAAAATTTGTTAAATGAGTGTTTAAATACGTAGTATTTTATAAATATAAACTTAAACGATTAAATAGTTCTTACATAATATATATACAAGTTGCGTATTGATTTGGATGGTTTCGCCGGCAGATAATATAAGTTTTAAGTGTATTTTAACAGTAGCTGCCCGATTAAGAACGCTCTGATTAATACATTTCGATATTGAATAAGTCGTTGTTTCCATGGCAACATTACTTTTCTTTTTTTGTCTCCGACACTAACATTATCCAAGTCAAATTGACAGTGCTCAGAATTGGACCTTAAAATACGATCGTTAATTTTCTTTATATATACATATAAATATATATGGCAAAACCGTAGTTATAAAAGTGTATTTATTTAAGTTAAACTCACTTAAATTAGTTCAGTACAAAGAGTAGAAAAAGTTTTTCCTGAAAGAGTATAATTTTTTTTAATTTCATTGTGTCGCCAACCACCGATAAATCACCAAAAATACAAAATTTTCATAATTTTTTTACGGACGTTATATCGAGGTTCCGCAACAATTTTTTTTTATAAATGTATATATCCTCATGAGAGAGAAGAATGTTTTGCAATTTTTTCAATTTTTTTATGAGTATACGCTTATGGAGACCTTCCTTGTAAGATGCTTTTAATTTTCGCGTAGTAATCCAAAGCAAATTCTGTATCGTTGGAGATGCTATTGTTTCACACTCTTCTGTATCACAGTCATCCTTTCTATCTGCATCATTTTCAGCAATGCTGTATAGACAGATCACAGATGAGATTTAGAAATACGTTTTCTTTAAGTAGAATGATGATAAAAATAAACGAGACAATTTTGTGAATATGTAGATTTCAAACATTTTTTACATTGTATTTTTTACATTTGTATTTTTTATATTGAACCAACATTTACGCACTAATTCCTCGTTCAATCCGAGTTTTTGTTGCATACGAATTCGCTATAACTAAGTTCGACTGTAATTCAATTTTCAAATCAATACTAGAGCTTATTTCCGTTACAGGATACCTGTTAATTGGTATCTTCAATGGTTAAAATTTGTTATTTTGGAATATCAATCTGAGTAATGGGCAAAAAAAAAAAAGAACTCTAAGAATATAAGATCTCCATTTATGTATAACTGCGCTTGTGTTTCCTTGTGTAACTCGATCATGAATCACCCAATTAATCTCATCAAAGTGATTTTGTATACGATTGTCTACGACCGTCTGTCGCCACCTTACTTTCTGTAAGTGACTCAAGACTAGAATAAAAGTCGAATTCCAGAGCATTTAATTTCAAACAATTCACAAATATTAGCAAGATTAAAATATCAGCTCATGGAGTCAGTCGTATATCGTTGTTAATTGTCATTATTTTTAAAAATCAGTTTGAACTTTGAACAGTCCAGCGGCGTAGATAGGGAAAGTGCTCAGGGTGATCAAGCCCTCCCTATTCAAATGAAGACAATTTTTTTCTTTTAATTCACATGGGCTGCTCCAAAAGGTATTATTTTTTGTCGTCAGTGTCTGATAATTTATCTCTAAAAGCACAATTCTGTATATAAAAAGGTATTAAAAATATTGATTGCATTTCTAACTGGTAAATCTGCAGATCAGGTTCGCGGTTAGCTATGAAGGTCTCAATTTAATTTTGAACGTCTACTATTTAATATATTGAAATTTTTAATCCCTCTCAGTTTCATTTTTTTCGTGTTAGTATTAGTATTGCTGCAAGTAAGATTTCAAGTACGTTCAGGCGATTTAACTCTGTGGAAAGGGAAATACGGTTATGTACAATAATAATTCCTAGACTAGTATTTTTTTTAATGATATCAAATGCTCTTCATTTCAAGGATGGACGCCCCCCCCCCTCCCCCGTACTTTCATTAATTTGATAGCTGAAATTATCTAGAATTTAACTATTTTAATCGTCTATCTAAAATAATTAAAATATTCGCGTTATAACGGTTAATTGCTCCCAAAAATATTTTATTAATTACTGATAATCCTAATTGTGCGATTTATTTGAAAATAAGTCATTGAGCCCCCCTCCCACACATTATGAATCGCTACGCCGCGTTGTTGAAATAGACTGCTAGAATTAAAAATTTCCCGATAAACTAAAATCTAAAGCATGAACTTTTAAAAGTTTCTGAAAATGCGTTAATAAAATGGCGATAAAAGTGTTCAGCAGTTGTCTAATTTTGAAATCAATTGTCAGAATTAGTTCTGTTACAGGAAATCGATTTGTGGAAAAATTCGTTTTGAATGTTAATCTGAATAAGGACAAAAATTTCTAGGAATATAAGATCTCAGTTGGAAATGAATATAGGAATATTAGATCCGCGTGTGTTTCCTTTCACAACTCGATCATGATTCATGAATCACTCAATTAAACTCATCAAAATAATTTCCTATGCGGTTTCTTACGACCGACCGTCCGTCACCACCTTACTTTCTTTAGTGAGTCACGATTGGAATAAAAGCCGAATTCAAGAGCATTTAATTTCACATAATTCACAAACGTTGCACAATTGGCTAGATTAAAAGTTCATCTCATGGAGCCAGTCTTATGTAATTTTTAAGTTATGCGACTGTAATAGGACAATGGTTCTCAAATTGCTGAATTGCTAGCGATTAAAGGTAGGGTATGGGGTAGTTTCGCTAATTAACTTGGTTGTCCTGTATTTAGTGGAGAGTGATTTAGAATATTTAAATAGACAGAGGCTACCGCACCGTTTTCGCAAATGCAATCAAAGTCTAATAAAATGCAGCAAAGAAGTCCAAAACGGCAATTTATTGTATGAAACTTTTATTGCACATGTAACAGTTCTGCAAATAAAAATTTATCACCCCTTACTAATTGTACTGGAAATTGTATTAAAAAATATTGTAAAAATAAGTTTGGAATAATGTCTAGTAATTAATGCTATGCATAAATTGTTCTTCAAGGATCATGTTCATATTAAATATTGTACCTTCATTTTTCAAATAGTAACACCCACTTTCGCTTTTTTATTTGAGCTCTTTGGAGCAAATGAGTCCGGAAAAGTATATAGTTTATGCATTTTTACTTGAATCTTCATAGAATTAGAAGGCTACAAATTTTTATGATGTTAATGTTAAATCCACGCATAATAAACTTTAATTTATATCTTCCCTAAAAGTCATCCGATTGAAATGTTCCCTTTTTAATGAAATGCAACGAAAGGACCTAAATATAATCTAGGCATTTTTTTTAAATTCAAAAACATACTTTTAATTGGGAAAATTATTAATAAATTCATTTTTTAAAATTATGAATATGATTATGACATACATTAATTTTTATATCAAAAGAATCAGAATCGGGGATAATTTAGCTTTGTGAATTTACAGCCCATTCCTATCATTAGTTTTTGAGATTTAGAGAAATATTACTTTTCGACGGCTTAATGGATTTCCTGTTATTTCAATTCACAGGAAAAAAAAAATCTTTAGTAAACGGATTTTTCAGCACATTTTACTTACTGTAATTACAGTTTATTTTGCATTTAGATTTCTTATACAATTTTTCTGGTACATATGACTTTCTTGTATAATTTCTCCGTTTACTAACTGGGCGATCCTTATACAGATTAACAAGAAATAAATAATAAATTACCCGCTTCACAGGGCTCTGGACGTCTGATTGCGTTCGGAGAAGTTCCTTGAAGCTAAATTGCTCCTATTGAGTCAAAATTAAAGCTACTGATAATACAAATGATGCGCTTGTCATTTATATACTACTAAAAAAAAAAATGCTAATACAAAAATTTTCCAAAATTGGTCTGCTCTAAAATAAATGTTCATCATGCTTATGCATTTTAATATCATATATGTCTTTACCTAAATGTTTAATGTTCTACATTAAATGATCAATGATGTCCCCTTCGTTGTCAACTATTTGCTGCAACTCGCAGCCAAAAAAAAAAAAAAAAAAAAAAAAAAAAAACAGAAACAGAAACTTAACCACAATAAAGTACCGCCTTTCTGCCTCTTCGCCTCATGCTTACCGCCGCCGGCCTTGAATATTATTTACAAAGATCTCTTGAAAAGCTTTTTCTTCATAATGTTGTTCGATTTTAGCCAAAAACTAATGATAATTCCCTTTAAACAATGCACCGTTTAAAATAAAATGAAAATTACGGAGATATTTACGTGCGTCGATACATACTTATAACCGAAGAATTTCTTATCTTAAATGGAGTGTTCTTAATAGTTTATGACTCACTCTCTTGAAAAATACCATATCATATCAAACTAACATATTTCACTTAAAAGAAATTTGAATTATTATAACTGTTGTATGACCTCAAGTGGGATGAGCAGATAAAGATGCAATCAGTATATCAAAATTAATGAATCACCGCTACTTTTATTTTCTTTCACACAAATCTCGAACATGTTAACTGATTAACTCCGAAGAGCCAATCCGGATGTATTTCCTTGTATAGTGAAACGAAAGTAATAAGCGTTTAGATAATCTTATACCCAATATTCACACTGCAATCGCTCTCTCAAGAATTATACTATAACCTCAAGCAACGGCGTAGAAAAGGGATGGTCTCGTAGGGCTTAAGCCCTCCCCATTCAAATAAAGACAATTTTTTGAAATCACGTGAGTCCAAAAACTATTTTTTTTTTTTTTTTGTCTTTGGTATTTCATAATTCATGTCTAAAAATAGATTCTGTACATGGAGAGGAACTATAAATATTGGTCACATTTCTTACTAGGAAACCTACATATCAGAAGCTTCAATGTCATGCAAGTGGCATTTTTTATTTTGAATTCCCTTTATTTAATAGTTTGAAACTTTCAACCGGCAGTTTAATTTCTTTCATTTTAGTATTAATGCAAATAAGATTTCAAGTTGTTTCAATATATTTAACTCTTATGAATTGTAATGGGAACTATGATTACATCTACGGATACACTAAGAATATTATTTATTTTTCCATGAAACCTTTTATTAACCCTTTTTATCCTGACGGTACTTATAAGTACCACTTTAACCCCTTCGCGACGAGCGTCTTTTACAGAATTTTTAATCTGTTACCACCGGTTTTTCAAATGAGAAATTTTCACCTAATTGAATCGCAAAAATGCTATGATTAGATAAGGAAAAATTTACAAAAAAAAAAAAAAAAAAAAAAAAAAAAAAACTGGTGGGAATAATCGAGGATTCTGAGCATCTAAAAAGTAGCTGGAAAATTAATTCAGGATATAAAGGGTTAAAGAGGGGGTGCTCTGCCCCCTCAACGCCTCTCTGTCTCATAATTTGATAACCCCAATTCTTTTCAATTTTCAGTACATTAAATCTTCTATCTAAAATAATTAAAATATTGACATTAATAATTAGTTTGACAGATTAACTATTCTCATAACTATTTTATTAATTAATTGATTAACCTAATTATTCAATTTAGTTAAAAATAACTACTTGAGCCCCTCCCTTCCATAATTTTTGAATTCCTACGCCACTCACTTCAAGTGAGGTTAACAGGTAATTCATGTAATCAATATATGAAAATTAATGAGGCTTTGCTACTTTTATTTTCTTTCACACAAAACTCGAATACGTTTACTGATTAGCAGGAAATCGGCAATTCTCGATTAAAATATTGACATTGATAATTAATTTGACAGATTAATTATTCTCATAAATATTTTATTTATTACTAGCTAACCCGCCCGGCGTTGCCCGGGCCCGCGATAATTACAATCTCAGAGAAAGGCGTTAACCCCCTCCCTCTCCATACCCGCAAATATAATGAATAATTTGTTCAAGAGAACCACCTTCACGTACATTAACGCGATCATTAAAAAAAGAATTACATTTTTCTGAAATTAGAACATAACGAAGACGCTACGCTAAAATAGCTGGCAGATGACACCCCTTTCCGACCTCAATTTCAAATCTATATCTTAATTAGTTACCTAAATATTTGTTCATTAGTAAAATTTGGCAATTATTTCCTTTCATTTTCGCAAATTAAATGAGAATGGTCGGCCAGAGAAACAGATCTCTTTGTAGTTCAGTTTTTAATGAAAGCAGATCCCTGTCTGAAACTTTCTCGGATCGTTTAGAAAGGCGCTGGCAGATTTTTGGCAGTTTTTTGCATAAATTAAAAAAAATTACCAACCGAATTTTTTTTAAATCACATAGTCCGATACAGAATATTTTTTTACATTTGCTCAGAAATTTTCAAATTGATATCTCAATTAGTTTTCTTAAAATTCGCTAATTAGTAAAATAATTTCGAATTCGTTCATTTCCGGTTGCAAATCCAATGCGCCAGTTCCTTTCTTTCGCCATTTTGATTTAAAAGATGTCATTTTAGAAGCGATGGTTAATGATAATCTAATTAATATCTAGGCTAATTATCAAAATATTAAAATTCTGAGGCTCAGGTGCACATGGCCAGACATTGGACTATCCACACCTAAATTTCCAGACTTCTAGGTGGGCTAGATTTTGCTAGCCATCGCCAACAGACATACAGACACACACACGGACACACACACAGAGCGAAACTTTCTTTTATTAATATAGATTATTTATCCTAATTGTTCAACTTATTTAAAAATAACTACTTGAGCCCCCTTCCATAGTTTTTCAGTTCCTACGCCACTAACTTCAAGTGAGGTTAACAGATAAAGATGTAATCAATATACCAAACTTAATGAGGCTCTGCTAATTTTCTTTAACTGAAACCTGGAATACATTTAGTGATTAGCAGAAAAATCAGAAAATCCTGATTTAACAGAAAAACAGCAAATCCTGATGTTCTTGCTTCTTGTAATGAAACGAAAGTGGTAAGCGTGTACCTTATCTTATATCCAAAGTTCAGTAATTGTTCTCGTTACAGCTGATATTACAACTGACTTTCAATCGCAGCTGCTATTTCTCAAGATAAAAGAACACATTCAATACGGAATAAGTTCAGTAACTTATGTAAAAGGGGCAGTTTGGCTTCATATCCTACAGAACGTGGTAAAGGAATTTGTAAATGGTCAACCATTTCCTTTTTGTGTATATATAGTTCACGAGAAGCAAGTTATTATGAAATCAAACTATAGTTTTCATCGAGTAGAGTAAATCCAAAAACTGTAGTTTCATATTCAGATACTGCTTTGGTGAAAAAAAAAAATCTAATTCAAAAATAAAAACCTGAACCTACTTTTTTTTCTTCCTTAAGGCGGACAAGGCAGGAAAATGTTGAAAAATAGTCAATTTTTACTTTTTTAGTTAACTTAAAAATTTCTTAGAGCTTTTAGAATAAAATATTGCAAATCGCATGTAAATACGATAATTAGATCAAAAGACATAACACTTTTTATGTTGCGATGTCTGTGTGGTTTTCGCGCCTTATTCAAAGATCCATTTATTCCAGAATGTGTTTTTTCAAGATTTATCGCATTTTAATCGATATGTCTAAATGCCTATGAAAGATAAAGCTATAAAACATATACAGTAATATATTCCAGTTCCTTTTTGTAGTTTATATAATTAGTGATGGGCATAACGATTATTTTGATTATTCGAATGAATCATTCGGGCAAAAAAAAAGAAGTTTCTGCAGAAACTTCTTTTTTTTCTTCAAAAGTTTGACAGATATACTTCTGCGCATGCCCGAATGATTCATTCGAATAATCAAAATAATCGTTATGCCTATCACTATAATCTACAGGTAATGTACATACTTGTTATTTACTATACTAAAGTTTAATTTAGTTTGAACACACATAACATTATTTGAAAATATAATTGCAGAATTTATTATTCATAGTCGGCAATGTATCCAAATCCTTTTTGCGAAGCCCTGTATAAAAATTTATTTATAGTCTATAAAATCTCATAGTATACTAAAATATAATTCAGCTGGAAAAATATAACAAAGTTTATACAATACGCTTTAAGCAATTCACGCCAACATACTATAATGCATTCAAATTCTTTGCGTAGCCCTGTATATGATCAGCTATAAAACATATACAGTAATATATTCGAGTTCCTTTTTGTAGTCTTGTATATAATCTACAAGTTTTTGTACATACTTGTTATTTACTATACTAAAGTTTAATTTAGTTTGAACACACATAACATTATTTGAAAATACACTTGCAGAATTTACTATTCATAGTCGGCAATGCATCCAAATCCTTTTGCGAAGCCTTGTATACAAATTTATTTATATTCTATAAAATGTCATTAGTATACTAAAATATAATTCAGTTGGAAAAATATAACAAAATTGAAAATGCGCTTTAAGCAATTCACGCCAACATACTATAATGCATTCAAATTCTTTGCGTAGCCCTGTATATGATCTACAGAATACACATCACATCTATACTAATAAAAGAAAGTTTCGCTCTGTGTGTCTGTCTGTTGGCGATGGCTAGGAAAATTTAGACCACCTAGAAGGTTGGAAATTTAGGTGTAGATAGTCCAAGGTTTGGCCATGTGCACCTGAGCGCCAGAATTTTAATATTTTGATAATTAGCCTAGATATTAATTAGATTCTCATTAACCATCGCTTCTAAAATATCATCTTTTAAATCAAAATGGCGAAAGAAACGGACAGGCGCATTGGATTTACAACCGGAAATGAACGAATTCGAAATTATTTAACTAATTAGCGAATTTTAAGAAAACTAATTGAGATATCAAATTAAAAATTTCTGAGCATATGTAAAAAAATATTCTGTATCTGACTATGTGATTTTTGAAAAATTCGGTTGGTAATTTTTTTTTTAATTTACGCAAAAAACTGCCAAAAATCTGCCGGCGCCATTGAAAAAGATCCGAGAAATTGTCAGACAGGGATCGGCTTTCATTAAAAACTGAACTACAAAGAGATCTGTTTCTCTGGCCGATCCCTCTCATTTAGTTTGCGAAAATGAAAGGAAATAATTGCCAAATTTTACTAATGAACAAATATTTAGGTAACTAATTAAGATATAGATTTGAAATTGAGGTCGGGAAGGGGTGTCATCTGCCGGCTATTTTAGCGTAGCGTCTTCGTTATGTTCTAATTATCAGAAAAATGTAATTCTTTTTTTAATGATCGCGTTAATGTACGTGACGGTGGTTCTCTTGAACAAATTAATCATTATATTAGCGGGTATGGGGAGGCAGGGGGTTAACGCCTTTCTCTGAGATTGTAATTATCTCGGGCCCGGACAACGCCGGGCGGAGTAGCTAGTAATATATAAAAATGAGTTAAGCTTTAAAACGCATTTCTAGAAATTATCGCTCATTGAATAGACACAGGCAGTAATGTAACCGAATTATTTTGTGTATCCTTGTGAATGATAAATGCAAACACCGCCATATTGTATAGAAAACATGCTCTAGTGCACCTCAGTAATGCATTTAAATTTTTGTTTGAATCAATAAAAAATGCACTGCAAATAATTTTCCTAATAACCATAACTCTTAAACCGTAATAATAATCTCATATTAACAACCCTTAAATCATAACGTAACGGAATTTTTTGTCTGTGTTTGTAAACGAATTATAAATGCTACACATTCCATTTAATATAGGGAATACCCTATAAGAAACTTGAATAACATATATCAATCGGATGATAATCAAAGTATATTTAAGTAAATTATATCCCGGACGGACAGACAAATAAATGAACCGAAGTTATAAAAACTTTTCATCTATGTTGAAAAGTATTAGAAGACAGACATTTTTAATGCAAATTTTACTTAGTTTTCTATAAAAAATTATTTGTTGAAAACCCAACATCGTTATTAGTTTTTTGTTACGATAAGATAAAACCCATATTAATTACGCAAAGAAATAATCTATTTTTTTTTCTTTTTTCGAGTTCTTAGACTTTCGTATTTTGTATACACTTTTTATCTGATAATCTTAAGAAAATACTTTCACTATGATAACCCTCAATCATGATAAGTCATTCTGTTGACACAAGTTCTTGCGATAACATGTATTTGATCTGCAGAGTATCCGTGTAAATCAAAGTTTCATTCATGTTTCTTTAGTTAAATAGAATCCATGGAAAAGCATTCAACTTTCTTCTATCCACACACACACAGAAACCCTTCAATTGTAGAATTTTTACATAAAATAAGTAAATAAAAAATTCTGAATTCTTAAATTTCTTAAGTTAACACTCAAAACCATACAAGACTCATGAGCTCATAGTCAAAATCCTTCCGGTTGCAGAATTTTTTATGTAAAATAACATTTTGGAATTTCTGAATTCTAAATTCATGTTTCTCTAATTAAACAGAAGTCACTTAAATCCATATCACTCTCATGAGTCCATACAGAGAATTCCTTCAGTTACAGAATTTTGATGTAAAATAATGTTTAGAATTTTATAAACTCTAACAAACGGATTAAAAAAAATGAGTTTTAATCCCTTTTTTTTTTTTTTTTTAGTTTGCTAATTTAAAAGAGATTTTTTTTCTAATTTACCCAATTTATTAATTGTTTTCACACTTATTTGAAGCGTACAAATGCAAAAAGAATCCGTGAAGATGAGGTCGTGTTGAAAATTAGATAACCATTTTTATTCATATAATATTTTAATTTCAATTTCTGTAACACAACATACTTTTTCTCTGACTTTTCATACTGAGATTACAGAATTTTCTTTGTAAATAAAGAATCTATACTTTTTCGTGAAGTAAACTTGCATGTTTCTCTAATTAAATAGAATTCACTTATGTTTCACATTTTTATCTTTTGCAATCTTTTTTAAAAAATAGTTTTTAATAACATATATTTATTCTAAAAAATAATTAAAAGCCTCAAGCTTTTCTGTAGCATATTTCGTGCATTCTATTGGATTGTTCACTTCGTTTGGGAAAACCAATTCGTACCGGAAAATTCTACCCATCAATTATTAGACATTAGGTATCGGAATTAATGTCTAATAATTTAATGATAGAATTTTCTGGTACGAACAAAATTTTCCAACCATAAATAGTTGCAATATTTCGCAGCCTAATATTTTATCGTGAAAGGTTTGTGAAAAAGAAAAATCTACTCGTAAGAACTGTAGTTGATGTTTGCGCCTTGGTTATTAGATTCATTGCAAGTGATTAACAAAGAAGTTTAGAAGTAATGGAAAATCTTAGTTTTAAATGTAGCGCTTATTTATTTTTTTCTTTTTCGCACATCGGAACCTTTAATACGTAATACCTATAAAGGAATACCTCTCATAACAAAATGATCAACATTACATCATCAACAAACAGTGGCATCTCATTAAAATGTTCAGTGGACCCCACACTAAAGGCCCTACATACATTTTTAAAGGCCCCAACAAGAGGATACATACATGTATCCTCTTAATAATTGTGAATCCTCAGAAAAAATTAAAATTCGATGAGGAAGAGTCCTGATAAGATCTTGAGACCCGAACTATCGATCAAGATTAAAAGAAAAAAAAAACTAAATGTCTTTATATAAAATAATCAAGTTAACACAAATCGTTTTTAAATACGAAACAACATTCTGTATTATTAACTAATAATACAGAATGTCAGATTTTTTACAGATTTTCTATGATCGGAGAAACTCATTACATCTGTGAGATCTGCAATTTAAAAAGGCATTTAAAAAGCTCATAAGTTGATCCCTCAGTTTTTATTTTCTGGAAAAAATTAGAGAATCATCTTAGTTTTATTGTAATGCTATACTGTAATATCTAGTTGAATATTGCAGTGAACTAATTTATTGATGCGAAGTTGAAATGCCATTTCTCTGGCTGAGGATATTCTTTATGTATTTCCGACATAATAGGTTATTGCCAGTGTCGTTAGCCACTATTAAGAGCCTACATCAGTCATGCGAAAAAACGTTCAAGCTAAATGTTAAGTCTATGGGAAGGTTCTTGCGCGATTTCTCGCTCGCATTTTAATATTTTTAAATGCTTTTAGGTAGATTTCGTAAGAAATACTACCTATTACATTCTCACCTAAGTTGGAAATTTTGAAAAATTTTTGCAGATCTACGCCGATCATGACTCCCAGAACCCAAAACCACCCCCAGTTCAAAAGTTTATATATCTATCTATCTATCTATCTATCTATCTATCTATCTATGTCACTTTTTTCTGACCACGATAACTGGAAAAATTCTGCATAAATCTCTTCCAAACTGATACATAAAATCAACGGTCATAAAATCTCGGTCAAGTTCGTTAATGGGCAAAATCGAACCAAGGGGGGGGGGGGGGGAAATGCGGGGGCTTTTTGTGAAAACAGAAAAATCCTCATAATTTCTTTATTATTATACGTATCGAATCCGTTTAAAGTTATTATTACTTCTAGGAAAAGGGCCGAAAATGTATGTATGACAAATTTTTGATATAATTAAAAATGGCCCCAAGGGGGGGAAAAAGGGGGGGTTTAGAAGAAACAAAATCATAGCTTCGTCAATTCAGAAGATATCAAATCCGCGTAAATTTATTATTAATCCTCTTAGTATTATCTAAAACTTTTATATTGACAAGTTTTTTATAGGACCAACCGTTATAGCAAAAAAAAATTAAAAACAAAACAAATCCCTGCCGGCTCCGCCTGCAAACAAGTTATTTTTCGAAGTAGGCGGTTCCAACTCCCGCATCTTTTCGAAACTGATACATAAAATCAAGGGTCATAAAATCTCGGTCAAGTTCGTTAATGGACAAAATCGAACCAAGGGGGGGGGGGGAATGGGGGGGGCTTTTTGTGAAAACAGAAAAATCCTCATAATTTCTTTATTATTATACGTATCGAATCCGTTTAAAGTTATTATTACTTCTAGGAAAAGGGCCGAAAATGTATGTATGACAGATTTTTGATATAATTAAAAATGGCCCCAAGGGGGGGGGGGAAGGGGGGTTTTAGGAGAAAAAAAAATCATAGCTTCGTCAATTCACAAGATATCAAATCCGCGTAAATTTATTATTAATCCTCTTAGTATTATCTAAAACTTTTATATTGACAAGTTTTTATAGGACCAACCGTTATAGCAAAAAAAAAATTAAAAACAAAACAAATCCCTGCCGGCTCCGCCTGCAAACAAGTTATTTTTCGAAGTTGGCAGTTCCAGCTCCCGCATCTTTTCGAAACTGATACATAAAATCAAGGGTCATAAAATCTCGGTCAAGTTCGTTAATGGGCAAAATCGAACCAAGGGGGGGGGAAATGGGGGGGCTTTTTGTGAAAACAGAAAAATCCTCATAATTTCCTTATTATTATACGTATCGAATCCGTTTAAAGTTATTATTACTTCTAGGAAAAGGGCCGAAAATGTATGTATGACAGATTTTTGATATAATTAAAAATGGCTCCAAGGGGGGGGGGGGGGGAAGGGGGGTTTTAGGAGAAAAAAATCATAGCTTCGTCAATTCACAAGATATCAAATCCGCGTAAATTTATTATTAATCCTCTTAGTATTATCTAAAACTTTTATATTGACAAGTTTTTTATAGGACTAACCATTGTAGCAAAAAAAAGTTAAAAACAAAAAAAATCCCTGCCGGCTCCGCCTGCAAACAAGTTATTTTTCGAAGTAGGCGGTTCCAACTCCCGCATCTTTTCGAAACTGATACATAAAATCAAGGGAAAAAAAAATCTCGGTCAAGTTCGTTAATGGGCAAAATCATACCAAGGGGGGGGGGGGGGCTTTTTGTAAAAACAGAAAACCCCCCCCATAATTTCTTAATTATGATACGTATCGAATCCGTTTGAAGTTATTATTACTTCTAGGAACAGGGCCAAAAACTTATGTATGACAGATTTTTGATATAATTAAAAATGGCTCCAAGGGGGGGGGGAAGGGGGGTTTCAAATCCGCTTAAATATATTATAAATCCTCTTAATATTATCTAAAACTTTTATATTGACATGTTTTTTATAGGACCAACTCTTATAGCAAAAAAAAAAAAAAAAAAAAAAATTCCTTGCTGGCTCCGCCTGCAAACAAGTTTTGTTTCGAAGTAGGCGGTTCCAACTGCAGCATGATCGCAAAAAAGTCATTTCTTCCGCAATTCCCGACAAACAGGCACCCCACGTTTTGCGTCTTCGAAATCTACCTGTGCCTGTAGGCCGAGCCGTCAGGGATTTTTTTTGCATAGGATAGCTGAGGTCGATTTCTAACGTTGTTATTTTTTTACTTTTTTGGTTTTGGTTCCAGTTTTTTTTTATATAAGGGTTCTTTCAGTTTCAGAACCGATTCCAACCAGTTCCAAAATTGAAAATGCCCATCTATAAAAAAAACTGTAACCATAATCAAAAAAGTAAAAACTAACAACGTTAGAGATCGACCTCAGCTATCCTATGTAAAAAAAATCATTTAAAAATATTAAAATGCGAGCGAGGAATCGCGCAAGAACCTTCCCATAGACTTAACATTAGCTTGCGCGTTTTTTCGCGTGACTGATGTAAGGCTCTTAACAAAAAATATGGTATAATTTTTAATTTTTTTTTTAATTGTATGCAGAAACTGTTTCATGGCTTTTATGTCTGATTGAGGATATTTTGGACCAAAATAATAATAATAATAATAATAATAACGTCTTGTTCTAAAACTTTATTATTATTTTCCCTGATGTATCTATATAGACCATTACTTTCTTATTTCCTTAATTTGTTTTCAACTTCTTTCCATTATAATTTTTCCTCTTTCAAAAAGCAGAAATGACATACGGATATGAGCGTAAAGACATAAAAGGAAATGACTAGGGTCGATAAAGGATGAAAGTTTCCCTTTCATTGGTGATATAGGAAGTTTCATCTAATATTTTATACTAGTATAATATTTTTTATTGTTTTACTGTACTTACTCAGTGTTATGTAATATTCAGGTTCATTACAACTACTAAGCTGATGTTTTTTGGTGACTGAAATTGGCTATTTTTATTAGCACTTCCAAACATAAGTTGAAAAGTGTTTAAGACTTCGATTTGTCTCTAGTCTTTCCGTGCTCTAATTCCTGTAAATACACTCGGATTGTCCTGTACTTTTGTATGTTGTTGTCGTTTACTATACAACGGTATTGAAAATGAACTGTGTAGCATTTATAGTTCAGTTACAAGGAGAGTCGAAAGTATTCCGTTACATTACGAGGGCCAATTAGAAAAAAATGCTTCAAGTGCATTTTAATGATGTTACGCCATTTCAAACATGATAAAATTGTTATGCATTTCTAAGGTGCACTAAAACAGGCTTTCTGTAGAATATGGGGATAGAATATATATAGTAGATATATATCTGTATCTGCAGATATGATAATTTATAAAACGTTAAAAATTCATCCCCAAAAAATAAAATTGATTCTTCAATTTGCTCATACTGTTTCGTTTATAAGATAAATAAAGTTTATTACATTATATTTTTGTATATTTATTTTATAACTTTCTCTATATGTATATAAAGTTACATTTTTTTTTTTTTTAACAGCATTAAATAAATTACACTTATGTAGCGTCAATAAGTGAATTATTTTATAGAATCAATTTATGTTAAGTCAGTTTTATGACCTATTATTTAATTAGATTTTATTGGTTAATTCAGGATTTCACTGAGTCTTGTTAGTTAATAATTGCTCTAATGATATACTTTAAAATTTACATGAATGTCCAAGGGACCACTTTTAAAGCGTTATTGTTCCTAGACCTTTCTGAAAATATTTTCGGGAAAAATGCCGGGTAATTCAAAATAGATATTATGCCGATTATCTCTTAAACCGGTGATAGTAGAACCATACTACTTTCAATGACAAAAGCATACAAATCAAGGACAGCTTTGAGATACGGCATTTACTTTGCAGACGGCTGTGATAGTAAAATACGCAATATATTTTGTTATCCAATCTCTGGGTCCTATAAGTTATATTTAGAAGCATTTTCTCCATGCTCTGCTCAAGAAAAACAGTAAAACTTCCATTTTTCTACAACCAAAAATCACCGAGTTATGGTACTTTGAATTTTAGGAAATTTCGGAGTTTAACAGCACTAAAAATGGGCGGACGATTTTTTTTAGAGAAGGAAAGTTTTGAAATTGCATAAAATACAAAGTACCACAACTCGGTGAGTTTTGGTTGTAGAAAGTTAACTGTTTTGCTTGTCAGAACACAGAGAAAATGTTTCTAAACCCAACTTTGTAGATCGAAAAAAAATAATTTTCGTATTTTAATAGCTATACAACTTTTTGCAAAGTAAATGCCATATTTTAAAAGCTGTACTTGATTTGTATGCTTTTTGTCATTGGAAGTATGTTTCTATCACCCACGATTAACCCTTTATGTCCCAAAATAATGACTTCATGAAAAGTTCATCTTCTAAAGTATTTTTTGTGAATTTTTGAAACCACGTTAGATGATTTACATAATCATTTAATAAATTTTAGAAGGATTTTGCCAATTAAAATTAATAAACCAAAGCAGAATGTGTATAGGGATTACGTGCAATATTTATACCTCCACTGAAATTTTTTAATCGAAATACAGTGTCTCACATAAGTGATGGGACACTTGTGCTTTACAAAAGGAAACTAATCAAATAAATTAAAAAAACATGTACACATTTTTTTTGTGGGTGTGTTTCATACTTAAATTTAGTAAAGATTATTACATAACATACATTTTGTCAAAATATTAAAATATTAATTTAATAAAAATACAAATGTTTAGAACGGAGCAAAAAATAGCTCACATAAGTGATGGGACACCATTATATATGCAACAAAAATCGTCTGAAATAAGCAATAAAAATATTTTTTGGGGTTTTATTTTTACTTAAAAGCAATTGGCAATAATTTATAAAATCGTCTGCAGTATTTCTCTCCAGTTTGTTTTGGAATTTTTGTGTTTTTTAGCTCTGTGTAGTCATGAATGCTAAACGAAAAGAAACTTCGCCTGAAATTCGAAAATTAGTTATTAATTTGCATATTGAACGTGGAAAATCTATTAGAAAAACTGCTGAAACAGTTAACTTGAGTCGTTCAACAGTTTTCAATATCATTAAACGATATAAAAAGAATCATATGATTCAGGATAAAAGAAGACCTGGCTGACCATCAAAGCTATCCAATGGAATAAAGCGAATTATCGTTCGAAATATTAAAAAAAATCCAAGAATTAGTGCTTCAAAAGTTGCTGCTGATTTACAAGCATTATATGGAATAATTGTTAATCCTGAAACTATTAGAAGGGTAATTCGATCTGCTGGATATCACGGTAGAGTAGCCAGGAAAAAATTCTTCGTAAGTGAAAAGAATAGAAAACTCAGACTAGCTTTCGCAAAATCCAACATAAATAAGAATTCTGATTACTGGAATAAAGTTATATTTGCTGATGAGAGTAAATTTAATATATTTGGTTCTGACGGTAGAATCTTGGTGTGGAGAAAACCCAGGGAAGAACTTCGCAAACAGAACTTGGTACCAACAGTAAAACATGGTGGAGGAGGAGTTATGGTATGGGGGTGTATGTCGTCCGCTGGAGTTGGTAATCTTGTTTTTATTGACAGTATAATGGATCAGTACAAGTATATTGATATTTTAAAGCAAAATTTGAAATCTTCAGCACGAAAATTGAACCTTCATAACGATTTTAAATTCTACCAGGACAATGACCCCAAGCACACTGCTCTGAACGTTAGACTCTGGCTGCTATATAACTGTCCTGAAATAATAAAAACACCACCACAATCTCCAGACTTAAATCCCATAGAGAATATTTGGCAAGAATTGGAATCAAGAATTCGCAAACACACCATTTCTTCAAAACAACAACTAAAATCGGTGCTTCAAGAAGAATGGGGTAAAATCACTCCAGAAATCACAAAAAAAATAGTCGAATCCATCCCAAAAAGATTAAATCATGTTTTAAAAGTAAAAGGAAATCCAACAAAATATTAAAACCTTTTAAAAAGTAAAATTTTTGGATAAATATTTGATGGAAAAGTAAGTGTCCCATCACTTATGTGAGCCATTTTTTGCTCCGTTCTGAACAATTGTATTTTTACTAAATTAATATTTTAATATTTTGACAAAATGTATGTTATGTAATAATTGTTACTAACTTTAAATATGAAACACACCCAAAAAATTTTTGCACATGTTTGTTTATTTATTTTATTGCAGTTTCTTTTTATAAAGCACAAGTGTCCCATCACTTTTGTGAGACACTGTATATATTTTTTTAATTTATAGAACTAGGAAATGTACAAATATAATGCTCTTAGAACAGAAATATGAAAATATTTCAGAACTGAAACTTTTAACTTAACATCTTCCAACATCAAGAAAGCTGAAAAGATGCAAATGAAAGAGAAATCATCCTTTTAAATATATTTTTGTTTTGTGGAACCAACAATGCTTTTGGAACAAGAAAAAGGAAAGTATCGTTAATTCATTGTAAACTGAATTACTACTAGTCGCTGTATTAATTGAATTTTATAACAAGTTTTTTTCAATGATACTTGAAAGTACCGTCGGGGCATAAAGGGTTAAAAGGAAATCGGCATAATCTATTTTGAATCCTCCGGTATATTACGAACATTGTAGAAATTCATTTTATAACTTTATTTCTCTCCTTTGTTTTGTGACCAACCACGGCCGTCATTTTTATCTAAAAGCTTATTCAAGGGAAATGCAAGAATCCGAAAGGGGAGAGAAATATTGGCTGTTTTCACGTCCATATTTCTTATCAATTGCATATGAACCCATATCTTGAGATTAAGTTCCTAGTGTAGTATTTGTTTACCGACTTTTCCTCTTGTTGGGTTTTAACGAAACTACGAATAGCGCAGCTTATAAAAATGAAAAGTTTTAACTCGTAAAAACAGCCAAAGGCCTATAAAATTGTGTTATTAAAATCTTATGCAAGTGAAAGTGATCCGTTGAAATATTTGTCTGGTATCAGGATACTGATTGTGTCGCTTATTCTTTCAATTAGGTAAGTTCATTCCAAATTATCAATTCCAGGAGCTTCTTGGGTTGCAAAATATAAGTGAAAACCATTTTTAAAAATTTAAAACTCTTAATAGATTTTTTTTACATTTTATTTATATATACTTGCCGAAACGTCAGTTGAGGCTCACTGTGGACATCCGAAAAGTGTTTGGTTTTCGTCTGTTTGTCTGTCTGTCTGTTTGTCTGCCTGTCTGTTCCGCGATAACTGCCGTTAAAATCATGCTATTAGGTTGATTTTTGATGGGTATGTTGGTGAGGTACCCGGAATTAGTTGTAGAGTTTTTAGTTACATTTGGCTCATTCGTTCGAAAAATATAGAACATTTCTTTTTAGGTCATAATGTTTTTCAATGGGAAGTCAGGCGATTTTTTTTTAATTTTAACATTCACCGAAAAGAAAATGTCGCATTGGGATAATTGTAAATGCTAAATTATGGATGCTAAATTTACGAAATGGAGATCTCAATTCGCTTTGAAAATTTGCCGATATGTTTATTAGAATTTCGAAATTAATTGTATAAATTATTGGGAAATTTTATGCATTAATTTGAAAGATGTGAAACATTTTAATTTCTAATTTTTTTACAAAAATTTTCAATGCATATTTTTTCTCTCTTTCATTAAATGGTTGCTAAGCAACTATATTTCAAAGAAAATCAACAAAGAAAAATTCAAGTGAATCGTAATAGCAGCTTCCGAAGATTAATTGTCAATCTACCGAGATGTATCGCCATGTTATCTGACATGTATAACGTTATAGTCATATATGACGTATATGACATTTTTTAACCTCTATGACCAAGTTATAGTCACATTCTTCATTCTATTAAATTGTATCATACGTAGTTAATTCAATGATATCCCATGATAGGTAATGATTCTAGGTTGTCATGGTGATTACGTCCTATTTAAGATAGAGTCCTATTATTTCCGTATTACTGAATTTAAAAACCGAATTTGTATACTAAAATTGTTTAATTATAGCAATCCTATAATCTACCGACAGTTTTTGGATAGATGTTTCCGGAAAAATAGATATTAAATGGAAAAAGAGTCTAAATATGCATTTCAAGTTCTGAATTTTTCAAAGTTAGGATTAAGTTTCTCATTGGAATTTTCCGTAAATGTCAACAAAAGATAAAATGCTGCTAACTTAAAATGTACTTATTTTATTACGGAAATTAATCATATCATAATAACAGACGATATAATTCATTTCACTGAAATAATAGCAGTTACGAACATTTGTCACGTTTGACGTACAGTTTCCAACTTGTTTCACATTGTCCACTAACAGCACCAAAAATAATTTTTCTATGAAAATATACATAAGTACTCAAATAAAGTTTTGAAATTTATTACAAAAAGTACATTCGTATTAGCCACATGACAGGAGTTAATGGCCAAAAGAAATCGCCAAATATTTCGCTACTTACAGCAACATTTTATATTCTCACTATTTCAGAGATTTAAGCGCATAGTTCGATTACATGTGTATTAAATTTATGTTTTTTATATTATTTTAGTTATTTATTGATTAAGTTTTAATTTTGTTATGGAATATTAGCTGTAAGCTAAGGCTGAACTATTTATATTTTTTAAGTGTAAACGGGTTGATTTTTCGTAATCGGGCTGCACGCGATATAGATTTTTTGAAAAATCATGCTGGAAAATTGTTTTAAAAATCCTAAAAAATCAGTAAATTAGAGATACAGTTTTCAAAGAAATTGTATTTTAAAGAGCATTTTTTTCCCTTTTCGACGGTATAAAAATTAAAATTATATACTGTTTAAAAATTTAAAACAAAATACGGTAAAAGAAAAATTTATTGGTCAAGTATACCACCATTGATATAACGTCCGCGTTACTAATATCGATAGATATTTGATTTAAAATAAATTTTATTTCAATAAAAACTCTTAACCCGTTCTGATCTGACATCCTATAAATAGAACATGTTTTTTCATTGTTATTTTTCTTTTAAATGCTAAAAGGTGTAAATTAACAACATATAAAATAACTTTTATTAGGTTGTTTTACATGTTTCGGCTCACTCCGAGCCATTTTCAAAAACAAATGAGAATATTCCATAATTGCACGGTCTTGGAAGTTATTATTTAAAACGCTATCATTTAATTTTCATGTACTTTTTAAAAATTACGCACGTTATCTTTTATTTTTACTTGGTTGTTTATTTTCATATCTGTAACCATGGAGTAACTCGATCCACAATTTCGGTAAGTTAAAAGATGCTGCATCGTTACATAGTGTATTTGTACGTGTTAGTATCTTTATGGTTTCTCTTATTATGGATGGATAGTATAGACTGGAGTGAAAAATTATTTTACGTTCCATTGAAATTTATTTGGATGGTTTCTTCTTGATATAATCTTGCCAGGGCTGTGGTTTTTCTATTATAATTAATATCAGCTATATGTTCCTTTTTTTTAAACTAAATTTCCTGCTGGTCATGCCAATATAGTAATTCTTAGATCCGTCTTCTTTAATAAAATGTATTTTATATACTCCTTAATAACTCTCAAAATTAATTGGGTCAATTTTACTGCAAATGATTTTAATTTCTGAGGGGGCTTGGCTATTAAGCAGATAATGAAACGTTTAAGGCTGTATTTTAATTTTTCAAAAAAGCTTGGATAATATTGAAGAGTATAAAGTTTGTATTTTTTCGAATCAACTTTATTTTCTAGTTTCTTATTTTGACGATATCCATGATTAATTTATTAATATGGTGTACCTTAAAACCATTATTACAAGCAATTTTACGAATATTATCTAATTCATTATTCAATTTATTTTCAGTACATATTATGAAGGCACTTCTTATGAAAAATCTGTAGGCTGAAATTTTGTATGTAAATGGAGAACATGCGTTATTTGGTATGGTAGATTTGTTAGCCATACTTTTTCGGAAAACAGCTCTGTCGATAGATTTATTTGTTCTGGTTAACATTACATCAAGGAATGGAAGATTTTTATTATTTTCAGTTTCAATAGTGAATTTAATGTTATTGTCAATTGAATTTAGCTGATTTATAAATATTTTTTTGTATATAATTTGGCAGTATAGTCTTGATGAACTTAAAATATTTATAAATCAGCTTTTCGGAATGAATAATTTGTGACAAAACATTAAAAAATATATTAGAAATATATTATATATTAGATATGTTATGTTTGTTCAATTCTGTTGAAATACGATATTATCCAAACGTCTTCGAAATATCTGCCTTAACCTGTTGTCATATGAATAGTATGCAAAATAATTGAATCGGTCATTTCAAAAACCACATAAGTCACAGAATCAGAACTTTTCAGAAATTAAAAAAAACTGTATTATTCACAAGTAAACGAATTTTTATGATTTTTTTTTGGGCTGATTATAGAGTTTGGACTTCAAAGTTTGTAAATATGAAATAATTTTTATAATTTATGAATAATGAAAAAATGAATAACAGAAAAACTGTTCCTGACTTAAGAAACAAGGTTAGGTAGTATTTCATTTGTACAAAACAGTCATATTAGCATATTTTTAATCAAAATTGATGAAGATAGCAGAAAATACAGGAACAGTTTTATGGTTTAATATGGTATTGCATGCAAATGGTAATATGGTAATGCAGTATGGTATCTGCATGTAATCTGGTATTGCATGCAAAAACCACTTAAGTCACTGATTTTGTGTCGTTTAAGTAATGAACGAAAATTAGAAGGTATTGTTTGAAGAGGAAGGAATACACTGACTTTATGTGGTTATTAGTTATTACCCAGACCAAGGCTCTATCTACCTTTAAGGAAGCATTTGCGACAAAGAAAAGTATATTTGGAAAAAAAAAGAAAAACTTGACTTATGTGGGTTTTGGAATAACCGATTCAATTAGTATAGTCGTTAGATTTCAGAAAATGATATATCCGAAAATTTTCAGTAAACCTTAAATTTTGTGATTCGGTTAAATACTTTTAATTTTATTAAAATAAAAGTACCTTTTTTTTCCAAAATTAAAAAAATATATATTCGGTGCCGAAAGTGAGAAGGTGATCCAAAGCATAACAATCTCCGAAATACCACATTTTTACCTTTTTAACATAAATAAGTACTTTATAATTAAAAGGGAAAATTACGCAAACCACATGTAAATACAATAATTAGATCTAGAGATCGACCGAACTTTCGTTTTCGGTTTCGGCGCAAAATCGGAGTTTCGCCGAATATTCGTTTTCGGCGAAACTGCTGCCAAAATTTCGACCTGACCGAAACTATCTGTATTTCAAAATCTTATTTCATTTTTGTTTGAAACTTATACACACACATATATATGTACGTTTGTTTGATAGAAATGTGGTTCAATACACGTATAATTAATAAATTAATTAGTAACGTAATTAGTTATTATTAAGTAATTATTAATTATTTGTCATAAATTAATTAGTTAATTAATAATTATATACAGTTATGCATGTATTAATCAGTTTTTTTTACACTTTCGGTTTCGGTTTCGGCCAAAAATGGGAAGATCATCGAACTTCGGTTTCGGTCTTAAAAACCTGTTTCGGTCGATCTCTAATTAGATCAAAAGATATAATCCTTTTATATGTTGCACTGCCTGTGGTTGTCTAAGGCTTATCACATATATATATAATTTCTGTTGTCAACATCCCTTTTTCTTTTGCATTTACAAAACGCACAACAATGAATGAGGAGGTATCATTCGAAAGGTTTTTGAACCTTCTTCTGACACTCACATTTCGTTAAAACATATTTTTTTTTAATTAAAAATTGAAGTTAATTAAAAATTAAATCCGCATTGTTTTCATTAATTAAATCAAAGATTTTTCTCGAATCAATGTTGCCACAAAAATAAAATACCGCAATTATATCGTGCTCAACAATGATTATATATAAAAATAATAATAATAATACAAAAAAGATAAAATGGGACGCCTCGCACGGGTTTATTTTATATTTATGATTTAAAAGCAAATTGAAATTGAAATGTTTAGAAGAAAAAGACACCATCGATCGATCGAAGCAGTAGTATTTCACGTGTAGCCTAAAATGCAAGCTTTGTTATATTAACTTAAATTAAATTTTATATGCATTCAAATTATTTTTTTCTCTCCCCACCCCCCCGAAGCAGATGACGTAAGCTTCTAATGCAGTTAAAATACAATTGTTATTATTTTTTTTCTCGCGCGTACCTTTTGCTATCTTCGATCAGTTTTTACTGCAACTTTGGTGAAATAAATGAGATGATATTCTGACTTGACTAATGTTATTTGAAAATATTTTTATCCTTAATTTTTCTTTAGAAGTTCAAAACTGCATCTAAAAATATTAGATTTTTCTAAAAAATGTTAGACTGCAGTGCGAAATGCTCGCACGAGTACAGTGGTTTAACTTTAAATCCACTAATCTCAGAATGTATTTTTTTGTTTTTTAATTACTTATATTTAAATATATATACATTTCTACGAAAGATAAAGTTAAGAGACTCCTTGCAATTGTTCTCAGTTATATATTGATTATGTTATCTTGAAGGTATTTAGTTTTGAGAGAAAATAGTAAAAGTAATAAAAAACGATTTTGTTCTTTAATTATTATTATTATTATTATTATTATTATTATTATTATTTAAATAAATATCTTTCTAAATCCTGAAGACAAGTTAATATTTATTCTTTTTGTACTCACATATGAAAGAAGTATGCAAAAAAGTTTTTTTTTTTTTTTTTTTTTTTTTTTTTTTCCAGAAAGTTATATCAATTTCTCAATGAGGCTGAAATTAATAATTTTTATTTTATTTATTTTTTATTAAATTTTATTTTTTAAAAGAACTTACATTTGAATATGTATTGCATACATTAGAGATGAGTTCGGACTCTTTTTTTATTTTCGGAGCCTGAACCGGACGATTTCAAATCCGAGCCAGAAATATCAGAACCCGAGCCCAATACCGAAAGTACGCACAAGAAAATTGCTAATAAAACTTTAAAATTATTTCTCATATAAAAATCTCTTTTTACATAAAAATAACTATTAATCCTAAATACTCTTCCATCGACGTTTTGTGCTTTTCATGTCTCCAAACCTCTTTAAGATAACAGATTTCTTATTTATACCCAACCACTGGCAGAAATCTGCAAAAATCACAATTCTGTCTCTTTTAAAATATTACTCCTCAACAATGTCAGAAAGACATGAGTTCTCTTTTAGAGTAATTTTGAAAAAGAAATTCAAATAGAAAGAGAGAATGGATAATCCCACAAGGGAAAAATGTCCGGGCCAGGATTTGAACCTGGGATCTCTTGGCTGAAGCTGCCATGCTCTACCAACTGAGCTACCGGTTGAATCTGGAGGGCATAATTCATCCAATTAACCTTATTGATCATAGCATCTGGTCGGATATTTGAATCAGCTCAACAGAATAGATCGCAGGTATTGGAACTCCAGTAAACGCTGGATACGTGATTACACTAGATTAATTTTACCGCAACTTAACATTAGTCGTAACTAAACATTAGTAGTAGGACATTTTTCGTCCAGATGGAAAATTACAACTCATATGATTTCTTTACCAATTTGGACATTTTTCGTCCAGTTGGAAAATTACAACTCATATGATTTCTTTACCAATTTGAATAAATGTGTTAAAATTAATCTAGTGATTGTAAAACACTTTATCCTTAGATGACTAGACGTACTCGGGAAAGTGGAAAAGACTCGTAAAAATTCCAAATTCTGTAAATTTTACATTTTTATGTAAGGAAATAGGTTAAAAAATGGTTATAATGTATTCCTTAACATTTTATTATCAATTTACCTAGAAAACTAATATTCTTTTCCTTATAATTATCTGTCTACTCATCAATCAGCTGTCGCCCGTCAAACAAACATATTAGTCATAATTATTTCGACTGTCTAGTTTTCTAGGGTTAAGAAACTTTGACCTCATTCTTGTTTCTCAAATAGCAAATATTATTTTCCTTTTTTCAATTTGTTAATAAATAAAATCTTCACTTTGACCCGGAGCCCACCCGAGCCCGAAGACTGGTTTAAAAATCAAGCCCGAGCCCGGTCCCAAAACGGCCTTTAGCTGAGCTCGTCTCATCTCTGATATATATCTATATATGAAGAAAAAACAAGTGAAAAATATTTATAAATAAAAAAATATATATTACCATTAGTGTCCTGGAGGAGCTTATGCTGTTGCAGCTTAGCAAACGCTATTTTTTTTAGGTAGCTTTCAATACAAAAAAGTATAAAGCTACCTATTGCAGCCGTTCGGAGGAAAGCAGTTCCAGAAATTTTCGATATATTTTCACCGATCATGACCCCCAGACCCCAAAACCACCCTCCGTTCAAATGTTGATTTATATATATATATATATATCCATATATATATATATCTGACCTATGTCATACGATAACGCTCGTATTTATAAATCAATTTCGATGAAACCAATTGTGTGTATTAAGCTCACCAATGTTTCGACCGAGTTCGTTGGCCAGCTTGGTCCGCTATTTTGTTTCAAGATGGCGGCAATTTAAAAATTTAAAACTAAAATAAATATACAAAAAAGTTAAAAATTCAAATTTACGTGTTAGGCCTTGATACAAGGATTCCAGAGCATTTTTTGGTTTACCTCTATCTTAAAAAATGGCTGAGATAGAGCAGTTTGAAATTCTAGGGTGGCTGACATTTTGAAACAAAACAGCACATTAACGCGATTACTCGCAAATTGGGAACGAACCGTAGAGCTCGAATGGAAAGCGTCTCTAAGCAAGCCCAAAAATACAACAGGGCTGGCCTAACAGAGCTGGTAACTTTTAAGATTTATGCCTATTAACACTGCCAGGGGAAATAATAATATTTACATAATAACAATAAAATTGATACATCTTAGATGGCTGATGAATGCAAGCAGAAGTTTAGAGAGAAAAACACTTTAGTTACATTATATGACATCTTACATACATACGAGCAGGGAAGACCAAGTTATGCTCGGTCAAAATTAAATTTGAGTTCAAATATCATGACCCATGACCAAAATGACCCACTAATTGAATTTTCTCGAACATGTGACCTAGCCTAATAGTCTTCTCGTTTCCTAAACCTGTAGGATGGTAAATTTATTTCAAATCCTCTGAAACGTTTTTAAGATAAAATAACTTGACCCATAATGACCCATGACCATTCTCGAACATGTGACCTAGCCCAACAGTCTTCGTGCCCGAAACCATAGAATGCAAAATTTAGTGTGAATAGTCGGAGCCATTTTTAAGATAAAATAGCTTGGCCCATAATAACCCATGATCAAAATGATCCACTAATTGAATTTTCTCGAACATGTGACCTAGCCCAATAGTCTTTTCGTGCCCGAAACTCGTAGGATACAAAATTTAATCAAAATCGTTAGAGCCGTTTTTAGATAAAATTAATTTGACCCGCGTTGACACAAAAATGACCCACTAATCGAAAGTTCTCGAACATGTGACCCAGCCCAATAGTCTTCTCGTACCCGAAAATGGTCGGATACAAAATTTCGTCAAAATCGTTTGAACCATTTTTTAGATACAATTAGCTTAACCATGATTCAAAATGACCCAAAATGACCCAGTAATCGAATTTTCTCGACATGTGACCAAGCCCAATGGTTTTCTGGTGCCCCAAAACGGTAGGATACAAAATTTCGTCAAAATCGTTAGAGCCGTTTTTAAGATAAAATTTGCATGTATATATATATAAACACACACAAGATTTGCTTGTATTAGACTATATGATTTTACAGAATCAGAATCTTATACTACTTATATATTCGAATACAATATACTATTTGAATGAGTGTGAGTTCAAAAGCTATATATATGTACCTGAATACAAATGATGTTTAGTTATTTGCATACTGGTTCATATTTTGTGCAAAATTAAATAGATAACAATATATGGAGATGCACATTTGTACTAACGTAAGATTTATATTTTATGAATAATATGATACTTCTTTGCTATAACTAATAATTTAAGCAAAATAATACTTTTAATACGCTTGACGCTGACACATAAAAAATACATGTGAAAACGGAGTTGCATATTTTAACTTGAACTTAATAACGCCAATTTACAAGTCGTATAGGTGAGCGATCGCTATAGATGCTTTAAGGAATAAATAACTGAAACCATAATTACATTTTCGTCGACTGTAGTAATCAAACGCTTGTATGATACAATTTTAATACAACAAATGTATTTATTTGAACCACAATTACTGCATTATTAAACTGAAATTTTCGAGACACCCCTACAGGTTGCCCCTGAATTCAGAACAGAACCTATGTTCTCCATATATTGTATGTGAGGGTTTTAAAATTTCTACAAAAAATAGCATTCAATAACCTAATATCTCACGAAGAAGAGAAAAAAGGCGCCAGTATTGATGTTTCTTTAGATATATTATAACAGTAGATGATGCTGATATTTTTAAAGGGCAATCGCTATTTTCATCGACCACTGTTCATGTTCCAGTTTACTTACAAGATAACAGTCATTGCTCATTTCCTTCGAAGCGTTTTTTTCCCCCAACAACTTACTTAATCGGGAAGTTATATTACGGTCAGACATTCAGAATTATCTCCTCAAAACTTATCACTAAACTGACATTGCTAAAGTTTCACAAACCTTGGTCGAAAGTGATTTTAAAGGGATACATTTGGAATGCCCTTTTAGGAATTTCGTAAATAAATGCATTTGAAATCGTCGAAAGTAAGTGTATATTGATTTTTGTAATTTAACTATCTCTCTCTTTCTTTTTTTAAGACTAGGGGGTTCTGTCCCCTAACGAGCTACGCTCACCAACGTACAGACACCGCAGGCTCTAAAAACACGCCAATTTGCTCTGTTTTAAAAATATTACGAAGATTGACTTATAATTAAACGACCAGTGACGATCTTCTGTAATCGGGTTGCCATTAATTTTCCTTTGAATGTGGGATTTTTCGATTTTTTAAGTCGAATCAACTGAAATCCCGAAATTTTATACCGACGTTATAAGATTTTTTTTTTTTCCTTTATTTTTTTCCTTTGCTGTTTTTCTTTATTTATTTTTTAATAAGAAGTTTTAAATATGACGCAATTTTCACCAAAGTTGTCTTTCTCGTTTTAATATACGTGTAAATTCATTTTTACTTTCTTCTATGTATAATAGAAGATCCGGTTTTCGACAGATTTACACGTTTTAGGGGTCAGAGATTCCAAAAAACATGTTTTACTTACAAAATGTCGTCATTGTATCATCGAAAACTGGATAAAGTTATGCATATAATTGAACCAAATTTGAGTTATAGGTTTGTAACTATGGCCATCAGATTCTTCATGGATTCGGGGATATTCCGCAAGAAGGGAGCCACTTAAAGATTTCAAATTCAAAAAGATGTACAAAAAAATTAGAAATAAAGTTTTCTCCGTTAAATGTTCGGCATTAATCCAAGGATTCCAGAGCAATTTTTGGTTGCCTCTATCTTAAAAAATGGCTGAGATATAGTTGTTTGAAATTTTAGGGTGGCTGACATTTTTAAACAAGACAGCAAGATTCTTCCATTAACTGGTTTAATTTATGAGTTTTAGTGAACATGGTTTCGGCAAATTTTTTCATTGTTGTTTGTAACCATATCGTCCCAACTCATATGCTTAACACTATATATTTATATTCGCCAGCATAAAATTCTCGCCAAGCTTGTCGATATTTGGCGATATATCGCCAATCATGATTTAATATTTCATCCATTATCCGCGAATCAATAGAAATCTATATGCGCAGCGAGAGCATATGCAATGAATTAGCATCCTTTGTGTTACCTAGAATATGGCGCGAGATGCTTTCAAAATTTAAAAATAACATAAAATAATTCACGTTTACAGATGGCCCTTTTTATTAAATCCCCTGCTTTCATGATACTTGATGTCTCGTGATGTTTTTTTTTTTTTTTTTTTTCATCAAGTTTATATTTTAATTCATTTTGCGAAAGTAGTTTATTTCATCATTACTGATCTTGAGAATATCGCCAATTATGTGTACGAAACTCGTTAGGTGTGTTTTATTAAAAGTTTTTAAACTTTTATGTGTACAGTAATCACTTTTATAACACATATATTTTTATTTTAGCGATAATAAGTTATTTTTTTTATATAATTCCATAGGTTTGGTTTGTTTTATGAAATTTTCCATTTTAGTATTGCTTTTAGGTAGATTCACTACGTTTGTTAAAAATTATCAACTTTTATCATTTCTTACTACTACTGCACTAAAACTGGTCATCATATGCAATTTTTTAAATGCATTTTACCTAATTTTATTTCCTTATGCTTTTTTCAGTCTCAAGATAATTTTAATGCCATATTTAGATGCACTCCCATAATCTATATTACGCATCAAAGGTATTGGCAGAAATTATTTTCATACAAAAATCAAAATTTCTTAATAAATATTACAGTTACCTATTTCGGTTTTAATATTAAAACGTTCTAAGTAAGTGAAGTTAATGATAACAAATAACAATTTTGCTTTCGTAAAAATAAATTTTTACTGAGAAAGATATAATTATACTGAAAGTGTTCTGGAAATAGAAACTCGAAATATATACTCCCATTTCAGGGCTGCCACTGGCGTCTGTTTTTATATTCTATTCGCACCATTGTTTTTAAAAAAAATATTTTTTTTAATATATTTCTCTTGCACATGTTGTCGAAGTGTATGGGAAAAAGTTTTGTTTTGAGAAAGTGGTGCGAGATAGAATTAAAAAATAGTCGCAAGTGGCAGCCCTGCATTTCTATTAAAAAAAAAAAAAAAAAAAAAAAAGGTTGTATAGATAAGAAAAGAAGCTAATCTGAGAACAGGGCCTTAGACCATTAGTCGCTTTAACATTAGAACGTGTATGTAATCGAGTGTGTTAAAAGTTTTGAATAGGATGAAGGAATTTTGCCAAAGGATAGATTACGACAGAAGAATACATTGCATGTTAATGACCGGCGTCGTCTGGCGCAATTTGCATCTTTTCGTCCAAAATACAGCCTGAAAGTTATTGCAAAGTTGCAAATGCAAATGTAATGTGTATTATTGGTAGAATTTCGAAAGATGATTGTTATTTTAAATGTGCCCCAAAAATGTATCAAACAGCAAAATTTCTTGAGGATCATGGAAATTAGTGATGGGCCTAACGATTATTTTGATTATTCGAATGAATCATTCGGGCATGTGCAGAAGCATATCTGTCAGACTTCATTTTTTTTTTAAATATTCAATTACTACCAGAAATTTTGAAAAAAAAAAAAAAAGTTTCTGCAGAAACTTTTTTTTTTTTTTTTTCAAAATTTCTGGTAGTAATTGAATGATTTTTTTTTTTTTTTTTTTTTTTTTTTTTTTTTTTTTTAAGTTTGACAGATATGCTTCTGCGCATGCCCGAATGATTCATTCGAATAATCAAAATAATCGTTATGCCCATCACTAATGGAAATCAACTCCTTTAATGGTCCCTAAATTTCTCAGATTTCAGACTTAGCGAGTTATAAGTAAAAGATTCGTTTGTAATTTCCACATGTATTATGAAAGAGAATAATGTGCCTATATGACCTTTTGGGAATTTTTTTTTTTCATTGATATGAAAACAAGATTCCCAAAATGTTGAAAAAATTAAAAAAATAAAACATTATATAATTTGCAAATTAGAATTTTTTGAACGAAATAATGTAAATTTGACACAATAAATATTTTTCTAACCAAGTTGTGCATACCAATTTTTTGGTTCCCTACTCCCTGCTGTAATTATTTCTTAGACGCCTGCGTTTTTAATTATTATTTCAATTCAATTTTCTTGGAGAATATGCGTTTTTTATATTTTTTAAAACTACCATTAAATAATAACAATAATTTCAAACAAATTTAAGAAATGTATCTTAGTTTAATGTGTATAAATTTCGGTATAAACAAAAAAATCTATTTGCAAAACATTTTATTTTATTTTATTTTTTTATTTTATTTTTTATTTTTTTCCAGTGGTATTATTTTAGTAAAAATGTATATTCCTCTGGTTTTTCTTTATCTTCTTTTAAGCTGATCGAAGGTTATTCATCTTTATTCTATATAAATCTCAACAAAATTTCTATAAATAAGAAATGTCTAGACATGAAAAATGGAAATAATCTGCTAAAATGAAATTGTACATATGTGATGTTAAACTTCACAGATATGAAACAGCTGCTGTCTCTCAAAAAAGTCTGTGTGTTCGTAACATGATACAAATGCAGATACATTCTAATAGCTATAGTCATTATTTTTCTCGGCGGGATACATTCGTGGTTTATTAGATCAAGCACATATCATATTTGTACAGCTGATTTTCATGCTGTACAGTATAGCGCTAGAAATCTATATTTATAAAGGAGTAGCTTGATTTTCTCATAATCAACGCCGAGCCTCAACCGTTTGTCCTAGAACAATGAAATTTGGAAGACATGTTCTTTACACAATGTAGGTGCGTACTAAGAAAAGATTATTGAAAATTCACAGCATAAGGGGGTCAAATGGGGGGTTGGAAGTTTTAGATAATTTCGTCTTTCCGGCATATCTCAGCAGAAGTTTTAAGCAGGAGCCTGAAATTTGGGATAACAATTCTACTAAAGGATAGTTAAACGTGTATTTCAGGCGATTGTAGAAATTCAACCATTAAGTGGGTTAAATGGAGGATAGAAAATTTTGGTGATTTCACATTTTTACCATATCTCATCCGCAGTTTTAGGTAAGAGTGTAAGCTTCAAGATAACAAATCTACTAAAAAAATAATTAAACACGTATTTCAGCGACTTTAGAAATTCAACCACTAAGGGGGTTAAATGGGTCTAACGTTTTAGGTCATTTTGCCTTTTCACCGTATTTCAACAACAGTTTTAATTAAAAGCGCGAAATTCAAGATAACAAATGTACTAAAAGTTAGTTAAACACATATTTCAGCGATTTTAAAAATTCAACCACTAAGGGGGTTAAATGGGGGTCGAAAGTTTTTAGTCATTTCGCGTTTCCGCCATATCTCAGCAGCAGTTTTAGATAGGAACGTGAAATTCAGGATAACAAATCTACTAAAAAAAAAAATTAAACATATATTTCAGCGATTTTAGAAATTCATCAATTAAGGGGGTTAAATGGGGAACGAACGTTTTAGGTCATTTTGCCTGTTCACTATATCTCAGCAGCATTTTTAGTTAGGAGCTCGGAATTCGAGATAACAAATCTACAAAAAATATAGATATAAACATATATTTCAGCAATTTTAGAAATTCAGCAACTAAGGGGAGTTAAATAGAAGGTCAAATATTTTAGGTCATTTTGCCATATCTCAGTAGAAATTATAGGTAGAATTATGAAACTCAGGATAACAAATCTACTGAAAAAATAGTTAAACACGTATTTCAGCGATTTTAGAAATTCAGACACTAAGGGGGGTTAAATGGGGGTCGAATGTTTTATGCCATTTTGCCATATCTCAGTAGAAGTTATAGTTAGGAGCGTGAATTTCGGGATAACAAATCTACTAAAGAATAGTTAAACATGCATTTTAGGTGATTTTAGAAATTCAACTACTAAGGGAGTTAAATGGGAGGGGGTCGATAATTTTCGATGGTTTCACCTTTTCACCATATCTCATCAGTAGTTTTGGATAAAAGCGTGAAATTTAGGATAACAAATCTGCTACAAAAATAATTAAACACATATTTCAGCGATTTTAGAAATTCAACCATTAAGGGGGGGGGGGGGGCAAAATGGGGGTCGAAAATTTTAGGTCATTTCGAATGTTCATAGCATTTTTAGTTATGAGCTTAAAATCACAGATTCAGGATAACAAATCTATTAAAAAATAGTTAAACATGTATTTCCGCGATTTTAGAAATTCAGCCACTAAAGAGGGTTTAAATGGGGATCGGATTTCCTATGTTATTTTGCGATATCTCAGTAATAGGTAGATGCGTGAAATTTAGGATAACAAATGTACTAGAAAATAGGTAACTATGCATTTCAGCAATTTTAGATAATATTGCATCAAGGGGGTCACACTGTGTGTCGAAAATTTTAGGTAATTGTGCCATATCTCAGCAGCAGTTTTAAGTAAGAATGTGAAACTCCGCTTTACAAGTCTACAAAAAAAAAAAAAAAAAGTAGTTAATCATGTATTTCCAGCGATTTTAGGGCTAACGAGTTTGTGGGCAACATCGGCTATGAACCCGATTGTGGAAGATTACACGAAAAACAGAAACTATTTTCGATTTTTTATCATATACTAGCCGGTCGCTTCCGAGTCGGGCCCAGATACAAAGTACTACTTGAGCCCCACCCCTAGATAATCAAGGTTAGGGCCCAGTAGTATTTTGTCAGAAGGCTCATGAAAAAAAAAAAAAATATGTCGTGAACTCTTTATTTAAGTGATTTTTTATTTTCTTATTAGTTATTTTCGTATACTTTTAATTTAAAGTATTTCATTTATATTTTTCTGGTTGCATATAAAATGCACTTTCTGGGCCCCAATCGAAATCAGGGCGCACTATGTATCTGGGCCCCACTCGGAAACGACCGGCTAGACGGGCGAAGACCGGCTAGTAAAGGATATATCGTGCATTGGTGTTTGAAATTAAACATTTCAAATATTTTTTTTTACTTTTTAACACTTTCCAACATACTTGAAATCTGTTTATGAATTCGGTTTGTACATTTACATACGATAGTCTGTTATTAATTTTTATTTTCTAAAATTTTGAAGTTAATTTAATTTAAAAAAATTAATAATGAACTTTCGTATGCAAATGTAACATATAATACCATGATTAATAACAGTGTGCTGTTGTATATTATTATTTCTAAATTTCATTGATTGTTGATTATTTAAAACTTTTAAAAATAAATCTACATAAATCTAACTTGTACTTCTAAAAATAAATCTACATAAATCTAACTTTACTACTTCTAAAAATAAATCTACATAAATTTAGCTTTACTACTTCCAAAAATATATCTACAGATAATCAAATAACCTTGCAATTTTTCTTGCATCTACTTGTTTTTAATACTTTCCAACATAATGGAAAAGTGTTTATGAATTCGGTTCTACTGTTTGTTTGTCTGCCTGCCGTCTGTCTGTTTATCCCTGCTCTATTTTGCGTAAATATTCTCGGATTACCATGAAATTGACATATGTTATTGAGGTTTAATATGGCATGTTCGGTATCGAAAATGAACTGTGTACCATTTATAGTTCGTTTACGGGGCACTCAAAAAATTACCTTACATTATGGTGTATGAGGAAATATCGTTTGCAATGTGTTTTAATAATGTTGAACTATTTCAAACACATTAAAATTGATAGATATCACTGAGATGCACTGCAAGATGCTTCTTATAGAATATTGTGTGCATAGCATTTACCGTTCATTTGCAGAGGCATTCAAAAGAATTCCTTTACATTACGGTCTATGATGAAAAATCGTTTGCGGTTTATTTTAATGATATTACACCATTTCAAACATATTGAAATTGATATATATCACTGAGGTGTACTACAAGATGCTTACTATAAAATATCATTTTGATAGCATTCATCGTTCATTTACCGGGACACACAAAATTTCGATTACAGTTACTGTCTATGAACAATAAGTAATGAAAGTGCGTTTTCAATTGTGATATGCGTTTTTAAATTTAACTAATATTTGCATATTACTTGGTGTATATAAATTCTAGTTTATATACAAAACTGCACAAAATATCTTGAGTACATTTTCATTTACTGGTGGAAATTGCCGAAGGGAAATTTTCAACTGTGCAATGAATTTCCCAACTGAGCTAAATTTTAGCGCATTACTATGTAGCATATATCTAGATCATATACAGGGTTGCACCAAAGAATTCGGAAATTCTTTTTTATTATTGATGGTAACTGCGGAAATAGGGTTTTCAAATGTGTTACGCGTTTTTCAAATCGTTTACTTAGATATCATCTTTGATCTTATTGAACTGTGAAGTTTTGTTACAGTATTCTGAATGTGTTGGAAAGGGTTTCATAATCTACGCTTGACGCATGATTTTTCGTTCTTGTTTAATTTATCAAAAGAATTTTTATTTGTAGGTAGTATTACAATGAGGAAAATCAAATTAAAATGTTAAATTAAAACATAGGGGAGGGATTAGATATATTTTACTTTTAACAAAATACTTAACACGGTACTAATGATTAGTTTCACTCACTTTTTCATTGCTATTGTAATTTTTCACTTGGTACTTATATGGCTAAAATGTACATTTCTCTTAACAATATTATTTTGTTGTTTCAAAATAACACTCCTCCTGATATTCCAGCGATGTGGGGGGAGGGGGCGGGGTAGAAAGTTGAGTGATATAAAAGGCATATATCACGTAATTATGCCTTAATTTATGTGTTGTGTTTACTGTGTATTGCTATGTATTTTCAAGAGTTTTATTTTCTCTGTATGACATTTAAAATTTTTCAAACTCTGTTGGCCAATTTTCTTGAATTTACAATTTTATAATACTTACTAGCAAGCTATGCCCGCTGCGCTGGTCGGTTTCTACAAATGAACCGTGAATCAAACGAAATATATCGTTTAATTTGATCTTGTATTTGAAAGCAATCTGTATATTTACCTGGAATATCCTTCCACGTTACTGAAAAATGACGTGATTGCGCTATTATATTTTCTATTGTGCAGTCAAAGTTTTAGCTGTTAAGGACCAACTCTTTTATTTGGTCATTTACAGTTAAGGTATGCTAAAGAATGATAAAACTATATGCAATATACTAAAACCATCACTAAAAATTGTCGAACTAACAATGCAAACAAATTAACTAACAAAATCCATTCAGTAGAAGTTTTTTATAAAGGCTAATCTTTGATAATCGGGTTCATCTGATTATAGAACTTTTCCACATAATTCTAAAACTAACAGGACGATATAAAATATACTAAAACCATCCTTATAAATTATCTACTTAACAATGCAAGTCGAAAAAAATACGCCCAGTAAAAACTTTCAAAAAGGCTAATCTTTCGGAATCGGGTTCACCTGACTATATAACCTTCACACATAACTGTTTGACTAAGCAACGTAGAACAATATGTAGTACATTAAAACCATTCCTGAAATAGCATCTAACTAACAATACAATTCTCATCAAAATCCGTCCAGTAGAACTTTTTTTGAAGGCTAATCTTTCATAATCGGAATCAAATATTGAAAAGGCTAATATTTGATAAAAAAAAATGGTCACCCGATTTTCGAATTTCCCCCTATAATTCTAGAACTAAGCAACGTAGAATGATAATTATATAATAAAACTTTCCCTAGAGAATTATCTAATAGTGTAGGTTCCATCGAAATCCATTCGGCAAAATCTTTAAAAAGGCTAATATTTCATAATCGGATTGATCTGATTATAGAACTTCCCAGAATAATTCTATAACTAAGCTACGTAGAACGATATGTTATACAATAAAACCTTCCCTGAAAAATTATCTAACAGTTTAAGTTCTACGAAAATCCATTCAGCAGAACTCGAGTTATAAGCAGCCGGAACGAAATTCCATATATGTAGAAGTAAATAGAAGTATATTGCCATTAATATAGTTTGCATTTGAATAAAGAAAAGGTACTTTTCGGTTAGCCAAGCGCCAGTGATATATGTATATATATATATATATATATATATATATATATATATATATATATATATATATATATATATATATATATATATATATATATATATATATATATATATATATATATACAAAGATATATATATATGTGTATATATTTATATATACATATATATAAGTGTATATATATGTATGTATATACATGTATTTGTGTAGATATAGTACCGAAAAGTACCAAAAAAAATACTACAAAAATACAGTCGTATACAAAAAAAACATCTTTTGGCTTAAAATCTCTCATCAAGACTGTTTTTCTTTTCTTTTCTTTCTTTTTTTTTTAAATAAAATTAGTAACAGTTTTTTCTTTTATTTTTCCAGATGTATAGCCATTTCAATTCTTTCTGCAACAAAAAAGACACCTTTTGGCTTAAAATAAAATTGTGTGGGTTCAAAAGTAAAATCAAAATCGCCAAAAACAAAAGATACATCGCCAAATATTGTTTCAATATAGAAATCTTGCTCCTTGAATATTTTTTTAAGCATTACGAACATTCCCAATCATGTTTAAATTAAATATTTTAGTTTTTTTTCTTTCTCTTTCTTTTTTCTTTCTTTCTTTCTTTCTTTTATTTTTAAATTAGTAACAGTTTTTCTTTTATTTTTCGACATGTATAGCCTTTTCATTTCTTTCTGTAACAGTAATGATCGCCAAAAAAGTAGCAATGGTAACCTTTTCGGCCAAAATACCAGAACTTTCTATCATAATTCTATAACTAATATACATAGAACGTTGTGTTATATACTAAAACCTTCCCTGAAAAATTATCTCTCGAACAGTGTAAGTTCCATCAAAATCCATACGGCAGAACTCGAGTTATAAAGGAACGGAACGAAATTTCCGTTTGTGTTTTATATATATAGTAGATTAGTACTAGCATAGCTGATGCAGAAGAAAATAGTATTTAATTCAATTAAATTACGAAAAGGGAGTCTATATTTCATTTTGTTTCAATTTGTAATTTTTAACTCTTGTGAGGCGAAACAAAATCTGCCATATCCTCCCTGTCGGGATCTTTGAAATAGTTGTGTTATGTTATGTGTTATTTTCATTTTCATTTTTTAAAATTATTATTATCAAATACAGTTAGCATATATACACATACATGTTTTTGCTTAGATATACATGTTTTTATAGATAGGTAGATATGTTTCTGAATAATTCATTTAAAATATTTTTGCGTATATGATTACATCGATAGCTTTATGTTTCATTCTGAAAGATTTTCTTTTCATTTTCTGCTGAAACTTCGAAAAGAACACCTGAAAACTGTGTTTCCTCCGAACACTACTTCTGTGTTTGAACTGTTCGAACTCAAACGTGTTGTCCTTGCTAGTTCATCAAGTCTTTTTCTTTCTAGAAAAATGGCTCTAAAGTTTCGGAAAAATAAATACTTCAGAGAATAGTTTTGCAAATTATATTCTGTAGCTTGGGGCTCTGAGAGAGACTGCGAGCCCCGGTGGGGATTCGAACGCGGAACCTTATGTATGGTGCTAGAAAATAAAATTGTTGAATAATTAACTTTTAAAAAGTAATACACATTTGCTTGAAATTCGCTAAATTAACAAAATATATACCAAAAAAAAAAAAAAAAAAAAAAAAAAAAAAAAAAAAAACCCTTGCTGACGTATTTCAATTTTTGGCTAGTACTTGGCCCTGGAAAATTAGAGGTCCTTGGCATTTTGCCAGCCTAGCCCCTCTCTAGTTACAATACTGCTTGCTGATTAGGGATGTACCGAATAGTGATTCAGCCGAATACCTAATATTTGACCAAATTTTAGGCCGAATACTGAATATTCGGCAGCCGCCTAGTAACATTTAGCAAAATAGGCTTTTGTTTATATATTATGTTTATATATATATATATATATATATATATATATGAAAGAATAAAAAATTAAACCTTTTTTAAATACAAAATTAAAATTTAAAATCCCCAAAACATTTTTTTAACTTTATAAATCCGTACTTAAAACTGATTTGCCCCTGTTATCTTGGTTTCCCAAGCGTACAATTATTACTTTCATCTATCAATTTCTATCTCTCTTTAAAAATAAAAAGTGCTTCGTTTGTGCTTTTTGCAGTCGTCGAATACCGAAACATTCTATGATAAACCTCAATAACATATATCAATTACATTGGCAATCCGACTATATTTAAGCGAGTTAGAGCGCGGACAGACGGTCAAACAAACTTAATTCATAAACACTTTTCAACTATGTTGGAAAGTGTTTAAAAAGTTGTGTATTAAAAAGAAAGACTCTTTTCAAAATTATTTTACTTAATAATATAAAAGAAAAGCTGGGAAAATGTGATTGAAAACAATATTGCATTACTTTGTTACTTATTTTTTAATGTCATTCATTAACAGGTTTTTTGTTATTATTATTATTGCAATCTATTTGGCAGTTCTTGTTTACTTTTTAAAACCCGTCCACGTATATTTTAAATCAATCAACCTCGATCGTCATCGAGTTTTTTTCTTTTTTCATAAACTCTTCATTGTTTTTTATTGAATAAAATATAAAGAACATTCGAATACTAATGAGAAAGTAAAACCAAGCAGACGACTTTTGAATTCCGTGTTTTGCAATACCTGTAATCTTCATCAGATTGTGGCCTTGGTCAGACTTGAAATTTAAAAGAACTTTCTTATACAATTTTTTTTTCTTGTTTGCAAAGGAAGCTAGAGTAACTTTTGACATTCAGAATATGCTTCCGTCAGTCTCACTGATAAACTGGTATCTTGATGTCACCATTCAAAAGGAAATCAGGCCACGGTTGGGGATTCTATTTTTTAAAGTATAGTCAATAGATAACTGTCAACTGCTGCGATTTTTCAGCACCAGTAATTCTGAAGAAAAATTTCTGCATTACTTAATCGCAAAAGTCTGTGATTAAGCAAGTCGAAGATTTCTCTACCGAATCATTGGTGACAAAAAATCGTAGCAATTGGCAGCTATTTCAGAATCATGTCAGAGATAATACAGTGTCTCACATAAGTGATGGGACACTTGTGCTTTACAAAAGGAAACTAATCAAATAAATTAAAAAAACATGTACACATTTTTTTTGTGGGTGTGTTTCATACTTAAATTTAGTAAAGATTATTACATAACATACATTTTGTCAAAATATTAAAATATTAATTTAATAAAAATACAAATGTTTAGAACGGAGCAAAAAATAGCTCACATAAGTGATGGGACACCATTATATATGCAACAAAAATCGCCTGAAATAAGCAATAAAAATATTTTTTGGGGTTTTATTTTTACTTAAAAGCAATTGGCAATAATTTATAAAATCGTCTGCAGTATTTCTCTCCAGTTTGTTTTGGAATTTTTGTGTTTTTTAGCTCTGTGTAGTCATGAATGCTAAACGAAAAGAAACTTCGCCTGAAATTCGAAAATTAGTTATTAATTTGCATATTGAACGTGGAAAATCTATTAGAAAAACTGCTGAAACAGTTAACTTGAGTCGTTCAACAGTTTTCAATATCATTAAACGATATAAAAAGAATCATATGATTCAGGATAAAAGAAGACCTGGCTGACCATCAAAGCTATCCAATGGAATAAAGCGAATTATCGTTCGAAATATTAAAAAAAATCCAAGAATTAGTGCTTCAAAAGTTGCTGCTGATTTACAAGCATTATATGGAATAATTGTTAATCCTGAAACTATTAGAAGGGTAATTCGATCTGCTGGATATCACGGTAGAGTAGCCAGGAAAAAATTCTTCGTAAGTGAAAAGAATAGAAAACTCAGACTAGCTTTCGCAAAATCCAACATAAATAAGAATTCTGATTACTGGAATAAAGTTATATTTGCTGATGAGAGTAAATTTAATATATTTGGTTCTGACGGTAGAATCTTGGTGTGGAGAAAACCCAGGGAAGAACTTCACAAACAGAACTTGGTACCAACAGTAAAACATGGTGGAGGAGGAGTTATGGTATGGGGGTGTATGTCGTCCGCTGGAGTTGGTAATCTTGTTTTTATTGACAGTATAATGGATCAGTACAAGTATATTGATATTTTAAAGCAAAATTTGAAATCTTCAGCACGAAAATTGAACCTTCATAACGATTTTAAATTCTACCAGGACAATGACCCCAAGCACACTGCTCTGAACGTTAGACTCTGGCTGCTATATACAGTGTCTCACATAAGTGATGGGACACTTGTGATTTACAAAAGGAAACTAATCAAATGAATTTAAAAAACATGTACACATTTTTTTTGTGGGTGTGTTTCATACTTAAATTTAGTAATGATTATTACATAACATACATTTTGTCAAAATATTAAAATATTAATTTAATAAAAATACAAATGTTTAGAACGGAGCAAAAAATAGCTCACATAAGTGATGGGACACCATTATATATGCAACAAAAATCGTCTGAAATAAGCAATAAAAATATTTTTGGGGGTTTTATTTTTACTTAAAAGCAATTGGCAATAATTTATAAAATCGTCTGCAGTATTTCTCTCCAGTTTGTTTTGGAATTTTTGTGTTTTTAGCTCTGTGTAGCCATGAATGCTAAACGAAAAGAAACTTCGCCTGAAATTCGAAAATTAGTTATTAATTTGCATATTGAACGTGGAAAATCTATTAGAAAAACTGCTGAAACTGTTAACTTGAGTCGTTCAACAGTTTTCAATATCATTAAACGATATAAAAAGAATCATATGATTCAGGATAAAAGAAGACCTGGCCGACCATCAAAGCTATCCAATGGAATAAAGCGAATTATCGTTCGAAATATTAAAAGAAATCCAAGAATTAGTGCTTCAAAAGTTGCTGCTGATTTACAAGCATTATATGGAATAATTGTTAATCCTGAGACTATTAGAAGGGTAATTCGATCTGCTGGATATCACGGTAGAGTAGCCAGGAAAAAATTCTTCGTAAGTGAAAAGAATAGAAAACTCAGACTAGCTTTCGCAAAATCCAACATAAATAAGAATTCTGATTACTGGAATAAAGTTATATTTGCTGATGAGAGTAAATTTAATATATTTGGTTCTGACGGTAGAATCTTGGTGTGGAGAAAACCCAGGGAAGAATTTCGCAAACAGAACTTGGTACCAACAGTAAAACATGGTGGAGGAGGAGTTATGGTATGGGGGTGTATGTCGTCCGCTGGAGTTGGTAATCTTGTTTTTATTGACAGTATAATGGATCAGTACAAGTATATTGATATTTTAAAGCAAAATTTGAAATCTTCAGCACGAAAATTGAACCTTCATAACGATTTTAAATTCTACCAGGACAATGACTCCAAGCACACTGCTCTGAACGTTAGACTCTGGCTGCTATATAACTGTCCTGAAATAATAAAAACACCACCACAATCTCCAGACTTAAATCCCATAGAGAATATTTGGCAAGAATTGGAATCAAGAATTCGCAAACACACCATTTCTTCAAAACAACAACTAAAATCGGTGCTTCAAGAAGAATGGGGTAAAATCACTCCAGAAATCACAAAAAAATTAGTCGAATCCATCCCAAAAAGATTAAATCATGTTTTAAACGTAAAAGGAAATCCAACAAAATATTAAAACCTTTTAAAAAGTAAAATTTTTGGATAAATATTTGATGGAAAAGTAAGTGTCCCATCACTTATGTGAGCCATTTTTTGCTCCGTTCTGAACAATTGTATTTTTACTAAATTAATATTTTAATATTTTGACAAAATGTATGTTACGTAATAATTGTTACTAACTTTAAATATGAAACACACTCAAAAAATTTTTGCACATGTTTGTTTATTTATTTTATTGCAGTTTCTTTTTATAAAGCACAAGTGTCCCATCACTTTTGTGAGACACTGTAACTGTCCTGAAATAATAAAAACACCACCACAATCTCCAGACTTAAATCCCATAGAGAATATTTGGCAAGAATTGGAATCAAGAATTCGCAAACACACCATTTCTTCAAAACAACAACTAAAATCGGTGCTTCAAGAAGAATGGGGTAAAATCACTCCAGAAATCACAAAAAAATTAGTCGAATCCATCCCAAAAAGATTAAATCATGTTTTAAAAGTAAAAGGAAATCCAACAAAATATTAAAACCTTTTAAAAAGTAAAATTTTTGGATAAATATTTGATGGAAAAGTAAGTGTCCCATCACTTATGTGAGCCATTTTTTGCTCCGTTCTGAACAATTGTATTTTTACTAAATTAATATTTTAATATTTTGACAAAATGTATGTTATGTAATAATTGTTACTAACTTTAAATATGAAACACACCCAAAAAATTTTTGCACATGTTTGTTTATTTATTTTATTGCAGTTTCTTTTTATAAAGCACAAGTGTCCCATCACTTTTGTGAGACACTGTATATTATTTCCTTTTGTGACACCCAGTGTTATAAAGTCTACATTCAGAAGCTGAGGGAAATGTTTCAACTAATTAATTGCATCAAATTTTTTTACCATTACTAAAATTCTTAAGAATTACGATTTCAAAATAATTTTTATCCGGGTTTCCTGATCAATAAACTCTCCCAGCTGAAAGATTCTATGCTGTGGCTTTACATTTTTATTGAGATATTTGTGTTTCTGGAACTTCTTTGTGAAAAATATCTACTAGATGTTAAGGGATCAAGTTTTAAAAAAATTGCGCGTACTTTTAATTATGCATTTCAAGATTTGTTTGTTATTTAAGAAATATGTTTGAAGAAATTAGTTTAAGAAATATGTTTGTACATTTTCAAATTGAAAATAAAATTGTTTGTTTGGAAAGTACAAAAGAGGAGTTCCCATAATAATTCGGATACTTTGAATGTATGTTTAATGCTTTTTTTGGTATATATAAATACAGAACATTACTTTATGCAGAATACTTAATGCAGAACATGCATACTTTATTAGGTATTTATCCATTTTAAAAATAAGTAACTAATGCTGCTGCTGCTGCCGCAATTGAATTTATTGGGACCTTTTCAGCTTCTCTGCTTATAATACAAAAACTATCTATATATTTAAAACGCTAAGCGATTTCTTTCGACAATCCGTGAGAACAAACTACTGCATCAAATTACATCATTCTTTTTTTAAATGAAAGATATTTGGACACAGATTTGTTATCGTACATTCGTTTGTTCGAAAATTTAATTAATTAATCGTAATTTTCAATTAAACTTTTACGTCTGCTATTGACGTCATAATCGGATAACGCCTACTGTTCCGAAGCACAGAGTTTAGAAAACTCTGTTGTTGAATAAAAGAGGAATAATAAATATTAAAAGCACGCGGTTTTAAGGCCGAATTTGTTAATTTGCAAGTTAAATTTCGGTAAAAATACTTATCCGCGTGTTTTATAAGCGAATAAAAATTCATATTTATTGTGACGTCACGGGAATATTGTCCATTGGGTTTATTTTATCATTATGCATTATAACTTTGTGGATGTCATTTTTTCATTACAATTAAATACAAAATATATTTATATTTGTGTGCATGGTGTTTAAGCATTAATGTAAGGTATATGAATTATTACGTGTGAAAAGTTTGCGCCGGTGAAAATGACGTTATGCTTAGCTTGAAGTGCATTTAGAGTGCAAACTAAAGAGAAAAATGTATATGATTGTGTTAACATGACATAATTTTACTGATTTTTGTATTCATAATTATAAAGATTAGAATTGGAGCCGTCATTGATTTCTTCATCTTGATTGCATACCTTGATTACATGTTACCAATTGCTTTTTTTTAGGTAGCTTTCAATACAAAAAAATATAAAGCTACCTATTGCAGCCGTTCGGAGGAAAGCAGTTCCGGAAAATTTCGAAATATTTTCACCGATCATGATCCCCAGACCCCAAAACCACCCTCCGTCCAAATGTTGATTTATATATATAGATATATCCATATATATATATATATATATATATGACCTATGTCATACGATAACGCCCGTAATTATGAATCGATTTTGATGAAACTAATTGTGTGTATTAAGGTCACTAATGTCTCGACCGAGTTCGTTGGCCAGCTTGGTCCGTCATCTTGTTTCAAGATGGCGGCCATTTAAAGATGTAAAATAACTTAAAATCTAAAATAAAGATACAAAAAATTTAAAAATTCAAATTTATTTTTTAATTACGTGTTAGGCCTTGATACAAGGATTCCAGAGCTTTTTTTGGTTTACCTCTATCTTAAAAAATGGCTGAGATGGAGCAGTTTGAAATTCTAGGGTGGCTGACATTTTGAAACAAAACAGCACATTAACGCGATTACTCGCAAATTATTTTCTTTCATTGTTGTAATAATTTTCCCAATCATACGCATAAAACTATATATTCATATCCGTTAACGCCAAAATTGGCGACATTGGCGACAAAATTGGGCGACATTTGGCGAAATATCGCCAAATTTGGTGATCAAAATAAGTCTTCATAAATGAAGCCAATTTGGCTATTGCTCAATAATTTGGCGAATTTCTTATTCAAATTCAGTATTAACGAATCTTTTGTAAACGTTTCTTTGCATTTTAGCTTGCTGTTTTCGTGTAACATTAGCTAAAATTTTAAAACGAAGATATAGGAAAGCTACCTTTTCCTCCCGGTACAGGCCGGAAGGACTTTTTTAATTATAGGATAGAAGATTTCCTTTTTTAATAAAAAAATCACAAAAGTAAAAGATTTCAGGAAATTTAAAGTTATTAAAAATAGTGTTATGGTAGAAAAAAATCTTGAAATAATTATTGTATTTTTAGCTAGAATAAACAATGTAAGACTAATATTTCATAGGAATTATTTTGGTAGATTTATTATAAGTTCATTTAACAGTTCCTTATTAGCGCAAAGTCCTATTTCTTTCACTGTGAATTTCTCTTTCGATGTCAAAAAATGTTTTTCCACTTTTGGACGCCAGCCAAAATACAGTGGCAATTTTTAGAAATGTACAACAGTTGTGACAACAAAGGCGCTATCGCTTTAGCTTTCACCGCGCTTACATCACTTCGAAATACTACAAATTTCTATTTTTTGCTACATTTTACAATTTCAATTCTTACATCATCAATTAGAAAAAAAATTAGCTTTCGATTGAAATTTATTTGAAAACTGCCGATTAATTTAACGAATTTTTTAATAATTTTCAAATTCTATCTTATCAATGACCACCAGTTTACTTCAATAATGTAAAATAGCCCCTGGGAAAGTTGCCACAATTAAAAATAGATTTCCCTAACCATCATAAAAAGTGAATAATATATATATTTTTTTTAAAGTGATAAATCATAAGATCAGATTATCATAAGATCAGATTATCCATAAGATAGAACATTTTGGCGCTAAACAAAAATCTGTCAGGGAAAAAAAAAAAAAAAAAAAGACTATTTTTAGTTTATGTTGAACATAAAATTGATAAGTTGAATTCGTTGATGAATATGTTCCATCAGATATCAGGATATGCTAGGAATTGCATTTTTTTATTTTTTTACATTTGCCAACTGTATAAGAGGAAAAATATCCCCGACTGTGATGGAAAAGGGATAATCATCCTGATTATGTCAAGGAACCGAAGAAACCATACAAATAAATTACACTTGAAAACATTAAAAATCTCCCTCATCTGCAGATAGATTTATTACTGTAAAAAACTTCTTAATCTTTGCATAAAAATTGATTAGCTTAAAACAATGGATGCGTTTTAGAAGATATGGATTTGAACGAACAATGATTAAAGAAGACATTTTAAAACTTTTAATTTAATCATTTTAAAACTTTTTTAACGTCGAATTTCGACGGTGCTTTTGGGCAGATGCAATGCACATGCGCATAGAGCTCATTCGGTTGCATTATCACAGGGGGGGGGGGGAAGATGTGTGCTTTATTTACTATGTTCTGTTATTTACTGATTATGATATGAACGTAGGAATATACTATTTGTATATACTTCATAGGTCCATGAATTTTTTTTCTTGCCGTGGGGAATATGGTGGTAATGTCAAACTGATTTGCATTACACAGTTATTTACGGGTTGTTTGTTTGGAGTTTCCATCGGAAATAGTACTGTATTTGACTGGGGGGAAAAATTTAAATAAAATATTTGAAAGACTGTTTTATACGCACCCCTTCATAAATAATAAAGAAGCTTATTTTACTGATATTGTTATAGTATTTTTTTGCGTCAAGTTTTGACGGGTTCCATCTAGTTACACATAAAAACATAAAAAAAAAATGGTAGTTTTATAGAGAAATCTATGATAAACACGTTGAAGCAGACAGTTTTCAAATTGTTGAATTATTTTAAGCGCTAGATTTAATTGTTCAAAACGGTCAAAATAGTTCAGTTACATAAGTTTTATAGGAGCAAAAGCTATGCATAGTAATTTAGTCATCTTTTGCAGGCATATATGTGACCAGATTGTGATGTGCAGTCTCTAATAATTTTTTTTCAATTTGTCTAATCTTGTAAAGGTTTTTTTTATCAATTTTTTATTCAAAATTTCATTATCTGAATAGAAATTTAAATCATAGTTTGAAATAGCCGTTTTTACCTGTACTGTTGCCAGATTTTAAAAGGCACAAGTAATAATATTTACAAATACTTTTCAATCAAAAAATACATTTACACGTGAATGTAAAAAAAAAAAAAAAAAAAAAAAAAGAAAAGAAACTTTAAAATAATAAAATTATTTTGTGAAAAAAGCATTTACTGGTGAAAATGACGTTATATTTAAAACGATATGTTTCAAACGTCATATTTAAAACGATTTTCTTATAGCGTTTAAAAGAAAACTTTTCTTCTAGACGTTATAAAATGTCCGGCAGGCACCAACGTTGTTTAATTTTCAATAGGGTTAAAGCCTAAAGAATATGGCATTGGTTTAATAATTTATTCTGGACAATTGTATAGCAACGCTAAAAGTATGAAGCTAGAAGGCACCTTCACGATCATTGCTGATGAGTATTAACTCTGTAGCCGCGGGCGATGTTTCCATTTTCTTATATAAAACCGCGGCCTATTTTTATTCGTCACTTATAATAGTTATAAGGATTGAATGGCACCGGAATTTACAAACAAATTTATTTCCCAATAAGTAAAAGCAGTTCTTCATGTACATTATAAAAACAAAGTTTTATTTCAAAATTCCGGTGGGAATGTGGCATTTACGGATTCAAAATATTTCAAAAACTGCAGAACTTTCAGAATGACCTAATAAATGAAATGATATATGTATTATAATTTGTAAACAAATCTCTCTATTTCTAAATAAAGGAAGATAATAGATTCAACGAAGAAACAGAATCTCCCGATGCTTAAGTACTATAAAAATTGTAGGGAACGTCAAAATTAGCGTTCCCCACGGAAGTGTATAGAATAAGTGAAACGCGATAGGAGCGTTACCCGCGGCTGAAGGGTTAAGGCAGAACGAATTCAGTAAGCGATAAAATATATAATGCTGTTGAAACGAGTTGGAAATTTCCAAACCGAGTGCAGAAAATATCCAGGCTGGGAGTCAAGCCCAAACACTTTCGGGTACTGTGTGAATGCTCTATCAACTGAAACTGAGCTACCTGGGCAACTCTGGCGGACAAAACTCACTCAACCTTTTGGCAATAACATCTGCTCTGTCGCAGAACAACATAATAAACCACAGGCAAAATAAAAAAATAAAAATAATAATGAACGATGGATACGTAGATTATAAATTATTTGTACCTCACTCGAACCGATTGATAAAGCAATCACATGAGCTAAAAATTTCCCAATTGAGTTTAAAATGTCCAGCCCGGGGAGTTGCACGATACGCGAATGGTCCTGAAATCGACTCCTGGAAGGGACACTTTTTCATTCAGTTTGGAAATTTTCAGTTCGTATGATTTCTTTATCAACCAGTTTGATAGAGGTAAAAATAATTAAACCATAATGCTTCATCATCACAATTGTGACGGTTTGGGATTAAACGTTTAATTATTATAAATATAAAGATGAAATAAGTGTCATGTTTATTAACTCGTAAATTTTATATCCAGTAATTAAAAAATAATAATTAAAATTTCATTGCCTCAACCTGCGAGAATGCTCAAGTTGACGTGTAGAAAAGATGGATCAAAGTTTACTCTCTTTCCGCTCTTCACTCTGTTTAGCTGTTGAAATACAAATTAAACTAGTATGCTGTGGTCATCACAAAACTTTTTTAACTGTAGCATAAACGATTATGAACATAAAGCATAGTGCATTTCTTCGAATTTAACACGGAGTTACAGTAATCATTGAATTAAAAGAATAACATAACAACAGCGCTGCCTGTTATATATTAACATTTAAAATTGCATCGGCATATATATACATTTTTTTTTCATTAAACTCAAATATTAAATATGGTGCATTTCTACACAATAGAAAATAATATACAATGTTGATATAATAAGATACATGTTCATCGCAAAATGCACAAGGCTAATATTCCATTATCGGGCCCACAGCAATATGTTGCATCAAAAATGAGCGATTATTGCAACAATATGATTAAAAGTGTATTAGAGTTACAAGAATGGAGTAAATAATAATAGACAACGCTCCCTAAAATGCATCAACTGATTGTGGACCCGATTAGGAATCTTTCTCCAAGGATGGAATAGCAGAACGAGAGCCAATCAGCTTCTATTTCTGTTAAGGTGTTTTCATAAAATTCCGTGCATTAGTTCTTGAGATATAGCTATCGCGGAAATCGTGAAAAACACAGCATAACAAAGCCATAACAAAGAAATTATTAGGGATTGAAATTTGAATTTTGACCCGACTCTTACTTTATAGGCCTAAACGCACCCACAGAACAGTTTTTAAAAATTTAGAAATTTTAAAGTGTGCATTAGCAAAAAACGTTCTAAAATTGCGATTTGTATGATACTGTTATTTGATAGAAACTTGGATAACTAGAAGCTTGGAACTTGGCATGGTTGTTACTTTTAAGATCTAAATTCTCGCTAAGAACGGTTTCTAAAAATTTCGAAATCACTACATAGTATAAAACAAAGTCGCTTTTTCTGTCCCTATATCCCTATGTACGCTTAAATCTTTAAAACTACGCAACGGATTTTGATGCGGTTTTTTTTTAATAGATAGAGTGATTCAAGAGGAAGGTTAGGTTTATATGTATAACACGACGTTCTACGTAGATTAGTTATTGAATTATGATAGAAAGTTTTGTTATTTTGGCCGAAAAGGTTACCATTGCTATTTTTTTGGCGATCATTATTGTTGCAGAAAGAAATGAAAAGGCTATACATCTCCAAAAATAAAAGAAAAACTGTGTTAAATTAATTAAAAAAAAAAAAAAGAAAAAGAAAGAAAAAAGAGTTTTGATGAGAGAATATTATAAAACTAAAATATTTAATTTAAACATGATTGGGAATGTTCGCAATGCTTAAAAAATTATTCAAGGGGCAAGATTGCTATCGAAACAATATTTCGCGATTTATCTTTTGTTTTTGGCGATTTTGATTTTACTTTTGATCCTAAACAATTTGATTTTAAGCCAAAAGGTGTCTTTTTTTTTTTTTTTTTTTGATGCAGAAAGAATTGAAATGGCTATACAGCTGGAAAAATAAAAGAAAAAGCTATTATTAATTTTATTTAAAAAAAAAAAGAAAGGAATTATAGGGGGAAATTCGAAAATCAGGTGATATTTTTTTTATCAAATATTAGCTTTTTCAGTATTTGATTCGGATTATGAAAGATTAGCCTTCTGAAAAAGTTCTACTGGACGGATTTTGATGAGAATTGTATTGTTAGTCAGATGCTATTTCAGGAATGGTTTTAATGTACTACACATTGTTCTACGCTGCTTAGTCAAACAGTTGTGTGAAGGTTATACAGTCAGGAGAACCCGATTCCGAAAGATTAGCCTTTTTGAAAGTTTTTACTGGGCGTATTTTTTGCGACTTGCATTGTTAAGTAGATAATTGGTAAGGATGGTTTTAGTATATTTTATATTGTTCTGTTTTAGAATTACGTGGAAAAGTTCTATAATCAGATGAACCCGATTATAAAAGATTAGCCTTTATAAAAACTTCTCTACTGAATGGATTTTGTTAATTAGTTTGCATTGTTAGTTCGATAATTTTTAGTGATGGTTTTAGTATATTGCATATAGTTTTATCATTCTTTAGCAAACCTTAACTGTAAACGACCAAATAAAAGAGTTGGTCCTTAACAGCTAAAATTTTGACTGCACATTAGAAAATATAATAGCGCAATCACGTCATTTTTCAGTAATGTGGAAGGATATTCCAGGTAAATATACAGATTGCTTTCAAATACAAGGTCAAATTAAACGATATATTTTGTTTGCTTCAAGGTTCATTTGTAGAAACTGACCAGCGCAGCGGGCGTAGCTTGCTAGTTTCAAATAAAAATGAAATGCGTGGAAAACTTTCAAAATGCATTCTAAATTACCATTTATTTGGAACTAATTTTAGTTCGTCTCATTAATTGAAGTCTCATGTTCGCCTAATGCAGTATAAGAATGAAGTTTACTCAAAATGTGGCTTAATTAGTAATTTTTTAACTATCCGTAACAGTATTATTTCCTCTAATAAAAATAGGCACTCAAGTACCACTTGGCATATTTGAACAACTATGTGTCCAATGGGGCGTATTTCGATATTTTATAATAATTAAAGAATATTTTAATCTTTAAGTTCGAGTGTCTGTTTGGGACATTTTGTATACGTTCATAATATTGTGTCACAATCTGTGAATGACCCATATAAGGGCGTCATGTAGGAAGGGACAATAGCCTCCCCTTCTGAATTTCAGACTTGTTTTTTATCATTATCTGTTTGTGTAATTTCTTATTATTGGTGAAATTTTTCTTTTGTTTTTGCCAATTTTTAATGCTTGCTTTTAAAGTAATTATAATATAAAAACATTCCTTTGAAAATATATATGAAAAATTAATGCACGAAAAATTAACTGAAGATCTGGATTTACTATATCCAACAAAATGATTTTTCCCCTTCAAGCAAAATCTGAAGTGACGTTTCCTGTGAACATAATTTTTGTATTTTTAAATGTCAAATCAGTAATATAAATTAACAAGTGTAAGTATCAGATAAATTACTCCCTAAACACTTCCTTCCTGAATGGGAAACGGGAATTTCCCAGCTAACGTAAGTTACTATTTACATCAGAAGAAATTCAGTAAAGATATCTCTTGTCGGTTCGAATTTGACCTCTTTTAATCTAATATTTCCTTTGCTGTTCAATCCTTTCAGTTTTTTCTTTCTTATCAAAGGATGTCTGATTAATAGACGTAACAAGTTTATATATGCTATGTAAAATGTTTGTATATGTTTCAGATGGTTTCAAAGCGAATGATTATAAAGGTCGTTAAAAGCAAATTTCATCGAAATTCAGATTGCTTCACCGAATTAATTTCGAAAATTCTGATGTTTTTTTTTTGTTTTGTTTTGTTTTCGTGTGTGCAAATATCTGCAATTTTCTTATATTTGTTTCTGAAAATAAGAAATGAACCTAACATGAGACGTGCATGCTAGTGACGGGGAATTCAACAACTGTACTCCTGTACAACAACTGTACTACAATTCAACAATAAACAAAATTCTGTTAAAAAGTTTAAAATCTCGGTAGAGAATACGTCAAAGGACAACACAAGGTTTGAAGCTTCCAATCAAATGACTCCAACTTATATTGGCCCGTGTGACCGAAGCCCACCCAATAATTTGCACTGTATGATTAATCATCATATTTATATATAATTTAAGTAGATAACATTGTTAGTATAAGCCTTTTCTTTTTCCCCTTCTCTCGAAAGAAGAAAAAGAAAATGTGCTACTTTACTCCCAAAAATTTTGTGCACACCCAGTATTTTTAAAATTGGCGATTGAACCTTTTATAATAATTTTAAAAATGAGCTTTAATGAACTACAATACTCCAGTAAATTTGGAGTCCACCTTTTCTTTAACAAGGCCCGGATGCAAGAAAACTTTCGGAAGATAAATTACTTCGAAATATGAAAAAAAAAAAAGGCATTTTACCCTCATTGATATAGTCCCTTTCCCTATGACCATAAAGGACATGTGTTGGCCTGGATGAAGAAGTTTTCAGGGGCTTTTTGTGTGTGTGTGTTTGGAGACGTAGATAATCGTCAGGCCCGAGAACTTTGTAGCGCCGCATTCCCTTACGACCAACTAAAATAAATTATACGCTAGTATCGAAGGATAGTATAACTGAATTAAAGAAATAGTAAAGTTCTGTTAAAAAAATTTTCAACATTTTCCAACTCAGTGGAAAAAAATGGTTTGGACAGAGGCTATCAAACTACGGGTCTAAGTTTTTTTACTCGTTTTAAAGTTAGCGTGCATTCTAAAATGAATAAATTTTTTGGTTTCATTGAAATCCTCCTCTTCTTTTAATTATTATTTTTTAATTGTGTGAGTTTCAAATGGTTAAATGAGTAACATTTAATTGTTAAAAATGGGATCGTATCGATAGCAGTAAATGCGTATTGTTTTAAACTATTCAATGGGAAATTATTTTCTGCTATTGTTTATTCGCTAAAAATTTATCGTTCACTTGGAAAGGTGAGGATCAAAGTATCTGTCATTTCAGTAGTATCAGCAGTAATACGTAGTTTCATTACCTGTAATTCAATCATAAACAAATTCTTCTAATCTAAGAAATGTAGTTCGATCTCTTTTATTGCGGCGTAGCATGGCTATAGAAAATAATATTTAGCCATTTATTTTCGGAGATTTAAATATTGTCCAAAACGGTTTCTGTTCCCATATAAAAAGTTGCTAAAATATGTGCTATAAAAAATACAATATCACACTAAAAGTCTCAACCGCTTAACTTTTTTTTTTTTTTCAAATTTCTTCAAACATTATCCATTTTTACTTTCTTCTATAAACATAAAAGTAATCTATTGGATTCGTAGAAATTTTCGTCTTCCGTTTTTTGATGAACTTGCATGTTTTGGGAGGTCCTGATCAGATTTGATCATTTTTGGAAAATATCTGTTTGTGTGTGACACAAATTTTGTGGCCCCTCTGTCTCATGAACTAATACACAAAATTTCATCAAAATTCATATTCAACTACACCTTGGTATAAGTTGGCGTTGATTAGATTTTGGTGTATCACTATTCTACTGCCTATTATTACTGCATATTATAACTGCCTACAGCCAATTAGTGGCGCTTCCTTTCTGTGTCTTTTCACTATTTACATAATAGTTACAGTCTGTCTCAAAAGTTTAGGCACAATCAGAAAATATAATTTTTTAAATATAAAATTAAACAAAAACGTATTATTTACTTATTAGTTTACATAAAATTATTCAAATAAATCGTATCAAAATGAATAAATGGGTGCATTATTATAACTTTAATAAAAACTCATAAGAAACTGTAAGAATACAGTGTCTCAAAAGTTTTGGCACAATCGAAAAAACACACCATTTAACACATTTACATGATGCTATTTATTAATAGCAGTTCTCTGATTCGGGATAACTTCAAATAATCCGGTTTCTCTTCAATCAATTAGTTTTTGAAATATTATTAGTGGTGCAAAGAATGCCATGCTTTCTCAATGACCTATTTTAGTTCTTTACTAGTCATATTCCTTTCCATTCTGGTATACTTCACGGGTTAGGATTGGATAGCCCAAATGTTTTCAGTAGATTTTGTGTCTGGTATTAATCCTGGCCAATCAAAAACGGTAACATTTTGCGCGGAAAGACACTGTTTCGTACTATCTTAGTTATGAATGAACCATTGTCGTGATGAAATCTCCACTCTAAAAATCCTAAAATGTCATCAAGTGGGACTAGCAGCATATGTTGCTCAAGTGTCTCTTAATACTTCGTTGAATTTTGTGTCCCATGGAAAACGGTCAGGGAGGTTTGGCCATTAATGCCAATCGCTCCTCAAACCATCAGAGTCTTGTAGTCTACTGAAGAAAGTACACGGCTGTTTCCTGGGGTAATGCCAGTAGCAGTGTGGCTAACAAAAAAGACAGGCTGCCGCACTATCTTTCGCATTAGACTGCTAGAGACACGTGGTGCTCTTTTCTTGCACCTTCATTCGTTTATACGAGGATCACGTGACTCAAGCAGTCTGAAAAAAGAGACACGTGTAACACACCGCGGCACCGGCAGTCTGTCTTTTCGTTAGCCTCGAGTAGCAACTCGTCAGAACCATCCGTATTTAATTTCTTTCCGTGACTGAATAATACGGTGAGCCACTTGCCCTCTGTACGACGCACAGTGGGGCGTTTTGATGATCTAGGTGGACAAAATCCATTTTTCCGATGTTCTCGAAATTTAACAAGACCGCATATTCTGGTAGCTGCCGAATCTTTTTTCGAGATCCGTACGATTTTTGTCGAAAAAATTCGTGTTGTCGATTAATTACGACCGTAAAGAAGACATTTGCGCAATTGGTTTGAGGGTGTTTTAACGGTTGCATTTATTTTCCTAAGTTCGAAAGTGCATCTTAACCAATGATTATACAATATTATTATCATTTGACGCGCGTAGAAGTTATACTGTTTCTACAGGGTTACACAAAAGTTTGTCTGTTTAATGTGAAAGCACGAGTTTACTGAAAATATATTACATATTTGTCAAGGTAAAATTTAACCTATGGTTGTTTGAAAATAAGCGCCACTAAACCAGTTTAAGAGCTTTATTCAGAAACCGTATTTTTGGATTATTCATGTTGTTGTTTACAAACTTTATCTTGACTTTTAATACATTGTTAAGCATTATTAAGCGATAAGATTTTTTTTAAGTAAAAGTGTCATTCCTAAAGTATTGGAAATTTAAAAAAAAACTCCTGCGAAAGATTGCGAATCGTAAAGTTTTTATCAATAAACCAGCTTTATATAAACTTTCAGTGTATGTATTATATTTAGTGAAAATTTTGCAAGTCAATTTTAAACCACTTTTAATTAACCGATTAATCTGAAACTTTGAATTCGTGTGTAGTTTTAATGATTATACAATATTATTATCATTTGACGCGCGTAGAAGTTATACTGTTTTTACAGGGTTACACAAAAGTTTAGCTTAAATCTTGCAAGTTAATTTTAAACCACTTCCAATTATTCGATTAATCGAAAACTTTCAATACACGTGTAGTTTAAAAGACAATACAATATTATTGTAATTTAAGGAAAGTAGAAGTTATACTGTATCTACAAGGCTATACAAAAGTTTAGTTTAAATCTTGCAAATCAATTTTAATCCACTTAAAATTATCGGATTGAGCTGAAACTTAGCTTACATATCCATTTTACATGATAATTTAATTATATTATAATTTGAGGAACTTAGCAATTATGCATTTTTTACAGGGACACACAAAAGATTGTGGAAAGATTGTTATTTATAAACACAAATTTTGATTCAATTTCAACAAAATTAATCTAGATTATCGAGATGCACAATACCATATTATAAAGTGAAAATAAAGTGAGCAGCAGCTATATTTCTCTTAAGGACCACACAAATAATTCGGATGCATCACCGTCTATAAGCAAAAATTTTATTTCAAATTCAGTAAAATTTATATAGATTATTGATTTACACAACAGCATTTTTTCAACTGAAAATAATTTGGATAGCATATATATTTTTTACAGAGTCACACAGAAGATAAAAGCTTATTTTTTAAAATGTTTTTATTTTTAAACTTTTATTTTTCAGGATGACTACACAAATTTCTTGACAATCTTTTGTTGACTTATGGGTTTCCAACCCAAAGAAAAGCAAATTCGAAGCTGTCCTTTCATTTTTGTTGGAAAAACTGGGGAATCCTCAGTTAAATGAAGACATTTTTAAGAACCTGAAATCACCTGTCCGGACATTTTGTTTTCAAATTCAATAAAAATGGTCTAAATCGGAAAGAAATAGACAACGTTTTTATCAATACAATTCCGCCTGATTTCAAGGCACCTTTCACCTACCGGATTGCGTTATTCAAGCAATAGAAAACGAAAAATCTTAAATAAAAGCCACCCTGGTAGATCAGTGAAATCTTATTATTATTATTTTAATTATTTAATCATTAAGTTATATTAACTTAGAGTGTAAATATGTATGTTTTGTTCAAATATTACTAATCACTTTTAAACCACTTTTAATAAATAATAATAATAATAATATAAATAATAATAATAATAATAATATAAATAATTAAATAAACCAAATATGTATCACTATTTGAGCATTTTATTAGTGATACATTCGAAAAATAAGCAAAACCTAATTAAACTCCAACTCAATAATTTTGTCCATCTAGATCGTCAAAACGCCCCACTGTGCGACGTGTGCTTTCAAGTCCATCCATTCTGACATGATTTTAGGCGCGTTTTACAACTTTTTTTTTTTTTTTTTTTTTTTTTAAATAAAGTTTCTACATTATCTTATGCGTCTATTATTGTGTCCTTTGAGACATTGGCAATTTTAAATTTGTTTTATGGACATATTTTGTTTTGACCCCAGTCTTCCAATTTTCCAGTCGGTCTGAACACCGGCTACACGTGGCCGGCCGCGCTTGGCCTTCGGTAGAAATTGTTATTTTAGCGCTTACTTAATATATTCCGCGCTTTTAAAGTTTTAATATTCTAAAAATTTCCTCTTTTGTGAAATCCGTAACCTTCGGTGTCTTAAATAACCAACGGAAATTGAATACTCTCTGTTATACTGCTGAAAGAAACCAGTTGATTGATTGGAACAGTTAGTTAGTTGAAATCAATCCAGCATTTGTTAACATTCACAAAATGTACAGTCGTGGATAAAGAAAAAATGAACACCCCCATTAACACTGCACAAATTATCGTAGAAGAAAGTTACTGGTACTAACGATTGGGAAATAAAGTCTACTTTTAAATGATGTATATAAAATTTGCTTAGGGGTCATCTACATATCAAAACATGTCCAAACTTTTTTTTTTTTCAATAGCAACACCCAATTTTGACACAATATTTTAAATCTTCTGTTCAAACTATGCCTAGATACCAAACTGCAAGTCATATGGTTGATAAGTTTTTGAATTATAAACATTTGAATTTATAAAAATTTAGAGCTTCTAATGTTATATTACTTTTTCATATTTTTATTAATATCTCCTGAAATTATAAGCTTAATTATAAGCTTTAATGTGATATTTCTTTTTGTTTGGTTATAATACTAAAAAACCCAAACATAAATACTTTGAATTTGCAATTTTTATAATTTTATAAAATGAATTAGGAAATTAATATTCGAAAAAAATTATGAATTGCAACCTACAACTTTTTTGATGGATTTATGTTTATTATGTCCTGCTTTATAAACATTCCAAATTTCAAATTTTTCTTCAAAATGGTTTTCAAATTATGTTTAAAAAACGGCGAGATGCTGGTTTAATGTCAAAAATTAATTGAAAAATAAATTAAAAGAATTCACACACATATATATATAACCATAAATGAAACATTACCGAAACACCAGCAGAAACTGTGAAATTATGATTTAGTAAGTAATAATTTATTGACAACAAAATTGTAACCCCAACACACTGAATATAGATATCAAACACTTATTTCAAAGACGAAGAAATTAAATTAAAAATTAAAAATTGAATGAAAGAAATTGAATGAATGAAATTTGTGGAATTTATACAGAATTATCAAGTCCCAAATGCCTAAATACCACAAATAAAATGAGTGGTTTCATCATCATATTAGCCATAAAATTGCTAAAGAATATGATTTTGGGACGACCACTCATAAACAAAGTATGAAAACTGAAAAAATCTTAAAGTTCAAAAAATAAATACAATATTAATAAGGAGAGAAAACTTAGCCATAATTATGAGAAAAAACATGAAATTAAATCTTAATGTGCTAAAAACAATGAGTTGAAGAAGGATGTTGTTGCACATCATTGACCAGATATATGAAGCTATCTATACAGAGGCAATGAATTGCAAAATATATATATATATATATTTATTTATTTATTTAATTTAATAATACTATTAAAATTTTCAACATTTTATTGTGAACTTACTCATTCTTTGATGGCTTTTCTTAAAATCTTTGTATACTTACAATCAAAATCTGCTTATTCAACCTTACTCATACACAATTCATGTTGAAACAAAAAAGATATAACCCTGAAATGTAAAATTTTAGCATATAACTTTAATGCAGTGAAAAAAGCTAAATATTCTACTTTACCAACGTAACACCTAAATCAAACTATTAAGCATTTTCCCAATGCCATAAAGATGTCCATACATATTCTAAGGACACAAATCTTCAATTATGCAAAGTTGCGCATGGAAAGGACCCACTTTCATTTTCTGGTTTTGGGAAAATTCGTTATTATGCGTCGCTAAAATGCAAAAAGCTTTTGCATAAGAAGTATGGACTGCGGATTTTATACTATTTAATATATTTTTTTTTTCTTTTTAGTTAGCTGTCAGTACTATACAAATATGCAGTTTTCTTTGATAATTAAATTACGATTTACGAATAGCATTAGATTATTCTTCTGAAAATTAAATGCAAGGCTCATTGGATAAATGAGAGGAAACATTCTATAAAAAAGATAAAATATGGCAATAACCAAAAAGTTAACAATTTTATAAATGTTTCTAGATAATTTTTCTGGGTAATGCATATTAATTTTTTTTTTCTGACTTCATATTACCCGACTACTTTTTTAATAAAAAGAAAGTTGTAGGAACATGTTATTTTAGATCACGATAAAGTAAAACAATAAGATCATTTCTACTTGTAATCTATTGGTTAGCGTACGCCGAGAACCTTGTTCGATGGATGTAAAACACGGAAAAATGTTATCATTAACAAATAAATTACTTACGATATGAGAATAACGTTTATTATCTTTGTTAAAAGAAGAAAAAAAAGATTGTCGTCGTGGTTATTGAATATGATAACAATTACCAAAGTGCTAATTACATAATATTTTATTGAAGTTTTCACTAGCTGACACGTGCTAATACACATGTTTATTTTTAAATTGTGTTTTTAGTACCCGTCTACCCTTTCAATAATTTTGAAAAAAAGTATATATCGTTTAGGACAAGATTTCTCAAACTGTTAGACTGTCGTACCACTAAATTGAAATTTATACTTTCACCGTACCATCCGAATACGAAGGTAATTCTAACAGGAATTAATTTACAGCGAGGTATTCGGTGCACGTGACCTGGACCTACACTCTCAAGGAAGAGCGAAAGTCCTAAAACATCCCTAATAAAATAATCTGTATATAAAGTATTTTACGAGCCCTAAAAAAGAATGTACGTATGGCCATAATGACCCACCAATTCAGTGTACTTAATTGTATTCTTTTACTATTTCTTTTCCCCCCAATAAAATTATACAAGTATAAAACTAATACTGTTTTACTACTTTGTGGCAAGTGTGTGGAGATCGTGAAGCTCTACTCTATTCCAGATAGAAAGTTCGCAAGTTCGCATACCAATAGCGGGAGGCTCGTGTATCATAGTTTGAGAAACCTTGCTTTAGGAATTAAAAACAGGAATTCATAAGAAAGTTTTGATGAAGGCGTCAACAAATATAGGCGAAAAAGAAATTCGAAAAATTTTAACTTAATTGTTTTAATTTTCTATTCATTGTAAATTCTTCATAATTTTTGTTACGACTTCTTTATAAAACATATGTCATTCCTTAAAATTCATACAACCATTAAAACAAAATTCGAACAGTTAACTTATTTGGGAAATAGTATGCGTATGAATCTGATCTGGTGTGCAGAATGTTTCTTTTCGTATCGAGATCAGAAATGAGACCGATTTTTATACCAGTCTGTCTATACCAGGACTCGGGATCAAAGTGAAAATTTTATTTGTTTTCAAATTGAAAAAGAGAAAAAAAACTTTTTATTTCAGAAACAAGAATGTAGTCTAAGTTTCTTAAAATGTTTTACAATCCTTTAAAAATCAGTTTGAAAAGGAACTGAGTTGTTGAGTTGGGTTGGGTTGATTATTGACGGCCAATTATCTACACTAGGGATATAGGCCCGGGGGGAGTGCCCTTTCGTGGGGGTCTTTCTAAGGGAACCTAACCCGTATTTACGCATGGATAAATCCACGGCTCGAAGAAAACCACGAAAACTCCGAACGATTAGGTCGACGGGCGCGATTGGGATCGAACCCAGCACCTCCCGTCTACCAGCTTCGAGAGCAGAACCTTTCAGCCACTGGTGGGGCGGAACTGAGTTGTTATAGATGCGATATAAGGAGAAATATTTTATTTGAATCTGAAACCTTGCACGGTCACAGTATTAAAAACATAAAGAAGCCGTGGGATATCTCGCTTTTTATTTGAAGTCCTTTTCTAGAATTACTGATAAACAAAACTCATGTCTGTCATAGTTGACAATTATATTTTTAAAAAATAAGAAGTGTGAGTTTTGCAAATTTCTGCCAGGGCGTTGGGTATAAATAACAAATTTTCTATTTTAAACAGATATTCAGAGACATGAAGATCACGAAACATTCTCATGAGGAAGTATTTAGAATTAATACTTATTTTTTCGTATGTAAGAGGGATTTTTAAATAACGAAAATTAATCTTGAAACAATTTCAAATTTTCTACTGCGTACATTCGTTATCGAGCTCAGACTCTGATGGCACAAATTTTTTTTAGGGTCGGGCTCCGAAAAACAAGCCCAAACTCATCTCTTAGAGAGTTTTTATAGTAAAAGTGTCAGGCCAATTAACCTTGAAGTACCTTGTACATGATTATCCAGCTATACTCTTTAAATTATACAGTTGTAACTAGGCTTATTATTAATAGATGCTTAAGTAGAATTTGTAATAAGCATAATTAAATATTATTATTTAACTCGATAAACGACGAAAATAGTAATGGATCAAGTGGATCAGATGGGATATTAGGTGTTAATGGGGATCCCTCTTTCCTTATTTACTGATTCACTGATCCACCTACCTTAGATTCACCAATCCAACTTGTTTCAGAATTTCCACACCCAACTGATCCGCCTGGCCTAGATACACCATAACTATCTGATCCTCCTCAACCTCTGTGGCATGATCCCCCTTTTATTACTACTGACGAAATTAAAACAATCTCATCAGAAAAGAAAAAGAGGGTGGGGGAGAGGGAGAGAAAGAGAGATAATTTTTATATTTAATAATTCCCAAATTGTCGCGTTAGCCGAGGAGTTAGAAAAAAATATTTCCGTTTACTTTGACTATCTAGAAATTTTATTTTCTTATTTGCACATTTATTTTGAATTGTGCGATTGCTTTTTAATCTATTTTAATTACATTTAAAAAAAAATCCACACAATATATGTATATATATATTATTCCCCACCTACCAATATACAAAAATTTGTACGATGTTAACTATGTATGTAGATGATGCAGATTTATAAAATAGAACAAAATTCTAAAAATATTACTACTCAAAACTATTTCATGGCAAATGTTACATTGTTTAATTATTTCACTTCAAATGCTCCTAAAAATAGAGATGAAAATTTATGAAAAAAAAAAAAAAAAGAAAAAAAAAAGATTGGCATATCCCTCACATATCACGTCATTCAATTTCTTTTGTTGTTAGTTATAAGTGTCATATTTCCCTTTTTACTCTTTTTGCGATTTCGGCATCATTTTTTTTTATCACTCAAAAAAAATAATGTGATGCTCTCTTTTTCCTCTTCGATGTTCAACCTTCATCACTTGAGTGCTTTTTGGAGTTTCAGTTTTGGTTAGATAATCGATACAGGTTTTACTTCACATTCTTCTTGCGGCGATGAGAATATGTGTGTGAAGGCCGAATAATCTGATATGTGTGAATGAAATACTTTTCACAAATGGGTATGTCACTCTTACGCATATATCATGACGTACATTTGTATTAAAGTGATTATTTATGACTTCGAATGAATTAATCTTTACTCCAAAGTCCAATTCTTGTTCTTTGAATGTGTACTATTTTATTGTAAGTAATTTTATTTATGTTTTTTTGTCTGGTTATAAAATCATTTTTCATAATTTTTTTCAATTAAAAAAACATAATTAAAAAAAATTTAGAAAATTTCACAATTTGCATTAAATGTACTACTATGTATATAAGTAAATCGATAACCATTACCTGTATAGTAAGCGCGCATTTTGAATATAAACATGCATATTTATTATTATTATTATTATTTATTGAAAGTTCATTGTACAAAAATAATTCCCATAATCGAAGCTCTGTCGATAGTTTCGGTTAAATACCATAGAAGTTACAATCTTAACTTCTTCTCTATTCCTAAAAAATATTTTTCTTTTTATCTTTTATATAAATAAACTAATCAGCCTGTTTATACACTATCACACTATCTTATCCAAAGTATCCAAACATTGTATTTTTCGTTTTTTAGTTACACTGTTTAGAATTGAATGGCTTGCTACAAAAATGAGGTAGCTACATTTTTTATATTTTTGAGATGTCTACTTTCTTGTTTTAAAAAAGTCGTTCAGAATAGGTAATTATGGATATTTTTGGTTGCAAACCATCCATAGGTGTATAAACTAATACATAAGTGGATTTTTTTTTTCACGAAACTCTAAAATTTAAATGTTTAAAGGCATTTTTTAAATTCTCCAAAAGTGCAAAATGGAGCTATTTCATTTTTACAGCAAACCCTTCAATTATTTTTCTTGGTATCGCCTTTGCTTTTTCATTTGTGTACACACAACATATTGAATGTCGGTTTATCGGACATGCCATGCAAGGCCGCTCACAGGGGCAATATTTGTTCTTTGAAGTACGAGTATAATGCTAAAAATCTCAAAAAAAAAAAAAAAAGATTGTTTTATTATTATTTATTTATAGTCGAGTGCTAATTTTTAATTCGTATGCAAACACTTTTTTTTATTCTTTATAAGACATTAACAACGGAAGTATTTAAAGTAACGTATTTCCGCTATCAATTGTTCTCCTCATGTATCATTTTAAATAATATACGCTTTTTTTTTATCGATAACCATAACCTTTATAGTAAGCGCGTATTTTAAATATAAACATACGTATTTTATTAGTAGTAAAAGTAGTAAGTTCAACATACCAAATTAACTCTCAATATCGAAGGAAGCTAGCGCTGTAGTTTTTGTTAAATATCAAACTTTAAAATGTTATTATTACTTTTGTTATTTTTAAGAAAGAGCATTAAAAATGTAGACTTAGTATTATGTGTTTAAATGTATGCAATATTATTTTATTTTTTTTTTTAGTTGCAAAGTTTCTATTTTTCTTCCGTCTTTTCTATTTCTGTTCCATTTTCCTTCAACAATTCTCTTTCTTTCATGTCTTCCATCCAAAAAGAAGGCACAAACCAAATAATTTATTTCAAAAGTTATTATTTTATTAAACTAAATGTATAGTCATTAAAACGGTAAATAAATAAATAAAATCGATTTCAGCGGATTGTTTCTTATGTTATCACAATGACATTTACGTACTTACTGTACGTTATGACACAACAGAGTGTTTTGGTGAGAGCCCTCATTGTTATCCACGCTCACTTTAAATCTGTTTATATATAATATTTATAAAGAAATGTAATATATAAATTTATATATGAAAGGGGAAAAAAAACCTTTTAAAATACAAAATTTAAATTAAAATCCCCAGTTTTCTTTTTCCTAACTTTAAAATCTTATCTTCAAAACTCGTTTTACCCCTTATAAGTTTGTTTCTCAGCGCAGCATGTATTAAGTTCATCATTAAAATAAGATGGTAACTTTAGGATAAAAAGTGCTGACGTTAGGAAAATTCTCCTTTATTTGTGGTTAAGCTCTTGCACGTCTCAGACCTGAGAATCGTACGAGTCTTGACGACATATCAATCAAAAGCTAATCAACCAATTAAATTAAATTACCTTCCCTGTTAGACACTTTCACCCCCTGCTGGAAAATATTACAAAGACCAAAATATTAGCAAGAACTCGCGTGAAAAGGATCAGATTTTGCAGATTCGAGAGGTCTGGCCTGACCTCTACGACCATGTAGGTCTCAAAAAATAACATAAATGGCTCGCGAACGAACTCGGGAGGATTCTTGTAAGACCGAACGTGGAAATAAACGAGTTCGGTCCACAAAGAGGTTACCGAGTTCAAATTATTATCTTCAATTCGTTACACACACATATACAGAATATATAAGTAAAAAGTATATACAGAAGTTTTACTTCTTTAAAGCTAATTTCATAATTTACACACAGTTAGGAGTTACGTTCAAGTGGGAGAAGGATTCACAGTGTGCCTTGGGCGTTGGGCCTAGTGTTCCCAGGTCTAGCTTCCCAAAGAAGGGGACAACGGCTTTTAAATCGGGACATAAATATACAGTAAATTCTATCAAAATGGACTTCTCTATAATAGAATCCTGTCTTAAACGTAAAATTTTCCGTGTTCTACGGTAAGAATACAGTACAATTATACCTGCTAAGACAAAAACCTATTTAAAACGGAGTTTCTCTGCGGTCTCTTGCGATTTTTTCTTAGCAGGTTTCACTATACTAAATAAACGCAACAATCTTATACAGTTAAACCTATGAAAACGAAATCGCTGCGTTTTATTTTATTTATGACATTTTTACTTTTAAAACAGAATTCCGTTATAAATAGGTCCGGTCCGTTCCACAGTGTTTACTGGACAAATTACATAAAACTTGCGAAAACAGAATCGTTATGAACTACAAAGAAAAAAATTCGTTTTAGACAGATTTCCGTCTAGACTTTTAGATTTTTAGGATTCCTTTCGAAGGGAATTTAAAACTTTTTCCGTTATAAACAGTGTCTATCTTCACAGGTTTTAGTGTATTAAGTTTCACCAAATGCAGACTAGTAAATATCTGGTACGAAAAGAAATTTAAAAGCTTTTTTGCATGATGAAAATTGGGACTTTTGCTGTCCCGCTAAGTGGTTACGCGGGACATGTCTTGGAGCGAGCTCTTGAAAATCAGGACGCCCGCGTAAATCGAGTTATCTGGCAAAAAACACTACCGGGGCCCCAAACTACTTAAGGTGAATTCTGCTTCGAAGCCTCCTTATTGTATGTGATATTATATTGTTTTGAATTCAAAAGTTTAGATCTCACCTCTCGAAGCTTCTACGTGCGTAAATCAAAACCTTGTCCCTATTTATTTTTTTACTTCTTTTCACAGTCACTCATTATTATATTCAGTTATGACAGCAGCCAATAAGCCATAGCAACTAAGCAGCAACTTCCAAGGACGCAGGAGCAATACCCCAATATTTTCCTTATTTCCTCTTAGCGCCAGGATAACGTTTTTCATAAAATGAATATTACTCAAACAAATGTCTGGACGGGACAGTAAAATGCAAGTACGTGTGGTTCCACCTTCCATGTCCTCCCCCTGTTTGCTCAACTGTTTGTTGATAATTTAATAAGTGTCGTTTGTCCTATCACAAATAAAATCTTTCGTTGAAATGAAAAATATAAAAGTTGTACGTGTTGATAAGTACAAAATTTCTCTTTGATAAAACAGAAAATTTCCAGCTTTTGTTTATTTTTCTTTTTTTTTTTTTAAATTCTAGAAAGATGTTTTATTTGTTTAACCTTTTCCTTAAATTGAACAATAATTTCAGCTAGTAGTAATTTATTTCCTGCAAAGGCCTTTTTAAACTTAAAATAGCAAAAATCAATAGCTAAATAAATATTTTTTTCAAATTCAATTTCATTCGAATGCTAGTTTTTTTTTTAATTATTTGTAAGCATTTTTCGTTTAAATCTTGGTTTAAATTATGTCTTTTTGCTATCAATTGTTCTGTCCATGGGTGCTACTTTTAAATAACATGTTACTTAAAAAAAAAAAAAAAAACTGTACACAATATTTATAGTTTACATTAACTGTGCATATAAATGAATTAATAACCATTACCTCTACGTACGTATTCATTTACAATATAAACGTAAATACTAAGGTGGCGAATGATCAGGGAATTTTTCAGTGAAAATGGCAGTATTTTCTTATATTAAAATTCGTCTTATTTAATCCCGCGATTAAATAAGGCGAATTTTTCTATTAGAAAATACTGGTATTTACTTGATTTTTATTATTATTATTATTATTGATTGCCACCCTGAATCTGAATATTTGGGCATATTATTGATTAGTGCAACATACAAAGGTACCGCCTGTGAACAAAGCTCTGGCTCTAAAGTTGCTATTAAATATAAGCCGTTTAAGTGTTTTCTTTATTTTTTTAAACTGGGAAATACCATAAAAAATGCAGACAGTACCTTACAGAATGTTGCAAAGACATCTGGCCAAAAAAATAAATAAAATACATTACTATTATCTCTCTCTTCCCCCTCCCTTCATTTGTAACTGGTCTTATATCGCTTTTTTTGCAGTAGTTCTTTTTAATCAATAAAATATGTATATATTTAAAGTAGGCGGAGCATATTATTAATGAAATTATATTGATGTTCTTAATACATTATTTTTTTAGTATACAGTAAGCATAATATTGAAAAAAAAAGTAATGAATAAAGCTGAGATATTCTGTAGACTTACAAAAGGAATCTATATTGAGTTTGAAATTGTGATTTAAAAAATAATAATTTAACTATGTATATTTAAATATTTTTCTAATAGGTAAATTTGTAAGTCCGGAATTTTCTTAATCAGGTAAAGACATCATGGATGCTTTGGAATTTAAAGACGTTATAGTTTTACAATCTTCACAAGATATTAATTTTATTTTAGTACCTCCATTAAAATAAACTATTCAATATGAACACTTATCAGCTTACATTTTTCTTGCACACTCTAATCTACTATGTACATGTTAATTATATGCTGCTAAATTGATGCATTTTAATAAAAAAAATTAGTTTTATTGTGACTAACCATGAAATAGAAATAAATGTAAGATGTGAAAAAGTAAAGTAATCAATGCATAAAGTCATTTAATGTATTAAAATTTATAACGGAACACGTCAAGTTGTTTTTTGTTTGAATCTGACATGATAAGTGTGGTAAATTATTTTTCATTCGAATACAAACTCAGAAATATCGCAATGCGCATCCCATTTTTTTAAATTGAGAAAAATGGAAAAAGTTATGTCTTGTGTATAATGCGTATCCTAGTATTTAACGACAAAAAACTCAGAAATTTGAAGAAAATTCAGTAAAAATCCTGACTGAAAGGGATAAAAAAAAAAACGTCAACATGAATTTCCACGTTCACTCCTGTATATTTTATTTACCATACCATAAAATTACCATATATTTAACAATCCGTCTACCAGACGGGTCCAATGGATCCGATAGGCAAATTAAAATTACTATTGGAATCAGAATTTGTTTCATACATTAAGTTAAATATAAACCACAGAAAGAGTTAAGTGTTTCAATGGGATAAATAAGTTAAATAGTTTTAAATAAAAATTCTGGTGTGATATGTTTTTATTAAAGTTGAGTAAAATTTTCGGTAGTTCTAAGGTTAAGTTTCCCACAATATATATTAGCTTAAGGAATAATTCATTATTATTTTTTTAAATATAAAAAGGCACACAGAAATAATACGTATTGACGAAATGTTTTATATTATTTGAAAGAGCGTTTTTTGCTATACGAGTGAGAGTACATTTCGATTTTTTAGATCAATAAAATAGAATGGTAAGTGGATAAAAACTGAACATTTTCGATATATGTCTGATAATTTCATACAACTAATTACCAGACTGATAAGTTATAGTATATTATTAAAATTAAAAATTCGGAATGAGTTGAATTATTTTTCTGATTTTTAATGTATAGTACTAAGATTCTAAAAATTCAGTTTCGTATTTAATTATTTTTTTTTCCGCAAAATATAAAAGTTTAAAAAGAAAAATCCATTATTTCATATATTCGAAAATTTTTCATAAGCGCAGCTGAAACTTTCCTTATATGAAGATTATCATCATTGTTCTGATTGCATTTTCAAGCGGTTTATCTGCTTCATTATTGTCTATTTATAGTAAATGACGTTCAATAGAAGAAATAATAATAATAAAAAAAACAGTGGATGTTGCAAATTTATTGTCGCCATAGAAACGAGAGTATTTATTGTGCAGGCATTGTTGCCTCTACTACCTCAAAAATGATTATTCTACCATTTCATCCAAATTTAAAATATTTTGTTATCATTTATCACCACCTATCTTTTTATTTGCGTCACTTTTTGGCAATGATTATTTACGACAACCTCTAAGTTTTTATTTAATGAATTAAATATTATATACATCTAAATTATTATACTACAATATACATTTAATATTATAATCTGAAACAGCTGCTGATGATAACTAAAAATAAATAAATAAATAACAAATAACAAAAGCAGTAAACGCTATTTCTATGCTCTTATTTATAATTTTTTAAAGAAAGGTCATTAAATATCTATTATTATTATTTTTTTTAATCTAAGTAAAAAAAAAAAAAAAAAAACTGTATTTAAGAAATATAGGATATCGCGTCAAAACAACGCTAGTCAAAACTTCCCTTGACAAAAACATCACCAAATGATAAATTTTATGTAAAAAACGGAATTTTTTCCGACATCTCTGATTCCCTTTCAGCAAATTTTACTATATATATATGCAATAGTCACTCCTAATTCCACATTTGTTAAAGAACTTAAATAAGTGCGAAGTTTTACTTTATAAATTTTCTTTAGTTTAAAAACATTTCTATGTGTCGAAAATCCAACTGGTTCAGACTATCCCGAGTAGATTTTTAATATAAATATTAACACATTCATGACAGTTGACGAAATTTCGTGTCTTTTGTATATGTATAACTCCACCCACGGGCGCACTTTTTAAATGTTGTATTAATTCTAAAAAATATACATAATATTCATAATACAATTATTATATATAATACATATAAATACTTCAATTTCAAACGGCATTATTATTATATACATTCGTAGTTACCAGTAAAATTTCATAGAAAATTTTCCCTATTTAATCGGTAAAATTTGTTATATTACGGCGATTAAATTAGGCAAAATTTACTATAATATTTAGTTGATGAGAAAAAAAGCCGTGCGAGTTGGCAGCTATGTACTACCTTAACCCTTTCCGGCACAGACAAATTCTGTTCATAAAATGAGAAATTACTGACTGACACCGGAATTGACAAACGACATTTTAGAAAATAATAAATTCTTATTTTAAGCTTTCATTGAAGAAACAAAATGTTATTAAAATATTCTTGGTGCCGTATGCAAGTTTGGAATTAAAATTAGGTGTGTCCGGAGTGGGACCACTGTGCCGGAAAGGGTTAACCCTTTATATCCTGAATTAATTTTCCAGCTACTTTTTAATTGTATTTTTGCATCATTAGATAAGTTTTGGTGCAGAATAAACATAGGAAAGAGGAAAATAATTTTTATAGTGTTTTAGTGGTTAATTATGCAACTGTAATCACCATAAATTTTTTACCCTATGATATAAAATAAAATAGTAAATTTCAAATAGTAAATATAGGAAATGTTCACCTGTAGAGTATAGAAAACAATAGAAAATAATAGTACTAAATAACCGGTAATAAACCACTAAAATTACTCAAATGAAGAACAACATGCATGTCAATTATATTGCAAAATGGATTTCGAATGTAGCGTGGCAAATGTAAAATCCCTACAATGCAAAGAAAGAGGATATGTGCTTGAATTTGACATCTCCTGCCTGCTGTCAGAAATACACTCCTTGTGCCATTGTGAATACCGTTAGGAAAAACGGTCATATTACGAATATATAGGTGTTTTATTAAAGTGGTACTTATAAGTACCGTCAGGATAAAAAGGGTTAATTTGAAATAGAAACACGAACCCAAAAAATTTTGTTAAGTAATACAGCTTGCAAGAGATATATTTAGACCGCCCGTAGGCGGGGATACCTTATTAAAAGACAAAAATTAACCGTCACGAATGGATTAATTTTACATATTATTTTTTAGTTTAACTGAGATTGATTTACAAATATTCTGATCAATAATGTTGATTACTAAATTTAAAAATTAATTCCCAGATTGTTTCAGTGATTTTTAGCATTTTTCTTGAAACTTAATGCATTTTCAGACTAGACTCGACATAAATCATATATATCATATATATATATGTGTGTATATATATATATATATATATAAAGTGATCTTTGAAAAAAAAATTCAAAAAAATTATAAAATTTTCAAGCATTATAAATGTTTTTTTTTAGAGTTCTTTAAAAAGTTGTTTTAAAATATAAACTCGCTACTTTCTGGCACATTCTAGAGATTATTTTCATCCGGAATAAAATATTTGTAAGTCTTCACATTCAGTCCTAAAAAGCTAAATAAAATTTTCTATATCCCATTAAAAGTAACGTTTCTTTCAGAAATTTTAGAAGAATCTTTCAAATTTGGTTTTAAATCAATTTTCCGGATATGACAATGACTCAGAGGCGGATCAACTACTACCCGGACCCCTAGGCTTGATCTTTTTTTGCCCCCCCCCCTCTCCTACAAAGCAATACATACAGAGTGATTCAAAATACATGTTTGCTCATTTATCTCTTATAGACCACTGATAATAGAAACATAATTCCGATTACAATAAGTATAGATTTTATACATGGCATTTGTTTTACAAGGGGCTTTATACATATTAAAATACGAAATTTAATTTTTACACGGCCCCTGTATTCTATAAGTTATATTTAGAAAAATATCTTTCGTTTACGAAGAACATAAAAAGAAAATCCTATTCTTTTATGACCAAAACTTACTAAATTATTATACTTCGTATTTTATGAAATTTCAGTGTTTCCTGACACTAAAAACGGAAAGAAATACCATCTATATGTTAATAACCTGAAAGATTCAATAAATGAGTATAACAAAGAATATTGTACATCATTTCGCTTTTGCATAAAATATCAGCCCAGTATGAAGAAAAAACCCAAAAGAAAATTTTAGCACAGAGGCCCTTTTCTTCCGGGCCCCTAGGCTTCAGCCTACTCAGCCTAATGGGTAATCCACCTCTGCAATGACTGATTGCAAGGCCATATCCAATGGGTGAATCACCAGGTTTTGATCCCCTTCCGAAAGTTCTGCCATGATGACTATAAATAAACCAATTATCTAGGCATACAGTCAAGATTCAAAAATCAAAATTCTATGCTATCATATCTTTGTTTGATTCCGTTAGTATGTTGAAAAAATAAATGAACTTTCTAAGAAATTTTAAAAATTCATTCGAATTTTCTGGAATGGAACTCTGTAAAAGCAGAATGTTAACGCTGTCAAAATAAAATGATCCTACAACAGCCTGATGCAGATCGTCAGACCTTGTTTAGTCTAAATTCTTGAAGATTGTAATGAAAATCATTTAATATATCCACAAACTTATCTGTTCAGACATATACTATCGGGAAGATATTTTTGGCGATAAAACATTTTAAAACAAATGTAAAAAATGTCAAACATTAATTTGGTTGATAATTTTATTTGCAAGGAAACAAGCTTAAATTTTCTTTTTTAACTAGCCGATCCCGCGCAGAGCATCTGCGCTCTTGTGTCTACTCTTTTAAATATCTGCACGCACACGAACTTCAATACACGAACTTCAGAATTACATGTATAAATACTATGCATGAAACCTTCTCCACTTAGGACGGGGTACTTTGAAATAAAATATATATACACATCATAAGATATGGACACCATTTAGAAATATGAAAACGGAGGTATTTTTCAGCATCATGCATATAAAAACCTTTGCATGTACTCAATATTTACTGGATACTTTTTGAAATAAAAAAAGTGTATACATATTATATTGAAAGTATCTGCACCATTCACAATTATCAAAATATTTTTATCTCTTTTTTTTTTTTTTTTTTTTTTTTAAATATTGAAAACTTCTTTATATACACTCAGAGCTACTACAGTAACTGAATCAAAAGATCTAAAACTTGAAAGACAAACATACAAATACAATTGATCATGGCTATAAACTGGTGTTGATAAATCTAAGCAATTTTTTTCAAAAGATTGAGCCTGGGCTTTATTTATGTCATTGAAAAAGCTAATTGGATAGGAAATAATATACGCCTAAGTGTAAAAGGCATATTATTGCTTGATGGAATAAGTGTATTCGTGGAATAAGAAAAGTTTCATTAATATTGGAATTTTATTTATTTATTTATTTATTTTGCTTTAATAAGATTATTTTGCAAGTTACCAAGTCTTGTACCATTGCACAGTCTTTTAGAAGATGCTAAATTTCTTAGTAACATCATGATAGCTCTTGACTGTAATTTCAGATTATAAGATGGCATTTCAGTTGGTGTTAAACTTTTTAAAAATTCTTCAGGATATGCAAGTTGATCTTGTGGATCATAACTTATGATGGTGTCGGTGTCAATGCTTTCGTAAACCCTTTCAATTCCTGGCATATACATTGTAAAGCACTATTATTAATTTCAATTGACAAATTGTTTGTCACTGTTAGTATGGCTCGCCCTTTAAGCTTTTGAGGTGTCACTGTCTTAAAATCAATGTCACTGATGTGTTGCTGCACTGTATCTTGTATATCTGGATAGCAAATTGGGGGCAACTTAATAGTTTCCCCACTTTGACATTCGCCAACCTGTAACAGCCAACTTGTTAAATATATCTCTGTTTGAAAGGCACGCATATTTTTTGTAAGTTTCATAATGTAAAATTCAGACCAAAGTCTACGCGTCTTTATGCAACGTGAAACTGTTAGCGATCTTGAACCTCTAAAAATGATAGGTAGGACTTGACGGAAATCTCCACCCAATAAGATTATTTTATTCATTTATTATTATCCAATCTATATTATAAATCCCAAATCTGTGCATCAGTAACATTCACGGCATAACGATGCGGACAACAAGGAGGTTAAACTGCATAAGGTACAACAATGGAGCTAATGTTTTAATTAATAACAAAATGGCGCGTTTTTGGGGTTGACTTTGCACTTTACTTTCTTCCCTTTTCAAAAAGTAGCTAGTTTTGTGCAAAAAAGAAGAAAATTATCGGCCGATTTTTAGAAAAATTGTATTTTTAGCAGCAGAAAATTTTTCTATGTATGTGTGGTGAATTTTAAATCGGTACCTCAAATACTTTTCTTAATATTCGCAAATTAGTGAACACTCGTTAGAAACCATACTCGTTGTTATCGCCAAAAGAGAAATAATCGCTTTTTCGCCGCTACACTGTAAAAAATTTTCAGAACGTTTCAGGAAATTATCCTAAAACATTTCGCATATTTTACCGGAATTTCGAATTTCTTTATGTCCCACGTCAATTACGGCAATAATTCGTGTAATATTTTTGAGAGGTTTCAACTTTTTCGTAAACTACATTCTGCGCATGCGTGCTTCATGGTTTATGTTCCATTAGCCATTTCGAAGAATAAAAGACAGCTCCTTAGGTACTTAGAGACAAATGCAATCTGAACAAATGCCATTCTTTGTTTGGATATCAATAGATAAAGTAAGTAGCTAATTTAATTTTTTTTTTATGCTTCATTATTTGAATTTCATTTTATCTGTAATACGAAACTTTAAAATTTAATTGCTTAAGTAAGACACTGAATAAAAAAAGTATATTGATTATTGAAAATTAGAATGTTTCACTACTTTGTTGTGAAACGTAACAGCAAAAAGCCGTGGCATCTTAATGCCACCACTTTTTTCCGGAACCTGCACGAAATTTTTTTACAGTGTACGTACCTTAGAGTTTTATATATATATAGATTATATTAAATTGAATTATTTGAATTCACAATAAAGCTTAATAACATTCTTAACACTCGCCTCTATTCAATTAGTAAAAAACGAATCTAAAATAAGACAAGAATAAAATTCTGCCCCCAAATCCCCCTCGGAAATATTTTTCTGGGTATGGCCTTGACTGATTGATAAGCAATCGGCTATAAGTTAAGATATCTTGGATTTATCGGATACTGAAAAATTATATTCGATTTTTATGCACCTGAATTCTAAAATCTGATTATCATATATATATATTTTAAATAAAGTATGATTCATGTCGAGTGTGAAAATAAGTTAACTTTTCAGGAAAAATGGATAGGACTTAAAATTTAAAATGAGTTTGTGAATGTATCACAAAGTTACATTTTATGCGTCATAGCCACGTTTGACGAAGCAATTACTTTTTTTCAACAAACTTATCGAATTTTATAAAAATTCTTTAAATATTCAGTATATTTAAAATAAACAATTTCACTTCTTGAAAAATTTGAAATGCAAAAAAATCGAAAAATTCATCGTGTAATTTGTATATTATTATTTTACCGGTTAATTTTTATGTAGAATTTCGAAGTACATGAATAATGTTTATCTATATTTTTTTCCCTTAAATTTAGGACTTTTTTTAGACTTTTTTTTTTTTAAATACAGAAAAATGTCGAATGTTTTATTTGCATATGTAATATTAAAGGAGCTTTCTGTAAATTTTGTGTTAATAGAGGTAATAAGTCATTAAAGGGCGAGAAATAATTAATTAAAAGTTTTTATATTCTTACAATAATTCCTTTGCTGGTTTTTTTTTTTTTTTTTTTTTTTTGGGGGGGGGGGGAGAGGGGGATGTATGCTATTTTATTTACCGTAATTTCTGGTGTATAAGCCGTGGCTAAAAAAATTCTGTTACGAACCAGAAATTTTATTTATTAAAAAAAGTCAAATTTGTTCCATGAACAAATAGGTTATATTTTATTAAATATACTTTCCGTTAGGAAACAGATTTATTTGAGCCGCGGCTTATACACTGGAAATTACGGTACTTTATTTGTTTGTCCTGTATTGAATAATCTATATCTTAATATAAAATCTTGTTTTGTACAACATTGCTGCTTTTTATATAAAAATTTGATGAAAAACTTCTTGACCCGTCTTTTGCTATATTTTTAAAAATAAATAGTTATTGTTTTTAAGTAAATCTTTGAACATCTTTTACCTGACAGACGACTGTATAATCTGTATATATATTTTTTAAATATCTAATACGCGTAGCCTTTAATAATAAATTTTAAGCTAATGCCATTCAACATTTAAAATTGAAAACGTATTGGTTTTTCGTTTATGTATATTTTGGCTGTAACCCAAGGGGATAGGGAAGCGTCCGGAATGATAACAATTATGATTCTCGTCCCCCTTGAACGAAGAAAATGTCCAGGAAATATTACATTTTATCGCATGAAAAAGTAAATTAATATTAATAACAATATTTTTAATAAATAAATGTATCTAATGGACATAATTTAGAATAATAATTTTTATATCACATCTAATAATTAAAGATCAAAAGGTATTGCATTCTTAATTTTTCTGTATAACAAAAGGCGGTGTCACGGGGCGGGTCACCAAGTTTGTGACACCGCCTCCATGAATGAAGTAAATTTTCAGAAAACTGCACATTTTGTAACATGGAATGGAAACAGAGCCGTAACCACCATGGGCCAGGGTGGACTGAGTACCCCCTCCCCCAATATCAATTTATTGAGCCCCCCTCTACACTTTATAATATTTTAATAATAATAGTATCTATTACATTTAAATATTTTTAAACTTTGTGATCAAACGTTTCATGACAGCGGGTCTTGCCCTGCCCTTCTATTTACATATATTTGTCATTAAAGCGAAGAAATAAAAACTTCAAATGTGCAATTGTCCTACTAAAAATTCTACCCCTCTCTGACTTTGCCGACTGGTTATGTCGGGGGGGGGGGGGGGCATCCCCAGGAGCTTTGAAAAGACCCCACCCCCGGAAGATTTGAGATTTTATGCTTTCAATGGTCAAAAAGTGGGATTTCCCCCGTGGAACTTTATAATGTCCCCCCACCCCCACCGGAGCCAGAGAAAAGTGTCTGAATTCAACACTGCTTGCCTAAGAGATGTGAACCCTCTCAGAAATTTAAAGACTACACCCTCCTGTTCCTGTGTATGACATGGATGAAAAATACAGCAATGTCTTGTTTCAGGTCGCTGTAATTTAGTCACAGTTTGTCAGAAAATAAAGATGTCTTTCAGACTTCATCTTCTAATTTATCAAACAAATACTTCTTTTATCTTTTATTGAAAGTATTATCAATTTACTGGTAATTTTCTCTCAGACATCAAAAGTAAAGAGGTAACAATGAATTGTCGTAGACTGGAAATCTCATGGAAAGGGCACCTGTACCGTGTACCTGCAATACAGATATACGTAATATTATGAGGAAATATATATATATATATTGTAAGATAGATAATGTCTACCATTAATTTCTTAAAGAAAATAACGACAGCTTTTATACAGCAAATTTTACTGAATAAAAATATACAGGCTTGTTTTCTTAATTAGAATAAAGATATACAATTAAAAATTATGCGTCACGTTTGTCGGTGAATATATTTTAATATTCGTATATTAGAATAAAAATGTTTAAAATAGAAAATAAAGGATTTCTGCGATCAAACATTTTCAAACGCGGGAACTTAAGTTTGAAAAAAAAAACGTCATGCATTATCAGTTTGCTAAAGTTCTCTTGTATCTTCATATATTATAAATACTTAGATCATTCTTTGGTACATTAGGATTAGTTTCATTTTTAATATTCGCTCTTAATTAAGCTTTTTACTCCAATTTTTTTTATTTGATATTTAATTTTCCTTAACAGTGTCCTTCGGTGATATCACCGCTGCCATTACGTCATGCCCAGCTGTGACGTCGTTGTAGCTCCGCCTCCGGACGAAACGTCACAAAAGCTTGCTCCGCCCACTACTCGCTTGCTGTTGCCGGCCGCACTCCTGAAGCTGTCTGCTGCGGGCGAAAAACAGCAACTAATCAAGTGTATTGTAAAAGTAGTGAAGCGCGCCAAATCCCAACAGGGATCTAACAAAGGGATCAAAAGGATAAGATCATCCGAGGATTGTGACTCGGAAAGTGAGAACAAAAGGTAAGAATTTTAACAAATATTAATAAATTCCAATCTAAATTTTGTGCAATGTTTGTTTCCAGAAATATCAGCGTCTAGTTTCAGAGATTGGAGACCGTAAGTTTACAGAAAATTTGCTTGCATCGGATCATGAATAATAATAATATTATTAGTAATAAAAGTAACATAAATAATTAAAAATACAAATGTAGAGAAATATTTCGGAAGTTACAGATTTTAGCTAAGCACCTATAATAGATGTTAATTTTATCCCCCCCCCCCCTCCTTTCTCCCAATCGTTTGGTTGTTTACTATTACTCACGGTATCTAATCTAGATACCATGATATTACATGATATATATTAAATAAAAGCGTTTTAAAGTTCATATAATGCAGTTGGACCATTCTGCACTAATGTGCAAATTTCGAGTCAAATTTGCTTATTATTTTTTTCGCGGAAATTTTACTCATTATTAGACAATACTTGTAGACTATTTTGTATGCCATAGCAAGCATGTAAATCATGGCGCTCCTGACTCACATGCTTAGTAAGACATTTTGAGGGGGACTTTGAGGGAGACAAATATTTTATTTGATATTGTTAAACTTGCACATCTCAGAAGCAATTAATACAGTTTTATCCAGGACCGGGCTTAAGGGGGGCGGGGCCTAATTGGAAACGATTTTGGTCGGGTCCAGGACCATAGTGCTTAGAGTTAGAGTAGAGGTGCTTATTTTTCAGAACCACTATTTCAAATAGTAGTCTTCGCCTTATTTAATTGAATAGATTCTACGAAGATTACTATTAGGAAATAGTGATATTTAAGATTAAGCAATTCTATACACCATGAGATCACCAGCCAACATTCACCGTATAATCATCACGTTTAATCATAAAAATAAAAATAAAAAATCCATTATATACGATGTCTGTGTGGCAGAGTAGAAAGCAATTAAAATGTATGCTTAAAAATAGCGTGCAAGCTGAGGGAGCAAAAGGAAGTAAGTTGCTTAATATAAAATTGCTTATATGAAAGCAATTCTACAAATTAGCAAACAAAATTTTTATATCGCCTCTGAAAAGTTGCATTGTTTTTATATCACTTGTTCTAGCGACTATGAAGTGATTTATTAAAAATATTAATTTATTTTTGTTTAGGAAAAAAAATTATTGATATTAATCATCTCCTGACATTCCAAAAATATAAATTAAAAATAAACCATTATTGTAGACTTTTATTATGAGAAAGTTTGTTTTGTTGCTTCTCTTCTAAAAATTCTTTTAGAATTTTGTGGTTATGATATCTTTGTCTACGGATTTTTTCAATATCTATTCCTAATGTGTCATGTTCATGTTGAACAAATTTTCACCTGTTCTACTTCCTACCTCAAAAAACTTGCCGAAATATTCACATATACTTGATGGACTATTGATATTTGCTCCTGGTGGCTGATATTGAGAAATACAATCGAGAATCGCTGCAAAATATTAGCATCCATGATTCGCAAAATGCTTTAATGTGAAACATTTTGATCCATTTCAGAGTTGCCAAGTCTCCGGCTTTTTGGACACCAGTATTTTAGTACAGAGAATGTTGTTTTAAGTAATCGGAACATTCTGCGATTTAAAAGAACAACATTATCTCTAAAATAATACTGGTGTACAAAAAGCCGGAGACTTGGCAAGTCTGCATTATATTAATAAGTTCATTTTGAATTATTATTATTTTTAAATAATGATCGTGTATTCCCTTTTTTTTGGATTTTTTGATCTTGCATTAATAAATCAAACTTTCCTCTCAGGTCAATAATAACAAAGAAATTTCTATTATGTGGTGTTTCTATGTGTTTCTATTAATTCTTATTAGCTTAAGGGGCCGCTTCAATGAAGTGGCATGGGAGGTGCGGTTTTAAAAATTGTCTACTTAAATTTTAAGTATTTAAAAAATCCCTATAAACTTTGAAAATTTCACATGATTTAATTTTATCATCTTCTTAAAAATACTTAAAATGTAAGGAGGCCGTTTTTAAAAATGCATCTCGTCGGCATCTGACGCCTACTTTCTAATGTTGAAAACCGTATTTCGATAATTATGTTAGGTAATGAGTAATCACTTATTTCAGTTTTCCCATAGGTTAACGTGGGATTTAGCGATCGGAGAGTTTCAGTAAAGCGGGTCCTTAAAAGCAATTCACATAGAAATAGCATAAAAATTACTTGTGTCCTAAAATAAAGAAAACTCGTGTTGCATAATTTTATTACACAAACCGCTGCTGTTCTCTGTTAAACATGAAATGTGATACATATGATATACATATGATATATTGCAATGTGTTGGTGCGTGCTTAAAAGGCTGAGAGTAGATTACAATCCTAGCGCGGGACCCAATTAGAAGCAATCAATGCGACCGACCCTGATTTTATTATCGCAAATATTTTAAGTATCCAAAGTACTCATTAATGATAGAGTGTCACTTTAAAAATATTGCAATACCAAGGCTTCAGAAGCTATATTATTGGTAATTATTAATTTCTGTGCTTAAAGGGTTTATTTAATGATAATGTTTCTATTTTAGTCAAATCTGACAAATAACTTCGGCTTTTGTGCTATTTCTGATTATTTTGTTTTTGTTTTTGTTTTGAGTTAGATTTACGATGATTAATATATTATGAAATATCAAATTCCTTAAGCAGGGAACTACCCCTCCTAGCCTTTCCCAAACGGCACCCCTGATGTAAGTGCATAGGTCACCCGACCAGATATCTACTTCATAAATAAATTTTCTCAAAAAATGAATATTTAAAATAATAAATATATATTAATTTATTAAATTAATATTTAAATTTTCATAACATATTAAAATTTTAATTTAAATGTATATATTTAAAATATATACATTAAATATATATTTATTTATTTAAATTTTCTCAAAAAATTATTACTGGAGAGTAGAAAAAGAATCATTATGTGCTCATATTGCATGAAAAATCTATTTTAAGTAAAATTACTCTACATAATATTACGTAGTCTTCTAAAATTAAAGTAAAAAAAGTTACAAAGGAAAAAAAAAATGAAAATAAAACTTTTTTGAGATTCACACACTGCGAACCACTCAAATAGACATGTTTCATAGCAGAAATTTTTGCAAACAAAAATTGAGTATTATGTTACTAAATAAAATTAGAGTTTAAAATTATATTTATATGAAATGTATTAACAGCACTTCCGTGGCAAAATAACTACTGAAATTTTAAAAGATCCTCCAAAATTTTGGTAACATTAAAGTTATACTTTCAAATTTACTCCAATAAGGACGGCCAAGAAAATTTTTGCATAGGCTCTCAATTATCCCAAATCTGGCTCTTAACAGATTATTAGAGTTAATGTACAATGCACACAAAAATTGTGATGTTCGGTACTGTTATTGGACACTACAGATTACGTTGACGTACCCCTACAGGCTTTCTATATGCGTACACATACTTAATTCAAACTCAGCCCCTCGCGGGCACTTTTCAGGTTAGGGCCCGGTACACAGGTACGCCATTTGGGTGAGGTTAGGGGGTGGGGATGTCCCCTCAGGAAATTTGATATTTCAGAGTGTATTGGTCATCGTAGTAAAGACTAGTTTTTTTCCCGCCACAAATTGCACAAAAGCTGAAATAACTTGTCAGAATTGATTAAAAAGAAGCATTAGCATTAAATAAACACTTTAAGCACAGAAAATATAGATTATTTGCTAAAGCCTTGCTACTACAATATTCTTATAGTGAGACACACCGATCATGCATGAGTACTTTGGCTAATTTTTAAAATATATGTGAGAATAAAACTGTATCAATTGCTTCTCAACTGTGCACAGCAAGATAAAGAAAAAATTTTGCCTCTCTAAAAAAACAATGCCCCCCCCCCCTCACCTCCAAGAAAGTTTTGAAATGGTGCCCCTGCCAGTACAACTGTACTCCTTGTCCTCACACCCTCTGGCACTTATTATCATCTTGCTAATCGTTTATTCATATTTCGCATCCATACACGATCTGTTACTGTTCTAACCAGGGCCGGTCATAAGGGGTGTGTGGTGGGTGCTATGCATGAAGGCCTTGTGTTTACATGATTCCCTCCATAAACCTTATAATGAGAAATTTTAACTTTTTAATAAATTACTCCCCCAAAAAATGTATTGCAACCCTTTCCCCCACCTGATTCTCACTAATAAAGTGGGACTGGAGCTGATGAAATTAAAGACCCTTTTTTAACATTTGTGGAAAAAAAATCAAAATATCCTCCGATGTAGTAATGAAATAATTGTCATTTTGTAATAACATTTTTAATCTCACCATGAAGTGGCCAAATAAAAACTGTTTTTGATGTTTATCCCCAGCATCTATTTGATCTTATAGGATTACACCATTTATAATATTTTATTATAATGATGTTATTAGATAGCATCATTATAATTCTTTGGGACAAAACGCTCACTTGTCTTGATAAGCCCTCAGTAACGCAGAATGACTCGCATTATTTTTATGGGTTATCGTAAGATGTTAGAATTTTGAAGTTTTCGTTTTGCATACACTGTTACACAAATTATCGTTATGAAGACGTTCACCTTTATAATCTTTAGACAAACGTATGCATACATTCAGTGTTGCCAAGTTGGGGATTTTTAATTCAAAATATCTACCACTATTTCAGAAGAGTAATTTTCTCTTTATTTAATGACAGACGTTCCGTGAATAAATAAAGGGAAGATTACTAGTCGACAAAAAGTGGTAGATATATTAAATGGAAAATTCTCCAACTTTGCAATACTGAATGTGTAATATACGTTTGTCTAAAATTTATAAAGGTTAAGGTTTTCATAACGAGAATTCGTGTCATAGTGTACTCATACATCCAAATTACAAATATTTATTACCTGGGCCAAAGAGGACTGCGCCCATGAATAAATGATTGTGGGGCAATTCTGTGGAATTTTTTCTGGCATCAATGTTTGTTTTTTCAGGTTTTTCTGTTTAGATGTTGAGTTTGTTTTCATATGTATATGTTTTAATTAGTGCCATCTTAACCCATGAGCCAGCGGGGTGCAGGCAATGTTGAATTCAGAAATTTTTCTCCTGAAGGGAATTTGCACTTTTAAACAATTACCAAATACGAAATCTCAAATCATCCAGGGGAAGGAGTTTGATGTTCCAGAGGAGAATGCCCCCCCCCCCTTCCACGACCCTGCTCCCTTGAATTCATCACTGGACCCAGACCCAGAGCACCAACTCTATCAGGCTCCGAAAAGCAGAGTTTGACCTATCAAACACACACATATACATTAATTTAAAAAAAAAATGAACGAAGACAATTATTATAAACTATGATAACCGAAACTTTTTTTGCACTTATATGAGGATATTCTCAGCATTATGTTAAATATTATGTTTTGGTATCACATTGAAATTAAAAACACTTTTTGTGTTTCGTGATAGTATTTCGAGATATCAATAAAATCTGTTTCGAATATGAACATCGATATATTCCAAATTAAAACTACATTTAGAATATCTTTCTACAGCTGAATACTTTGACAAAAACAACGAATAAATATGGGTTCATGTGTAAGGCTCCCTCAAAATTCAGCCTGGGCCAGGGCTCCAGTTAATTGTCTTAAGACAGCCTCGGTTTTAATGCTTTTTAAAATATTAATTACAATTTAGACACAAGAGTTCTCATTTTTATTATAAAGAATTCGAACAATTAGCAGTTAAAGAGTAGAAATGTTTGAAATAGTGTTTAATATAACAGTTCTTAATAGTTGAATTTTCTGAATTGTTGGGAAATCTTATATGCTTAGAAATATACATATACTCTAACATTATTAAATTGCGGATTTCTGTATGTGAGATATTCTATTAAATGCGATGAAAATTTAAATGTCTTGCAAAATTGACGTTGCGGCCCCTGATCTGAAAGACTTGGTAGTTTTATTTAAGCATAAAAAATAAATTTCGAGCAGTTGAAAACGTCGCATCACATTTCAGATTTTCATCGGTTGTATCAATTTTAGTAGTTGTGACCATGACATCTCTTTAAGGACAAAGTATCAAATAACGAGAATAAAGAAAATGTGCGAGATATGTATTTTTGCGCGAAACTCTATTTAAAAGGCAAAGTAGTATAGAAAGTAAAGTGGAAAACCTGCATTTTGAATCAGTTCTTCGAAGCATCGCGGTATAAAAACTGCTTCACTTATTTTGAGCATGAAAAGTAGCAAATTTGACGTCATTTTTAAACCGGGCTGCATTATTATTTTTTTAAACTCAAGAGTCTTAAGGTTTCTAACCTAATCCCACAGTGAGTGAACCCGCAAATTCAATTTGAAGTCAACCCGCAACCCGACCCGAGCCCAACAACAACAAAAATTCTTCGACCCGCAACCCAACCTGAACCCGCAAAAATAAATTTCGGCGACCCTCAACCCGACCCGAACCCGCAATAAAAGAACAACAAATCATGTTTTAATGATATTATGAAAAGTAATGCACAATTATATTGCTAATACCAATTTTATATTTTATAGAGAAAAATGGACAAATCTTCTTTACTATTCAAATATAGTGAAATATCTGAATAGCTGACACCTCTAGATCGTTGAATAGAGTCCTGCATCGAGTTGGGTTGTTTCTATTTTTTTTCCGGGTCGGGATGTCTCTAATTTTCTTTGTGCATATCTGGTTCACCCTAGAATAAATCTTCCGGTTTATATTTAGGTTTTTTGCATGTCGGATTGTTGTGATTTTCACAAAAAGAACTATGTTTCAGATGAAAATAAATACGTATTTGAATATAAATAAGTATATATTCAATTTACTGCACGAGAAAAAATAAAATGTATATAAGAAATGTAATCATAGATTATTCTTACACTTTACGGTGCAGTTAAAAACCATTTTTTCTTTTCTCAGAATATGAAAAACATTACCAACATTTCGTTTATGATACACACAAAACACGCGTACCGTGTTTGTGATAGTTTATGCAGACATACACATACACACGTGTGCGTAGATTTGGAGGTGCCCACTATTCCAGGTTATAAGCGTACAAACATATAAGTGTCAGGAATTGAAAAAGTGTTCGCTAAATACATGTGTATGCTTTTCGGGAGTGTCCATTATGGAGGTCTTATTGTATATACATATATTTTAACTCGCAAAAATATTGTGGACATTCTTTTGCAAAAGCGGGTCAACCCGAATATGACCTGCAAGAGTCAAAACCCAATCCGAAACCGACCCGCAACATAAAAATAGAAGTCAATCCGACCTGAACCCGAACAGCAACGAAAAAATATTGCGCCAACCCGACCGGACTCGATCCGTGGGTCTGGTCGGATGCGGGTAAAAGCGGATAACCCGCGACCCGATGCAGGACTCTACTGTGAGTATACGGTTTATTCGCATAATGTTTTAGGTATAAATTCAAACAAAAGTTGCCAACGATTCGGAATAAATTATTCAGGAAACAGATTATACTGTTATGTATAATAATATGCATCTATCAGAGCTTGCGCTAAAGACATTGCGTTTGTTTCTTCTGGGGATCTCCTTAAGCTATTACATCCTATCAGCAATAGTAGTTTAGCTTTAATAATTAAAATACACATTTTAATTTTTAAAGCTACATTAATTATTTTAGTTGTAAAACCGATGTACACAGTAAAATTTTCAATGCCGCTTTTTTAAAATAACAACATTTCTTTCTAAAATATTTTATATTGACAACATCACTATTCTAATGAGGAAGCGTAAATGTATAAAAAAAGTACTTTGAAAAAACTTTCTTTTTCCTCCACTAAAGTCCAGAATTTTTATTTTAATGTTACTTATTGTATTTCAATTAAACTATTTTATATTGGCAACATCGCTATTCTAATGAGCAAACGCTATTGTACACAAACAAGTTGGAAATTGTACGTCAAACGTTACAAACGAGGTGCGTTCGTACGCACGTTTTAGAATTAAATTCATGATATCCCCTGCGTAGAACGGGTTAAACAGCTAGTTAAGTATATATTTTATGACACTGTTCATACAAATATCTTAACTAGTTATATAAATATTCAGATATATATGTATCAGCTAGTTATATAAATATTCAGATCTTGATGATTTTTAATTCTGTGAAATTAATTATATCGTCTGCAGATTAATTTCTGTCATAAAATAAGTATCTCGGGCGCTTGACGATTAAACTTCGGAAGCTCCTATAACAAAAAAGCACCGATTTAAAAAAAAGAAATCAAATTTCTTAATAAATATTTTTATTAATATCTCCTAAAGTTTTGATTCGATTTTAATAAAATTTGAAATGTCTCGACAAAATTCTGCAAAGATAATATATTTTAAATTGCAAACCATTTGGTTGGGTAGTTTTTGCGTTGTTATATGCGGACAGACGGACAGACGGACGGACCAAACGACGACTATAGGTGCTACGTATTTATATAATTACGAACGCACCTAAAAAGTACTTTGTAAAAAACTATTGTTTTTCCTCAACTAAAGTTGAAAATTTTTATTTTAATGTTATTTATTATGGTATTTCAGTTAAAATATTTTATATTAGCAGCATCACATATCCTAATGAAAAACTGCGACTGTACATAAAAAAAAAGTACTTTGTAAAAAACTTTCTTTTTCCTCCACTAAATTCCAGAATTTTTATTTTAAGGTTACTTATTATTGTATTTCAGTTTAAGTTTTCTTGGAACTCAGCAGCCGTAATTCATCAAACACATTTAAAAACCTTATTATTTTAAGCTTTTGTTTAGCTTTTTTTTTATTGCTATATTATTATTTCTTTACTTCAAATTCTCTTTAAACAAGGGGCATTGTGTTTACGAGAATTGTATGGCCTTGACACTGAATGACTCTCAATGACATTGAATGTGGTTTTTAGAGTCTGAAGAAGTTTCTTTTCAATGCCAAAGTTGAATAAGATATCTATAGCTCATAAAAAAAAAAAAAAAAACAGGAATATCACAATAATTGAGTTTTCTTAATTTTAATACAGTCAGCTGGAATTGAACAGAATCTGTAAACAAAACAAAACAAAAATAAATAAATAAATAAATAACTTATATTCATAGTAGACTGAATAAATCGGTCTTTCGTGACTTTTCTCAAAAAAAAAAAAAAAAATGCCATGTTAATCTTATTTTTTCAGAATTATGATTCTAATAATTGGGTGATTGACTACAAGAAAAAAAAAAACTAATTATGGAACAAAAAAAAATCCCTGACGGCTCGGCCTACAGGCACAGGTAGATTTCGAAGACGCAGAACGTGGGGCGCCTGTTTGTCAGGAATTGCGGAAGAAATGACCTTTTTGCGATGATGCTGCAGTTGGAACCGCCTACTTCGAAACCAAACTTGTTTGCAGGCGGAGCCAGCAAGGATTTTTTTTTTTTTTTTTTGCTATAAGAGTTGGTCCTATAAAAAACATGTCAATATAAAAATTTTAGATAATATTAAGGGGATTTATAATAAATTTAAGCGGATTTGAAATCTTGGGAATTGACGAAGTTATGAATTTTTTCCTTCTAAAACCCCCCTTCCCCCCCTTAAGGCAATTTTTAATTATATCAAAAATCTGTCATACATAAATTTTCGGCCCTTCTCCTAGAAGTAATAATAACTTCAAACGGATTCGATACGTATCATAATTAAGAAATTATGGGTTTTTTTCTGTTTTCACAAAAAGTCCCCCCCATCCCCCCCCCTTCGTTCGATTTTGCCCATTAACGAACTTGACCGAGATTTTATGCCCCTTGATTTTATGTATCAGTTTCGAAAAGATGCGGGAGTTGGAACCGCCTACTTCGAAAAATAACTTGTTTGCAGGCGGAGCCGGCAGGGATTTTTTTGTTTTTAATTTTTTTTGCTATAACAGTTAGTCCTATAAAAAACTTGTCAATATAAAAGTTTTAGATAATATTAAGAAGATTTACAATAAATTTAAGCGGATTTGAAATCTTGGGAATTGACGAAGTTATGAATTTTTTCTTCTAAAACCCCCTTTCCCTCCCCCCCCCTTAAGACAATTTTTAATTATATCAAAAATCTGTCATACATAAGTTTTTGGCCCTGTTCCTAGAAGTAATAACAACTTTAAACGGATTCGATTCGTATCATAATTAAGAAATTATGGTTTTTTTTTTCTGTTTTCACAAAAAGCCCCCCCCCCCCTCCTGGTTCGATTTTGCCCATTAACGAACTTGACCAAGATTTTATGCCCCTTGATTTTATGTATCAGTTTCGAAAAGATGCGGGAGTTGGAACCGCCTACTTCGAAAAATAACTTGTTTGCAGGCGGAGCTGGCAGGGATTTTTTTTTTTTTAATTTTTTTTTTTTTTAATTTTTAATTTTTTTTTTTTTTTTTTTTTGCTATAACGGTTGGTCCTATAAAAAACTTGTCAATATAAAAGTTTTAGATAATACTAAGAGGATTAATAATAAATTTACGCGGATTTGATATCTTGTGAATTGACGAAGCTATGATTTTTTTTCTTCTAAAACCCCCCTTTTTTCCCCCCCTTGGGGCCATTTTTAATGATATCAAAAATCTGTCCTACATAAATTTTTGGCACTTTTCCTAGAAGTAATAATAACTTTAAATGGATTCGATACGTATAATAATAAAGAATTATGAGGATTTTTCTTTTTTCACAAAAAGCCCCCCCCCCATTTCCCTCCCCCCTTGGTTCGATTTTGCCCATTAACGAACTTGACCGAGATTTTATGACCCTTGATTTTATGTATCAGTTTGGAAGATATTTATGCAGAATTTTTCCAGTTATCGTGGTCAGAAAAAAGTGACATAGATAGATAGATAGATAGATAGATAGATAGATAGATAGATAGATAAACTTTTGAACTGGGGGTGTTTTTGGGTTCTGGGAGTCATAATCGGCGTAAATCTGCAAAAATTTTTCAAAATTTCCAACTTAGGTGAGAATGTAATAGGTAGTATTTCTTACGAAATCTACCTAAAAAGCGAAGTAAAATCGCGCGGGGGAAAAACAGCACTTCGATTTTTTTTTTTTTTTTTTTTTTTTTTTTTTTTTGGTAGATTTTGTAAGAAATACTACCTATTATATTCTCACCTAAGTTGGAATGTTTGAAAAACTTTTGCAGATCTACGCCGATCATGACTCCCAGAACACAAAACCACCCCCAGTTCAAAACTTTATCTATCTATCTATCTATCTATCTATGTCACTTTTTTTAACACGATAACTGCAATAATTCTGCACAGATCTCTTCGAAACTGATACATAAAATCAAGGGGCTTAAAATCTCGGTCAAGTTCGTTAACGGGCAAAATCGAACCAAGGGGGGGGGGGAGGCTTTTTGTGAAAACAGAAAACTCAGCATAATTTCTTAATTATGATACGTATCGAATCCGTTTAAAGTTATTATTACTTCTAGGAGAAGGGCCGAAAATGTATGTATGACAGATTTTTGATATAATTAAAAATGGCCCTAAAGGGGGGGGGGAAAGGGGGTGTTTTAGAAGAAAAAAATTCATAACGCCGTCAATTCACAAGATATTAAATCCGCTTAATTTTATTATAAATCCTCTTAATATTATCTAAAACTTTTATATTGACAAGTTTTTTATAGGACCAACCCTTATAGCAAAAAAAAAAAAAAAAAAAAAAAAAAAAAAAAAATCCCAGCCTGCAAAAAAATTATTTTTCGAAGTAAGCGGTTCCAACTCCCGCATCTTTTCGAAACTGATACATAAAATCAAGGGGCATAAAATCTCGGTCAAGTTCGTTAATGGGCAAAATCGAACCAAGGGGGAGGGATGGAGGGGGGGGGGGTTGTGAAAACAGAAAAAAAAACCCCATAATTTCTTAATTATGATACGTATCGAATCCGTTTGAAGTTATTATTATTTGTAGGAGAAGGGCCGAAAATTTATGTATGACAGATTTTTGATATAATTAAAAATGGCCCCAAGGAGGGGGGGGGGGGAAGGGGGTTTTAAAAGAAAAAAATTCATAACTTCGTCAATTCCCAAGATTTCAAATCCGCTTAAATTTATTATAAATCCTCTTAATATTATCTAAAACTTTTATATTGATAAGTTTTTTATAAGACCAACTCTTATAGCAAAAAAAAAAATAAAAAAATAATAATAATAATAATAATAATAATAATAATAATAATAATAATAATAATAATAAATCCCTGCTGGCTCCACTTGCAAACAAGTTAGGTTTCGAAGTAGGCGGTTCCAACTGCCGCATCATAGCAAAAAGGTCATTTCTTCCGCAATTCCCAACAAACAGGCGCCCCACGGTCTGCGTCCTCGAAATCTACCTGTGCCTGTAGGCCGAGCCGTCAGGGATTTTCTTTTTTTGGTGGGTGGGGGGATGGGGGAGTCAAGTGATCATTTTGAAATAAACCGAACTATTAGGATAGGATCATCAATTGTTGTGATAAAATAATTTTGAAGATAATTAACCATTCAGATTAATTATTGGTGCCATTATAAAAAAATCAATTTTTTTATTATTTTAAATAGAAGATACTGATTTCGATAGAGTTACGGTTATCAAATTAATGAGAAAACTATGGTATTTTAATGATTAAAATCCCATCACGAAACGTTGTCACGAGGAAGTATTTAGGATTAATACTTATTTCTATGTAAGAAGAGATTTTTAAATGACAAAAAGGTTGATGATGCATTGAGAATTCCGAAAATTCCCTAAAAGATCAGTGGCATAGAAAGAATCTCCCATTAACTTAAGATGAAAAAATGAAGGAAAAGTTAAAAACAGCTGATTTAAAAGTATAAAGTATTGACGAAAATAACTAATCATATAATCATCAGTTATTTTTGTTTGTCAGATAATTTTTATTGAAACTAAATTTAAGTGATGCGATTAATATCATTGGTATTTAAAACATGTGATGTTTCTCATTTGATGAGACTTTTTTTTTTTAATGATTATGTAATAAAAATTTTATAAAATTTCAAAATGCGTTGAAATTGACTAGTGGTATTTTTATGTTGTTTTTATTAAACTTAAAATAAGATTACGTTTTGTTTAATTTTTATTTATTTATTCCATAAATTGATACGAATCAGAAGGGTTTTTCTATGATAGCGAAAGGAAAAAGTCTTTATATTGGATTTATGATAAGACACAATCGTGGGATAAACAAATTAAAAATACATGTTTTTTAAACACTCTTTTATAAGCATTCAAAGTTTAAATTAAATGTCACAACTAATTTCATGAGGGCAATTCCAAAATTATTTCGTTACAATACGTAATTTAGAAATTATTCCTGATTATGAAAAATTCACCGCTTTGATTTACTTTAAAAATCGTATTGTTATTATTATTATTATTATTATTTATGTAGCAACAGGAAAGAAAAAATATTTAAACTATCTATTCGGATATTCTAAATGGTTTTCTGAACGTATAATCATAATTTAATATTAAACTATTAATTGATTAAAGCGGATTAAAAATGTGTGTATATTATTCTCCATTTTTTATGTTTCCTACTTTTTAGTTTTTAAAATATATATTTCCTTGCTTCAGTTTCACAGCTATTTGACTTATTTTAGCGACCGTAGTTTGGCTCATAATGAACACCATTGTTTGTGTAACTCGTATATAAGTGTAACCCTAAAAGATAGTTGGCGATTTATCACCCGCGGCTGACTAAATGAAAAATGTCTTAAAATTAATTTATTAATTTAAAATTAAGTTGTAAAATTATTGTAATGTTGTATTGTCATCGTAAACACATCTTTGTACATAATTTTTATAATTCTATCTTATCAGAGAGAAAGTGAGAAATCGATTACATCTTTATATACAAAAACCAAAAAAAAAAAAAAAAAAAAAAAAAAAAAAAAAAAAAAGTGTAAAAACTTTTTTTATTGACGCCGTATAACATAAAACTACAGTCCTTCTACATTTGCTTTTGCTTTTTATTTTAATTTTTTTTTTTTAATTTATGATTTAACTAATTCAACAATTACTAAACCTGAAATAAATTATTCCAGTTTTTAATGACTTATGCAATGAAAGGATTTTATAAACGTGTAACGGTTGTTGTAAAAACAACAACAACAAATTGACAAACTTCGGTAGAACAGTAGATGTTTAAAAACCCGATGAAAAACTGAAGCAAAGCATGAATACTAATCAGTAGATTAATATTGATAAGAAATCTAACGTGGAAATGGATATTTGAATATTTGGCAAAAGAAAGACAGAGTGATATGGTTGCAGATATAAGTAAAGATAAAACAACGAATGACTCACATCTTAGATATCCGATCCGATTCCATTCTCTGTTTTTTAAAATAAAGTTAGCTTCATAATCTTAATAGATAAACTTTAGGATAGTAATGCTGCTTCGGTGCTCATCATGCTATAGTTATAATAATTTTCAAGCACTACTTTAGTGATGCAAACCACTCCAGACGTTTATCAGAAAGTTGGATTATTTTGTGTTTTGGATGGCAAGAAAGACCCTTCTTTCTTGCACAAAGAGGGCAATTAGGACATTTGGACCCGATGCATTATCGGATAAGTGCTAAGAATTATTGACGCAGTCATTACGTAAAGCTCTTATAATGAGGTATAGTGCATATGCACCCCAAAAATTAGTATTTTGTTGTAAAAGTGAGTGTATTTTTTCTTTTTACATACATATCTATCTATCTATCTATATATATATTTTCCGCAGTACTTTGTAATTTGAATATTGTTGGAACATGTTCTTTTATGTTGTGCGAAACCACAATTTTATATTTTGGACGACGTATGGCTGCTTTCTCTTTTGCTAAGAGAGACTAGGATATCTGACCATCTCATGTCCGATGTATTATCTGAAAAATATAAATAATTATTGACGCGAACATGATATTATATTAGGTTTTTAAAATGAGGTATTATGTGCATATGCACCAAGTTGCTGGATTTTTAGCCAAGAAAAAAAAAAATGCCGGCTTTTTTGGTTTTAACTACTTAAAAAAGTCGGCTTTTATTTTTAAAAAAAGGATTGATTTACAGTTAATTCACATTAAATTTGCATTAATTTATTTTGAATGCACTCATAAATGTTTTCTACAAAAAAAAAAAAAAAAAAAAAAAAACTTTTGTTAAATATTATCAAATAAATAAGTGTCTATAGAAGGAATAAGAGAGAATAAATATATAAAATGAATTGAGAATGAGGGATTGGGATGAGAAGATTGAATAAGGGATTGAGAATGAGAGAGAAGGAATAAGAGAGAGATAGGAGAGAAGGAATGAGAGAGAAGGAATAAGAGATTTTGTTTTAAACATATGAAGGCAATATGTCTAAAAGAAAAATGCATACACACATAGGGGAATGCATTAAATTAGACTCCAAGATCGTGTTTTGGAACTGTATATTGTATAGCTCCACTCATATTATATACATTTTAAAGGTTATATTTAATTAAAGAATGACAAATCATCACACATAAAAAAAAACATTCTTACATACTATTATATACTTTTTAAATGGTTTGAAACTTTATATGTATTTAATAAATTAAATTATCTGATATAATACTTCAGACCATCCATATTTAGTTAGTAATCACTGGCTTCTGATGTCAAAATGATATATTTAAAAAAAGTTTTTCTGCTACTAAGTGATTTTATAACTTATTCCTGATAATATAAGTCCATATGAAGAGATTAAATCATTAGAATGATCAATGTTGAAAAACGGAATTATGAAGGAGATAATATTTCAAAAAATTTTAATACATATATGTATAGGGGGAAAAATGTTCTCAAAATAAAACTTGATGAAATTAAATTGTGAAAATCTTGTCGCAATTCAAAAGTGTTATCCATGCATATGTTATTCATAATACTGTTTTCAATATTGAAAAATAGTGTTTCTTATTAAATAACTTTGTCTGGTTTTAAATGTGCAGGAAAAGAAACAATATTTTTACATATTCATAGCCCTTAGTATTAATTAAATAATAAAATATATAGCTAAGCAACTATTGTCCTAAAAATAAAATATTTAATTATTTAAAGCAGTAACAATTACAAAAGTGCTAAAGGCCAGTGTAAACCAATTGGTATGCCTTTTTAAAATTTAGCTGCCATATTTGCAGTTCTGAATACAAATCAGTCCATAGTAGCTCCATGTATGTGTTATTGCAATATTAATATATTCATTATTGAGAAATCATGTTATTTATTAAATTATAACTCAATAAAAATGTCTTTAAAATTAGCTAAAAAAAAACATTTCAAAATGTACAGTTTATAATTAAAATGCTTCACTGTATAATAGCCAATTTTGGCCATAAAGAGCCGGTTAAAATCAATAAAAGTCACCGGTGTGGTTTTTTTAACACTTTCCAACATAGTTAAAAAGTGTTTATGACTTCGGTTTGTCTGTCCGTACTCGAACTCTCGTAAATGTACTCGGATTGCCCTCTAATTTTTGTATGATATTAACGTTTACTATAGAACTACCGCTATTGAAGATGAAGTGTGTAGCATTTATTGTTCTTTTATAGGGAGAGTCAAATTCCGTTACATTACTGTCAATAGGAATAAATCGTTTCAAGTGCATTTTAATGAAGTTACACCATTTCAAACATAATGAAATTGTTATGTATTTATGGTGCATTTTATCTAATATAATATCTAACATATTATTGTGCTTGCTAGTTACAAACCAAAAGCAATACACGATTAATTGTCTCTATTATTGAAAATATTTTGTACGTAACTGAGACTTTATTGTTCATGCTATCCGAAGATGTAGAAAAGGATCTTTTTTTGTAATATTCGTTCTAAAGTTATCCAATTGAAGTATTATATTCATTGAGTACCGGCACAATTTATGTACGAATTGTTTGTTTTAATTATTTTGTTTTATGAATTTTCATGTATTGAAGCATATGATTTGATTATTGGCTGGCTACATGTCTAATAATTCACTCTAAAAATGCATAAGTGCATTTAATATACAAGAATTGACATTTTAATTAATAAAAAATAAGTTATTTTATTTTGTTCATAAATGTCCAAAATTTAGTTTTAATTATTCATTTATTTAAATGTATAGTAAATAAACATCCCATTTTTTTGCTTATGCTTTACAAAATGGTTTAGACTTAGACTATTGATAAATCGTTATAGAATACGATTTACAGTTTTCTGTTGTTCTCTCTCTCTCTCTCTTTTGACATTTTTATTAAAAAAGAAAAAAAAAAGAAAAAAAAACTGTAGCAAAGTAGATAAAACACAACTGTTTTCTTTAATGTTGTTAAAAACGCTATAATAGTTCTATCATGAGTATATATCAATATATTACAAATTTTCAAAACAATAATATTTCCCTTTTCTAATAAAAAACATATCTGTTAACTTGCAATTTAATTAAAAATGATATTACTTAACAACCCTTATAACAATTTTAGCACTCTTAATATTTAGTCGATTTCTTTGTTTTGCCTTTAAAACTTTTCATTTGCAGTCATTAAGTACATAATAATAATAATAATAACAAACGAGAAGTAGCAAAAATACGTCTTAAATAATAATACCAAGCAGGGAAACTATAAAAAAAAAATCCTGTTCTTAATAAAACCTGTCTTTATATAATGAATATATATATATTTTTTTTAAATCTAAGTATGTTTAATAAAAATTGTATCCGTATATGTAGAAAACAAAGAAAAATTACGAAAGTTAGATAGTTATAAAATGATTAATAGGGAAAAATCTAGAGCACATTATTAATAACTAGCTGCCACTGGCGACCAGTTTGGTCGCCCTTAAATATTTGTTAAGCATTGTAATAAATTATTTTTATTCATAATTTATTTTTTTTCTTAATCCTTCGCCAAACCGGAAAAATCTAATAGACAAATCAAGAACTTTTGCAATCGCGGTAGCATTTCGCATATTTTTTGTTGTTATGTATTTCATCTTTCTTGACAAAAACTGCTTAACCCACTTTATAATAAATTAATCATTGTGTGTGTTTTATAATAAAATTGTGTGTTTTTTAATATAAAATAAACTATTTCATAATAAAATAAAAGTATATGCTGTTTTAGTAATCTCTAATAGGTACCTGAAAATGGGATTTTCTCGCCAAAATGGCGCAAAACAAAAATCGCGCCAACCCTGGTGCGTCCGTGACAGCTGTTCCAATTTAAAATACATGACGTTCACATTTTTCTTTGAAATAGAAAATAGATAAATGAGAAATAATATCATAAATCAAAACATTTGATTTCAAAATTAAAGTATCGTTTCTAATTTGCACATGTGAAAAATAAAAGCTGACAATTCGTTTCAAAATTTAATCCATTAAATATTATTACATGAGTTCAACCACGGAGTTCAACTTACGTCAAGAAAAGATCTGGAAAGTAGTTGAGTTGTATAGAACAGAATTATGGTAAACTTTGACTGTCTCACTGGTGCGGATTATTTTTTTTACACCAGGCAGCGGTCCAAAAATTCATGGTTTAATATTTTAAACGTTCACAACGAATGAATCTTTTTTTTTTTGTTTACTTTCATGGATAGAGAATTTGAACTGCGAACCTAATTTAAACTGAAGTTATTGCAGAATGTATATATAATTGGACGTAAGTCATCTCTCAAATATTAATTTATTTTGAACGATCTTTCTAAAAATGTAACTTTTATGCAGTTTTATTCGAAAAAATAATTTTGAATAGAAATGGCCGCCTGGTATATGAAAAAGTGAAGCGGGCATCCCGGAACTGTTGATGACAGTCACATGACTTACGGTTTTATTATAGAGATGAATAATTGATACGTATTAAAATAAATTCACTAATATGTGTACATTTATTAGCTGCACTTACATTAAAGTAATCATGAAATTTAAATCCTTTAGAAATCGTATAGAGTACATCTAAGTATGAATTTCATATGCATTATTTTCATTAAAGAAACTTTTTTAGCGCAGAAAATTGTCATATTTTATTTCAAATCATGTTATATGCATATACGAAATGCTTCTTTTGTGTCAGTCATAGCTTGTAGAGTTAAAAAAAATAATTATAATAAATGAAAACAGAAAATTGTTAATTTGAACGACTACCATCCCCTTAACAAAAAACCTTAAAGAGTTTTGAAAAATACTTTCACCCCTTCAGGACGGGCGTCATTTAATGACATTTTAATTTTTAATACCAGTAATTCTTCATAAAGATACAACTAAATGTAAGTATATTGCTTGAAGGTTCGTAAAAACATACATAAAACATTTAAAAGTACATTAATGTCCTTTTAAAAAATTCAAAACGTTTTCAACCGAACTACTCGGTCATCATCAGTGAAAAACTAATAGTTAAGTTGAGTTCTTGTCTCCTCGCATTTTCTAGCTTGCCCGGAACAAACCATTTTACTTCAAGGGTGTGGAATATAAGGTGGGATGGGAATGCCACACCCTTGAAATAAAATGGTTTATTCCGGGCAAGCTAGAAAACGCTTTGAATTTTTTAAAAGAACTTTACTGTGCTTTTAAATGTTTTATGTATGTTTTTACGCACCTTCAAGCAATATATTTACATTTAGTTGCATCTTTATGAATTTTAATTATTAAACAAGGTGAATTTGCACTGAAATTTTAACTTTTTACCAGTAATTCTGTGTAGTATTTTTCGCCTTATTTAATCCAATAACTGTTACGATTAGACAAAGCAAACGTTACGGCTAAAATATTCTGGCACTAAATAAGTATAAAAGTAAACATGATTTCTTTTATAATCATTCGAAGTTTATCTTGAAAATCATGTCTAATTTCATAGCTGTAATTCATGATAAATTTTCGTTACAGTACATTAATTTGGCGTGGGCACCAAACCCCATAATGGAAAATACACTTAAAAAAAAAAAAAAAAAAAGCGTTTGGTAGAAAGTGCAAGCCGGTGAATTTATTTAAAAATATTACAATTTTTGCTCTGTTCCTTTTTAAGATATGGCAACAGGAACGGGAAAAATCATTATTTAAACTATCTTTTTGGGATTTCTAAATTGATTTCTCAATGTATAATCATAATATAATTAATATGAAACTATTAATTGGTTAAAATGTATTTTTTAATATAAATTACACTCTTTATTTATTTATTTATTTTTATACTTTACTTCGTTATTGCAGCTATTTGGCGATTTATCACCTGGGGCAGGTTAACGAAAAATTGCCTTAAAATTATGTTATTAATTTATGATTAAGTTCTGAAAATAATTGTTGTATTGTCATCGGAAATACACCTGTGTACATTTATTTATTTTAAACTATAGCTTATTGGGAAGTGAGCTAAAAATCGAACATAATATTCTGTCTTTACATACAAAAAACAAGTTAAGTTAAATTAAAGAGTGTAAAAATAAAAACCATGCGCACTCTAGATGGAACGTATACCTGACACCCGTCCTGAAAGGGTTAAAGTAGTTGGTGGCATGTTTTCGTTTCGGTACATTTTGAAAGAACGCTGATTTTAATTTTTCTCGGGGGAAAAATAAAATTTCCTAAGAGGCTACTTCACTCACACGAAAACGCCAGCTCGCTCGAAAGTGAAAGTATCCTCATAAAATAAATCTGCAACCAAAATCGCAATAGTAAAAAACAACCTGCATAGAGATCAACCTCAGCTATCCAATGAAAAAAAACTCGTTTAAAAATATTAAATTGCAAAGAAGATATTCTAAAATAACAGTCCCATAGGATTATTATTAGCGAGCGGACGTTTTCGCGTGAGTGAAGTAGCCTCTTAGGATACCTTGGAGAAAATGGTGCTTTTCCCTCAACGGAAGTCTATATGATGGAAAACGGATTTACAGGCAAAAAAACCGGTAAAGAGAAAACGTTAAAAACTCATCGTAAAGCAACGTTCCAAATCTGTTATGATCTTAGGGTGTGCTTTGAGACAATCTTCGACCATGGAATTATGTATAATGTTATGACAAGTAATAATAATAAAAAAAAAACCTTAAAAGAAAAAAGAAGAAAGAAAGAAAAGAAGGATTTTACTTAAATAATGATTATTATTTTTTTAACTACAATTTTTTAATATCCACAAAAGAGAACCTTTTTGGGAATAAATTAATCTTTGTGTAATTATCTTTACATCAATTTATTTTGTGTAACTAATAGCTTCTTTGCATCATTATTCCCTTACACGTAACTTTTTAATTTGCTTAACTATCTATTATTATTATTATTATTAGAAGCAAGCATGGAATTGTGATTCGAAGCGAAGATATAATGAAATAAATAAAAATAACACATTATTACGTTAACTAAATCAGGGAATATAGCTCGTTTAAAGTTAATTACATTATTATTATTTATATAATATAATTATATTTATTCTTATCTTATTATTATCCCCAATGTACAGAACGTAAATGAAAATCGTTTTTAATTGAAAACTAATAGATATTTTACAGTTCGTATTTCAGCTATAATAATGTCATAATTTGAAATATATAAATGCAAGGGGACTTACATTCTAGACATTCTAGAATTTATTCTGGACATTAAAATTTATTTACAAATGTTTTGTAAATAAAACTTAATCTCTAGAACGAATATGTAAGTCATCATGTATTTATAGATATTTTAGCTTTAGTATATCTTCTTAAAATGCCCATCAAAGACACTAAAAAGCATTTTTGTTACTTTCGTCTTAGCCGCATGCCGGTAGTCAATCGCGAAACATTTCGTTATTTATAACAACGTTTGTGTTTCTGATTATTTCAGTGTTTAAGCGTGTAGTTCTATTACATATCTCTTACATTCGTGCTTTATTTATTTATTTATTTGTGAAGTTTAAATTTCATTCGGAAATTTAATTATGGAATATCATTACACGGAAACAAACAAATGCCGAATTAGTGAAAACGTGTTAAATCTTCCGTAATTGAGTTGTATCCAAATTTAATTAAAAAAAAGAAAAAGGAAAAAAAAACATGCTTGAAAATTATTTTAAAGATCACAAAAAAGAAAAAAATATATATCAGTAAATTTAGTTATATTTTTCAAACAAATTGCATTTGAAAGTATATTTGTGTTTTCAATTCGACGATGTAAAATTTAAATTGTGCAATTTGAAGTTGGAAAAAATTTCAGTATAAGCGAAATTTATTGGTCAGGTCATTGCCGCCATCAATTTTACGCCAGTGTTACTACTGTACATGTTCTTGCTTTATAACATAGTGTATGATATAGAACAGAGAAAATAGATAAAGATTGAATTATTATTGTTAAAAATACAAATTATTATTATTACTATTATTATTGGCAAAGAAAATGAAATTAATCTTCAAAGAATCTGTCTAAAAAATTAAACATTCACCTAAAAACCTAATTTACTGAGTTTATTATTTTTTAAAATAAATATAGACGGTCGATTTTAACAATATGCGGATTTTTGAACATTTGTAAAAGAATTTATGAGCATAAATAATAATAAAAAATCATTAAAATCTTTTAAAAAATAATAAAACTCCATATTTGACTGATTTACATTACACAATAACGTAATTAATTATTAAATGCATTATAATTTTTATTTTGTAAGAGGTATACTTTACCCCAATCAGATGCGTAAATAAAATCTGTAAACAGGGTAGAATATCCATTTTTAAAAAAAATTCCGATTCAAAACTTCCATAAATGATTGTAAACTTAAAATAATGAGGTAGCTCTAAGTGGTCTATATATTTTCTAAATAAATTTTGACTATTGTCTGCAAGAAATAGCGACCACTAAGTCGTAAAATATATGTATTACATGAAATGAATCCACTAAAACCAGTAAAATTTTCCAATTAAATATTTAAATATATTTTTTTTTCTTGAAAGCATGGTTAAATAATTTATTGTAATTGTCCACTACGATGCTTTAATAACTTTTCGAAACCTCTTTTTCTTTTCTTTCTGTCTTTTTTTCTTTTTCTTTTCTTTCCTTTTTTTGAAAACAGCTTTAAGAACGTTTTACCTAAATCAGTACTGTCATCACTTTTAACCATGTTAGTGATTACACTTGTTACTAAGTCTTTTTAGTGTTATCTAAAAAAAAGTTGCGATCATCTTGTCGTTTAAGCGGGCTTGGCTTTAAATTTTTGAAATGAGCAAAAATTGGCCAAAGAGAAGAATTGTCGTATTTAGGTTAAATTTTTTTGTCTAATCTAAATAAATAAATAAATAAATAAATATCGATACATGACCATATGCTTCAGTCGGAAAGTGTATTTTCATACTTCGTAAAAGTAAGTAATGAGTATAACATATCATAATGAATTTCAAATGTATTTTTTCTAAACATATTTTTCTCAGTCTATATGCATCTTTAAAATGCTTCACGTATTTTAATTTTTGTTTAAATTTCTTAATATCTGTAAGCAGGGTTCTATTGATTATGAAATGTACATGGATTGTTATGTATATACGGAATGTTGTATAATTTTTTTTTTTTTTTCACAATAAACATCGGGAAAAATTATGTTGTATAAATTTACGAAATGTATGTTTCTGTTATAAATACTATTACATAAAGAAAAAAAATCATTTATATGTAATAATTTTTATAATATTAATTATTATTAAATATATATAATATGTACGATTTTAATGTACACCATAAATATACTGTTTGAGCAATTTATGTGAGCTTAAGTTATTTAATCGTTTCGAAAACTTTTGAGTGGTTAAAACGAATTTTGACCAGTTTTAGGACAGTTTTGACCACTGTCATGGTTAAAATTAGCTTTGACCGGTCGAAATTACAACCCTGTCTAAAGGACAATTGTGGTACGCACTACAACAAATATGTACATTGTTAACTTGGTTTAATAAGATCCTCAAATTAGTAATAAAGTCTATTAACATGTAAATTTTTAAGGAGAATTTAATTTCATATATAAGTTTTTTTAATGATTTTTTTAAATAAATGTCAGTTGAATTAAAAACAAGAACGAAAAATCATGCGTCAAGCATAGATTATGAAACACTTTCCAACACTTCCAGAATACGTTAACAAATCTTCACCGTTTAAGGTGGTTCTCAAATGACCTGCTCAACAACCTGAAACTTTCTGATACATTTTCCGACTAATTTTAAACGCAAAGGCATAAAATTGGCAGGCCTGAATATTAAATCAATTTCGAATCGAAATGAAATTTCCATTTTTTGATAAATAAAGTACTTACCGAGTTATAAGCGATTCGTGTCACGTGACGACACGTTTTTGCATTTTCTCGTGCAGCGGCGTCGGAAGTTCGGTTCAAAACATCGAGTTTAATGGTATTTTCTGAAAGATCTTCTGCCTTTACCAAACTAGTGCTCCGGAATATACGTTTATATACGTTTAAACGTATATGTAGTTAAGCCTTTTTTCCATTTTATAACCTATCCAAAATCGTTACCGGTTACTATACGTTTTAAACGTATCAAACGTATATTCGCAAGCACTATACCAAACAATTAAAAACGTCTTTCGATTACAAAGTTTCTGAATAAAAGCAACTGCCGATTTCATGCGTTTCCGAACAAAAACGAATTAAAAAATATGTCATAAAGTAGACAGTTTGGATTGGATAACACCCTTAATAAGATGAAAGATGATGTCTAAGTGAATAATATGGTAAACGTATAACACATTTCAAAATGCAATCTCAGGAATTAATAGTCGAAAAATATCCAAATTCTTTTGTGAAGCTCTGTATATGTTTTACAGATTTGTATATATACTACATAGTATGCCAAAAATTTAGTTCAGTTAGGAAACGCATTGCACAGTTGAAAATTCTCATTCAGAAATTTCCGTATAAACGGAAATGTACTCAATATCTTTTGTGCAGCTCTGTATATGATCTATAGCATTTATACACACCAAATAATATGCAAAAAATTGGTGAAATTTAAAAACGCGTACCACAACTGAAAACGCACTTCCAGCAATTATTGTTCATAGATTGTACTATAACAAAATTCTTTTGTGTGTCTTTTTAAATAAACGATGAATGTTATGCACACCTTGTTCTCTAGTAAGCCTCTTGTAGTGCACCTCAGTGATATATATCATTTTCAATATGTTTGAAATGGTGTAACATCATTAAAATACACCGCAAAGGATTCCCCCCCCCCCCCATAGAGCCGTAACGTAACGAAATCCTTTTAAGTGTCCCTGTAAATAAACTATAAATGTTACACACTTCATTTTCTATTCCAAACATGCCATAGTAAACCTTAATAACATATATCAATTTCATGGCAATCCGAGAATATTTTCGCGAGATAGAGCACGGACAAACAGACAGACGCAGACAAAAAAACAGGCAGTCAAACCGAATTCATAAACACTTTTGAATTATAGTTGGAAAGTGTTAAAATCCTTTTCAGTGTCCTTGCAAATAAACTATAAATGTTACACACTTCATTTTCGGTATAGAACATGCCATAGTAAACCTCAATAACATATATCAATTGCATGCCAATCCGAGAATATTAACGCGAGATAGAGCATGGACAAACAGGCAGTCAAACCGAATTCATAAACACTTTTGAATTATAGTTGGAAAGTGTTAAAATCCTTTTCAGTGTCCTTGCAAATAAACTATAAATGTTACACACTTCATTTTCGGTATAGAACATGCCATAGTAAACCTCAATAACATATATCAATTGCATGCCAATCCGAGAATATTAACGCGAGATAGAGCATGGACAAACAGACAGTCAAACCGAATTCATAAAAACTTTTCATTTATGTTGGAAAGTGTTAAAAACTAGTAGACGCAAGAAAAATTACAAGATCTATTAGATTTATTTTTAGAAGTACTAAAGTTAGATTTATGTAGATTTATTTTTAGAAGTTTAAAATAATCAATGCTTTTCAATTATATTGGAAAATGTCAAAAACTAGTAGATGCAAGAAAAATTACAAGGTATTTGATTATCTGTAGATGATTTATTTTTAGAAGTAGTAAAGTTATATTCATGTAGATTTATTTTTAGAAGTACTAAAGTTATAGATTCGTGTAGGTTTATTTTATAGAAGTTTTAAATAATCGACACTCAAAAGGAAATTTAGAAATAATAATATACAACAATACGCTGTCATTAATCGACATTATAAATTACATTAACATACGCTAGTCTATTATTAGTTTAATTATATATTTTTAATTATATATTAGTTAAATTAACTTCAAACATTAAAAAAGGTAATAATAGACGTATAACGAAATATATATTAGATTAATGACACTGTATTTAATCTATGTTATTCTGAAGACAGTTTAAGATGCTATGCTTGTAATGTGGACATGAAGGATTTTTAAATAAAAATTAGAAGGTCAGCATTAAACATGCAGAGAATGAGGTAAATATTTCAATGAGTCGACGCCAATTAACTAATGAATAAAAAGGCGATTTACAATGAACTTTCATGACAATTAGAATTTTCTAGAAAATCATTGATATCTTTGAAATTTTCGATATTTTCAGAAAATCACCAACTTTAACTCTTTCTTCTTAGTAATCAAACTGTCAGGTATATTTATCCATTTAAAAACAAGAAAAAGATTATGTGTCAAGCATAGATTATGAGGCATTTTCCAACGCATTCAGAATAATGTAAAAAAACTTCACAGTATAATATGGGGAAAGGTGATGTCTAAGTGAACAAGGTCAAGGTCAAACCAGGCGGGGTGGCCTACCTTTCGGCTTAAGCTCAACTAGCCCCGCCTAGTGTCTAAGTGAACAATTTGGAAAACGCATAACGCATTTGAAAACCCAATTTCAGCAATTAACATCTACAGTCGGAAAATTATCCGAATTCTTTTGTGCAGCCCTGTATATGATATATAGATTTGTATATATATATATATATACTACATAGCATGCAAAAATTTAATTCAGTTAGGAAACACATAACAGAGTTGAAAATTACCTTTCACATTTTCTGTCAGTAAGCAGAAATGCACTCGAATTCTTTTGTACAGCCCTCCATATGATCTATAAAATTTATATACATCGAGTAATATGCAAAAAATTTGTTAAACTTGAAAACGTATATCAAAAATGAAAACGCACTTCCAACAAATATTGCTCAAATGCAGTACAGTAACCGAATTATTTTGTGTGTCCCTGTAAATGAACGATAAATACTATGAACAACATATTATATAGCAAACATCTAATAGTGAACTTCAATAATGTAGATCAATTTCAATGTATTCCAAATAGCTTAACATTATTAAAATACACAACAAACGATTTTTCCCCATTGACCGTAATGTAATGGAATTCTTTTGCGTGCCCTTGTAAACGAACAATATTAATGTTATGCACTTCATTTTCAATAGCGAAAGGTCATGGTAAACCTCAATAACATATATCAATTACATGACAATCCGAGTATATTTACACGAATTAGAGTGCTGACAGACAGACAGACGGATAGATAAACCGAATTGATAATCACTTATCAACTAATTTGGAAAGTGTTAAAAAATAGTTGCACAAATTTTTAATAAAATTCTTTTAAGCAATAAAATGAAAAAAAAAATAGTGAAAAAAAATATAGAAAATTGGAATACATGGAGTTCTTTATTATTTCTTAAACTAATTAATCCATATTAATTTTTTTTTCAGCAAAAAAAAAAAAAAAAAAAAAAAAAAAAAAAAAAAAAAAATCAATTTTTTTTTCGAATTTATGAATAGAAAATTTATTTGAAGATTTTCTTTTTGGAATAACATTAGTAATGAAAAATAAATAAATAAATAAAGTTCACCATCACGTAAGGAAAAAAAAAGGATAAACAACATTAATTTGATTATTAAACTAAAACATAGGTGAGACCTTGAATGGCATACTATTTGTGGTTGAATGGCATTCAGATTTGAATTTCCCAGAAGCTGCTTTGTCAACGAACTGAACTTTGTATGTCTGCTTTAATCTCGCATCCAGTTTACCGATAAGTTTTACCCGCGAATTTCCTTATTGACTGTATTAAGACAAGAGGAATGCTGTTGGAAATCAGTGGTACACAAGAGAACTATACGAAGTTCAAGGACAAGCTGGAAACTTTTCTCCATTTACTTGCGGCAAAATATTTATAAAAAGTACGATGATTATGAAAGGTGCCAAAAAATATATATCTGTACCTATGTAGAAAAAGACCAATATCCATTTTTGGCATTTTGAGGAGAAAAAAAAAAACTAATTTAATGTTTATTTATTTATTTATTTTTTAATTTCGCTGAATTATTACATCATTTTACATTATTTCTGAAAAAACAATTTCCTTGATAATGGTCCTTGAAATGATTGGTGGATTTAGACCAAAGCTGCTGATTTTGGTTACTGTTTTTTTTTTTCTACCAAGGTACGGAAATATATATTTTTAATATTTGACGTTAGTTCTTGATGTTTTATTTCGGATTTGAAAATCGCCAGGAATATCTTTACCGAAATGGATTTAGTTCGGGATATATCCACAGTGGATACAACCAATGTATTTCTTTCTACGGACGGTGTTGGTCAAAAATTTAATTGACAACCAATGTATTTCTTTCTACGGACGGCATTGGTCAAAAATTTAATTGACAACCAATGTATTTCTTTCTACGGACGGCATTGGTCAAAAATTCAATTGTTTGATCTGTGCTAACTTTTGACAGTAATTAATTATTTGTATTGCTATCTTTTGAAATATACAACCAATAAACCCTAAATATTACGTATAATAAACACAAATAAAGTTTAATTTTTTTTTCCTTTTTATACTAAGCATTATAAAATTTTAAACATTTACAGATAGTAAAATTAGTAAAATTATTTTTTAAATAATAATTCAAGTATATATCATGTTCAAGGGTCGGCTGAAAAGTTATTATGGTGTGATGTATGAATGTATATTTTGTTAGACTTTCCTAAGATATCGGTCTAAAATCTAAAATCTACCAAAATATATATAGTAGACCCGGTCTGTCCGACCTTTCAATAAGCAAAGGGTAATAAACATTGAAGGGTACCATTATTCTCGTGATAAGAAACATGCAACAATGTTATCTAAGTGCTAAGAGATACGCCAGCGTCTTACTTACAGTCATGGTAAAAAAAAGTAAACACCACCTACTGACTCTGCAGCAAATTATTATAAAAGCAAGTTACTGGTACCAAATGATTGGAAATAAAGTCTACTTTTAAATGATGTACATAATATTTGATTAGGAGAAAATCTACATACAAAAACAAACCCATTTTTTTTTCAATGGCAACACCCAATTTTGACACCATAAATAAATTCTACACCCTTCAATTAGCCTAAGAACAAATTTTCATGAAATTCTTACGATTAGTTTGAGAAAATAATTATTTTAAAATGAGACTATTTTAGGGGTTGTATCCAAATTGAAATTCGCTACTCGATTGTTGAAATGCTATAGAATGACTAAGTCTGTATTAATGTATTATTTCTTGTCAGTATAACCTTTTACTCACTTAATATGTTTACGCTATTGCTATATACGATAAAATCCTCTTCAATATTCATTTTATAATGTTTACAAATTACAAGTGTTGAACTATCAGATTTTAAAAAGTATAAGGTTATCAGCAATTAAAATAGTTTTCGAATATGTGAATGTGATTGGAATTTTATAGTTGTTTTTATAATGCTTTTTTCAGATTTTAAATGTATTTAATTTTTTTTTCTAAATTTTATTGGCAGAAATGTGAAGAATATCGGCGAATACAAAATTTAGAATAACAAAATACTATGAAGCAGTATAAGAAAACAGTGTTAAAAAAAAAAAAAAAAAAAAAAAAAAAAAAACAGACAAATTGCTGTTTAGTCTGAAATTAAATTCCAACTCGATTGCTAATGACATGTTTTTAAAACTTTTCAGCAAATACACAACACATAGTCATTTATTTATAAGAAACTTTACTTCAAACATATATACCGCAGAAAAAAATAAAATACGTTCATTAGACAAAAAAAGAAGCTATAAATTCAATTAAAGGTAACAAAAATAATGAGTAAGATTTTTTTTTCTAATGTGGCACTGTTTATTTTTTTAAAAATGAGCTTTGTTAATTTAAAAATAAAAGCTAAACTAATTTACATAAATGACGTAAAATTACATCTCATGCAAATACGATTCACGTAATTTTAATAAAAAAAATTTAAACACAGAAAAAGTATAAAAAGGGAAAAATCTTATTATATATCAACAATAAAAAGAGTAAGATTTTTTTTCGGCATCTTGCCGTTTTTTAAGCATAATTGGAAAACGACTTGGAAGAAAAAGTTGGAAAATTTGAATGCACATAAAGCAGGACATAATAAATATAAATCCATCAAAAAACTTCTAGGTTTTAAGTCATAATTTTTTAATATTAATTTCATAATTCATAATTCATATTATAAAATTATAAAAATTACAAATTCAACGTATTTATGTTTGGGATTTTTAGTGTTTTAGAACCATACAAAAATATTAGCACATATACATATTTGACATACATACATTACATTTATACTTTTACAAAATATTACCATTGCTTTTATGTAAGAAAATCTTCTGGAAATTTTCCTTACACCCTTAATTTATTTGAATTATATGTAACTCAATACATCTTGTAAACACCATTGGAAAATTTAATAAAAAACTAAATGATTATGTTCCCCCAAAGCGTAAAAAAATAATAGCGTAAATAAACATTTATGGATAATTAACTCTGTTATTCAAAATAGTTGGTTGAAACATTATGATAATGTGAATTATTCATTTTGAAGTAAAAATAGTTCTAATGTACATTATACATTAAATCGAAATAAACAATTGAACATTTATTACTATTTTTTTTTTTTTTTCTAATTGTTAAAGATTTAAAAAAAAAAGGAAAAGAAAAATGAATTTTTATTTTAAGATATTCTAAGTATTCAATCGCAGAAACCCAATAACTAGAAGTAATTTGAATTCAATAATTTTTATCTAATATTTTCATAACAAAGTCTCTAATTTGGCAGGCTACTTTATAATGAGTATACGATCTCAGTTCAGCAATTGAACAATGGGAATTTCCGGCGTCTGAATCGCGTTACATCAAGATATATTTACATTAAGTTCTCGTACATTAAACTTTGTGCTCTTTTTTTTTTAAAGATATTTATATACTCATGCACATTTGTTTGAATCTGATTTTTTTATATATATAAAAAGAAATTAGAATTATTTTTACGCGTATGCCCGCATCAACCTAATTCTGACTAATACACTTACCCGCAGTTGGGTTTGTTCAGCTAAATGAATGTACTGTACCAAATGCAGAAATTTATATGGATTTTTGCAAGCGTATCTTAATTTTTGAGCAAGTTAGGAAATCAAGTACAGTCAGCCAAGAAAGAAAAGAAAAAGAAAAGAAAACACCCTATATACTAAGTTGTCGCAGAGGAAAACGAAAATAGCCATTCAATTGGGAATTATGTCTACTTTGAATTTGCGTATGTTACAAAAGTAAGTTTAGGGGACCGTCTCAATACTGAAATCATAACAAACTTTGAAATTTTCAATACGAGCACCTAATTTTGGATTTTTCATAAAATTGTACTTTGGTATACCAAATGGCAAGTCATTCGGTGAATTAGTTTAGGCATTATACAAATGCAAAATTTTGAACTCCTAATGTTAAATTCACTTTTAATAGTTAGTTACAAAATACTATTACATTGCGTAATAATCACAAAACAAAACAAGCTGCAATGCGTGCATTTTTTTTTTTTTTTTTTTTTTTTTTTAGAATAACTATGAGCTGAAATTTTGGATTTTGGATTTACATACTTGTAGCTTCTAGAAATCAATTTCTAATATTTTTTTTATTTTTTTTAGATTACAATATATACTTTTTTCGAATATTAATTTCATAATTTATATATGAAAGACTTGGATGTAAAGTGTGGCAACAAACATTTTTTTTTTTTTTTTTTTTTCTGATTTTCATGTAGAATTCTTTAGCATCATCCTGACAATCTTTTAAAAGAACAAGGTTTAATTAATATATGGCACAATAATCAAAGATAGGTTTTAGATAGGAATTTTAATAACGAAGATTCTTTGCACATAAAACTGGAAGTCCAATCTTAACAAATCAGCTGTTTTAGAGGAAGCAATCTCAAAAGTTTGGGTTGTAGTTTTCTTTAGAAAACATGAGTCTTGAATAACTCGAAACTTGCATTTTGTGTGTTACCTTGTTTTATACCCAAACCTTTGTTAATATTATTCATTCCATTATTAACACCATCCTGACAATCTTTTAAAAGAACAAGGTTTAATTAATATATGGAGCAATAATCAAAGATGGATTTTAGATAGGAATTTCAATAACGAAGACTCTTTGCACATAAAACTGAGAGTGCAACTTTAACAAATCAGCTGTTTTAAAGGAAGCAATCCCAAAAGTTTGGGATGTAGTTTTCTTTAGAAAACTAAAACTTGAGTCGTGAATAACTCGAAACTTGCATTTTGTGAGTTACCTTGTTTTATACCCGAACCTTTATTAATATTATTCATTCTAGGCGCAGGCCAGTTTATACCAGTTACTTTTAAACGAATTGAAGCTGAATTGGTTAATTTTATAAGTGGTTTCTATTTGAGTTTTTCATAACATTCCTTTCCGAAAATAATGATCGTAGGCATGAGTAGAGGGGAAAATTGTCAAAATGGCAAATTTCACGCTAGGTTGCTATAATATCCTTATTGTCATTTTTGTTTATATTGATTGGCGATCCTTCTTTTCGATTTTTTTTCTAAATCTTCTTTTAATTTACGTATCTGCCAACCTTCAATGTTTTTTTTTTTTTTTTTTTTTTTTTTTTTTTTCCACGTTATAAAAATATAAATTTAACGAGAAGAATTATTTAATGGGATGTTTCTAGTTTCTATGTGGTTATTTAATAAATGCTTTTGCTAAATATAATTTCTGGCTTTATTTTATTAGAAAAATACTCGAAGGTTCGCAAGTAAGAATTTGATAAATTATTCAGTCCATATTTAAATTGAATGGAATTCGATAAGTTACATTTCAATTTCTTTAATTAAAAGAAATTAAAAAATATAAAATCTCAGCTTTTTTAAATTTTCGTATTTTGTTTAATTTCATTCCATTTTCTAGAACATCAATCAACGCTGTGCCGAAAATATTCTGTCGCATGCCATAGGTTCATCGTCCCTGTATGTAGGGAATCCAAACCGGTTTTCCCGGGTTACAGAACATAGGGGGAAATCATCCATCTATTTAAAGCAGTTTGGTAATTTTGTCAAATTTCCATCGAATTTCGACCGAGTACGCATGCGTCAAAAAAGGACCGGCCAATGAGGCGAGGGTCTATTCCTGTCTCCAAACGTATTTGGGATCAAGATCAAATCATGTTGTTTTGATGGCTTCTTTCACGTTGTGTTAAACCTAGGAAGATATTTATATAAAAAAAATGTGGAGTGTTTAGAAGGTATTTATTTTATTTATTGTTGTATTTATTGTAATTTGTATGAATACTTAGGTATCCATTTCGGATTTACTGTGTAACATGAATTTAGGTTCATTTAACGTTCGCGAAATCAAATCATTTTGTTTATATAGTACAGAAAATAATTATTCAATCGTAAATAAAATATAGTAGAACATGTAATACAAAATTGGACCACTTATATTCCGTTTATGATCGGGTATGAATCTTATGGTGTTCTGATTGCTAATTAAAACTATTATGTAAATATAATGTCAAAAGACAGTACGCGCGGTAGTAATATTTTTATTTTTATATGTTCAAAAAAAGCGAATCTGAGCGTCTGAATATAAATTATAAAATATTATTTCTGTATTTAGCAACTAAATATTTAATAAATATGCAGGAATGTGACTAGCTTTATGTGAATGTATAATATATATAAGTCTGAACTTTAGCATTATTTTTTAACAGAAATATATTATCTCTATTCGATTTAAAAGTTTTGTCATTACATAAGTGTGCTATTTTATTTGTAAAGAGTATGTATGCATTATATTGTTTGTATGTATACAAATCTTTAGAATGTTTTGATTTGCAAACTCTTAATATTTGAATAATAATGTTTACATTATATTTGTTTGTATGTATACAAACAAGTATATATACAAACAATGTATCATGTAACAATATTAATATTTACATTGTTTGTATGTATACAAATTTTGAATGTTTTAATTTATTACATTCATTTTTTACCAGTTTGCATGTCCGTTCATTGGCGATTCATAAGAAACTCATAATTTGTCACAAATTGGTGATTTTATTGATTTAGTGCTTTGCCCAGGAATGTGGAAAAAAAAACTATTTTTGACATCTGGTGAAATGAATGAGGTTATTTCCGTTTTTATTTTGTATATAAAAAATGTTATATGTAAAAAAATCCTGGTCATTAATCACATTGTTTTTTGTATATTTAAAGACGATTACTTATTCTTTGTAATTCTTTTTTTGTTGGGGGTTTTTGAGCAAAATAATATTACTTCATAACTAGAACCAGTTCCGCTTAATCATTAATATTTACTTAATCCTTTGACCGCTGAGCAAATGGGCAAATTTGTAATTTTTTTTCTGTTATTTTTTTTTAAATGTCAAAAAAAGATAAATTTTCAAACTTGGTATAAAAAACTTAGGTATTTCTCTATTATCCCATCGTCCACTTTTCATAACAAAATACTATCGCCAAACTGTATGAATAAATGCCAAAAATGCAGTCCCATTTACTTGATGTCGGAAGCATTATACGTGTTTGTTATGTCATCAAGTGGTTTTTAATTCAACATTTGCGCGTATTAATTACAACGTTCTCCCGTTTATTTGGCGTTACAGTTTGGCGACAGTTTTTTGTTATGAAAAGTGGTCGATGAGATAATAGAGAAGTACCAAAACTTAATTACGTATATGAGTAGATTCCTTGACAGTATTAATCATTACTCAATATTTTAAAACTGCATCATATTTGTAGAATTATATTAATTTAAACAATGCTTCTATTGAAGTGTGAAGAAGCACATACTTCTATGAAGAACCATATATTTACATAATCGTTTTCATTAGCAATCGGAACACCATAAGATTCATCCCTGATAATAAACGGACTATAAGTGATCCAATTTTGTATTACGTGTTCTACGATATTTTTACGTACGTTTGAATAATTATTTTCTGTACTATATATACAAAATGATAGAGATCTAAAAACACAATTTCCATCGGATTGATTTCGCGAATGTTAAATGAGCCTAAATTCATTTTTAAACAGTAAATCCGAAATGGACACCTAAGTATTCATACAAATTATAATAAATAAAATAAATACCTTCTAAACACTCCACAGTGAGTTCTATATAAATACCTTCCTAGGTTTAATGCAATGTGCAAGAAAAAAACAAACAGGAGATGATCTCAAACACGTTTCTAGAGACAGTAATAGACCCTCACCTCATTGGCTGGTGATTTTTTTTACGCATGCGTATTGGGTCGAATATTGTTAAAAAATTATTTTGAAGAAAAAATCGGGAAATTCACAAAATGGTTTCGGGAAAAACTTCACCAAATGGTTTCAAAATTCTTTGATTGACAGCGCGAAAAAAATTTCATTTTACATTCAATCATCGCAACTGGCGAGTGTGACTATTAAGTTTAGCCAGTACTGGCAATAACATCAATTACCAATTTTTAGTATTACTCGCCGATTGGTGAGTGTTAATTTTGTCTTATATCACAAACTGTATTTACATATACTACTAGACATAATGATTATGAACCATGATTTTTCTATTATTGGGCAAGATTCATGTTTTTTCAGCAATTCTTTGATGAAATTCGTGTTTTTTCAGCGATCCTTTGAAGAATTTCGCATTTTTCTCGTGATCCTTAACGAAATTCGCATTTTCCAGCGATTCTTTGATAAAATACATTTTATTCCGCAATTTTTAGACGAAATTTAGTAAAAAAGCGTGATCTTTTGGTGAACTTTCCTTTTTTGCGATTCTTTGACAAAATTTGCTTATCTTTCACGATCCTTTTGCATAATTAATGTTTTTTCTGTTGTCTTTTAACGAAAGTCATGTTTCCCCATGATCCTTTGATGAATTTAGTGTTTTTTCCTCAATCATTTGACGAAATCTGTGATTCCCCCCCCCCCCCCCCCGCGAAGATTGGTTAGATGTTTTTAGTCTGCAGGTGCCCTAAAAAGTCTGTGACGCCCGTTGCTGCATTGCACACATTCTTCCATGTGACATCGAACGAAGGAAATTCATCCTAAAGAATCATTGTTTCATTCTTGACATTTCTGGAAAGAAACAACGTTCAACTCATTGGCTGAATTGTAAAGGGCGAAATGTGTCAAACATTAGCGGAAAGAAAGTGCGCAATTTGTTCGTTCATGGATAAAATCATGAAATTCATTAACGATAGTTGATAAATTGCGAAATTCTTCAATCGATAGCGGAAAAATCGCAAAATTCATTAATCGACAGTGGAAAAATCGCAAAATTGATCAACTGGTTTCGGGGGAAAAGTTTTCGAATATCGTCGAATGGCTTCGAGAAAAAAAAAATCACAATCCGTCAATTTCGGGGAAAAAATCGTGAAATTCGCCAAATGGTTTAGAAATTTGTCGAGCGACAGCAGAGAAAAAAATCTTTTTCCATTCAATCATCGCAATTGGTGAGTGTGACTATTATGTTTGACCAGTGGTGGCAATAAAGTCCATTGCCAAATTTTCAGCATTACTCGCTGGCAAGTGTTAATTTTGTCCTATACTTCAAAATCCTTTTGATCATATCATCAGTGTGCAGGACAATTTTTTTACAGGAGACCATTTGATGAATTTTGTGATTTTTCCATTATCGATTGACCAATTTTACTGCTATCGATTGTTGAATTTTATAATTTATCAACTATTGATTAGCGAATTTCATGATTTTTTCCATGAACATTTGACGAATTATGCAAAAAAATTAAGAATATCGTTAAATTGTCTTGGGTAAAATAAATTTAATATTATCAAATGCCTTCGAGAAAAAAGTTGCAAGTTGAAACACCTGTGACCTCTTTTTCATGTTATGCATCTCTTGTCTATCCCCCCACTCCCCCCCCCCCCAAGTGGGACACTTTTCTAAATTTTGCAGACACCTCTCATGTGATATATCGCTGGAAAAGTCTTTGACTGCTTATTCATGTTATGCATCTCCGGGGTCCATCCCGCCACCCCCTCCCCTCCCCCCCCCTAAGGGAGGCACTTTTATAAATTTTGTTGACACCCCTCATGTCATATATTGTTGGAAAGGTCTGTGACTGCTTAATCATATTATGCATCTCCGATGTCCATCTCCCCACTTCCCCCCCCCCCCCAAAGGGTACTTTATAAATTTTGCACACAACCCTCATGTTATATATCATTGGAAAGGTCTGTGACTGCATAATCATATTATGCATCTCTGATGTCCATCTCCCCACTTCCCCCCCCCCCAATGGGTACTTTATAAATTTTGCACACAACCCTCATGTTATATATCATTGGAAAGGTCTGTGACCACTTAATCATATTATGCATCTCCAATGTCCATCTCCCCACTTTGCCCCCCACCCCCCTAATGGATACTTTTCTAAATTTTGTTGACACCCCTCATGTCATATATTGTTGGAAAGGTCTGTGACTGCTTAATCATATTATGCATCTCCGATGTCCATCTCCCCACTTTGCCCCCCCCCTCCCCAAGGGGTACTTTCTAAATTTTGCACACAACCTTCATGTTATATATCATTGGAAAGGCCTGTGACCACTTATATCATATTATGCATCTCCGATGCCCATCTCCCCACTTTGCCCCCCCCCCCAAGGGGTACTTTCTAAATTTTGCACACAACCCTCATGTTATATATCATTGGAAAGGTCTGTGACCACTTAATCATATTATGCATCTCCCATGTCCATCCCCCACTTTGACCCCCCAAGGGGGTACTTTTCTAAACTTTGCACACACCCCTCATGTGATATATCAATGGAAAGGTCAGTGACCGCTTAATCATATTATGCTCCCCACTATGAAATTTGTCAAGTTAAAGCAACTATAAATTTTATTTTTATGGTACTATCAAGTTGTTTGCCGTCAAATTTTGACGGGTTCCATCTAGTTTTTTTTAAATTGAAAACTCTTGACTGCTCACTGACAATCCCAAAAAAACATTTTTAGATGAAAAATATCAATAATGTATTCAAATAAAGTTTTGAAATTTGTTAAAAGCGATACTTTAGATTAGTCGCATACCAGTAGAGCTACTAAATATATAGCAGCCTTACATACCAGGAGTTAGTAGCCGATAAATTCACCGAAGATCGCTACTTATGCAGCTTTTTTAGGTGCGTTCGTAATTATATAAATTCGTAGCACCTATAGTCGTCGTCTGGTCTGTCCGTCTATCCGTCTGTCCGCATATAACAGCGCAAAAACTACCCAATCGAATGGTTTGAAATTTAATATATATAATCGTTGCAGAATTTTGTCGATTCATTTCAAATTTTATGAAAATCGAATCAAAATTTCAAAATATATTAATAAAATATCTATTAAGTAATCTGAATATTTTAAAAAATCGGTAATTCCTTGTTATAGCAGCTTCCGACGATTAATCGTCAAGCGATCGAGATGTATCGCCAAGTTATCTGACATGTATGATGTTATATGACATTTTTATAACCTCAGTGACCAAGTTGTATAGTATTCTTCATTCTATTAAATCCTATCATACGTAATTAATTCAATGATATCCCATGATAGGTAATGATTCTAGGTTGCCGTGCTGATTACGTCCTATTTAAGATGGAGTTCTATTATTTCCTTATTACTGAATTTAAAAACCAAATTTGTATACTAAAATTGTTTAATTACAGCAATCCTATAATCTACCAGCAGTTTTTTGGATACATGTTTCCGGAGAAATAGGTATTAAATGGAAAAGAGTTTAAATATGGATATCAAGTTCTGAAATTTTCGAAGCTAAGACTTAAGTTTCCCATTGGAATTTTTATTTAATGTCAACAAAAGATAAAATGTTGCCAACTTAAAATGTACTTATTTTATTACGGAAATTAATTATATCATAATAACAGACGATATAATTAATTTCACTGAAACTAGTTATAGTAGCACCTCATTTGTCACGTTTCACGTACAATTTCCAGCTTGTTTTTATCCTTATAATTTTAGTGGTTGTAGTGCGTAGCTCCGTTACATGTCTATTAAATTTGTGTTTTATTTATATTATTTCATTATTTTATTTATGTGTTGATGACATTTTATTTTCGTATGGAATATTAGCCGGAAACAAATGCTGGAACTTTGCTTTCAGTGCAAATGTATTAATCTTTGGTAAATAGATGTCTGCAGGCGATATAAGATATGATTTTTTTTTTTTTTTTTAATCATGCTGGAAAATTGTTAAAAACCATAGAAAAATTAGTAAATTGAGACTCAGTTTTCAATAACATGCATTTGAAGGAACATTTTTTCTCCTATACGACGCGACTGTGTAAAAATTGAAATTGTGCGATGTTTTGAAGTTAAAAAGAATTGTAGTAAAAGCGAAATTTACGGGTCAATTCTTTGATATCGTCAAAATGATTTCAGCGTTACTCACAGACATTCTTTTGCTTAATTATTCATATTTATGTATTACACAGTAGTTCAAAATTTTACATCCGCATAATTCCTAAACTATTTCACCGTATAACTTCGATGCCGAGAATTCAACGAAAATACTTTTGGATCAGTCATGTTTTTGTATAATTAATTCTGGTTAATTTGTATTCAACTTTCCTACATCTGGTTATTGAAAGAATGTTCATGTTGCTGCAATATGTGAGACGTTTAGAATGAAAAATTAGAAATGAGATGGGCTCAAAGCGAAAAATTTATTTATTCAGAAATTGAAAAGTAAAAGAATAACGAAAAATTATGCGTCAAGCATAGATTATGTAACATTTTTCAACACTTCCAAAATACATTTAAAATATTTACCGTTTAATATGCTGAAAGATGTCTAAGTAAACAATTTATAAAACGCATAACACATTTAAAAACCCAATATCAGGAATTGCCAACAATATTCGGAAAAATATCAGAATTCTTCTGTGCTCCCCTATATATGATCTATAGCTTTGTAAATATACACTGTAACAATTTTTGGTCAAACATTACGGTACATATACTGGCAACTTTGTGACCAGTATATATACCGTAATTTAACTGGACGGTATATGTACCGTAAAATATGTAAAGTATATGTACCGGCTACACTCCCCCCTCTCCTCAGACCTGCACGCATTACGTAACAAGATTAAGAGCATCACTTCAGGGGTTGCCGTACACCGAGGCGGGGTTACCAGCTTTTTCCATACTGAAAAATAATTATTTCACGGTATAAATAGCGATTTTTTACAGAAAAAAAATCATTTTACGGTATAAATGCCGTTTATAATCGAAATGGCGCATATACGGTTTTTTACAAGTACAGTTAATTTACGATACATCTACCGAAATTTTACGATTTTTTTTTACAGTGTACTATATAGTATGCTAAATTTTAGTTCAGTTAGAAAACGCATAGCACAGTTTAAAATTCCTCTTCTTGAATCTCCGTCAATAAACGGAAATGTACTAGAGATAATTTGTACTGCCCTGTATATGATCTATAGAATTTATAAACACCAAATAATATAAAAATAAAGTTAAATTTAAAAACGCGTTCCGAAACTAAAAAACGCACTTTCAGCAATATTATTATTAACAGACAGTACTTTAACCGAATTATTTTATGTGAGCCTGTAAATGAACGATAAATGCTATACACCCAATATTCTTTAGTAAGCCTCTTGTAATGCACCTTAGTGATATATATTGATTTCAATATGTTTTAAATAGTGAAACATTATTAAAATAAACCGCAAACGATTTTTCCCGTATAGACCGTAATATAACGGAATCCTTTTGAGTGTCCCTGTAAAGGCGCTATAAGTGCTATGCACACTATATTCTATAGTAAGCCTCTTGTAGTTCACCTCAGCGATATATATCAATTTCAATATGTTTGAAATAGTATAACATCATTCAAATAAACAGCAAATGATTTCCCCCCATAGACCTTAATGTAACGGAATTCTTTTGAGTGTCCCTGTGAAGGCGCTATAAGTGCTACACACTTCATTTTCAATACCGAACATGCCATAGTAAACTTTAATTAACATATATCAGTTTCATGACAATCCGAGTATATTTACGCGAGTTAGAGCATGGACAGACAGACAGACAAACCGAATTAATAAACACTTTTCAACTATGTTGGAAAGTGTTAAAAAGGGAAAAACACTTGATATTTCAGAAACAAAGATGTAGTCCAAGTTTCTTAAATTGTTTTACAATCTTTTAAAAGTCAGTTTGAAAGGGAATTGAATTGTTATAGATGGGATAAAAAGAAATATTCTATTTGATTCTGTAGCCTTTACAATGTCCATGTTAGTACCATATAACGAAGTCGTGGAATATCCTTTGTCTATCCTAGATGTCTGTTTGAAGTACTTTCACAGAATTACTGAAAAACAGAAATCATGTTTTTCTGTCATTAGTTAAACAATAATATTTTAAAAGTATAAGAATTGTGACTTTTTCTGATTTTTGCCAATGGTTGGGTAATGTAAATAATAAATTTGACATTTTCAGTTTTTCAGGGACATGAAAACCACAAAACGTTGTCATGAGGTATAATTTTGGATTAACACTTATTTCTATCTAAAAAGAGATTTTTAAATGAGAAAAATTAATCTTGAAACAATTTTAAAATGTCATTAAGAATTTTCTACTGCGTACTGCGTACTCCTGGTACCGGACTCGGGATCTGATGACACAACATTTTTCGGGCCCACATTTCAAATCATCTGGCTCGGGCTCCGGGAAAAGAGACCGAAACTACTGTACTGAAAAACAATTTGGTATTCGAAAATTTCAAAGTTTGTTACAATATTAATATGGACCCCTAAACTTATTTTTTTAAACATAACTGGAAAGCAAACATAATTTCTAATCAAATGGCTATTTTTTTTTTTTTTTTTTTTTTTTTTTTTTTTTGCGAGAATTGGGTGATGTATGGATTGTTTTATTTTTTTTAGGCCGACTAAAAATTATCGAAAGATTTAATTAAAACTTATTATCTTAAAAAACTATCATATCCAATTGTTTAAAACTTACTAGAAATATTTGAACAATTCAACTTTTTTCTATATTGTTTTATTATGAAATTAAATATATTTAATTTTTTATTAGTTTTAAGTCATAAATACTATACATGTATATTTTCCCAACGATTGCGACACTACACAGCGTTACACTCAAATAACTTATACGTATGAGTTAATTGAAGAAAATATATATGTACTGTAAGGGTATTACAAAGAATCTCTTGACCAGTATACTTAGGGGAAAGTTCTTTATAACATATTTCAATTTCATGAAAATTCGCGAATCACATGTTTTTCGATCCCCATGTGAGTATAGATATATTGAGATTCAGAATTATAAGACATGTATAATATTAAAATGTATAGACAAATTATATTATAATTTTGGTAAATGGAACGAAATATAATTACGCAATGTCAACAGCTGAAAATTATTCATGATATCGGTTTGTCTGTATGTGATCTTACTAGACTTTTAAAAAATGCTGGGGCCATGAAAAAATTGGAATTGTTTTTAGGAGATATAATATGTTTCAAAATAAAAGTAGTTGAGTGCAACGAAAATATTTGTCTGTCGATGTTTACTTTAAATTCGTGTAAAACTTATTTTTTTAATATAGTAGTTTAAATTTTTCAGATTTTCCGATTTTTTTTTTCTTATTTGGAAACACTTAGCAAATCCTGTCATTTTTTTTTAACCCTCTTAGAAATTTAAACTATTAACAGCTTCAAAAATTACTCTAACTTTACCTTTTACGCAAAGCAGAAACACCTTTCTTCACCAACTCTTTCATGAACAATACTCCAACACGTATCATTGAAAAATAAGGAAATGTTATTCTACACCTTTTTACTTTACTTTATTTCATTTTTTCTTACCGAATATTTTTTTTTTTCCTTTTCTTTATTTTATTCGTGTTTGACAGGAGATTCTCGATTTCGGATTGCAAATTGGGACTTTCACAGTACCAGGGCTAAGAAGCTCCGGTTTCTGCCGTATTTGACTCGTCTTACATGGAGCTGCAACAGACTTTGGTCGTGACCTTGCTTTATAATCAAGCCTTCAGTTTAAATTAGTTGGTGTGTAGTGTATTATGTTTGAGATAATTTTCGGTTACTGCTGTAGGGCTGTTATTCGGGAAGAAAATGTCCTCTATATTTACTCACGGGAAGATAATTTGATGTATGACCTCTTTTTATTTGTGTGTAACATGATACCACAAGTGATTAGATTAAAATCTTCATGAATTTCCAAATTAAATAGTTAACAACTTAAGTTCTTCATGATTAAAATTCTATAAATGTTACTAAAATCAAATTAATAATACATGAGTAGCTACGAGATCTGATAAAATGTTTTTCCTGCGTGTTAAAAAACTTTAGACTTTGGACCAAATGGCCCAGAAGGCGAAATTTCGCCGAAAGGAACTTAGCTGTATAAACAGGGATGTAACAAATATTCAGCCACTACTCAGTATTTGGCGTATTCGGCCCTTTTTGCTGAATATTCGGTTCCGAATACCAAATGTCAATTGTCCAAATATCTGTTGCTAAATACTTTGGCTACTTATCCAAATACTTGGGACATTTAGCCAAATACTTTAGATAAGTAGCTGAATATATTCAGGATAAAATAATAATTTCTTTTTTATTTCTGTTATACTTTTCTCAAACTCAAATATTGTATTTTCTGACACATTCATGCAGTCATTTTCATGTTTAAATGCACAAAATTGGCAAGTATTTTTATTTATATACTAAGAAGGCGAATAGCATTTTTTTTTCTCATTAAAGGCTTAGAAAAAGGTGTCAAAGTTGGAGATTTAAGCAGATTTAAAAAAAAAAAACAATTGGGAATAATTGGTGATAGATGTAACACATTTATAGTAAAATGAAATATGCTGTTCAAGTCTAAAGCATTTGAATATTAATGTTTGCAAAATTTCTGCACACATAAAAATGACTTTGTTAATGTGCCAAGAAGATTCGCACCGTTAGCAGTATTATTTTTTCTTGTAAGAACGGCCTTGAATATATTAATTGAAAATATTGCACAGTAATAATTAAATTAAATTCCTTATTAGCAACCTACAATGATTATCTACAATGTTACAAATTAAACTTTTCATTGCTGTACGGCTATTCTTTGGGAAGAAAATGTCGTCTATGTTTACCTACTGAGAAATGATTTGATGCACTACCTCTTTTTATTTATGCAACATCATATCGGAGCGATTAGATTAAAACAGCTATTCTCAACCTGCGGCCCGGCGATCTTTTATGTGCGGCCCGAGGCACATAATCATTTTTTAGAGAAAATCGACTTATTTTTCTTTAAAACTTGGAAATTTTGCATTGTTATATTATTACATTTTATGCTTATTAGACTGCTAATACTGCTTTTTAGGATTGAATGTTTGCAGCGGAAAAAATTGGAACAAAAAATTTTTAACACCACTACTTCCAAGAAATATTTGCAACAGAAATCTACCACAAAAATTATTGTTTGGAAATAATGGTGTTAAAATTTTTTGTAAAATTTCTTCCGCGTCAAACGTTTAACCCTACTCAGAATTTGTTACACTATTTTGTTATACTATTTATGTCACCTTACTATTTTAATTAATCTTTTTTTTTACCCATTTATAAGTATGTCGCGATCCGACTTACGTCGAAAACGTATGTTTGCGGCACGCGAGAAAAAAAAAAAAAGTTGAGCATCGCTGATTAAAACCTTCGTGAATTTTTTAACAAAGTTAACAACTTAAATACTTTTTGATTAAAATTCCATAAATATTATTAAGGTCAAATTCATAATACATGAGTACCTACTAGAACTGATAAAATGTTTGTTTTTTCCCCCTGTGTTTTTAGAAGCATTAGCTTTCACACCATGCAACCTTGGCAGTGCCAAATTTTGCTGAAAAGAAGTTTAGCTGATATAGCGTGAACTAATTTCTGATTAATTTATGTTCAACTTTTCTCTATCTGGCTGTTGATTAAATCTTCATATTGCTATAATGGTAATTATGACATGAAAGCGGGGTTGAAAAATCTCAGCAACCTTGTAGCGTGAAAATAAGCGTAGAATTTTTCTGCAGGTAAAGAAATTTGAAACATAAACAAAGGAAGGTCCAGGGAAAGGTCATGGATAATATCATGGCGCTAGGCACTCTCTACCATTAGCACCCATTTACACAATTTACCCATAAAAATAATCTAAAAAGGAATGCTTTATTATAACCATTGGAGGCAATCTTAATTAAAAAAGCGCCCTTAAAATGTTGTTAACTGGTTTTATAACTGTACAATATACCTGCACTCAGGGGTCGGAAGTAGCGCGCTACAAGTAGCGAAACTACTGTAGTCGCTACTTTTTGCAGTAGTTTGTAGTGTAGCGCGTTGCATTTTGAACAATGCAGTGTAGCGAGTAGCGCGATACAAAAAATCAGTAGTTTGTAGCGAGAACCGACGCTACTTTTAACGCTACTTCAGAAAAAAGTGCCATTCTGCAAATCACTTGGTCGAAATTGTTTCTTTTGTGCAGAATTTGTTTTGTTCAACAGTTTCTGAATCCCAGTGGCAAATATCAGCTGCAGTGTATAACAGCGCATCAAGTGAAGTCATAGATTTTTTCCATTGACACTTGCTGCTGAAATCAAGTACTAACCCTCCAAAAGAATTAATTTTCTTGTTGGCAACAATTGTTTATTTATCCGTTAAGTCTTTATGTTTTAATGCTGGGTTATTATTATTCGGAATTGCTCTATTTACAGATTTATTTATTGTTTGCATTTAGGGTTGTTTTTCTGCAATTTTCTAGATTATAATATCTTAAATCTGCTACGAAATTTGTTAAATGTGTATAAACAAACCTTTTGGAGAGAAACACAAAACATTTTCGTGTATGTTATCTTTCTTAATTTTTTAATGACCTCGGTTATGTCGCATTTATTTAATTGTATCCTGGCAGACGCGATATAACGAGTGGTCGCTTTATTATTTAATCCGTGTCTTCAATTTCTAGTGTAAATTGAACACTTTGATAAAATTTGAAAGTAGCCAAGTAGCGACTACTTTTGAAAAGTAGTTTGTAGTCGCTACTTTTTAAAACAAGTAGTTGTAGTTGTAGTTAACTACATTTTCGACAAAGTAGTTGTAGTTGTAGTTCGCTACAATAAAAAAGTAGTTTTTCCGACCCCTGCCTGCACTGTCTCTGACAGAGTAGCTATTATTATCGTTTGTTGAAAAAAAATATTTCTATGAAAAATTATTGGACACAGCCACACAGCGATGAAAGACTTTTTAATATAAATGTATATTTGTAAAGTTTCAGTTGATTAGCGATTATGGAAGATTTCTCAAAAGCGACAAAGTGTTAATTATTTCTTACACTGCCCTTTGTTGACAAATACTTCTTGGATGTAATGTATACATTATGTATATTTTATGCGTTGCAAATTATTTTCGTTGTAAGTATGTTGTCTCTATAAGATGTATGTTGTAGTATGTAAAGATGAATATAAATATGTAAAATGAATGTATGTAAAGACGTATGGATATAAGTTGGATATATTTAAGTATAGTAGTAATGTATTAAGTATGGAAATAAAATAATACTATTAATATGTGAAGGTAATTTAATGATAAGTATTAATTTTAGGCATTGTTTCGAATAAATAAAATCTACCAATAAGGAGGGGAGGGGGGGGTAATTTTATAATCATAATATATCTGGAGAAAAATTAATTTCTTAGCAATTACCCATCAATAAAACTTTTATCGAGCACGATAGTAAAACTATGCCTAGCAGCGTATTACATTAAAAAAGTTCAACAACATTAGATTTTCGTGACCCATATTGATTTAAAGGAAAACGTGTATTTCAAAATAAGATTGAAAGTACTTTTCTTTTTTTAACAATGATAAATTTTAGCTGATATCAATACTTTTTTTTTTTATTATGGAACTGTAATATCTTGGGTCCGGAACAATTACATAAATGCTTTGACGTCTTTCATCTTAACTAAATAGGTGCTGATAAGTTTGACGATTTCCTTTATTATCTCTCTTCTGTTAAAAGTCCAACATCATGAATTGTGATGAATTCAATTGTTTTCAAGATAATAATTAGAATCTCGTTTTATGCAATAGTTAACATTCTTTGATGCATTTTCCTGGAAATATTTTGCTCGGTCTTTGTAAGCTTGATAATGTGCGCTGAAAGGAGGGTGTATAAAGAGTTCCGGCCCAAAAAAGAAAATTGGTGAATGCCATAAAGAAATTCTGCATCGATGTTTGTTTCGAAATTTCTACCTGGATTTTAAGGAAGTTCAAATTACTATCTATTACAATCATAAAATTTGAAGGATCAGCTATAAAATAAAATAAAACAAAATTCCAAGCGTATTCGGATGCAACGTATCTTTTAACCAATTCTACTTAACTTGATATTAATTTTATGTTCAACGTCTTCGCTCGTGACTCTCACGGCGAGTCGTAATAATAATAATAATAATTATTATTATTATTAGTAGTAGTAGTAGTAATAGTAGTTGTAGTATTACCTGAAAATATTCGTATTATATTTTTTTTTTCGAAATTATTTTTTATTTCGAAATACCAGCTGCGTAGCAACCCATTGTGTTGCATTTAAACTGCAATGAAGTTTTTCGATTGTTTGGGGAGAAAATAAATCAAAGTTTTATTATACAATTCGAAATTAATCGTAATTTAGAATGTTTTTAGAACATTTTTCGCTCATTTCAACATTTTAAATTTCGATTTATTATTATTATTATTATTATTATTATTAAGAAACTGTTCTTTGGGAACATTTGCATCTAAAAAGTAACTACCATGCAAAATTTCAATTTTTTAGCCTTAATAGTTTCACAGAAATCGCAATTGTAAAAAGCTTTTTGTTCCTGCACCCTTTTACATTTTGAATTTTTTAGAAACTGTTTTGTGCAAAGCGTTTACGTCTTAAAAGTAACAGCCACATCAAATTTCAAATTTCTAGCCATCCAAATATACCGTTATTTAGAATTTTTTTTAGAACGTTTTCCACTCATTTTACTCTTTTAAATTTCGAACTTTTTTTGAAACCGTTCATAGCGAGTATTTTACATCTTAAAAGTAACTACCACACGAAATTCGAAATTTCTAGCCGCAACAATATCACAGAAGTCGCAATTTTAGAAAATTTTTTGCTCCTTCCATCTTTCGTAGAGGTAATGCCAGTTTGTAAACGAGAGATACAGCATTCGAATCCAACCGATCCCATTGTGTCAGAATTTTATAAAAAATCTTTTTTGTCACACAAGATTCCCCCCCCCCCCCCTCAATGTTTTACTTACCCATCATACGTAGTATAGGGTAAGTCTTGTAATCGTTTTGAAAATCGAAAAAAAAATTTTTGACGGATTTACACGTTTCAGACACTGGAGATTCCGAAAAACATATTTTTAGAAAAAAAATTTTGCCGTCCGTCTGTGTGTGTGTGTGTCTGTGTGTGTGTGTGTCTGTGTGTGTGTCTGTGTGTCTGTAAACGCTCTATCTCCCGAAAAAATTGAGATAGACACTTGCAATTTGGTATGTACTTAGTATGTAATAATGGGAAGAAGCCTATTTCATTTCAATAACCTCGATTAACCGGATCTATTTTTTTCGGACTCTCGAAATATTCGTTCTGATAAAAGGTATATAAAAATTTTCGAAATTGTTTATTTTAAGAAATGAATATAAAATACAATAAAAAAACATAAATTTTGCATAAAGCATGAAGTCGATCGGATAATGAGTTGCTGAGATATTTGTAATCCTATTTTCCACACTCTTCGATTTTTCATGACCCTGTATTTCATCCAAATTTCACTTCAAAGATATATTTTAATTGGAAATTTGACGCTTAATCAGATGCAATAAACCGCTAGTTAATAGGATTATTATTTTTGGAGTTAGAAGGAAAAACCTCTTTCAAGCAATTCAGTAATCGAGCCTATAAAGTTATGACGTCATCAAGCCACGATTTTATTTGAATTGCTATGCATTTTATAAGTAGTTTACACATTTTTGTTTTAATATTTTACATTATGCATATCCATGATGGGTAAGTATTACGGTGGGCCCCAACGACTAGTTTTTTATTATTATTTTTTTTTTCTTGGTAGCTATAGAAATCGAATTATTTCATTATGGATAGAGATAGCTTAACTTTTCGAAGTTAAGGGCATTTTTATGTTGCTAATAATGTTAGCTATATATATATATATATTTAAATGTCCTTCTAGTTCTTAACTTGCCCTGTTATATGCTGTTAAGTTTTGATCAAGTTTTAAAATATCATTCATGATACTATGAAAACAAATTAAATTTAAGAAACAGAATTAGTTAATATTTTTAATTCAAGTCAATCCAGCAGCAGATACAAAGTAAGAAAAAATATTTTTATCCTGGAATGGAAGAATGAGTCATTTTGACTCCTTTCTTTCTCGATTGAGGAAGATAACATATAAAAGTGATTATTCCATTCCAGGGTTAAAACGTATTTTCTCTTCCTTTTCGAATAAGTAAAAAGTGTAGATGTTATGTCTTCTAAATAATCACATGTCAATTATTTATGTAACTGGTTCCATGTCTTTTTCATAACTGTTTGTTCTTTTTAAGCCGTAATTGCTGTTAGCGGTCTCACAGACCGCTGTTTTTTTTTTTTTTTTTTCTTTTTTTCCAATTTTCACAGTTTAACTATAGATACAAGAGAAATTTTGTTTCGTTTGGATTCCTAGTACTATTACTATCGCTTGAGACTTCTTAATGGGGGAATTTTAATTATAACAATCATGTACAGAAAGTTTAGTACAGAAAGAGTATCGCATGAGTTAATTGGGCCTTTTATTCATCTTTCGACCAAGCGGTCTCAGAGACCGCTCACAGTAGCTATGCGTCAATTTCTGTCACACAGCAGTTAAGGGTTAACATTGGGAAAATATGTTACTTTCGTTTTGCAGTATTATCACCCCCTTTTAAATGATGCTAATCTAAATTTCCTGAACAAAAGAGGTTTGCATTTACTCCCTTTTGTCTAAATTAAGATTAGGTTACAACATGGCTTAATATCTGGCGACTTTCTTACATTGCTTCCGTTATACTTCCAGCCTCTTTTTTTTTTTTTTTTTTTTGGTCAAGTCTTTTTTAACACTTTCCAACATAGTTGAAAAGCGTTTATGAATTCGGTTTGTCTGCCTGTCTGTCTGTGCTCTAACTTGCGTAAATATATTCGGACTGTCATGCAACTGATATATGTTATTAAGGTTTACTATGGTATGTTCGGTATTGAAAATGAAGTGTGTAGCACTTATAGTTTCTTTTTTTACAAGGACATTCAAAAGAATTCCGTTACATTACGATCTATGGGGAAAAATCATTTGCAGTTTATTTTAATGATGCTACACAATTTCAAACATATTCAGATTGATACATATCACTGAGGTACACTATACAAGAAACTTTCTATATAGAATATGGTATGCGTAGCATTCATCGTTCATTTATAGGGATACGCAAAAAGATTCGGTACTGTATGTTCGGTAGTGTATGGAAGTGCGTTTTCAGATGTTGGACGCGTATTTAAATTGAACTCATTTTTTGTCTTTTACTCGTTGTGTATAAATACTATAGATCATATACAGGGCAGCGCAAAAGTTCTCAATGATATTTCCGTTTGTTTATTGACCGAAATTCCCGAAGGGGAATTTTAAACTGTGCTACGCGTCTCCTAACGGAACTAAAAGTTAGCATTCTATGTAGTATATATACAAATCTATGGATTATATACAGGACTGCACAAAATAGTTCGATTTTTTGCCGAATATTGTTTGTTGGTAATTCTTGAAATTGTGTTTTTAAATATGTTATGCTTTTTGAAAATTTCTTACTTAGATATCATCTTTCACTTTATTAAACTGTAAAGATTTGTAAAATCATTTTGGAAGTGTAGGAAAGTGTTACATAATCTATGCTTGACGCATGATTTTTTTTCTTGTTGTTTAATTAAGAAAGGTAAACGAAATAGCTATAATTAATATGGTTGTTTTTTAAAATAACTCTGCACAACAAATTTTAACCCTTTCAGGAGCAAAGTAATTCTGTTGCTAAAATGTTGAAATGATTTACTGCCACAAGAATGTAAGAGCAAATTGATTTGAAAGTAAATAAATGCTTTTCTTCAAGTACATTATAACATCAAAATTTTATTCAAAAATTCTGGTACAATTTGGATTGTTGGAGATTAAAATTGAGTGGTATAACTATAAGTAATATACCATCGGCTCCTTAAAGGTTGAACCTTTTTTTTTTTTTTTTTTTTTTTTTTTTTTTGTCATTTAAACGAATTTAGGCATATGTAAGTAAATCTGGTGTGCTTTATTGAAATATGTAATCAGTTTTTCCATCATGTAAAAAAGTATGTTCACCAACTACGTGGGATGTCCCGATTTTCATGAGCTCCAAGACATGTCCCACGCAACCACAGCGCGGCACGCCAAAAATCCCGATTTTTCATGATGCACAAATTCTTTTAAATTTCTTTTAGTGTCATGCTATTCGTTAGTCTCAATGGAGTGGATCTTAACACAGTAAAACCTGTGAAGACAGAACCTATCTATAACGGAATATTGTTATAGTCTTTTCCAAAGGACTACCTTTCAAATCTACCGGCTAAGACGAAAACCTGTCAAAAAGGAATATTTTACGTTTCCTAGCGATTCTGTTTTTACAAGTTTTACTGTGCTTTGTTCAATAAACTCTGTGTAAGTAAAACCTGTTTATAACGTACTTTTGTTTTAAAAGTAAAAATGTCACTGTCCTTAAGATAAAAATACTATATAGACCTAAAAGATTATAAAAATTCCGTTTTAAACAGACTTTCACAGGTATATCTGTAATGTAATGATATTCCTATCGTAAGGACAATGGAATTTTTACGTTTAAGACAGTGTTCCGATGCAGACAGGTTTCGTTTTCACAGGGTTTACTGTAATTTTATGTCCCGATTTAGAATTCGCTGTCTCGCTTTTTTTGTCTCCCTGTCCCGATTTTTGTGACGCTGGACCTGGCAAGGCACACCTCACATTCTTTAACGGCACAGTGGTTGAAAATCACTGATCTAGGATCATGAACTCTTTTCCAGTTTCACTTCTCTTTTTCTTAGCGTTTCATTGATTCCCGTGTCGTTTTATGAACGCTGTATAAAGACTCGTATTATAAAACAATTAAAAAAAATTGTTTTTAAAAAAAAATTAAACTAATGTGGGTCATTTTCAAATGGATTGCCGGTTTAATATCTCAATATTTGAATTCATATTTCGCGTTAAAGAATAATCTTTTGATAATTCATAAAATCGGAATAGAATTTTTCTGAAATTTTCGGGGACACCTCATATTTTTTAACGCTACAGTGGTTGAACGTCACTGATCTAGGATCATAAAATCTTTTTCAGTTTCACTTCTCTTTTTCTAAGCGTTTCATTGATTCCCGTATCGTTTTATGACTTCTGTATAAAGACGACTCGTATAAAAGAACAAAATAAATAAATAAATTGTTTAAAATTTTTTGAACTATTGAGGGTTATTTTCAAATAGGTTGCCTGTTTAATGTCCCAAACTTTGAATTCATATTTCGAGTTAAAAAATAATCTTTTGATACTTCAAAAAATCGGAATAGAACTAACTTGACAGAAATTTTAGGGGATACCTCACAGTCTTTAACGGCACAGTGATCTAGGATCAAGAACTCTTTTTCAGTTTCACTTCTCTTTTTCTTAGCGTTTCATTGATCCACTTATCGTTTTATGAACTCTGTAAAAAGACTCGTATAAAACAGTAAAATAAATAAAATTGTTTTTCAAAAAAATTGTGGGTCATTTTCAAATTGATTATGGTAACAACGGATTTAATTATGTGCCAAACCATGCTCGCCAAAAAAGTGGCTGTGAATCTGCAGTAACAAAACATTTTAAACACTAAATAGTAGAAAATATAAATAAAAAAAAAATAAAGAATGTAATGTATTTTTTGAAAAAATACGCTTTAATTAGTTAATAGTTTCATATTAATTAAATTACGATTATACGTTGAGAAATCAATTTTGATATCCTAAAAAGATAGTTTAAATAATGTTTCATTTTTTCTTTCCTGTTGACTTCTTTAAAAAAAAAAAAAGAGCAAAAATTATAATTAATTTTATAAATTCGCTAACTCGCGCTTTCTTCCAAGCGTAAAAAAAAGCAATGAATTTCTCATAATCGAGTTCGCTTTCCACGCCAAATTGACCTATTACTTATAACGGAATATTTTTGGAAAAATCATGAACTGCAGTAGTGAAATTAGGCGGGATTTGCAAGATAAACATTGAATGATTATAAAAAGGTGTATTTAATAATAATAATAATAATAATAATAATAATAATAATAACAAAACTATTTTCATTTTTGTACTTATTTTACATTAACAAAAAAAAGTGTTTATTTTATGTTTTTAATGTTAAAATGGCAGTTCATTTGAAAATTATCCTTATCGATAATACTCCTAATACCTTTCAGGAAAGATATAATCTACATTTTCATCTAAAACGATAGTTCTCTAAAATTGTTTTGGGGAAATGAAATCTAAATCTGGTGAGTACAATAAAAGTTGTTTTCTTTAATACACTTGCATCATTATTACATCTGATATGCTTTATTTCTACGCTGCATTCTGTAAAAAATTCTAGAAATAAGCTAACAGTTATGTTGAAACAAAAAACCCTGCTTCGAAACAACATTTGCTGCTATTGGTCCACTGACCTTCGCTCTATATGAAACAGAATGTAAAAACAACTTTTATTCCTTTCGAGTGAGTTATCCCAGAATTCTTTCTCAAGCATTCATATTTTTTGTTAGTACACCTGTCACTAGGCGACGTCATTTTCTTCCTTTATTTTTGAAAATTCTGTTCACTTGTAACATTTCCTGCGAAATATTTTCTTCTTTTATAAACGAGATATTCACGTTAGGACATTTGTCACACAAAAAGTAAAGGAAACATATTTTATTCATGTTCTTCTAATTTGATTACATTTTTAATTCATCTGTGAAGAATGTTTGACCAATAATAATTTGTTCCGATGACTTAAATGTCACTTTGTAAAAACAAACTTTGCCATGATATTTTTATTTTATTTTATTTTTCTCATTTTCTTATATTACTTCTTTGAAGTGAAGTAATTACGCGTTTTTATAACTTTCTGTTGCATATTTTATAATTTTATAGGAGAACTGTGTTCTAAATTTTGTTAAGTAGCAAATATGTTTGCTGAAACGTCAAGGCGTACTCTGATGTCTGTCTGTCTGTTCCACCATAGATCGGACAAATAAGCCGATTGGCTAGAAATTTGGAGAATGTTTGTCAGATATTAAATGTAGTAAAAACTTAGCTTTAACCCATTCGCGTGGCAGCTAATCTCTAAATCTAAAATTATGAATTCATACCGGAAATTTCGAAGAAAGAATTTTTATTTTATGTAATCACGAAATGTCTGTAATTAAATAAAGTAAATATTGCTATTAGTATTTTTTCTGGTATGAATTCGAACTTTCTAAATAAAATAAAATTCCGGTAATTTTAACCCGGCAATGAACGTGTTAAAGAGCCGTAATTTGGTTTAATTCTAGTTCTTAGCCTGTTTTTTTTCTTTTCAAGTCACATAAATAGAGAGATCTATCACAATAAGCTAAGAAATGTGTATTCAATTTTGTCTTAAAAAAATAAAAAAATCAGAAAAATATTCTGAAGAGCCGAACCCGATAATTTATACCAGCTCTACCTCGTAGCTCTTGTAGTGTGCTTCTATCACCCGTTAAAGTTTTGCCTATGAGCAATCACCCTGTGTAAATATACCTGGATGTGTGGGTATACGTGGTGTGCCACATCTTTGATAACATAACAGCTGATTTTTTTTTTTTTTAAATAAAATAATTGTTATGTCTCACTTTTTACATTTAAAAATTTGTTATAGTTTGTATTTCAATTGGCTTTATTTTACGAAAGGTATACCAAGAAAAAATTTGAAAAATTCCAAAATTAGTCTAAAACATATTAATTTCGTTTGTGGGATTTTTTTAGAAATTGACTTAAAAATAGAAAGAATATCTATATCTATATCTATATCTATATATTATTATTATTATTACTTAGAAAAAAAATTTGTAATTGGAAAAGCTTTTATCTTTTTTTTTTTTTTTAAATAAAATTTAATTATGTGTAAATTAATTATTAAATTTAATATTCTAAGAAAACTTTATTTTTATGGTAGTTTTCATAATTTTTAATGCTATTTGCAATTAGTTCTGAACCAGCGTTTTATCAGATAAATCATCTTAACATAGTATAAAACAAAGTCGCTTTTTCTGTCCCTATATCCCTATGTACGCTTAAATCTTTAAAACTACGCAACGGATGTTGATGCGGTTTTTTTTAATAGATAGAGTGATTCAAGAGGAAGGTTTATATGTATAATAACATCCATTAAATAGTGGAGAAATACTGTTATTTTTGAGGTTTTTAATGTGATGTCGTAAATAATTTCATTTTTTCCGCTTATACATTGCAAACGCAGGCTGAACCCTACAAGATTTATCAAAATAATGTACTAATTATTGTACACATTAAAAAGGTCTACAGAAAACACAAAGAGATGAAGGTTTTCAAGGTTAACGCGAAGCAAAGCGAGGGAGGGCCGCTAGTCTTTGATATAAAAAATTCAGGAAAAATATATTTTGCATCTCTTTCTTGATTTTTTTAAGCGACAGAATTGCTTATTTCTTTGAATCGCTGGGAAAATGCCGTGCCATTCATGATAAAAGCACTTCAATCATGAAGAAATACTTTCTTATACAATTGTTTCAATATGGAAGATAATCTGTTACTGATTAATGTCTATGTGTTATCCTTCTCAATTAAAAATTAAACGTTAATTAATTTTCGGTTAAGTCAAATAGAGTCCTGCACGTGTCGGATTGTATACAACCCGAACCAAAAATTCTGCTTAAAGTAAACCCGAAACCCGACCACAACCCGACAAACTTCAAACCGAAACCAACCCGAACCCGAAGTGAAAAAAATAATAATCCATACTTTAATACAATTATGGAAACATAATCTACAATTATATCTCTAATATCAATTTTATCTTTTATGAATAAAAATAAAGCATATGTACACTCATTAATATTCAAATAAACATGTTTTTTTTTGTTTTGTTTTTCCCCAATTAAGAATATTCAGGACTTTCTTTTGAAAAATCAGGTCAACCCGAATTTGAACGGGTTCGAGTAAAATATCGGGTTACCCGACCCAAACCCAATACAGAACTCTTAATTTCAATTGCAAGGGCGCGTAAATAAAATCTGCCAATAAGTCAGTTTGTTATTCTTCATTATTTTTTGCTTCTTTTTTTTAAAGAGAAATTTTACATTAAGAAATCCTTTCCTGTGCCATACCTAAAGATGAAAAAAAATAATAATAATACATTCTTACAAAATTATTCAGAGCAAGCACTACAGCTGCAAGAATTCTTTGTGCCCTTTTCATGTGGAGTACATATGCTAACGATTTTCTGTGACATCACGCAGCTGCTATTTGCGTGGTTTGAAATCATTTTCTGGAATTGGCTTGAAACAAAAGTTGGGAAAGGTAATTTCAGAATAAATAAAGTGCATTTTGTAATGAGAAAATGTTAGGTTGAGTAATAAAATCCACTGTACATAGATGAACTTAAAAGAAAGAAACTCTCCGCTTTAACAAATTTTCTTTTTTTATATGTTAGTTAATTTTTTACATCAATGAGATTTATTTTAATATGCGAGAAAAGCATATTTTAACATATCGGGTCATCCATTAATTACGTCACAGTTCAAGAGGAGGGGAGGGGGTCTACAAAGTGTGACACAGTGTGACAGATGGATGAGGCTGGATTAACACGTTATGACACTCAATCTAAAATACGAAAGATATTAGATGGGCATTGTTTGCAATTGCAAGCAGGTTAATAAAGTTTTAGGTCGCTTCAAGAATTTTGTTTTCTTCTTTTCAATTGCAACAGTTTGAAGTAGCATCTCGCAAGATCTTCGTGGTTTTATTGTGGTTGTAATTAATACCAAGAATTAATTAAAGAATATTAATAACAATAGTACAATAATTATACTAGTACAATAATTATAATAGTGTAATAATTATAATAGTATAATAATTAATGCAATGAAAACTCACGGACTCGATATAATTAATGTTTTACAGCTAATAAAAATGGGACAATTTTCTTAATGCTGGTTTTCATTCGTTACACATTCTTAAAATATTTGTAAATTAAAACAATAATAATAGAAAAGTTATTTTACTCAAAATTAGCTCTAAATTAACAGTTTCAAAAAATGCGACGTCACAATAGAGAAAGGGAAAAAAGTTACTTTTCTGTAGTAGGGTTCCATCGTACAGCAGTACCTTAGTAACAGGTTGCAATAACCTTACTAATATTGTAGCTTATTTCTAGAAATTAATCTACACGGCTTTTTTGGCATCGTGCTATTTACCCAATGCGTCATACTGTTTTCAGATTATGCTGTTCCATTTTCCGAGTATGCCGTGCTGTTTTTCCCCCTAGAAAGACATTACTTGTTTACCACTCGTTATATATGTGACCACATGTGTGTTTTAATTGAATGACCCTTTAACTAAGAACTTTTATTAATATTGTATATTGCAGTATCAGAAATAATGCTTTAAAAACTAACGAATGATCAATAAGAAAATCTTTTGTTTCAAGGGGACTCAACAAGGGTACCTCAAAATTTTCAAATTTAGGCGGTATTCCGTTTTCACATGTTTAAGAGATCATCCATTAATTACGTCCCTCAAATTTTGTGGCTTTTTACCCCATCCCCTTTCTTTATGTTATAGGTTGTCAACCTTGTGTTATCCCCTACTCTCTTGTTGTGACGTCGCATTTTCCGCAACTATTTATTTAGAGCATTTTTTATGAAAAAAAAAGGGGGTTACATACGATCTGATTTTTCTGATATAAATACTATAAAACTATAGATCCTTCGTACTTTTACTTCAACCTATAGAAATTCAAATAAAAAAGGGGAATAATATATCTATTACTACATGAATAAAAATACTTAATTTTTTACTGAACTGCTTGCTGCTATTCTGCTTGCAAATAATGTCTACATGATTGTTTTCATATTTTAGGTGTGACATCACAACGTGTTAATCGAGCTTACCTTTCGTATTATATCGCTACAGTCACATGATGTTCTTTTCGTGCACCTGCATTCGTGCATTCGAGCATCACATGACTTAAGCGGTCTTGAAAAAAGATACGCTTCGCACCGCAGCAGCCTGTCTTTTTCGTTTGACTCGGTGTTAATCCACCTCCTTCCCCCCTGTGAGCCCCTCCACCTCTTGAAATGTGACGTAATTAATAGAGGACCCCTAACTGTATGTTTATCAAATAAACCAGCTAATACATCAGCTGTCAAACACTCAACAAATTTTCTTTTCCTATTTAGAAAACGTAGTTTTGTTACTTTGTGTCCAACCCGATGTTACACAATGTATCTATCTCTTCCATGCATTTTATTGCAGAAATGCCGATTCAAATTTCTCTTACCTCATTTCTCAGAATAGCTAAAAGCTAAAAGTTAAGTGTCATTTTTCTGTTCAACTGTTTCTCTGCAATTTTCATTCGCGTTTTACTACCGTGTCTCGAGTAACATTCTTCATTCAAAACTTTTCGCATTGATTGCAACTGAGAGTGAAATTCATTCACGGATGATAGATCTTCTTGTTCCCAAAAGACCGGCTTCTGAAATTGAACATGACTCATCGAAACATTTCTGTCTGGCTTTTATATGTCCATCATTTAGTTATTTATTTTTATTTTTATTTTTTCTGAAAATGTTACACGTGTTTAACTTTACTCTAACTGTTGCGCCAATTTTGTGAAATTAACTTATTGAAATTGCATTGAATCTGAAGTTGTTCGCTAGCAAGGAGGAAGAGGGGAGGGTTATTGCTCTTCTCTTGATTTTTTAATTTAATATACTAGCCTTTACTTTTCGCTAATGATTTTGAAAAAAACAAGTAAAGTTTATTCGTCTTAAGTGACTTAAAATAATTCAAAACTGACGTAAAAGAACAAGAACGAATAATCATGCGTCAAGCATGGATTATGAAACACTTTCCAACACATTCAGAATATTGTAAACGCACTTACAGCAATTATTGTTCATAAGCAGTACTGGAACCGAATTCTTTTGTGTGTCCCTATAAATGAGCGATAAATGCTGAGCACACCCTATTCTATAGTAAACATCTTGTAGTGCACCTCAGTGATCTACAGTAAACTTCCGATTATCCGTCATTCACGGGACCGACCGTGTGGCGGATAATCGAAATAGACGGATAATCGAAAGACCATTATTAAAATCACATTTCTATTTGCTGGTTTATAAATAACAATATTTAAACGCGTGTTTTTTTATTAGCTGTGTATTTCATGAATAGAAAACACAATTAATAATAACAAATAAATTTATGAGAGTAATTTAAAATTTTACACAGTAAATAAATTACCTGTTTTCATCGAAAATAATTCGTTTTACATGTTTGTTTGCAGTTTGCTTGTCCTTTTACAGCAGCAAGATTGCGAATTTTACGTAATAAAAGTACTTGAGTTGCATCGGCTTCATCTTGCATCTCAAACCAATTAATGCACTTCGAGAGTATTGTCTCCACTTCTGCATGACTGACTCCTGGGTCATCATTTTCCGATTCATCAGATTCATCCGCTTCAAAGTTTCCCTGGATTCAAAATATTTTGGATAATTTCGTCATCCATAAATTCTTCATAACCAATATCATTGTTATCACAATTATGCCAGTTTTTCATTTCATCTGCAGAAATATCTTTTCAACATGGTACGTTTGATACCAAGGTCAGTATCTCTGTATCATCATCAGGTACATCTTCTGTGCTGGTAGTATTGGTAGAATCTTCCGGTGTATCAATAGTGTTGGGCCACAATTTTCTCCAGCTTCTCTGGAAAATCTGTTCAGATAAATCATTCCAGGCATCAGCCAAGTTGTATATGGCATCTTTGATAGTGTATGATTTCCAAAAAACGGAGACATTTGATTCATTATCAGCGAGTAGCAGCTTTTGAATTAAAGCTTTCCGATAACGTTTTTTCATCGATTCAAAGACACTTTGGTCCATTGGTTGTATCAGTGATGTTGTATTAGGTGGAAGAAATAAGCACTTGATGTTACCATCAGTAGATTCTAAATTTTCCGGATGTGCTCCTGCATTATCAAGCAACAAGATTGCTTTCTGAGGAAGATTACTTTTTTTTAAATGTGCTTTAACTCCGGGAACAAAGATATAAAAAAAACACTTCTTAAAAATATCTTGCGTCATCCAGGAACTTTTTTTACTGTAATAATTGACAGGCAGTGCTTTCATGTTAATATTCTTAAAAGCTCTAGAATTCAGGGGGCGGTGGCTGCAGTTTAGCTGACGTCACACAAGCATTTTTCTCGGAATAGCGCCGCCTCACTCGGGTTCACTGAACATGCGTGTTTTTGTTGTTCGTTTCAGATTGAAAAAAAATGGAAAGGGGGGGGGGGGGGGTGGCGGTTAACCGAAGGTGGCGGTTGATCGAATGGCGGATAATCGGAAGTCTACTGTATATCAATTTCAATATGTTTGAAATAGTGTAGCATCATTAAAATATTTTAGCAAACAGCTTTCTCCCATAGAACGTAGTGTAAAGGAATATTTTGGGTGTCCTTGTAAACGAATTATAAATGCTACACACTTCATTTTCAATACCGAACATGCTATAGTAATCTTCAATAATATTTATCAATTACATGGCAATCCGGGTATATATTTACGCAAGCACGGACAGACAGACGGACAAACCGAATTCATAAACACTTTTCAACTTTGTTGGAAACTGCTAAAAAGAACTTGTGTTAATTGAATTATGAGAAATTATTTTTTAGTCTAAAAAGTAGTTATGGAAATGACAAAAATTAAAGTTTATCGAAATCTATAGCAAATATGTCAGCAGTTATTTTGCGCTCTGTTAATATATAACGAAACGTTACGGGGAAATATTTGAAAACGCTTGGGAAATAATTTATTACAATAGGATTAAATAGGCATAGTAATTGACCACCATTTTTTCTTCTTTAATCACAAATTATTGGTTCAGACAAGTGCCCCTATTTTAAAATTTGAAGTATGAAATATATGTTTGAGGTTAAAGTTACAGCGACGGTATATAAAGCTTTAAGCTAACTTTTTTTTTTATTAGTATTATATTACTAAATGCAAAAACATAAGTGAAATGATAACAGTATAAAGATAAGCAAATATATTATTGCTACATTCAAATAATCACAGTAGTAATTATAAAAGCAGAATAATAATAAATGTAAATGTATGTATTGTTATTAAGACTATCCACAGTGCTCGGTAAGCAGTGTGGTCGATAGTTGATAAAACGGAGGCGCCGGCCACGCTGAGGTAGATGTTTGCACGGTCCCGGGGCTGACCCGAGGCCCGTACCCGGCAAAACGAAGACAAACTTTTAAACGGGCCGGGCCGGCAGAATGAAGACGATTTTTTTTTTTGGCCGATAGAAAAAATAAACTGACCGGGCAGGCCAATAAAAAAATTATGTGGTGCCGCCCGACCCGATGTAACAAATTTAAAAGAGTCGGACATGGCCGACAAAATATGAAAATTTTTCAATGTACGTGACTGGGCCGAGAATAATTTATAAATGTGCTGCACGATCCGATGCTTAGTTTTTCAACATCAATATAGAAATATAACATGTCCAGCGTAAGAGATCTGCCTGCACCGAACAGTTGCATAGTGTCTAAACGCGGGCCTTTTTTTTTTTTTTCTCAGCAGACTCGAGCTAGGCTCAGGCTTACATATTTTTTTCTTTATAGTGGGTAGGGCCGGATCTAACCTTATTTGCTTCCAGAAAGTGTAAGAGGCAATTTTATTTGTAAAAATAATAGTGATATTGAACTTTTGCTAACGGAATCTTTGGAAATATACTTTAATAAATTACAGGAAATATTTCAAATATGATGTTTTTAACATTTTTTTTCTTTTAATTTAAACTAGATTTAAAAAAAATAGTCTTTATCTGAATGTAATAGCTAAGAGTCTAAAGCTCGTATTCACCATCTGTCTCAACGTCCGCGTACAATAGCCGCGGTCGACCACTCAAAATGTATTCACCTTTAATATGATTGGACCTGATTGCACAGCTGAAGTCCAATCAGGTTAATTGTGAATATAATTTAAGCGTTCGACCGAGCTATACGCGCTAAACCGGGAGTTGGCATAGATGGTGAATATGAGCGTAAGTGATCATTAATTTTGCTATTCTGTATTATAAGGTTTGTGGACATATAGTCTGGAATATACTGTAAAATTTTCGCATATACCGGGTGGTTATAATATAAGTATCTCTATTTGGAGCTGGAAACCAAAATTGGTACACTTACTATTCGAGAAGGGGGGAGAAGAATGGAACAATAAAAAAAAATAATTGCAATAATCGCCGACAGATGGCGCTATTGAGTATGAAATGTAATGTGTAATACCAGAACAAAGAATTAATGCGTAAAATCGGATGCCATACCTAATTTATTAGAAAATGTCGCAGTGAATGTGATTAAGCTTTTGCATGGCTGTGCCGATCATGTTCAGATTCCACATGGCCATTGTGCTGAAGGACATAATCCAGGCGGTGCACGACGTGCTCAACTGCGGAATATAACGCATCAGGAGCGATGTTTCGCAATCGCACATGTTGTGATATGCGGTAAGGTGAAGTCACTGAAGTTTGCGACACCTCGACGGTAACACAATATTACACATTAGATGATACACTCAAAACGCCATTTGTCGGCAATTATTGCAATTTTTTTTATTATTATTGTTCTTACATTCTTCTTCCCCCTTCTCAAATAGTAAGTGTACCGATTTTGGTTTCATTCCGGTTATTCCTTCAAGCTACAGACAGCTCCAAATAGAGATACTTATATTATAACCACCCTGTATATGTATGCATTATTATTTAAAAGAATCTTAAATGTACGTTAAGGAAAACCGGAATTTTTTGTAGAAATTAAATCGGGCCGGGCTGAACTTTTACTTTTTATACCGGGCCCGGCTAAGATAGATTCCGTTTTGGCTGTGCCGGACCCGACCCGTGCAGAACTCTACGCTAAGGTCCCCCGTTCAAAACCCGAATAAGCATGGGTGTAAACTTGTCCATCCCTTCATAGGGCAAAGGTGATCGCCAATTTGGTGCCCCCCTAATAGAATGGTCAGCAAAAATCGGCCGTAGTAGTGGCCAATGCCGAAATGGCATTTGTGCCCGCCATTGAAAAACAAGTAATATAAAAAAAAATTTAAGTCAATTCCTACTTTTTAACCATAAATATATAAAATAAACTCGTGCAGCATGTCCCACGTTATCTTTATTGAAATTTTTTTTATAATCATCGTTGCGGTATTTTATTTTTGTGGCATCACTAATTTGAGGAAAATCTTTCATTTCATTTATGAAAACAATGGGAGAAATTTTTTTCTCCCATATAAAACTAAAATTAATTAAATTAAATTAATGAAATAATATTTGAAAAAACTGTATTAACATCAAGTGTCATCCACTACAAGTTTAAAAAAATCTATTTGAACTTGAGTGGATGAATAGAAAATATTTTATTAACGATTGAAAATTTGAACAAGATATATAAATATATAGAGAGTGTGAGCTAATAGTAAGAATTGAATTTAAAAAAAAATAATAAGACAGCAGGCACGAAAAGTTAAGAAGGAATTTTGAAAATTGTAATGAAATTGCGACAATAAATATGATAAGTTCATATAAAAAGTAATTATATTTGTATAAAAGTAAAATAAGAATAAAAATTAATATATGAAATCAATCAAATTAAGCATCGAATACTTATTATCTTAAAATCTGATGGATCATTAAGAAAACATAAAACATCCCTTGCTCAATAGCAGCGCTTGCGTTTAAATGATGTCATGATGGCGTTTGTCTTTTGACTGCCAAAGGAAATTCATTCAAATTGTCAGATGTATGCCAGCACTTTCATTCTATTTTTAGAAGCTCATAAATATGTCTTTGGCATTCTTTTGTTGAATCATGTGCAAATTAAATTTTATTTGTCTAGGAAAGGCCATGGATATTGAACTGCATAATATTATGCGAAAGTACAAAATAAAAAGGAGATTTGTAGATCAGCATTGATTTTTACACACACCACACACCCCTTCCCGATTATGTTAAAAAAAAAAAAAATTCTAAGATGTTTTAAATGTTTAAATATAATTTAGTATCTTAGTGCCTCTCTGATTGATTTTTGTTCAAAGATCGTTTAAATGTGATAAAAGATCAGAAACGTACGATTATTTAGACAATTTTAATGTATTTCAGTTAGAGCAATTTGATTTTTTCGGTATGAAGCTATCATAACATCATCGTAGGTTTCACATATAAATTACTAATATGTGAATAATAATGTAGAACGTATACTATATTGATGCATGATATCAATGGCGGATACTCTATTGGAGCACATGAGCACGTGACCGCATGAGCACTTAACCCTTTCGGGCCTGACGTTCTAATAATAGGACATGCCTTTATATTTACTATTATTTTTCCTTTGCAATTATTTTTGCTATTATCTGTGTGTAGTAATGACAGTATATATATATGTTTACATTTACTATTATTACCTCCATTTATGTTTCAGCCTTTAGTAATTTAAAAAAATCGCTTTAAGTTCTATACACCATTGCTGAGACTTGTTTCAAACATTTGTTTTCATCTTTAAAATTGGCACACAAAAAAAAAAAAAAAAATCAGGCGTAAAGCATAGATTATGAAACACAAGTTCTATGCACATATTGCTGAGACTTGTTTCAAACATTTGTTTTCATCTTTAAAATTGACAAAAAAAAAAAAAAAAAAAAAGAAAAAAAAATTTCAGGCGTAAAGCATAGATTATGAAACACAAGTTCTATGCACATATTGCTGAGACTTGTTTCAAACATTTGTTTTCAATCTTTAAATTTGACAAGAAAGAAAAATCAGGCGTAAAACATAGAATATGAAACACTTTCCAATACTTCCAGAATACTTTAACAAAACTTCGCTATTTAATAAGGTAAATAAGATACCCAAGTAAATATTTTAGAAAACACATAGCACATTTGAAAACCAGAATTCAGCAATTACCATCCATAGCCGAAAAAGTACTCCAAATATTTTTTGCAGCCCTGTATATTATCTATAGAACTGAATATATTCTACATAGTATGCTAAAGTTTAATTTAGTAAGAAAACGCATAACACAGTTGAAAGTTTACATTCAGCAATTTGTACAAAGGAACGGAAACATACTTGAATTCTTTTGTACGCCCTGTATATTAACTACAGTTTTTTATGCACACATATTAACCTAAAATTTAATTCAGGCAGAAACTCGCTGAAAAATACTGAAATCACACTTCTAGCAATTATCTTCCATAGGCGGCCATGTATCCAGTTCTTTGCCTGGCTCTGCACTGCAAAGAAATTTTTTTCTTCATTTTACCGTATAATACTGCCAGTATTATACCGTAAAATCATTTTTTTTTCTGTGTGTATATGATTTTAATTATATTCTACAAATATCTCTTTGTATATTAATTATAGTTCATCTTGAAAATTCATAACTCAATTATAAATGGGAGCTAGATTTGCCCGAACCAATAACTTATGTTAAAAAAGAAAAATATGTCGGAAAGTTTTTTTATGTCTTTCTCTCCAATTAATCTTGTTGTAGTAGGACGTTTTTCAAACATCTTCAAAAATTCTTTCACAGCACGCAAAATAGCTATATTCATTAGATTTCACTAAATGAAGTATTGTTAAATATCAGTAAGCCTTATTATTATTATTATTATTATTATTATTATTATTATTATTATTATTATTATTATTATTATTATTATTATTACCATTTTTTAAAAATTTAATTTAATCTTTTTTTGTCATTTAGATAGCTTTTTTTAGTTTTTAAAACTTAAAAGTAATTTCCCCCCCAAAATGAAAAGTAAAAATAAAAATTCGGACTAGAAAAGGTTAACACTAAATTTTCATTTTAACAGAGGTAAAATGTTACAGTTGTAGTAAATTAAGCCGTCGTTATTTTTCTTAATAAAACTAAAAACATATTAGACGTTGGTGTTCTGAAACCGACGTTCAATAAATGAAATAACGCATTTCATATACCTTTAATTCATGCAATCATTGTTGAAATATTATCTGAAATATAACAACCTATAGATATTAATTTATTTCATTTTTTTAAATCAAGTTCATCCAGAAATTGATTTGGTTACAGTTTTAATTTTCATTCAGGAGCGATATTTTGCTTTGTTCTTTGAGATACTTGGCGATATCTTTCTAAAATTGTATACCTCCGAGCCATTCTCAAAGCACAATTTAACCGTAGAAAGCAGAAAAAAAATATGTATTCATTTGATGAATATTTATTTTTATGCTGTAATTTTAGATTTCTGTCAGTTTGAGGGTAGCATGATACGTATAACAGCTCCAATATCTGTATGTTGATTAGAGTCCGTAATATTAAAAGAGGAAAGAAGGTATGCTCGACTTACACGCGAAATTTTGTTTGGTGTTTCAAAGCACTTTCCTAAAAAAAAATGAAAAAAAGAAAAAGAAAAATATATTAAAAAAAAACTTAAATTTTGAAAAAGAAAAAAATAATAAATTTACTAAAAATTGCAAGTTTTCTTAAAATTAAAGAGAGTGAACGAGCATGTCAGTGTCCTAAAGAGTAAATAAAGGAGAGAGAGAGAGAGAGAGAGAGGGAGAAAGAAAGAAAGAAAGTAAAGAAAACTAAAACTTTTATTTGAAATGATAACAATCCCCCCCCCCCCTCAAGGCCATCGCTAAGATTTTTTATTGAGGGGGGAGCAGACCTTAAATTGCCAAGTCAAATTTCAGTGTTTGCCAACTCATTGAAAAGCAAAAATAAATAATTTTCGCCAATTCAACAAGTTTGGCAAGTAGTTTCAATTTTGCCAAGTTACCACAATCAGAAAATGTAATATAGTTCTTATTTGTAAAAAGTTTAATAATATTCCCAATTAGATTTGTAACTTTTGCCAAGTCTATCAGAAATAGAAGGTATATTATAGTTTTTATTAAAGTTTTAGACAAATTTGTCAACTAAAAGTTTTTTAATTTGCCAAGTGTAACAGCATTCGGAACGTTTGGTGAGGGAGGCTCCCCCCGTCCCCCCCCCCCTCACCTCCAATTTTTTTTTTTTTTTTACCTCTCTATAAATTCGTCTTCCATCTTCCCCCTCCACCTCTCGAAGAAAAAAAAAAAAAAAAAAAAAAAAAAAAACGAAACATCGTGCGTCAAGCATAACTTATGAAACACCTCCCAACACTTCCAGAATGCTTTAACAAGACTTTATTGATTAATAAGGTGAGAATTGGTGTCTAAGTAAACAATTTGGAAAACGCATAACACGTTAGAAAACCCGATTTCAGCAATTATCTCATTCTTTTGTGCAGCCCTGTTTATGATCTATTGGTTTGTATATATGTTACATAGTATGCTAAAATTTAGTTCAGTTAGGAAATGCATAGCACAGTTAAAAATTCCTATTCAGCAATTTCCGTCAATAAACCGAAATGTATTCGATATCTTTTGTGTTGCCCTGTATATGATTTGTAGAATTTGTACACATCAAGTAATATGTAAAAAAGTTACTTGAATTTAAAAACGCGTACCACAACAGAAAACGCACTTCCAGCAATTATTGTTCATAGACAGTAATATAACTAAATTCTTTTGTGTGTCCCTGTAAATGAACGATGAATGCTATACACCATATTCTATAGATAAGTTTCATGTAGTGCACCGCAGTAATGTATATCAATTTCAATATGTTTGAAATAGTGTAAAATCATTAACTGCAAACGATTTTCCTTATAGATCGTAATGTAACGGAATTCTTTTGAGTGTCCCTGTAAATGAACTATAAAGGCTACACACTTCATTTTCTATTCCAAACATGCCATGGTAAACCTCAATAACATAGTGTCATCAATTGCATGGCAATCCGAGTATATTTACGCGAGTTAAAGCACGGACAGGCGTCAGATAGACAGACAAACTGAATTCATAAACACTTTTCAACTATGTTGTAAAGTGTTAAAAAGACTCAACTGCATGGCGAAAGCCATAAATTATTTCTTTGTACTTTCTTTTCCAAATACTAAGTTAGTTGTAACCTTTTTATTGCTCTTCAAAGTCTTAGAAACAAAGAGCACAAAATTAACAAAATAAATTATCTTCAGGGGATTGATAAACATTTCGCGGATACTCCCACCCCGGACATTGCTGGCCAGTCTCCAATCAACCATATCAAAGAAGTCCGCCTGGTCGCATTTGATCTGTCTGCCCCTTAGATGCGTTCAAATCACGTTTTCAAACTCTGCGACCAGAAGCCAATAATTATTTCTCTGGACTTTCTTTTCTGAACACTGTGGTCAACGCATAAAAGAAACAAAAACAATTCTACCCAGTGCTTGTAATAAACATGTCAGTGACTCTCCTCCATGGTAGCGCAACAGAAGAGCCCGTACTTAAAAAAGGGCCACCATCACAGAATGTGATCATAACACATTTTAACTCTTGGTGTCCTAGAAGTTTAAGGTTGAAATCCACATATGCGACGGAGTGTGTGACCTTTTTCGGCTTGTTTGATGTAGACATTGTTTTGTCGCACCACAAGAGAACGCGACGATAGTGGAGTAGGATCCCTCACATATTCATCACCTCCCCTGGAGAAAATTTATTTTGTTGATTTTGTGTGCGCTTTGTTTCGAAACCTTTGAAGAGCAAAAACTGGAAGTCTCTTTTTGATCCAAGAGCCCAAGGTTAGGATGATGGAGGAAGGAACTTCCAGGCCACCACAATATACCCCTCCACTTTCCAAGAGATTTCAGATTTTCTTATAAATAGTCCAAGTCCAAGTGGCAATGGCGTAGTAATTGAAAAAGTATGGAAGGGACTAAAGTATTAATTTTCAAGCTAATCGAATATTTAGGATTATCAGTAAGGAAGAGGATAGACAGCTTTATAGAAATTTTAGAAAAGAAACTAAGAAGTTAGTATTAGTGAAAAAAAGAACATCTTGGGATAAAAAATGCAGAAAAATTGAGACGTATATAGGAGGAAGACGATGTACAGAGGCATGGAAGTTTTTAATGAATATTAGAAAAGAAGGTTGTAATTCATGGCAGGGAATATCTGTTAAGAGATGGGAAGAGTATTATAAGACTTTGCTTACGGAAACTAGAAATGAATTTCAAGTAAATCATATAGATATTGAAAAGAAAAAAGAAGAGACAACTTTGAGACAACCTATATTGCTGGAACTTGAGAGAGTTAAAAGAGCAATTAAAAAATTAAAAAATCAAAGAACAAGTGGTCCTGGAGGCATAGCAGCCGAGCTGATCAAAAATGGAACCGATAAATTGCATAGATTAATTACACAATTATTCGAAAAATGTTTAAACGGAGAAGAAACACCAGAGGAATGGAGAATTGGATATCTAACATCTATATATAAGAAAGGAGACCGTCAAAAATGTGAAAATTATCGTGGCATTACTGTAACAACAACATTTAGTAGACTATATGGACGAATCTTAAAAGATTTCATTGAGGAAGAAATTAGAACGAAGGAAAGTGAAGAGCAGAGTGGATTTAGAGCAGGAAGATCATGTATGGATAATAATATATTTTGTCTTAAACAAATTGTTGAAAAGGAAATGGCGGTAGGAAATCAAATTCATCTTCTATTTATTGATCTTACGAAGGCATACGATAACGTTCCAATCGCAAAATTATGGAATGTATTAAAGGAAATGAATATAAATCAAAATATTATTGCTGCAATTCAAGAACTTTACAGACAATCAAAAACAAAGATTAAAATAGGCCAAAGGCTGTCAAAAGGTATTATAACATAGATAAAGGACTCAGACAGGGATGTTGTGTCTCCCCAACACTTTTTAAAATTTATGTTGAAGAAGCATTGAAAATTTGGAAACAAAACTGCCTAGGAATGGGACTTAATGGGAATGGAAAATCAATTTTCACTCTGCAATTTGCAGATGATCAAGTTAAAATTGCAAAAAATAAAAATGATTTAGAGAAAATGACGATGAAAATTAAGGAAGAATATGAGAAATGGGGACTCTACATGAACGTTAGTAAGACCAAATACCTATGTGCAGGAGGAAATGAGACAGAACTGAATTTAAATAATAACATAAAAATAGGAAGCTGTGAGTATTATAGATACCTTGGTGTAGACATTAATAGAGAAGGCACAGACTCACAGGAAATTAAATACAGAATCTGCCAAGGAAGAAAGGCTGTTAAACTTTTAAACTCTATTTGGTGGAGTGAGGAGATCTCCAGGAAAAGAAAATATAATATATATAATTCTATAGTAAAGAGCATTTTGTTATATGGAGCAGAGGGATGGAGAATTATGGAGACTGAAAGAAAGAAATTAGCAGCAGTGGAAATGGATGCCCTACGAAGATCATGCAGGATATCAAGAATAGAGAGAATAAGAAATGAAAGAATAAAAGAAATGATGAAAATAAAGGGAACCATAGTAGACGATCTCCAAAAGAAACAATTAATCTGGTATGGCCAGGTTCAAAGAATGAGTGACGAGAGACTATCCAAAATCGCATCTAATTACAGAACAAACCAAATGAGGAAACGAGGAAGAACACGAAAGACCTGGATGGATGATATAAAAAAAGCCATGAGGGATAGGGGTCTGGAAGAAGAATGGACCTTTGACCGGAAGAAGTGGCGTGGTCTCTTGTAGATTTTTCGGTTGGCGGCACCTGACGCAACAAACCGAGTTTATATCTGGGAGCACGGCAGTGCGTCCGCCAAGTTCGCACAGGCCGTAAGCTACCTTTTCCCTGACCATTTCGGCTTACTTTTCACCCCCTCATAACTGCGTTTTGGTGAGAGCTAGAGAGTTTTCCTTTTTAACACACATTAATATAATGAAACTGTACTATGTTCCAAGATTTCTTATTTCTGTATTTAATATTTTTCGAAATATGAGATTCCGAAAAAGGGCTTTTTTGTAACTGACTCACAGGGGATCATCAAATAACTAAAAAGTTGGTGATCATCAAATAACTAAGGTACTTCTAACAGTCGTAGAATCATAAAATTTGACAAGTAAGTAGGTTTTGTCACACAATTAACCAGAAAAGTCTGAAAACATAGAATTTCTGCCTTTAAACCCTTCAAATAGGGGGTGCTGATTTGGCTATATACAGTTCGTAACACATTCAATTGGCAATTAAAATTAATTGCATTGTTGCAACCATTTGTGTTTTTTGTTGTACGATAAACATTTAAGTAATAATAGTTGCCTAGACAATCATTTCCTCGCTCATATTTGACGCCAGAGTTGGTCGCCAAAGCCTGATTACAGAAAAATAGAAGGTGTTACATGGTTTCAAGCAGGATGAATTTTTTATATTCTTTTTCGAAAATGTTGGGAAGGCAAATCTTTTAGTTCATCTGTCCGTTTTTCTATTTTTTACTTCCTTAAAATAAATTTTATTATAAATGTCGGTATTCTAATCGCAATAGCACTCAGTCAATCTGGCGAAATTCCATTGGGTTGTTAGTTCTTTAAGTGCATTTTAATGATGTTAATAAACTTTAAATATATATATATATATATATATATATATATATATGCACACTGGATTTTATTTGAAATATATATATATATATATGTATGCATATGCATCACATATATAATACATATGCATCATTATGACGTCCACATAAACAGGGTATTTTTGTCGCCAAATTTGGCGATATTTCGTTAAGTGTCGCAAAGCTTGGAGAGAATTTGACGCTAGAGGCTATTTTTCATTGCGAATTTTTAGAGCGAGTAATCATCTATTAATATTATGCGGTTAATTAAAAGGCATAACGCACGAATGTTAATAAAGTTTCAATCTTTCGTCACTACACAACACCTCTGCTCTTGCTATTATATTGTACTGTTATTATACTTACTCTTGCTATATTGTTAGTCTTTACTCTCTTAAAAGTTTATTATAGAAAGAGAATTTTCAGAATTAAGGCATCGAAACTGCCAGTTCTAGATTATTATAATTTTATAACATATATCCAGTTTATCGATATGTACGTTAGAATGAATCTTCTATAATGGGGTTCCTCGCATTTTAGCTTCAGGTTTTCGAGTAAATTTAGCTGAAATCTTAAAACCAAGATATTGACATATTATCTAAGACGATTAGATGAGAATAATGGTAGATTTTCTAATGGAAGAACGGCAGTGCGTCCGTAGATTTTCTTAACTTCCTTAATCGTTTCAATGTTAGAATGAAAGGGAAAAAAATTAGCATCAATATGGTTTACTGTAAATATGGATAGCTTAACAGGCGTGTCACAAGAACCACTTCACTTCAGTGTAAATTACAGAAGATTACTTAACAGGATTAAAAATCTCCGTATTAGAGAGTGTAACGATGCAAACGGACATGAAGCGTAAGTTCCTAAGTAAATTAAGCGGTAATTGTCAATAAAGATGAAATGGATAACAACACAAAATATAAGATATGCTGTCAATGATCGCAAAGAGAATTTCTCTAACAGAAACTTCCGATTTGGCGAAGGATTGAGCAAGTAAATCTAATACATAAAAATGAAATTCTGTTTGTCTGTCTGCACTTCTATACAAATCAACAGTTTGAAAGCCAGAATTGTGAAATGTTACGTGTAGGTGTATTAAAACACGGTCGAGGCAACTAAAGTAATCCGGAATCGAAATATAATGTAGAGTTAATTTTTAAATAATAAAAAACCAAAAATCTATCAGCTTTTCCGGGAAGAGTTCCATATCCTGTGCTGGTTTGTGCGATTGGCAAAAAAATCCAAACTGCTGCCAAAAGAGGTGTGATGTCACGTAGATAAGGTCAGTTCCAGTTGTTAAGTTAAAACTCCAAAGACTGAATATCGCAACAACCAAATCAAACATTTATCGCCCAAAACAACTCGCCTAACCTACCAACACAGGATTTTGAACTCTTCCCTCCTTTTCCTATTAAATTTGAACATTTTTCGTTATAGCAGTTGCCAACAATTAAAAATGCACAGTGAAATTCTTTCTACAGTAATTAATTTTCTATTGAAAGATTTCCACGCAAAAAATGAAAATAAAAATAAAAAGTCTCAGCAATGGAAAAAAAGATTAATATGACGTCATATTGGTAATATAACGGAAATTTTCAAACATTTCTCAATAATACAAGGAGTATGAGTATGTGTAAATGCAGAAAGCAGGTTAATATGACGTCATTTGATAATTAAAAAAGAAAATTAATATAACGTCACATTGGAAGTTTAACAGACTTTTTCAAATGCTTGGGAATTATACAAAGAGAGTATCAATATGAGTAATTGTGAAAGCAAGTAGGTAAGATGTCAGCAGGTGAGTACAATGTCATACGAGTTTGAGGAACGTATTGAATCATGATAAAAACATGATTATAGAAATATTGGCATATTTTAACATTTTGAAGTTATCTATACAACATGTTTAATTTTGAAATTGATTTTTCTACACATTCTTAAAATCTCGAACAGCACCAAGTACTTCGGCTAGTTATGAATAAAAGTAAGATGATGAAGTGCTTAGCAAACATATTAGAAAAATATATTGTTTGCCTGAGACGGCTAGTATTTTGATGTAAACTACAAATAAAAATATAGATTTGTAAAGCATAATAAAATAATTTTAAAATTCTTTGACATTTATACATTTATTATATTTATATCCTTTATACATTTGATAAAACCTACAAAAAGCAGTGATATCCCATCAAAAAACTTTCTGTAAAAAAAAAAAGCGCCAAGTTCTCCTTAATGTTTCGGCCGTAAAAAGTACTGATATCTGATGTTCGCCCAAGTTAAAAGTCAAACATCCGAAATCTTTCATTCAAAATGGCTTCCTGCGACTTGGCCGTTAATGCATTTTAGAAGGTTTTTCAAATTCTAAAGAATGTATAATGATCTACATGTCTACTACATTTTTTTGAACATTTTACGCATTTTGTTGTACGAAGTGCTAAAATATAATACGCATTTTTAAAAACATAATTTCGAGATCACAGCTGTCGAGAATGGTCCACTCTTGTTCTCAACGTCTCATATAATGTAACAAAATGTGAAACGTGATGAAGAAAATATTCATTGCAATTCGTGTTAATGACAATAGACCGTACAAAATGGTCATTAAACCATGGTAAAACTAAATGATGGTTAATCAAAACTAATGTTTCTTGAAACTCAATGGTATGTATCACAAAGCTTTTAATTACAATGTCATCATACGAATTTGCCTATTTGCATTCCGATATTACTTTTAAATGCATAATTTCCAATCATTAATTTTGAAATGATTTATCGACGTAATTATTTATTTCAAATGAAAGATATGGCAATAACATAGCTGTTTAACATCAATCAAGGTGTATTATGTATTCTAATTTATTTTTCTCAGTATTACATTCTTCTAATGTTTTTAACCTAGAATGCATTAACGGCCAAGTCGCAGGAAGCCATTTTGAATGAAAGATTTCGGATGTTTGACTTTTAACTTGGGCGAACATCAGATATCAGTACTTTTTACGGCCGAAACATTAAGGAGAACTTGGCGCTTTTTTTTTTTACAGAAAGTTTTTTGATGGGATATATAGTAATTAACAAAATATTTAAGAAAATCGTTCTAACTAATTACTTACGCATTCGCACAAAATCTACATTTTAATTAGTTTATATATTATATTGGCAATACAAGCGCTCGAGTACACCATCTGGTGGATCATAGAATTATTTAAAAAATAATAACAATTTTGTCATACTTTAGATTTTAGAAAATCGTAAATTGTCACTCAATATTCCTAAATCATTCACCTTTTTTACAGTTTATACCGCTTAGAAATATAATTCTCCACAATTAACCAATTATGATTATCTTTTAATCATTTCAATTTTCTTGAGTTAAAAAAAAATATGGCAATCCCTCTTTGTCTCTAAAAATATGACAATTCCTCCTTGTCTCTTACCGAATTTTCTTTTGAATTTAATTTGGTTTCCTACTTGGTGGAATGGCTTCAATTTCAGTTTGACAGTAATTTTTGCTACTTGCTACAGTATTTTCAATTTCAGTTTGAAACTTATTTTTGTTGCTTGCAGCAGTATTTTCAGTTTAAAAATCATTGTTATTGCTTGCTGCTGTTTTTAGCCATTTTTTTAAATTGTTCATTTTATTCATTCATTTTTTTTAATTGTTTATTACAGCACCGCACGTTCTATCCGTCTTTTCGGATAAACCTGAACCGGAACGGAAATATTATGGGTTTTTCAGGAACTGTAACAATACGTTTCAATAATTGCACGAAGCGGAGCGATATTTACTATAATTTCACGAACCGGAATATTGTTCCTGTTTGCTGCGGTATTTTTCGACCCCTGGTCGAGGTGGCTATAATAAAAAAGTTTTCATAGAAAATGCACAATCTTTTAGTATTAGCATATGCAGGGCCCGACTTAGACTATCTAGGGCCCGGGGCAAGCATCATTCTGGGGGGCTCCCTTCTATCTGGCCATATAAATTGTTTCGGAATTATGTTGAAGTGACTAGTATTAAACTTCATACCTATTGTATATATACATAAATTTCGATCCAAGTACTATTTACATCTGTATACCGGGTATCACAAGAAAGATGCTCACAAATTTAACAGATGACAGAACAGTATTTTTTTTATATGAATTTAACGACCCATATGAGCTTCTAAAGTGTAAATACTGGTCTTCAGTCTTCTTGGTTATTTGCAATAATATAAAATTTTCTACCACATTATAAAATTTAATCTTTGTATTGCATCAGCATTCATTTGGGTAATTCCATAATATGGAAAAACAAGTGAAGGTATGTACTTATACTAATTGAAACACATTTCAACACTTGTTATGTTGTTACTTCATGGGGAGGAGGGTACATGGGGCACAGGAAGGAGATTGTGGAAGTGGAGGGCTACACTCCCTTCCTAAATCTTTGAAAATGTAAGAATTTTGGTCACTTTTGGCCAATTTGAACCATTTTGCACCCTTTTAACAAAAATCCTGATTAATCCTAGAGGGGGACCTCTCTCAAATGGGTGCCCGGGCCCGGGGCCGCTGCCCCTGCATAAGTCGGGCCCTGAGCATATATAACCGTATTTCCCCTTACATTTTACATGAGTTAAATGTTTTGAAACTCAGTGTTGAATTCAGACACTTTTCTCCGGGAGGGATTTCTGTGGCTCCGGGGGGGACATTATAGAGTTCCGGGGGGGAAATTCCACTTTTTGACCATTGAAAGCATAAAATTTCAAATCTTCCGGGGGGGACATTTCAATGCTCCGGGGGGGGGGGGACATTCCCCCCCGGGCCACCCCCTGGATTCAACACTGTTGAAACTACTTGAAATCTTACTTGCAGTAATATTAATATGAAAGAAACAAAAATATTTGTTGAATGATTCAAAAAGTACATTAATAAAAGAAAGTTTTTGTCTATGTATGTGTGTCTATCTGTTTGTTTGTTTGTTGGCGATAGCTAGGGAAATCTTTCGCACGTAGATGTCTGCAAAATTGGTTCCAGGATAGACGAAGACATGTCCGAATGTATGAGAATCTAATATTTTGGATTTTTTGTTATTTTATATTGAAGGGAACAATTCGTGTATTTTCCCGATTTTCCAAGTTCGTCGGCGATTTTGATACACTCTTAAAAACAACTCAAATTCATTTTTTTAGCTCAATATAGTAAATTTGTCTTCTTTTCAATAAAGTTTATTCGGAATTCATACCGCAATTTTTGGAAACGTAATTTAAACCAATAATTTATAATATTTTGAAAATGTAATTTGAAGTTTTGTTGTAAATTTTTACGAGCCTTTGAAACTGAAACTTTTCAACATAGGATTTTATTCTGAATGCCTATGAAACGTTTCAATATTATTCTACATGTACGTATATTAAAATATTGCTTCATCTCCATATCTTCATATCCCCAAGCAGCAAAAGCATTCCAAACTGTGCTGGTAACTGTTGAGATTTAAGTAGAGTTGCAAAAATTTTCAACATGCCAAATTCATAAACTTCTCTACTATCTTTCCGGCTTAGATGCTTTACACTCACGCTAAAAAAAAAAAAAAAAAAAAAAAAAAAAATTAATCTGTTAAAAAAAAGGAAAAAAGTCGCCAAATTTAGGGGATTTTTTCCTTTAATGGCAACCTAGCCATTGTATTAAGTTAATCGTTTGGCGCAGTCTTGGAAATCGCGCCAACCAAACAGTCGCCAATCTTTTGTTTACATTTTAGCGTGAGTGTAACACATCTGTTCCTTCTTTCCTCTTGAGGCCAAATTATCAAACCCTGTAGTCAAAGTGTAGTCAAATACTCTCATCTGATAGTCAATTTGCCTGAATACAGCGCGCAAACCATGCGCAGTAGGAGAAAACAACATGTTAGGAAAAAAAATCGCTTTTGCGAAAATCTCCCTGGATCACTGCCAACGTTTTTGAATCTGAAATCCATATCTTACTTTTTCTGTTGAAAGTATTTTGATTATTTCTCAATAACATCAATACTTATTTATCTATTGATATTTTAATTTTAACCATACAAGTTCTTCCCTTTTCATTTACTAGTTTCGATTTCACCAACCCTCTTTTTTCTTTTTTCTGTGACCGTGCGAGCAATCGATTAATCGTCTGCTTGCCTTGCATTTCGAAACATTGTGCAATCGCTTTTCGCATTACAACTGCACTGCTGATGACTTGCGAAAATATGTAAAAAAATTGTAAGTCAAATTTCGTTTTTCAAAACTCTATTGAATTATATTTGTAACACCAGATTATGAGAAATCCTTCGATCTTCGAACATTTGTTTTTGGGGAAATATTCAAGTTAAAATGCTGTTTGCGCATTCCGTATGTTTACAAACAATACTTGCTTTCAGATTGTAAACAGCCGCTGTTTCTGTCTTTTATTTTGTTTTTCTTGTTAGCATTTTTTAATAAACCTCAGATTGTGAGCACTTTATATAGTACTCAGAATAATTTAGTGATTACAATTAAATAATAATGGTACTTTTATTGCGTGAAATGAAATTTGTTTATCTGTTATTGCTATTTTGTTTACTTGCTTCCTCATTTGTATAGGGAAATATTTAAAACGTCTAAGCATTTTGATTCTATATTTACTGAATGCACAGCTTTTATTTATGTATTTACATTATGATTTTTCATAATTATATCCAATATTTTAAATTTAGAATGAATAATTGGTACTTGTCTATTTCCCCGTCCACCACTTTCTATTAAAAAAAAAAAAAAAAAAAAAAAAAACTGTTGTCAAACAATGTGATTTAACGCCAATAATACAAAATTATGACTTCAGATTTGACTTCATATCCTATTTTTTATTAATTTGGTGGATAAGCTAATTTAGTTTCCTAATGAAATACATAAACTAACTGCTATTTCTTTAAAAAATAAATAACCAGACTTGAAATAGATGTCACAGGCGCACCGGGTTTGGCGCGATTTTTGTTTTTGGTCCATTTTGCCAAGAAAACCCCCTTTTCAAATACATGTTAAACCTAGCCTGCAAAAACATCATGTTAGTTTTATTTTATTATGAAACACCCACAATTTTACTATAAAACATAAACAATTTTTTTGGTATTTTTATGGTAGCTGGGCGCTAGTGATGACTCGCCTTAGAATTACAACACTTTCAATTCAAATGATTTGATTTTTGATTTAACCTTCTGAACTGATATATCCATTTAGCGTTCACTATGCTGCAGGTTTCACTGACAATAAAAGCATTATTTAAATTAATATATTTCTACAAATATAAAGCAGTTTTAAAACATTGAGTAATGATTTAAGACTATCAAGGGTTAAACTCATATACATAATACATAATTAAGTTTTTTACTATATCAAGTTTGAAAATGTATCTTTTTTTAGTATTTTTAGAAAATTACAGAGAAAATAAAATTATAAATTTACCCTTTTTCTCGGTGGTCAGGGGGTTAAATTCATTTCTTGAGATTTTGTTATTTATATTTTGATGTGTTTGTGTTTACATATTTTATCATGATTATATTTTAGCTATTTTTAAGATATTATGTTGCAATGTGATTTAACGCCAATAATACCAAAGTATGACTTCAGATTTGACTACTTCAAATGCAGCGCTAACTTACGCTGTTCATAAAAAAAATCACAACAATACTTGATTTTTGTTATTAGCTAATGTTAAAAGATTGTCGAGAAAATAAAAAAAAGGTTGGCGAGATTTAAAAAATTTTGCCGATCACTGGTGTCCGGCTAACATAAAAGTACAATATTTTTCGTTAAGCAAACACAATTTTATTTTAAAACAAAACACGCAATTTTTTTCTATTAAACCCACACATATTTAATTTTATTATAAAACACACACAATTTTTATTATAAACACATACAAATTATTTTATTATAAAACACACACAAATTAGTTTATTATAAAACACACACAGTTTAATGTATTATAAAACACCCACATTGTCAAGAATACAACTGTCTCAGCTATAGATACCAGAGGGCTTTGATTAATATGCACTATCTCATCTGATCTACCGGTCCAAATCGCTGAGTTGCAATGCAAGGCAAAAAATCGCGGCTATGATGTCATACACTCACGCACAGATTTTTTTTTTTTTAATCGGTTATAAAAAGGAAAAAACTTGCCAAATTTAGAGGATTTTTTTCTTTAATGGCAACCTAGCCATTGTATTAAGTTATTCGTTTGGCGCAGTCTTGAAAATCGCGCCAACCAAAAAGTCACCAAACTTATGTTTATATGTTTGCGAGAGTGTAAAGCATCTGTTCCAAAATCGCTATTTTGGCACCAAAAAGAAACACTGGTGCGTCTGCGACATCTGTACCTGTATTTAATTTAAAAACACTAAAACAACATTAAGACAAGGCATTCACCAATAGTTTTTGGTTGAAAAACGTGAACTTGTAACAAATATGATGTCAAGTGTGAATGTGAGATCGCTGTTAAGCATTTTTGCCATTAAATTTCATTATTTGCCAAAAGTTATTTTTTTGTAGAAAGTGGTCGAGGGAAAGATGGACAAGTACAGAATAATTCGTTTTTTATATTAATCGCATGAAAATTAACATAAAGCTTAAATCAACTGATTAGAGAAATTCATTACTAATATATGAGTATCAATTTTTTTTTAAAAAAAAGCAAAACCACTGATTTTTTTTTAATAACACAAACAAATATACAACAACAACAACAAAGAAAAAACACACAGACTTTAAACAAAAATATGGGCTGTTTTTTAACTCTGATTGTAGAAGATTATATGATCCAGTTTCTTTATTGCTCGTTCTCTTGGACTTGTACTTGTTTAGTTATTATTTCACAGTTTGACAAAAACAGTGACATTCTAAAGAAGGTATAGTTACAATGTGCTAATAAATATTAAAACCTTTATTAAAAATGAAACTTCATTTTGATTTTTATATTGAGCTAAAGAGTACAAAAATAAATATACTAAAGTAAAAGTTCTTATTTTGGTACTTTTCGGTTAGCCGGGCGCCAGTGATATACATACATGTATATATACACACAAACACACATATATACACATATCTACATATACATATATATACATACACATATGCATATATATATATGTATGTATATACATATATATGTATTTACATATGTATTTATATGTGTACATATATCACTGGCGCCCGGCTAACCGAAAAGTACTCTTATTTTTTTAACTAATAATATATGCGATTCTTGATGAATTATATGTGATAACATGTATGACTGCTAAATTTTCTGATTTTTGAACAGAAATATTTGCTTTATTTGTTGGTACTAAAAAATTGAAAAGGTTTGAAAGCTATGAACAAATCAAATATCAAAATGCTGGGAAATATTTTGTAAACATTTGCATATATATGATAGTATTTATTTCATTTAGTAGGGCCAGGTGGGATAAAAATCGTACAGATGTTTCAGACGCACCTGGTTTCTTTTGGTGCCAAAATAGTGATTTTTTGCTTTATGTGACAACGTGAGGTTTTATAATAAAATATGTCTGTTTTATAATAAAATTAAATGTGTGTGTAAATAAATTAAATAATATAAAATTAATTAATAAATAAAATTAAATGTGTGGGTTAAATAAGCATGTGTAGAGTCAAAATAAAATGGTGCCAACCCCGGTGCATCTGCGACATCTGTTCCTAAAACAGTTATAAAAACAAAATCCTTTTTTATTCATATTTAGTTTGAAAAAAAAAATTCAATCAGCCAAAAAATTATATAGACTGTGCGAATGAGCTATATCAGGCCAGGTTTCGAATCTGGGACTTAGGTTATATGCAACAGTTCTCTGCCATTGAGCTACCCAAAATATATCTAGCCAGACACACTTTACTACTTTTCACTTTGTTGAGAAATTTTTTTCAACTTTCCTACAAAGAATGTAGTATTTCGGGTTGAAATATATATAGTTATAGATAGAAGTTTTGATTGTTTTTATTCACATTAATTTTAGAAAACATCTCCTCCATTGTATGCTGTTTGTTTTATTTCTTTTGAATTGTGATATTTTTATTGCAGGAATCATTTTAAAAATATTTATATTGTTTTATAAAACTAATTTTGAAATTTCACTTATACTTTTAGTATAATGCTAATTGTTTTGTTAATATTTTGTTTGTTTTCAGGCAGATTGACACTGAAGAACCAACCATGATTAGTCGAACAAATTTAAAGCAGCAGCTCATGCGGGAGCAGATGCAGCAGCTTGAAGAGAAAGAGCGAGCACTGTCGAGTTCTGCACCTACTCAAACATCTGCTATTCGAGTACCTCTTTATACTACTCCCAATTTACAAGTGCCAAAGCAGGTCTTAATGGTAAATAAGGATTCCTAATTGTTATAATGTTTTGGCGATTTATCGCTGGTTGGTGGCGCAATAAAAAAAAAAAAGCTTTTATTATAAATACTCTTTTAGGAAAACCTTTATCTACTCTTCATACAGAAATAGTTTAAAGTAAGTTTAACTTAAATAAGTAACTATGTACGTTTATATGTATATATAAAGACAATTAACGATCATATTCTACAGTTTAGAACAAAATTTAAATTGATTAAAAATGCTTCAAATTAAAAATTAACGTTCAATTCGTAGCACTGTCAATTTGACTTCCAATATTGTTAGTGTCGAAGACAAGAAGAGAAAAGTATTGTTGCCACGGAAACAACAACTTATTCAATATCGAAATGTATAATGAGAGCGTTCTTAATTGGGAAGTTACTACTAAAATATACTTAAAACTTATCCAGCCAGTGCAACCATGTAAAATTAAACAACTTCAGCAACATGCAACTTTATATATTATATAAGCTTATAGAAAAAATAATAAACAATTCAATCGTTTAATTATTTAAAAGTTTAAATTCATTAAGTACTGCACATTTAAATCCTCATTTAACCGGAAATTTTCAAATGCATTTAAATTCTCTTGCATTTGGCAGGAAAAACATGTTGCTCGCCCAATCGAGTCTTTTTGCACCAAATATTCAAAAGTATTTTAGTTTTTACAGAATTTTTTTTAGTGGGACTCCGCAGCTAAATTTGACTGATCCTTTATTACGTACATGGGTTAGCATTTTTTTCCAAAATATTCTGAGTATGTACTTTAAAGAGAACTTCCTTGTTAGTTATGAAATTTGAGCTAATATAATGAATACAAAGAAACTGTAATCAGATATGTAAAACACCTTCAAGCTACTTTTGCTACAAGAAATATTTGTTTTTAGTTAATCAAATTAAGTTGTTATTTTGTTTAAAAAAAATAGAAAATTGATTGAAGTGTCATTTGTGCATATTGCTATTTTTTTACATATTGTTTCACTTATTTGAGGTATCCATCTTTATTTTTCCTTTTTAAATTGTCTTCTGTTTGAGAAAATATTCTTGGATTAAAATAAGTGATGAAATATGTTGGAATGAATTGTAAAAAGAAAATTCAAAATTTCATTGTATATAATAAATTGAAATTTGGTTAATATTTACTAGAGTTTAAATGTAAGAATAAGTTAAAAAAAAAAAAATATATATATATATATATATCAATTGTAGGTGCATTTTCTTTTTTCTAAATAATATTTTTGTCTATAAAACTGTTAATCATTTTAATAAAAAGTATTTACTTCTTAGGTGAAAAGCAAATTGGAAAATCCTACGCCATACCATATGCAAGAAAGTCGACAGCGTCAAGTTCGGGAATTTTTATCACAATCACATCATGGACTTCGAACAAATGGTTTACCTGGTACTGATGTTTTGGGTAATAGTGTTGATCCCAGCCCTTCAAGTGATCTCTCAGCAGCAGTTAGTAGTACTACAGCCAGTCCAGATGTATGTATTTTTTTAAGTTTTAAATTATTGTTGATTTGTTTCTTTATATTATTTTTGTAATTTTCTTAAAGGGAGTTCTAATGTTTTAAGATACTTTTAATTCAAAATTACTACAGAAGGTCATTCACACTTTATGGAAACAATTTTCAAAGTTAATTTCTATGCATAAGTGACATATTCTTTGCAACAATTTGACTTTGTTGGATAGCCTTGACTTTTGGCTATAGCTTGACTCGAAATTTCTATGATAATAGAATTTCCTTGTTATAGTCATGTCTTTTTCCTGATACCTCTTGTAAAACTTTCCAAAGTCTTTTTACTCGTGAATTGAAACGAAATCTGCATTAAACAATCCTAATGCAGAAAAAGGCCGTTGATGAGGGGGAGGGGAGAGTGCATCAGGTGATTTCACATGTATTTCTTCAATTGAGGCACAATTTATTTTCATTTGGGATTCTTTCTTTGCTAAATGTGCGTCAGTTGAGTTATGGAAGACTTTGTTCATATGAAGCTCAATTAATGTCTTTTCATATAAAGCAGGGGAATTTCTTCTTCAGAATTGGGTTCTAAAATATTTTACTGATAATAAAGTGAAATCACCTTAGCTTTACTGCATTTTTTACCTTTATTTTCATTTCATAACAAAATCCAGCAGCAATCATGAAATCTTTTGGAAATTTTTCTTTACATTCACAAACCCTTTTTTTTTCTTTTGATACACTTTCTTAAATAAAGTCATGTTTCATCCAGTGTTACGATAAATTTTTATTTATCACCACCTATGTTATGTGTTTGTTAAAGCACGTGTTAAAAAGCACTATCGACAACACATTGGAAGACTTTGGAAAGTTTTCCAAGAGATGTGGAGAAATTGATATGATTGTACTAAGAGAAAAATCAACTATGATGGAAATTTTGATCCAGAGTTATAGTCGAGAGTCAGTACTATACAGTAGAGTAAAATTGTCACAAAGAATATGGCATATATATTCAGCATAGGTGCCAACCTCTCATTAATATTCCGTAATTCAATACTATGTATTTGTGTAGGCAGTATCAAAGGCCTGACTGTCGCATGAGCCCTTATGGCTTGTGCCATGCGAATGAAATTTCTAGGGAGCACTAAAATTTGTCACTTGTCATTTGATATATTTATGAAATTAATTTGCTGTGAAAAGCGCAAAAATATCAGCATTTCTACTTTTTATAGAACAAATCTACCAAATTCTTATTTATTAATGCTCATTTTCAAGGCTTGACAAATGCGGTCGCCACTGACGACCAAATTTTTTGATTTGGCGACCAAGTTATGTAATCTGGTGGCGATTTATTTTTCTTTTTGTAAAACAAATTGACTTAAGAAGTTAGTACAAATGGAATTTTTTCTCTCCCCCACCCCTACTCATGTGCGACAAGCAGTGATCTTCCTTTTCTCTCATACTCTTAGTGAAAGAACCAAGTTTAAAAGGTATTTTCCATCTCATGCACATCAAACACCAGTCTTTTCAGCTCTAGCTAGATAGCATTATGTCACATGATTAGGATATGTAGAGAAGGGGACATTTCAATAAAACAGTAAGAAATATTGTCAATCAAGTTTCTTTGGCATCCAAAATTAGATATAATGTTAAAAAATGATCAAGTTTTTTTTGTAAGTTTCAAATCAGATTTTTGTGTTCATATAAGTTATCAACATATAAGTGATTATAATTTTGGTGAGTTTCATTAGAAAACATAGTTTATATTGTCTTTCTAAATTATTTGCTATTCTAAACTATGTAACTAATAATTCTAAACTATGCTTGTTATTGTTTTTTCTCAATTAATTCATAAAACACTTTTTGTGTTTTTTAGGTAGCTTTCAATACAAAAAAGTATAAAGCTACCTATTGCAGCCGTTCGGAGGAAAGCAGTTCCGGAAAATTTCGATATATTTTCACCGATCATGACCCCCAGACCCCCAAAACCACCCTCCGTTCAAATGTTGATTTATATATATATAATAATAAACACCAATGGAAAATCACTTGCAGAACCATTATCACAAATGCCAACCAAAAACTTTAAACCACTTAAATTCAATACTAGAAAAACAAAACTAAACAAACTACATTTACACAGAACCAGAAAACGCAACTAACTACTTAAACTCAAAACAAAAGAACACAACAAATTGCAGCAAAAATTAAAATTGTCAATAAACAACAAAGAAAAGCTAAAACAACCTGTGTCAGGTGGCATGGCTTGAGACATGCACTGCTGGGTTAAACTAGTTTTACGCATGCAACACTCCCCCATACCTGACAAGTACAGACTGAAAATGAATGAAACAGACATAACAAAAGGAAGCAAACTAAAGCCAGACTACACCAACAAATTCTCGATTTACATCACAGTAAACTACCCACTACACCGACAAACTGTAACTAGACTACAACATCAATTTCTCAACTTACAACATGGCAAACATCCCACTACACCGAAATACTAAAGCCCGACTACTCCATCAAGTTCTCAACTTACATCACAGCCAACAACCCACTACACCGACAAACTATAACCAAACTACACCAACAAATTCTCAACTTACAGCACGGCAAACATCTCACTACACCGACAAACTATAGCTAGACTACACCATCAAGTTCTCAACTTACATCACAGCAACCATCTCACTACACCGACAAACCATAGCCAGACTACACCAACAAGTTTTCAACTTACATCACGGTAAATAACCCTCTACACGGACAAACTAAAACCAGACTTCACTATCAAATTCTCAACTTACAACACTGTAAACAACCCACTACACCAACACTCCCACAAATATCACATCAACAAAACATCGCTCGTATTGAACACTCCTAACAGTTCGTCACTATAACCTTTATTTCTGATAAATTTGTATGTTAGATCGGACAAAAACTGAACCGGATAACCTTGTGATAACGCCATATAACAAAAATCAGCTATATTCCTAGCAATATTTGCATAATTAGAGCACAATTTCTCAATACGGCATAAACCATTTATAAAAATATTTCTGAAAATGGACAAATGCACATTTGAAGTGAAATGTAACATTTTAATAGTATCAAAATTAAAATAATTTCTCTTATCGTAAATATTTGTTACCAGTTCACCATTAGAAACATCTAAAGTTACATCCAGAAAATCGACACATTTTGAATTATTTGACACAATTTTCAGGCTTAAACTATTTGGATAGTGATTAAAGCTGAAATCTTTCAAGGAATTGTTAATCCCGGCTAATAGAACATCATCTATGTATCTGTAATATATTACATTTTGATTTGCAGTATCTTCTTTTTCATATGTATATAAATAAATATCAGCTAGGATGGAGCTGCAGCTCCCACCCATAGGAATACCTTTAATCTGTTTGTAAACCCGTTTACCATCATATAAATAATTTTCTTTAACTACAAAATTAAAAAGAGTTGTGAACTGTTCAGAGCTTATATTTGTAGTATTGAACTCCTTAAAAAAATCCATAATTTTACTCTTTAAATCATCTAAATTAATACTATTGTATAAATCTTCAAAGTCATAAGTATGAAATTCCATTATATTGCACAATTTTCTTAAATTGTCAATCAATTCAAAACTGTTTTTAATTATACATGTAGATTTTTCTTTTAAAACTTTAGCAAATATTTTGTTTAGAATGTGTAGAAACTTTTTATTTGCTGTAACCAAATATGAACCGAAACCACATGTAATAGTTCTAAAGGTCACAGGAGTTTTGTGAAATTTAGGGACTAAAACAAGATACGGCAGTTCGTTGCTATGTTGTTTAATATTTAATTTCTTGTAGAAAGCCTTGATCCTATTACCAACTACTTTTTTGCTTGATTTTAAGAGCTTATAATTCGCCTTATTATCATAACTACCACGTAGAATGTCTCCATATAGTTGTTTACATATTATTGCATAGTTAGAATTTGCTTTATCAACGTATGTGATAATAAAGCTGTTCTGAAGCTGCTTGATAGAACTCTTTAAATCATTATAGTATTCACCCGTAACTCCATCACTTTTTTTATTGTAAATCTTGTTCATTTCCTTCAAAATATTAAATTTCCACTCCAAAAAAACACTTTCGGGTAAGCCATATTTATTCATCAATTTCTGAACAAAAATATCTACATTTTTCGTTATACGTTGTATAGCATGAGTTTTTGTAACAATCCTTTTCAGGCGATACTTCGTACCGTAACGCATATATTTTCTAAGGTTTATGTTTTGCACGATATTTAAATTGCCTGTTAAAACATGTCCATACGTTTCATTTATAAAACTCTTGTATTTCGCGTCATTACAAAGACAGACGCTACTATCAATTCCCTTTTGCAATTCTTTAGCATATCCATTATAGTTAAATATTTCACGTCCCAATGGCTTATCATATCTAAATGCCTTTACAATCTCAATTTTCTTAACTGGCAATAATTCGTTATATTTGTTTAGTATTGTTTTAAAATTAATGCCACTCATTTTGTGACCAATATAGTCCATGACAAAATACACTTTATTATCAATTTTATCATGTTTATTCTGTAGCTTCAAATATTCTTCTAGACTTTGTTTTCTTACTCTAAATCTTAACAAATCCAAACTCAAATCGATGTTAATACCACCATTATTTTTGATATATATAGAACTTAGCAGTTCTGGAATAAGTTTTTTCTTTAAATTGAATATAATAAATTTAATTCCATTTACATTATCTTTAATGTCACAACCAAGTATGGCTCTTTCAATTTCCATAATGTTATTAAGATTTATTAAATCTTTATAATTTCCTTTATTATTAATATCTTCATTTCTTATATCATGATTAGTTCTTTCATATATAGAAACGTCCAACACTTTATCTCTAAAGCATTTTAATAAACATAACATTTAACCCATATGGGTAAACAGTACCATATTTTATCATCATGTCTCACTCACATAGAAATCTTTCTCTCTTATTCGGAATTATATGAAGAACTGATAATTCTATATTCTCTAAGCCATGTTTATTAAAGTGGGTAATTTCAATTTCTTGCTCTTCTTTACCACTTTTACAATGATTTATATCCGATTTGTGATTATTAAACCTTTTATTAATTGGACCTGATGTTTGTCCAATATAAGACAAATTACAGATTTTACATCTGAGTCTGTAGACACAGTTATTGAAACAAGACAGCACATTACAAAAATTTTCATTGTTGTAATAATTTTCCCAATCATACGCATAAAACTATATATTCATATCCGTTAGCGCCAAATTCTCGCCAAACTTGGCGACATTTGGCGAAATATCGCCAAATTTGGTGACCAAAATAAGTCTTCATAAATGAAGCCAATTTGGCTATTGCTCAACAATTTGGCGAATTTCTTATTCAGATTCAGTATTAACGAGTCCTTTGTAAACGTTTTCTTTGCATTTTAACTTGCTGTTTTCGTGTAACATTAGCTAAAATTTTAAAACGAAGATATAGGAAAGCTACCTTTTCCTCCCGGTACAGGCCGGAAGGACTTTTTAAACTCAATGAAGGGGAGAAGGAGTGGGGAGTAAATATTTTTTACTGGTGACTCAAATTTTTTCCTGGCTACCAGATTTTATAAAATTTCTAAAGCCCTGCTCATTTTCATATACTCCTCTTCCATTCCTTTCAAGCTAATTTAAAAATGTGAAATGTTCTTAGAAAAATCATTTGATAAATAAAATGTAATCAGAACCACTCTTCTTTGTTTTGTTCCATAAACTTTCACTGTTGTTTGTCAAATTGTTGAAATCATATACTAAGTTACAGATATTTTATTTTCTAATGAAGGATAATTTTCTACATTTTAACAAGCAGCAAAAACCATAAATAGTAAATTACAAAAGAAATAATGCTTATTTCATTAGAAATACTTTTAAATTTTGCTCACAAGCAGTACTATTCTGATATAAAAATACTGAAATGTTCAAATTTTCAGGAAGCCTGTTATAGTTTTTAATGGCTAGATTGCTTCTTTTTAGTTAAGAAGTGCAAGATTTAAATCAACTGTATGCAAAATATTATCCAGTTTTCCTTAACCAATCAACCAACCAATTTACAGGATTACAAAAATCTCATGGGTCAGGGTCAGTGCCCTGTCAGCGTTATTGTAGACAGAATCAAGGCCAATTTATGATTCTCAATGCAAAGTAAAACAGAATAGCATGAAGCTAAACAACATACTTACAAATACTAATACTTAATAGTGTTTCCGTTACTTTATTTTCACTTCATATATGGAATTTTCCATTGAAATTACTAAGTTTTGCAAAAATTCTGGATACAGTTCATACCATGATTGCAAAATGGCTGTTTTAAGCTCTTTGATAGAAAAATATTGGCATACATTTTCATACACTTTTCATGTTAGCCTTCTCCATAGGATTAAAATCTGAATTAAGTGCAGGCCAGTTCATGACTTTAATTACTAGTAAAACTGCAGATCAGGAGCCTCAGCGTCAGCTCTTAAAGTCATTGTTTTTTTAATCTCACTTTTCATATCATTTAGCATCTTACAATCCGCAATTTAATTTTTTTATGTAACATACATATTTATAGGCATATAAAATACTTCGGAGGTTTCAGAAATTATAAGCGTTAAATTAAACATGGTTTATTATTTTGATAATAAAATATTGCAGCAAAATAGTACGAGTTACTTGAATTTTATTATATTGATAGTCTTTGAAATATGGTTGCTAAGCAGCTAATAAATTAAAGAGCAAAATAAAAAGAAATGCATTTTAAAATTTGTAAAAAATATGAAAATAAAATTTTTTATATTTCCCGAACAGATGCACAAAATTTTCCAATAATTTAAACAATTAATTTCTAAATTCTAATGAATGTATCAGCAAATTTTCAAAGCTATTGGATATATTTAAAACCTCCATATCGAAAATTTAGCATCAATAATTTTACGTTTAAATCCATTATTCAAATATGCAATTTTCATTTCAGTTAAAAATGAAATTTGAAAATAGTCTCCATTCCCATGGGGAAGCATTATGACCTAAAAAGAAATGTTCTATATTTTTCGAACGAACAAACCAAATGTAACTAAAAACTATACAGCTAATTCCAGGTACCACCCCAACATACCCACCAAAAATTAAGCTAATAGGACAATTTTTACGGCAGTTATCGTGGACAGACAGACAGCCAGAAACCAAAAACTTTTTGTGTCTCCACAGTGAGCCTTAAGTGACATTTCGGCAATTACACTGTTGAAATCATATTATTGTCATGTTAAAGCATATGAATCAATGCACCATTTTGTTGTAAAACACAATCATTTCCTCCCAGCAAATATTAAATGCTGCTCTAATATTCGCTGATAGTCCTTGGAGTTGAATTTTTTACTGCAAAAGACAAAAAAAATGTTTGGCCATTAAATCCAAAGCCATCCCAAGTCGTTATTGATCCTCCACCTTGTTGCTTACTAAAAAATTGCTTGGTTCATTTTCTAAATCATGCCAGCAAAATTTATATCCATCCAGTCCAACTAAATTTTTCTTTTTCTCATCACTAAATATTATTAAGAGCAGTGCTGTAGTCGTAAAATAACCAGAAGCTATATGCTATAGCCATAGGATATCCCTGATAGTATACGTTATAGTTTTGTTTTATTTGAGAAACTGAGGGTGTATGCAGAAGGTATACGGCATGTACCACCATATACCTTCCCCTAAACTCAGTGGTGTAGTTGAGGGGGTACGCGGGAGGACAGCGTCCCTCCACTTTCTCATTTTATCTCAAGCGTCCTCCTACTTTTTATTTTCAGGAGGACATAGACTTTTGAAACGTATTAATTTTTTTAAAGGATAAGCATGCTAACAAATTAACAATTTTAAGAAATAAATCACTGATTTTTAATACTTTCCAAGAAAATTGAAAAGTGTTTATGACTGAATTTTCTGTCTGTCTATTGGTTTATGTATTAGAACGCAAATTTTTCCTCATTCACTCTCTATTCCTCCGAATGATTTGAAAAGTCAATCCCAAAAACTGTATCTTTTCCCTATTTTCTCCATTTATAGCTCCCTCTTAGTTGCATTTCCAAGATTTCACTACTATTCAGACCCTATGTTCGGAGATATCAACGTCCCCTCTACTTTTTCCCCCAAGCACTACACCACTGACTACACTCTTTGTTGAGAACCATTTATCACCATCAGACATCTTTACTCGTTCAATCATACTGTTTTGTAGTGTGCTTTAAATATGGTTTTTTCTTCTTAAAAGTTACTTAAATTAGAATATATGTTTCTTAGATTATAATCTGTTATTCTTTTGTGAATCATATTTTTCAATACTTCAATTTTTGTTACATTTCCTTACAATGACATCGTTTTATTGGATGTCATGCTTAATATCATTCTGCCATCCCGCAGAATTTTTTTTTCTTTGGTCTACCAGATCTTCTCTTATTAGACTATTTCTCACTTTTCTGCAAAATTCTATAAATATTTATCAAAGATCGATTTAAAATCTTAGAAATGTCTTTCAGATGTTCCTTTTAACTATTAAATGTAAAATTTTGATAACTTCTTGTTTTGAAGTCTCTTTTAGTTCTCGACATTTTGACGAATGTATAAAAAAAAGACATTTAGTTGTAATTCTAGAACAAACTAAACAAAAATTCTAAAGCTAAAAAAATGACAAATAATGATTTTAAAAGAGCAGAAATTAATTAAAAATTATTTTTTCAATTTAAAATTAGATAGTATCTATATTTATAGGACAAGCAATTTTGCAGTTTTATGAATAATTTGTATACCACTTTTTGTAATTGCTTCATGTTTTTACAATAAATGGGAATAAATCAATGAATAAAAATAAAAGTATTTGGATCTTATTTTAGTTTGGAATGGCATTTTCGAGCTGTGTCTATATTTTAGGAACAGGGTGTGTAGTAGTCTTAACTAACAGTACAAATTATTTTATCTTTATTAATAATGTAAACTACAATAATGAGCCATTAGAAATTTATTTGTTTAGAATATATAAGATGTGTATAAGTTAGAATCTAATGCTTATTGTACCAAGAGAACTGAAATGAGACCAACATATTCTAGCCCAAATGTATTGAAGTAAACACGAGTATGGGATATATTGGCTTCTATTCTGTGAAAGTCAATATCCCAAATCCTCTTTCTCGAGATTCATAAATTATACCACTGTCAATGGTTCTTTAATTTTTTTGAAAAAGGGATTTCTTGCATTGTTGTATGCTTTGTTTTGACAGAATGTTGCTTCATGAACTTTCATTTCTTCTATTTTCCTGATCCAATTGTAAGTGATAAATGCTTCTTTTAAAATATATTCACAAATCCAGAAGCAGAATTTTCTGTGTTAATCTGCAGCAAACCAATATTTATCTGTGACCCAAGAATGCTTGCTGGACCAAGATTACTATCATAAGAAATTATAGTAGCCCATAAAATAAGCAAAATTTGCATTAATTTAATTAACAAAATTGCTAAAATTAAATTTTAGCAATTTTTTTTTTGCTCAAAAATATTTTAAGGCTGTTAGATTGATCTGCAAGATATAAAAAAATCTGCAGCACCCACTGCCATTCTGCACTGTTTCTGCTACTGGGTTTACAAAGTTTATTTTAATTTGTTTTGAACATGGATAGATTTTTAGCATTCTATAGCTTTCAAAGTTTACAGATGGAACTAAATGGCCGGGTTGCTTAAAAAAACAAAAAAAAAAACACTGTTTGTTTTTAGGTTGCACCAGAAGGAATTACCGTTGTACATAAGTTTGTTATAAATTACTTTTTTATAAAATCTGGTAGGATCAAGGAAATTATTATTACATTCACAGAATTTTTATGCACTAGTTTCACTACATATGTATTTTAATTCACCCAGAAAAGATTAAAAGCAGCTAATTTTCTTAAATATTGGATTTCTTGTACTTACTTTGTTTTATGTATTTTCTATAGACACTGCATTGACTTTAGATTAATTAAATATAATTTAGTTTCTCTCTCCTCCCACCCATCCCCATCGTAGAGATTGGTTGTAATTTTAACTTTCATGCACCTAAAAATTATTTGACTATAATAAATAAATAAATAACCTTTTATTTCAGATGGATGAATTTTTGACAGAATTTTACTTGAATTCCTGCTCAGATTCTGTTGCTGACCATATTCTTGATCCTAGTCTCAATGCACCTGTTATAGTAAGTTATTATAATTAATGAATATTCATAGTTTCATGTCAGTCAGGGTTTACTGATGAATAACCTATCTGACATCTACTTGATCTCTGAAAATTAATCTATAGCTTCTGTATGATGAATCGTTAATTGTGATCTGAGTATTTTGCGTTTCAAAATTTCTAAAAATCCAAAGTTGTTTATTCAAGCAATATGTATATTTTTTAGCGACGGAATTAAACTTTAAAGAAAATGTGCACTTTCATTCTAAAGCTAAATCATTTTTCTAATATTATGAGGCAATTTTCAGTTAATATTTATTTTATTGTGTTGAAATTAAACCATGTAAATTAAAATAAATATTGAATTTGCTCAGTCATGCTAATTGGAATTTTAAGTTGTTTTAAATGTAGATATTTTCATCCTTTTTCCTCCATCTTTTTTTTTTTTTTCATATTCTTTTTTATCAGATTAATAAAATGCACTGTAATTTTTTTTCTTTTTTAATTAAGAAACATGATTTTTGTATTGACATATGATGAGTGTGAACAATGAAAAAAAATTAATTGCATAATTGAGTTTACAAACAAAATATTTATTGATTTTCTTTGATCACAAAATAGTTTAGGTACCAAACCAGCTGTCTGATTTGCACAAAAATAAATACAGTTCTTGCAACAATATCTATAATATATCTGCCAAATGGGAGTTTGATCAGAAATTCCATTTGGCCATTATCAGGTTCACTGACACACACACATATATACATCATAATAAAAAACACTAAAAATGGGCTATGAGGACCTGAAAACATTTTAAAAATATATATCAGTATACTTGCATATATACATATGCAGAGCTGCCAACTGCTACGAAAAAATCGTAGTTGCTACGATTTTGAGCCACAAACTACGATGCTACAAAAATCTGTCTAAAACTACGATTTTCTGGGAATAAAAAAACGCGAATTTTGTCACAGGATCGCGCGAAAAATCACTAATTTCGTCACAGGATCGAGCTAAGAAATGCGAATTTCGTTACAAGATCGCTGAAAAAACGCGAATTTCGTCAAAAAATTGGCGGGAAAAAGCAATTTCACCAAAGTATCGGCGAAAAAATGTGAATTTCATTCAACTGATTGCTGAAAAAATGCGAATTTCGTCAAAAGATCGTTCACTGGTGATTCTGGTCCAAAGTTTCCGAAAAAAAATATATCGGTCATAAATTCGAAAATTCGGACATTAAATGTATCGGTATTTCGGCAAATGATAGCCGAAAAAAATCAATCTCGTCTTTCGTTCGAAGAAAAGGCACCAATTTTGTCAAAGGATCGCGGGAAAAACATGACTTTCATCAGAGAATCGCGAAAAAATGGCAAATTTCGTCAAAAACATTGCGAAAAGCGGCAAATTTCGTTAAAAGATCGTGAAAAAACAGCAAATTTTGTCAACAGATCGCGGGAAAAACGTGACTTTCGTCAGAAAATCACGAAAAAACGGTAAATTTCGTCAAAAACATTGCGAAAAACGACAAATTTTGTCAAAAGATCGCGAAAAAAAGGCAGATTTCATCATAAACATTGCGAAACACGGCAGATTTCGTCATAAACATTGCGAAACACAGCAAATTTCGTCAAAAGATCGCGAAAAAACGACCAATTTTTGTCAACAGATCGCAGGAAAAACGTGATTTTCGTCAAAAAATCGCGAAAAAATGGCAAATTTCGTCAAAAACATTGCGAAAAATGGCAAATTTCGTCAAAAGATCGCGAAAAAACGACAAATTTCGTCATAAACATTGCGAAAAACGGCAAATTTTGTGAAAAGATCACGAAAAAACGACATATTTTTGTCAACAGATCGTGGGAAAAACGTAACTTTCGTCAGAGAATCGCGTAAAAACGGCAAATTCCGTCAAAAACATTGCGAAAAACGGCAAATTTCGTCAAAAAATATCGAAAAAAATACAAATTTTATCAACAGATCTCGAAAAAAAAAACTGCCAATTTCATCAAAAGATCGCGAAAAAACGTAAATTTCGTCAAAGGGATGCAAAAAAAAGTGGCGGGAGTGGACACCCCCACTCCCGGTTGTATCAGCTTACTCAACCTGATGAAGGACTCTAACTCAGACATTTTTCTCTGGAAGATATACAGTACACTCCCTCTAATCCGCACAGCTTGGGACCAAGGGTTGTGCGGATTATAGGATTTTGCGGATTATAGGTCATTTCTTTGTTTATGTTCTAATATTTGGAATTTATCTACAAATATAGTAATCACACTATAAATAATTAACAGGAATGATTATTTATACATAAAAAATTTATATTTAATATTAGAAATAGATTTAAATGTTATTAGGATTTATACTTTATATACAAATATAATACTCACACAGTATACCAAGTATATAAATAAGTGTAGTAATACAGAAATGAAAGAAAATATTTTATACAACATTATAAACACATTTAAATGATATATGTAATATGCAAAATTAATATAATTTACTAAACTTCTACTTATTTTTAAATTTGTCAAACATTGCAGTTATTGTGGTTTGCTTCAAAGATTTTTTTTTTAATGCTGCAATTTTATCTTGAAGCCTTCTTAGAGTCATGATTTCTTGATCAGAAACAACATCTTTAAATGTTTCTTTTTCTAAAAAACTGAGATATTTATCGCCATGAAAGAGTACTTCATCAAATGCTATTTTTTCTTCTTCAACATCAGATTCTGTGTCTGAATCGGTCTCTCCTGAATTCAGTACAGAAGATATTATTTCCGCATCTGTTACTTTTTGCGACTCCAAGATTTCATCTTCCGAAACCATCCAGGAAACTAAATCATCTTCTGATGCAGAATTCAGAAGAGAAGCTGATGAATCCTTGGCAAACCTAAGCAATTCAGCAGCTTTTTCACGCGCAACACATGACCTAAATCCATTAAATTCTGAATCATCATTCTGCACATCAAGGAAAAGTGTAGCTGGCCACAGATTTTTCCAACCATTAATTAATGTTTGCTGAGAAACTGCCTCTCACGCTTTTGCAACTAAAAATATGCAATCTTTTATAGTGAAAGTTTTTTTGAATTCATCAATTTTGTCCACAGTAGGATTGAAGGCAATTACTTTTTGCAGGAATTCAAAACGATACTGGCATTTCATACTGTGGATAATCCCTTGATCCATTGGCTGAATCAGGGACGTTGTATTAGGAGGCAAAAAAACAACAGAAACATTATTTTCTGTCAATATTTCTGGATGTGCAGCACAATTATCAAGTAGCAATAAAATTTTTGCATCACTTGGTAAACCAATTTTATTTCCATGAGCACGGACTTCTGGAATAAAATTTTTCTGAAACCATTCCAGGGTCAACTCCCTGGTTATCCATGCTCGCTTATTAGCCTTGTAAGTGACTGGCAGACTTTTAATGCCTTTCAAGGCTCGGGGGTGAGCACTCTTTGAAATGATCATTAACTGACATTTGTGTGTGCCAGCAGCATTGCTACACATAACAACCGTGACTCTCTCTTTTGCATCTTTCACACCAGTTGGTGCAGTTTCATTGGATGCTGCTAATGTGTTCCTGGGTAAATAACGCCAAAAGAGTCCCGTTTCATCCATATTGTACACTTGTTCAGGAGTTAAATTTTCGTTATGAATCAATTTAGAAAATTCGTCAACAAAATCTTCAGCCCCTTGTGTATCAGCGGATAATTTTTCACCGCAAGATTTTAAGTATCGAATTCCATGGCGCTGCTTAAATCGCGTGAGCCATCCAGAAGAAAAATTGCATGGCTCTTGTATCTTTAATTCTTCGTGGAGCATTTTTGCTTTTTCACACAGTAATGGTCCTGTTATAGGCACACCTTCATCTCTCCTTTGCTTAAACCATTCATAAATGATGGCATCAAAATTCACATCCTTAGCAGGACGCATAGTTTTCCTTTTGGCAATCCCTGTATTGCTGTCACTATTGGAGTAGAACTGCAGAATTTTTTGCTTGTTCTTACTAATATCATATACAGTTCTTGAACTAATACCAAACATGGAAGCTAAATATCTGACTGATGATCCACTCTCTAGCTGTTTTATAATATCTACCTTTTGTAGAAGAGTTAGCGTTACATGTTTACGCTTTGCGATCTTTTCACGATCTTTAATTCCCGACATTCTTTTTTTCTTAATTTAGAAGATCAAATAAAATCTAGATAATATTAAAAATATTACAAAATAACATTAAATGTAAATGCAATAACGTTACTCAAATTTAATTTGCTCTAACAACGATTAGCACGTGAGTACGCAGCCGAGATTTGTTGATATAACAACGATGTTACACCCGTTTCCATACAGATAACACTAATAATATGACTGACCATAAATTATATTATATTTGTCTATTCACTGCAGTGGCAGTTGCAATCGCTCGCAATTTATTGATAGGTTGCCCCTCAGCTACATGTCTTAACCCCATGCTTTGGGCATGAAGCGATTTGATTGGATGGGACGCTGCTCTGGTGTTCGTTATTTATGAACATGAAAGCCAACGAATGCATTCTGAATTCATGTCAGATTCGGCGACACCGAACAGAGCAGACGTGTTTTATCAGTGCTTGACCTTGATTTTTCTCTCCTTGGATCTTCGTTTCGACGTCTGTTCACAGCGGTCCAGCGGTCGCTCGTTAATCAATAACGTTTTTATCTGTTTTTTGTTTTTAAGAATGGCAACGTTTGATACATAGGCTCCCGTGTATCGAAAATAATGTTAGTATATTTGAATGGCACACAAAAAATTTCCTTCTATGCATGCAGAATTGCCTTTAAAAACAATCTTAGTAAATTTATCCATTCAGTAAACTTTTATTATGGTTGAAAAAAAAAAAAAAAAAAAAAAAAAAAAAAAGTTTGGAAAAAAGAAAACGTTATGAAAAAGTTTGTTTACATCTGAAATACATCGCGGATTATAGGCGTTCGCGGATTATAGGGTCGCGGATTAGCGGGAGTGGACTGTACCCGTAGTTCCATCATCCCCTCCCTCCAACTGCCTTGGAATCTTTCAGAAATTTGGCTTCGGAGTGGACAAAGCATTAATTGAATAGGAATAATTATGTTTAATCAATCCCACACGGAACAAAAAAAATCCCTGACAGCTCGGCCTACAGGCACAGGTAGATTTCGAAGACGCAGACCGTGGGGCGCCTGTTTGTCGGGTATTGCGGAAGAAATGACCTTTTTTACGATGATGCGGCAGTTTGAACCACCTACTTCGAAACCTAACTTGTTTGCAGGCGGATTCGGCAAGGATTTTTTTTTTTTTTTTTTTTTTTTTTTTTTTTTTTTTTGGTATAACGGTTGGTCCTATAAAAAACTTGTCAATATAAAAGTTTTAGATAATATTAAGAGGATTTATAATAAATTTAAGCGGATTTGAAATCTTGGGAATTTAGCCAAATAAATTCAGGATAAACATATTTTTTTTCCTTCTTTTTGTGCAATGTTTTTTGCAGATCCAAACTTTCTACTCTGATACAAAATGCAGTCATTTTTATGATTAAATGTACAAAATACAGATATTACTCAAAGAAGTTGAAACATTTCTCTGTTTCTTTTAAAGACTAAGTATCTTTTAAAAAGTGGTGTCAAAATTGGCGATTTAAACCAATCTGGAGAGACAACTATTGAGGAACAATCGATTATATATGTAATACATTTATAGAAAATGAAAAATGCTATTCAATTCTAAAGCTTTTGAATATTAATGCCTGCAGATTTCATGCACATATTTAAACGACTGCGTTAATGTGTCAGAAAGATTCGCATTATTCAGCAGTATTATCTTTTTCAAGAACAGCCACAAATATACTAAATACAAAATAATTCAGAATTACATTCCAGTATATTATTAAGGGTACTAGAAAAGTTGGAAATACTTTTATAATGTTTAAACCTTTAAGAATATTGTACAGTTCTTCCAATTGAAAAAGTTTTAACATTATGGGTTGAACAAGCCGCAAACCGGCGATACCTATAAAGGGCAAACCTTTAAACTCTGTTATCTTGAAACACTGTTCTTCAGTGGTTTTGCTACTATAACTTTTGAACAAGTTAACAAATTCTTTCTTTTTTAAAATAAAGGGAATTAAATTCTGTACAAACTATTCCTGAAAACACACAAACATTTTTTTTTTCAAGTTAAAAAAAAATTATTAGTTTTTAGAGATTTTGAATTTTTTATTATATATATTTTTTAAATTGTTTTTGTTAGGCATAATTTAGAGGCAATGTAATAAGCAGTATAAAGAAGAAAAAATGGCTGAAAAATATGAATCTGCACTTCACAATTGTGCCAAAGCTAGTTTTTCAAGATTAATTTTGTTGCACAATATTAAAACTGTAGCTTTTGTTCTCTACATGTTAACAACAAATTTTTATTCCTATAAAATATAAACACACAGTGCGACTATATACAACCATATTCAGTTATTTAAAAAGTGTATTTTATATTGTTACTAATGTATATGCTTTTATGTTACACATATTCACAAGAATTATTTTTATAGCCTACTGAAACTGACATTTTGGATGCTTTCGCTATGTTACCTTTAGAAAATGTTTCCTCATCTTGTCCTGCAGGCATAGTCAATGTTTGTGATGATGGGGATCTATTAACAGAAGAGAAAATTAACGCTTTTCAGAAAGATAGAATGAAAAAAGATAATCATAACAGAAGTAAGATTGCTATTATTTTGTCTAAAATACCTCTGTGGTCATTATTGTGTTTAACATTTTTTGTGTACTATTTCCTATTTTTTGGTGTTTGAGAGTCTAATATACAGAATTTGTATGATAAATTGGCTATAACTTTGCATAGCCTTATTTCATGTGTTTCTTATTGATTTTGAAAATTTATGTTTCTAAGATTGTTCCAACATTGTTCTTTTTAGATATCTCTGGGCTCCATAAAAGGAGAATTCCTAAAGAAATTTCAGATTTCAATAAAATTCCTTTATATACGTATTACAACATAAAAAAGGTGCAAATGCAGATCCTGATATTACGCTCCAGCAAGGAAAAAACATAATAGAAAGAAGAATGCAAGAAAAGGAAAAATTCTAATACTGTGCAGTTCTTGAGTGTTTTTTGCATACCTTATATATTTTTCTTGCTCGTGCGGCAACATGAGGATTACCATTTGGCACCTCTTCACGCTGTAAATTGTATATAAAATGATGTTATTGATGTCTGCAATTGCTTCAGTAATTTGCCCTGCACACAATCCATACATTACAGTTGCTCTAACTTTATATTCCTTTGGCATGATGATTGTTATCCACATTTAACACAAATATGTGATAAAAATAATGTTAAACTATAAGTTTAGAAAAATTGTTTTCAAAATTAATAAGAAACACATGAAAAAGGGCAAATGTGAAGTCATTGCCAATTAATTGCACACATCCTGTATCTATCTGCAAGTCCCTTCACTGTGAAAAACAAGATCCCAAAAATGTAACAGATGTTTGTATTCAGCTTTTATTATGGTTCATTTTATGAAAGTTACTCCCTGTTAGAAATAGTCTCGGTGATTAAAAAAAAAAAAAAAAAAAAAAAAAAAAAAAAATCAGTTAGTGATAAGTATTCATATTAATATTCATATCAATATTCATGCTTGCAGAAGAATAGATTCTTTAATGTTGACTAATAAAAGAATTCTTTTCAATTAGATGCAGATTTTTTTTAATTTCCTGATTTTTGACACATTTTTCTCGATTTTCTTGCATATTTTTTCAATATTCTGTTATTTTACCCTTAAATGTACTGCAATTAGGGGTAAGAATTGCAAATTGTACTTGTTCTTTAATATGAATAATCACAAATAATGCAATAGTTAATGATTTAAAGTAGTTGATACTGGATAAAGTTATAATGGAATGCAACAAAGTCAAAGAATTTTCGCTCCGTGATGACGGCGGCGGTAGCCGGCCAAAAGTACTAGGACAGTTTTTTAAACATTTTAAACAACCTTTTAACATATTTGTCTCTTTTAAATTGTCTTGTCACTTGTTAAGTAAACAATGGGATCTGTTGGTTCTCATATTGGAATTTTATGAATGCAATAGTTATGTGATAAACTACAGCCAGATTGATTCTAAGGAAGAATCTTTAAAACTTTGTCACTGTTACTAAGGCATGTTTTTTATTAGCAATAATTTGTCTGAAGTAAGAATTGATTAACACCTTCACTATTGTCTTATGTGTTTTTGGGGAAACTAATTTTCTCTGTATTTATATTTAATTTAAGATTGTTAAAACATCCTAAATGTCACGTACATAATTTATTTTTTCATGTAAGAATTATATATTTTTCTTATTTGAGTGAGAGTGATATACTTTCTTTTCGATCTTCAATGATAACCAAACATTATTTGAAATTAAACTTGTATTAAATATTTTTACATTTAAAGTATAATAAGTTTTAATTGAAGAAAAAAAAATCTCACTTTTGGCTTTCAAAATTTGGCAAGTCTGGATTTTTTGAGGTTTTAAAAAAGTTGTAATGGATAGCATTTGCTTTGTACCACAAAAGCGTAATCATTACCTTCTTTTCATGAAACTTTATTTATAAACATAATTATTTTTTAATGATAAAGTATTTTGGAATCTGCTATTTTCCCATCCATTGTGTTAAGCATTGTTTATCATTATAAAAGACTAAATTTCCTTTGTACATTATAATATAGTACAGAAATAAATCGTTGTTACACAACAAAAACTGTGAACAATTTTTCTTTTTTTTTTCCTTTTTAAATTCAGTTTATGATCTACCAGTTGTGCCTTTCCGATTTATTATAAAAGAGGGTTGTTTCTTGATTCAAGAACTTAAATTCTACAATAACTTTGGTGGGGATGTTTGTGGGTTAGTTTCAATCACAGCCTTCAGTTGATCATTTTCCAATCCACTGCTATCGGGGGGGAAAAAAAAAAAAAATTATCTTTCAGGCTGTCACCTCCAGAATGCATTTTTTGTATTTTAATGTTTATTTGATTGTGCTATCACTTAAACTGTGTTTTAATAATGGAGTTTTTGGCTTTTTGTGACCTAATTTAGATTTGTACGTAGCAAATTTGAGAATAGAACTCAATTTATTAATGATTTATCTTTCATTTGTCACCCAGATATGTGCAAATAATGTATTTATTTATTCTTCAACTATGCATATAAAGTTTCATATTTCATACCATAATGATTAAAGGCATCACACTATGTTTAAAACAGCCAATTTTGGGCAAAAAAATCGTATTTTTTTTTTTTTTTTCTATTTCTGTGCAAAACTTCTATTCAAAACAATTTTACTTATCTGCATATCATCATATGTGGTTTTTGTTTCAGCTTTTAAACTGGAAGTGTATGTTTAAATAAGCAGAAATGTGTATTTAAGTAGCCTCGAGAAAGATAAGATCTAATATTGAGATTAAAGAAGGTGCAATATATAAAACTAGAACATGGTGGGAATACTTCTCATAGATTTTCAGAAGTAAAAACTTAAAATTTGTTAGCTTAAAAAATTCCTAGCTTCAGAATCAGAGGACTTAAGGGGTGTAAAAACTGGGCACCATTGTGCTGATTGCCACCATTAAATGTTTAGTATTCTTCACCTAATAAGAATACTAATACAGTTTAGGCAAACTATACTAATAAAATTAGGCAAAGAATACTAATAAAATTTAGTGGTGACAATCGGCCCATTGGTGCCCACTTTTCATACTCCTTCCTATGTCACTCAAAAAAAGCTGTCTAAAGTGGTCTATTTCTACAGCCTTTCTTAGATTTGCCCAAAATGGGGCACCCCCACGGAGGGCACTCCCCATTAGGGCCTATATCCCTCGAGTTGATAATCGGACGTCATAAATCAACCAACCCAAAAGCCAAAATGGAGCAAGACATTATCATTAAACAGTTTGCTTACATGAAACTTTCTTTGATCTCTTGATGGAGCACTCGCAATCGGTAAAAAAGGCTAAAAAATACACTGAAATAAACGAAATCCGAGGAAACCTACGAATACCGAAACAAATTTTTCACGGAAAAAAAATCGACGAAAACAGAGGCATTACTATATTTATATATATAAAAGAAAAGAACTTGTAAACTATCACTATTTTTGCTAAGTATTGCATTTTGTTTTCTTAAAAAAAAAAAAAAAAAAAAAAAAAAAAAAAAATTAAAGAGAAATCACACAACAAAATAATTTATTTAACAAATAAAATTGTCTCTTTATATACTAATTTATTCGAAACAACCAAGATTATACTTATTTTTGGTTTATATAAAAGAAATGAGTTTCAAACATAGTGGGATAGATTAAGTTTGTGTTTTACAAAATTATTTTTTCTTTAATATTTAATGGTAGTTTCTGGGGAAAAAAAAAAAACCTAGTAAACAAATTAGTAAAAATTGAGAACACTTTTGCATTAAACTGATTTTTATATAGGTAAATTTATTCATATTTAAAGGAAATCCTATCTGTTTCTGCATTTAGTTTACTTAAAAAAAAAAAAAAAAAAAAATCTTTCTTGAAAGAGTAAAAAAAAAAAAAAAAGTAATTGTAAGTAGATAGATGCACTAAAAGAATTACCAGAAAATGATGACAAAAAATTAAAGACCAACAAATGTAATGTGAAAGAAAAAATGATAAATAAACTAGAGAAATGAAAAAAACTATTTCTCTGACACATTATAATTATGCATTAAAATGTCTTTTAAGTTAAAAAATATATTTTGTGCTCTGATGTGTAAATAAAATCTGAAGATAAGGTAGATTTTTAATGTTTTCAAGATTATTATAATTTCTAATTAAAAAAAAAACTTTAATATCAAAAGATTTATTTATTTATTTTTAACTTTGTATGGAACAAATAAATTTATGCTTTATGCTTGGAGTGATTTAAAAAATCATGCCAAAATCTCTGACTGCAAAAGTTGTCAGAATGGATTTGTCTCTCCAAAAGAGATTGCTATGATGGAAATGTATATCACTAAAATTTATCAATTTTTCTCCCCTTATAATTTTTAATTTTTTTAGTTACTCTCAACAGTGCACGTGTTCCTATCCTATACATTATTTTTTCATAATCTTTTAGGTGACCATTTTTCTACGTTAACTATTAAGAGTATCATCAGAAATAGTATTGAGTTGACATATTAATGAAACAGAATTTTTGTTTATTTTCAAATAAATGAAATAATATACATATCTTCTTATACAGGAATCTTTCATAATAAATAACAATGCAACAAATATATATTTTTTAACAACACTTTGCATATTTTCTGTAAGAAATAGTTGCTGATAAACTTTAAAATGTTTTTAAAATAAGAGAAGAGAAGAAACGAAAATGTTTGAAAAATAAATTTATATAAAACTGCAACAACTCAAAAATATGAAGGAATAACATACGGCCAACTTGTATGTTAGTGTTCCTGTTAGAATAGAATAATGCTTGCCAGCATTCATCACAATTCTTGAGTTTACAGAAATATCACTTTTAATGTGATGGTTTATAAATAATTCTGATGTATAGTGAAAGTTATATGGAAGAGGTTAATGTGAGTAAAAGAAGCTTAATTGTATAAAGGTAAAATTTTTCATAAAATCCTTTGATCTTGTTGTTAATAACTTATGAAACAAATTAGATCTGTGATAACTAACTGATATTGTGTCATTTCATTATCTCAAACTATCTGTATGAATCTTTAAAGCAATTCAGACAGCTTTTATTGACAGATAGAAATTTTGTTGATTTAGCATAATTTTTTTTAACCAAATATTTTTCTTGTGAATTAAAAACACTAAAACAACTATATATTTTACAAAAAGTATTAGAGTTCTTTAACAAAATTAACATTTTCTAAGTTGCCTTTTTAATGTTGGTTTTGACATATTATTTTATTTCTAATTTAATACAGATTTGGAAGTGTCTGTTAACAACATGTGCCCTATAAAATAAATGTTACTTTATAAAACTTACAAAAATATTTTTTTCTGAACTTATTTAACTATGAAATCCTAATAAAGTAAAGAATTTTTATAAATTTTAAACATAAATGACAATTTTTGAAATAATTTAGGTAGTTCTTTTCTATTAAACTGATATCCTGTTTTCTTAGTTGCCTGTTATTGTTTGATTAAATTTCTGTGTAAAATATTTTTCTTTTTGTGTACATTCAAATTCATTGCCAAAAACATAATTGATGTAATTTTCAAACATTACGCCTTTCTTTTTTATAGTTGAAAGAAGACGCAGGTTCAATATAAATGACAGAATAAAAGAATTGGGCACCTTATTACCAAAGAGTTCTGATCCGTTAGTATTTTCTTTAAATACTTTTTTTTTTTTTGGTCTTCACTTGATTATTATTATTTTTTTTTTCCAAGATTGATGTTGCAGCATATTTATCTTCTTTATTTGTGTATATAGTTGCAATTATTTTTCTTTTTAGTTATTATGATTTAGTGAAAGATCTCAGGCAAAACAAAGGAACTATTTTAAAGGCTTCTGTAGATTATGTGAAGTGTCTAAAGCAAGAAGTTAAAAAAATTCCTGAGTTAGAAACTAAATGTCGCTATCATGAAAGTCGGACAAGAAAACTTCTGTTACGGATACAGGTTGGTTTAATTAATTCTTAATATGAAGTACACAATTATCTTATTCATTGTCAACAAACATTTTATTTTTTAATCAGTTTAATTTCAGTTGTGCTGTGTGCTAGTTAGGGGGGGGGGGGGGGCTGTACATATTAAACATTTTATTTTGGGGGGAACATTTCTAATATTGTAAATGTAAGCCTTAATTATGCAATGCAAGGTTGCATACCATAGAGCAGTAACGGACCATATGTTTGTGACTAGTAATTTCACTTTAAAATGACTAAGTAAAATTCACTTTTAAATGAAATTTATTTAAAAACTCAATTTAGGGACTTTTTAAAATAATTTTCAAGCATGATTTAAAATATGTATATATCTCAAATATGAACGTTTGCTACAATAATTAAAAGTTTCTAGTGGAGATGAGTTGCCACAATTTGCAGTTGATTGCCCAGGGCAAAATTAAAATGTTCTCTTAAGTTTTTTCTTTTCATTAATCTTCTCTAATGGGGTCCACTTTCAAGCGTTGTCACCATAGCTACAATATCCTTTGAAATGAATGTGAACACCATTGAAGAATTTAATCAACACTTTTGTGCCAAATATGCCATTTGGTTATGGACCGAATTGCAAAAGATTAATCATAAGGTCAAATTTACTATAACATACAACACTTTGCCGCTAAACTGAAATCTGTCAATAGAAACACAGATTTCAATATTTGTTTATATTTAACCTGAAATTCTGACCAGGATGGCAGGATTCACACCCTAACTTCTAACTAACACTTCTAACTCTCATAAATATACTCGAAATGCCATGTAATTTTTATATGTTATTCTGAGGTTTACTATAGAATGTTTGGTATTGAAAATGAAGTGTGTAGTATTTATAGTTCATTTACTGGTGCAAACAAAATAATTCCATTACATTATGATCTAAAGAGAAAAATTTGTGATGCTTCACAAATGAATTTTAATGATGTTATGATACTTCAAACATAATGAAATTTAAAAGCATCAACTAAGTTGGAAAGTGTAAAAATAGGATCACTTAGGTGCTTGTACAACATGTTTTCTATAGATTATGGAGTGAGTAGCATTTATCGTTCATTTACAGATGCACAAAAAAATTTGGTTAAAGGCCTGACTACAATTGATAATTGTTCAAAGTATGTTTTCTGCTGTGTTATGCTTTTTTAAACTTACCTGCTTTTTAGTGTATTTTGGGGTGTGTATAAATTCTGCAAATCTCTGCACAAAATAATTTGCACATATTTGGACAGCAGTTGCTGAAAGTGTATTTTTACTGTGTTATGTGTTTTTTTAAATTGCTTATTTAGATATCTCATTTCATTTAATGAAAAAATGAAATTTCTTATTAATATTCTGTTAGTGTTGGAAAGTGGTTTCTTTTCTTCCTTTCTTTCTTTTTTTAAACAAGAATCTAGTTGGGGGAAACAATTCAATGACTATTAAATTAAGACTGCAAAAATGGAATGAATCCCAGTTATTAAAAATATTAAAAGTGCATAGCATTTGGTTAACCCATTCAGGACCATGGTATCATATATGCAACCTCAAAAAGAGCATACAGAATTTGTTTTAGGCACCAGTAAAAAATAAAAGTAATATCTGCTTTCTCATATTAGAGCATTTTTGTGATAGTTTAAGTAAAGGTAGCTTTTCAAAAAAAAAGTGGTGCCAAACGAATAAAATTTGTGTAAAAGCCGCCGGTCCCGAAGGGGTTAAAACTTACCAGTTTGTTGATATAAACTCTTTTGATGACACTCTGCCATGTGTTAATACAGTACAGTTAATTTATATAGCATGTTAAAATAAACACAGCGTTAAAGACAATTTTCCCACTTTCCCAAAATAGTTTAATTCCCCACCATATTCGTAGGAGACCTCCCTCCTTGAAAAAACTGCATTTCAAGTCACCTATAACGTATCTAATGATGAACAGTCAAGAGAGTCTATAAGATTGAAGTGAATAAAATTGTGATTAAACTGCTAAAATAATCTTCTCTTATAACTGTTAAACAGATTAATTAAATTTTCATTTTATTAAACATCAGTATATTAATGCTTTAAGCAGTGTGCTATGCCTTTGTTCTTTAACACTTTTTCTAAAACCAAATTAAAATCTGAATTTATAAAAAACATGATTTTTTTTTATATACTTCATTATTTTGGTTATTTATTAATACTAACTATAATTTATGTCTATTGCCATTTTCAATCTGTTAGTAATGAAAAAATATTCTAAAAAAATTCATTGTATTTCTTCTATGAAAAAATGTTTAAGCTCTGAAATTATTTTTATATTTTATATAGTTTTTTTTAATGGCATTCATTAGCATCTTTAATTACTGTATAAATAACAAGTTAACTAATTTTCTTTGTAATTGTATATATTTTTTAATGTAGAACTTCATTTTAAGTTGAGTTACCACATCATGTATAATATACATCAATTTAGAATTTATGCTCAATGAAATTTGAATACAGAAAGTTATTTTTATGGGGGGCTGGAAGAAATATCTTTTCCTTTACAGCAAATGTTTCAGGTATTTTCATATGAACCTACAATCATCCCTTCTTTATAAATATTGCTCAGGGTGTATTCACAGACATTGTGAGACACAGTGAAAATTATGTCTATGGACCCCCAACATGCTGTGAACACACGACTACATATACGTGATATGAAATTGGCCCTTTTTAGCTTAGGGATTGGTTAATTTTTGTCCATCTGCCCATTCTCTCTTCCCCCCCCCCCCACCCCCCACACACACCTCCTGTGTGTGCTCTGATGTTGATTGAGTGTATCTGCATAGCTTAAAAAAAATTTTATTGAATCTTTAAAAATCTTCCTTTTTATTAAATTGTTTTTCATAATTGGTAAAATAAATTTCCTGCTTTCGTTATAAGTTTTGATCAGAATTTTTTATGTCCAATATTACTGAAAAAAAAAAAAAAGAGTGACTACACCTATGAAAAGTGTCGTAACTTTTTAAAAGCAATATTTGTTGTTTAGATTTGTTTTCCTGTGCATAATCAGTACAATTTTTAGTTATGTTTTTTTTTTTAATTATATTTATTACTTTACAGGAGCTAGAATTGCAGTTGAAAGCAAACAATATTCCAGTTTCTAATTGCACTTGGACACCTTCCACTGAAGTAGAAATAAATAACCTCATCAAACAAGAAGTTTCACCTAGTCCTCTTGTGTCAAATAATAATTATAATGACCAGTATTTTGTTGGCAGTCAACAGAGGCTGCCTACTGTGCAAGAACAGTGTGATGAATATGACACTATTGATCTTTCTCAAATACAGCTACCACACAGTGATCCAAGTGGTATGCAATACCGCAAAAAACTGCCAATTATGCAATTTCTCACTGTTAAAAAAGAGTCACAATCTCAAGCATCTTCTTGTAGTCAAAGTCCTGCAACTTGCTGCGCTAGTCCTGCTCCATCATTTAGCCCATTTGATGATCTAATGATGGAAGATGATCAACCTGTTACAGGTGATCCAATGTTATCATCTAGAGACTCTTTCAGCCCAGAAAATATGGATTTTATGACATAGTCTTAAACTATTTAATAGCAACTTGTAGAATTAATAATTGAAGATGCCTTCAATTCTAAAAAATTGAATGTAACACAATAATTGTGAATAGAATGTAACATGTACATTTGTTTAGCAGTCTTTGTGTCCTCCACATCTGAATTTCAGATATTGTTTCCCAGAACCAAATAATGCAATAGCATTCTATGCTATGTATCTGAAATGTTATCAGTCGAACTGCAGAATAAAAGGTTGAATGTGAACAGAATGTACGTATGGTATCATAACTTTTCATGAAAAGGTACAGACTTTTGATGTCTATCATTAAAACATTTCCATAATTCATTTGATTAACTTATTTTTTTTAGGATTTAATAATTTTAGTAAACTTTTAGTATTTATCTTACATTTGTCATTTTACAACATAATGCTAAAAAGTTAAATTCTTCTACAAAGGATTTTTTTTTTTTTTTTTGGGGGGGGGGGGGAGGAGAGGTGGTAGGGAGACATTTATGACAGTACTGTAAAACTTCTGAAAACAGGACCTGCATATAATGAAATCATGTTTTATAAAAACATTTCTTGGTCCCTTCAAATGGAATACAATATAGTTTTAAGTAATTGTATAACTGTTTAAAGGAAATGTTCCTTCAGTCCCTTGAGATTAAATATTAGCAGGTTTTTATTACATACATAAATACATTTAATTCTGTGTAAAAATGGGACCATTCATTGTCACGAACATTAAACATGTATTGAAACTTAGAAAAATATAATCAAAGTGAATGAGAGACATATATAAAATATATATTTTTAACAATGCATTTTAGTTAGTATATATTTAATTTGTCTTTCATTCTAATTTTTCTCAATTCTTAACACAGAAATTTGTTGTTATTGTATAATTGATTTTTGTTAATTAAATTTATTCATATTTTACTGTGAAATAATTAGTATTGATTAATTTTAACCTCTTGGGTATAAAATAATTCTCAATATTTTCTTTCTTTTTAAATCCAACTTATTTTTCCACTGAAAGCAAAATGCTATATCATTGACTTGAGATTTGGTTAATAAATTATTTCCTATAAATAACCTGTTACAGTATTCATCCAATGAAAAATTTTATTTTCAGAAAATTAAAACAATATTTGTGGTCTTATTGATGTACTATAAAATGGTTTAGTCACTAATATAATTGAAATTTTTATCTGCTTGCATATTGAACTGGAAATCTTAGAAATTTGACTAAGGATCTAAGTAGAATTTGATTATTTCTTTTTAAGATTTAATGTTTTGTGTAAGTATTTTTAAAAAGTGCAATAAATCTTTAAATAAAGCACAGAATTTTATGGAAGGTGGAGTAAATATTGAATTTTGTTTAAATCTGGTTATATTCTCAAATTAATGGTTAATATCTGTCAGTGAATTAAATTCATCATTCTGTTATATCATTTGCAAAATACATGATAAGTCATATTATTGGATGAAGTCTTCAAATGTACCCAAGTGGTTAATAGGATTGGGAAATTTCAAGTTAAAAAAAATGGTTTTAGATGTTCATTGTAAGAATCGATGTATGATTTGTACACGCTGTAGTACAAAATTATGAACGTTTTATAGCTGAACTCCTCATTGTTATGTTTATTTAAAAATTTGTATGTTAAAATTAATTTATCGTGAGGTTTTATTAAACTTATATGGCATTTGAAAAAATATATTTATTAAAAATGTTTGTTATTTGAAACATTTGTGATTATCATTTCATAGAAGATTGACTTCTGAAACTACTGAATGATTAGTATTTTTGTATGATCCTGAAATCTAATCTAAATGTATATTTTAAAAATAAATCTTTTTAATTTTCTTAGGAACAAAGAAAAAAGCAAATAAAACTGCTGTTCAAGATCCTCGATTTTTTTTTTAAGTTTATTTAAAAAAAATAGATACTTACTGTTAATTATTTAGTTTTTTTTTTTTTTTTTTTTTTTTTTTTTTTTTTTTAATCACCAGTAAAAACTTATCCCCCACCCCTACTCATCCCAATTTAGATATTTAGAAGAGTCTTTTTTTAATCATCACTAAATTCATCTTATTCAGAATGAGAATATAAGAATTATGTTGGAGAATAAATATGAAAAAGATAAATTAAAAAATATATGTTTGTAGTTATTACTATATGCATATAATATTTTTTAGCTTTATTAATTTTTTGCTATAATTTAAAATAATTTTTAAATTATAAATCTATAGGGAAAAATATTTACAGGGCAGGGCTACTTTACCATATATGTTCTTAAGTAAATGTTACCTTTTTCTAAAATTCAATTATAATTAAACATATCATTCTCTAAAATGACTGGAAATAATTATGAAAAATAAATTATGCTGTACTCTATTTAAAGGTTAGTTTCATATCAAAATCATTAACCTCCCTCTACCCACCCCACCACTTTTTTTTTTTTTTTTTTTTTTTTTTTTTTAAATGAAATGCTTTTAATACAGCTTAACAAAGACATGCATATAGATGTGGTTGATTTAAAATTGTTATTTTATGAAATAGTTTTATTCTGAAGGAATCTGCTAGTATATTTAATTGTTATTATTTCTAATTTGTGAAAAAAAGATGTATATAGTGTTGATTTATAGATGTTTTCTAAAATGAAATGAGTATAAATGTTGTACTATTGCTTATTAACATATCCTTATGTAAATTTATGGATTGTTAAATGTTCCTCTATTGACTGATTGACTGTATATATAAACAGTTTTGGATGTTATTACTTGGTAATTTTTTTGTAAAGAAAAATTTGCTAAATGTAATAATGGGTTTAATCAGATAAATGTTTTACTATAATTTTGTTTATATGATATTAGATGGATCCTAAATTTAATCAATATCAAATTTAAAATTGTTAAAAGTTTCTTTAAAAAAATAATAATTAGAAAAAAAGATAAAAGGTACAGCTTTTTTGTTATTGTTTATTTAAGCACATGAATTGAAAATTTATATTTATTAAAAAATATGTTTGTTAGGTTAAAAAAAAAAAAAAACTAAAATTCCTTAAAACATTTCCAAACAAATTTAGCAAATGAAGTACATGATTAAAATTTTGGTACTTTTCTACTATACAAGCCTAGCCCCCCCCCCCCCCCCCAAAAAAAAAAAAAAAAAAAAAAAAAAAAGTAGCAATTTGAGCTTTGGAAAGTGGGATTTGTTGCTAAATGATATAAACAGCTATGAAAACAAACATGACAAATTTTTATGTTTGATTTAAATGTATATATATATTTATATGTGTGTATATTTTTTTATTTTTAAATTACTTCTGTTTGTGTATAAATATAGATAAGTGGCTTTTTTATATGAAATAAACTGGATAAATATTGAAAAAATTGCTTGTGTATCAGAAACAGTGAATAGGTTGCGAGAAAATAATATTCATGAAAAATTTCCTTCTCTCGCCAAGGTTATTTTCTCTATCTCACCAAGGCTCATATAGTGGAAAAGTATCAAAATTTTTTATTCTGGGTGGTATCAGCAATTTGAAATTACCTTAGAAAAAGCTCAAAAATATAAATTTTTGTTCCTTAAATCTGTTTCAAGATTTGTGAAGATAGAATATTTTTTTTATTATGTTGTTTGAAATTTCATAGACATTTATTTGTTGTTTGATTAAAAGAGTAAATTTTATTTTTAAAATATATTTATGAGCATATATTCTTTTCAGTTTTTAGAGATTTTTTTTCTTATATAATTTATTTGTTTATTTTTTAATTTAATTTTTAAAATTTTTTTTTTTAGAATTTTACTTTTTTTTTTTAAATCTGTATTTTGTCAGACTATTTTTTTTTGTGATAATTACATAAATTTTAGTTGAACAAACATATATTTATTATAGATCATAGTTTTATACTTTTATTTTTCACATTCATTCTTTATCATATAAAAATATAAACCTATATAAATTTCTATTTTATCTTTTAAGTAAAAGATAAACTTTTGGATTTTAAGTTTAAATACTAATATTTTGAAGAAACAATTTGAAATAAATATTAGAATGTAATAATTTTTATATTAATTTTAGTAAAAGTGTATTTCTTTTCTTTTCCCCTTTTTTTTTTAATTTTTCTTAATTTTCTAATGTAAATATTTCTTATTCATCTGAATTTTAAGACTTCTATTTTAAAATTACATTCATATCATCAGTACATACAGAATAAGTAAATTGCACAAACACATGTGTTGAAATAAATATATTTTTGCTTCTTATCTTTTCAGATGTTCTTAGAAACCTTAAGGCTGTTCAAGAAATCATTTAATAGAAAATCAATATGTTTATGAATATATAACTTTTGAAATTATCATACATCTACATTAATTAAACTCATTAAATATTACTGGCTAGTATTTATACCCTTACAGTATATTCAAATACTTTTTTACCTGTCATATGTGTATTTATGTTATGTTTAATCTGATGTAAATTGTTTTGCATACTTTGGTTATATTTCTACATCTGAGTAATTTGTATATTTTTGAAACAAAATGTGTTTTTAAGTATTTTATACTTAATTTGTAACTAATTGTGACATATATCTGTATATAGTCTGATATTTTAGATCTTATGAAATGTTTCTAAGTGCCTATAGTGCCATTGTGATAGCAGATTGCTGCTTATTATGTGTGTTGAAATTGACAGATTTTAATGATTTCATATTGTCTCTCTGAGTTCTGTTGTAATAGCTCAGTTGTGTATAAAAACTTATTAAGTTGTTTTGTATTGTTACTTGTGTGTTTTACACATGCATATACCCACCAAATAAAATTCAACATTATTTTATTCAAGAATAATTTTATTTTTACCATTGTTGAAAAAAAGTAACTATATACAATAAAATGAAAAATATACAGAATACAAATATGTTTTAGCAGTTTCAAAAACAATTGAGCTGTTGATTTGGGAAGCAGGATAAGCTTATACTTTATTTATTTACTTCAAGATAATTATAGTGATTGCATATTTATTTGACAGAAACTTTTAACAAATCAAAACAAACAGATATTTTAGACTATTAGTAACATAAATGTGTATATGAAAAGCACCCATTAAATTATGCTCTTATTAAATCTTAATTTTATGTGAAGGGAATAGACATATCCCACTTTAAAAAACAAATACAGTCCAGTTATATAAAATAATTTGACATTTGAACCAATTTTGGTGTTTAAAATAAATCCTATTAATATTAATGAAGTATCCCCCTATTGTTTTAATTTCATCATATTGCACATTCAAAATTGAAAGTATCTTGAGTTGATCAATTTTGATCAACTCAGGTATCAAGCAAGGATCTTTTCAGTAATATGTAGTATAATGTTCTTACTCTTTTTTTATTATTATCTTATCCCTCTTATTGTCACTTTGAGAGCAAAATAAGAATATCTCTCTAAAAGTATAAATTCATAAAAACATAACTGTAAGAAATTGCTTGCAAATAACATAACTAGAAACTTTTTTTATTAAATAGAATCTTAATTGTACTGATTAGGTTTATCGTGTGTCAGATGCTTCCATAAAAACACAAATTATCTTTTCGTACTGTTTGAATATTTGTTTTAAAAAAATGGGACAGGGGGGTATTAGTTAGATGCAAGGGAACATTCTTTTTCAGATTATTCTACATTTATAATTTTGTATTAATAATAAGTAATAACTATAGAAAACTTTAAAAAAAAAAAGTGATTTTAAAGTGAAGGAATAACTTATGAAAGTCATTTACCAATTGAATTTAACAAATAAAAAATAGTATGAAATTAAAATGGATTTTACTTGAATACCTGTTTTTGCTTATAAGAATCAATTCTTATCTTCTAAATTCTTTCAATTATTAATATTTTTAAAAATTCAAAATTATTTATAGCGTGGTTTGGGTCTTGAAGTTCTTCTTCCTTAGGTGCAAGAAGATTTTATATATTTATTTTATAAAGTTAGCAGTATACTTTATGTTCTATGCTATAGAACAAATAGCCTGAAACAGCTATTAATATCACGATCATGAGCAATTAAACAATATAACGTTCCCAATATCTGCTGTTAAATATTTTTAATCTTTCTCATCATCTAAATTAAATAAACAATGTTGAAGAATTAATCAGGTACTGATATTTAGATTATATTGCACCTTTTTTTTTTTTTTTTTAATAAAGAAAGATATTGGAGAAAAACATTTATAACATGAGATCAGATGTTCTCCAAATTATTAGTTTATGTTCATTTTCAACCTGAATTATGAGCAAGTTCTTTGCAGGTCCTGTAGTAATTTGCTATTAAATTCACATCTTTGCAAACAGAATAGATCCATTCCTTTTTAGAATCACTTTAGATCTGTGATAAGTTGTAAACTATTTAAGGATATTTCTCTTAGTTAAATGCAGAATGTTTTTGATGGGGTTCAGCATGTGATGCTATTGAAGTTGGTACTACATGGATATTGTAAAAAGAAAATAAGCCAAATATTTGTACTTATAACACATTAAAATTGAAACTTAAGTTTTATCATAATTATTTTGTTTGCATAAAAGAAAAATTTCCTTTAAACTTTCAAAATAAAATTGTTTAGATTTAAAAAAAAAAAAAAGTTCTCCAAGTTAGAAAAATGTCTTGTTAAGGAGTTGACCTACTTTTTGCTAGCTTTACTTCCTGTTTCTTAATGTATATATATTTTTTAATTTTTTTTAATGTGCTCCGAAAACAGATGTATGAACAATACAAAAGGCACTTATCTCTATAAATTTTGCAGATTTCTGTATTTTATAAAACCCAAAAAATGGTATGAATGTCAACTATTAAACAATTTATGCATGATTTTAAAAGCATTCTTGTATTTCTTTCAAATAACTGAAAACTATTACAAAGGATTAAAGCAACACATAATGGATGAATATGGAGTGAAGTGAACAAAATTCCTTTTACAGTCAAATGCCCGTATTTGGGATTTTTAGTTTTAGGGTGTTGGTAGCACTGATGTTGTCGCAGGTTACCTCGTCTGCAGCAGGTTATATTTTTTCATTGTTGTTCTTTGATAGTTTGGGGCTGCTCCTGACGTTTTCAGGCATGGTCTCCAAGGAGGAGAGAATTTGTTTCCCATTATCACCAATATTGGTAAATTTTTTTGAAATAGTAAGGTTTGTACTTCATTTCTTATGGTTTTCTCTTTTTTAAATCACCTCAGGTAAGATCTCTCCTATCTGAAGCTAGTCCAATTTTATTGTTATCCGTATTGTAGGAATATCTACCGTGGCTTGAATATCAAAAGGTCAAAGTGTTCAAGACATGAGACATTGTCTTAAGTTAGGCATTGTTTTTTTTAAATCGAATATTTTCAGGTTTTAGACTGTGTATAATATATTTTCCTGAAGTTTGAAAACTTTTTTTTGTTTGTTTCTGTAAGCCAAAATCACTACACTTTTGTTCTTTAACTTTTCTTCATTTAAATTAATGTTTGTTCCTCCTTAAAATTTCTGTAGTACATATATAATTTTCTAGTCCGCCCAAGGAGCTATTTACATATGTATGTTTTCATTTTTCAAGTTTTGTTCCTAGTCTTCATTCGTTCAGATTTGTTGATAAAGAGCATATTCTGACGTGCTTTATTGGAGTAATTGACTGCAAAAGTCATAAAGTGTTCATTAGCTGTCCTTAGATTTAACAATGTTGTTCCGAATAAGTAGAATTTCCTTAAAAAATAAGTGAAACTTTGTTTTTTTACCAGAAAACTTGAGTTGTGATTGTCTAATGAAGATTGTAACCTTATTTTTGATGAATATATTTTTTTTTCTTGCCATTTTCAATTATTTATTGTCTAAACATTTTTTAATAAGATTTAATCTGTCCTATGTTTGGAATAAAGATCTTAAACATGAGACAAGTGTGGGTAAAAAATTTTCCCAAGTTGGTGTCCGTCCAGGTTGGGTTTAGGCAACCTATTTTATTTTGTTTTAGGTATTAAACGTGATGCTAAACAAAATTAATTTTAAGTAAACATAGTCCAGATGTGCTTCAAAATGTTTTTTTATATATCTTTTTAAACTTCTATGTTTAATAAAGGAGTTGATTTCTTGGTGAAAGTTGTAAATTATCCGAAGTACAGGCATTTGACTGTATCTGTTTTCAGCAAAAATAAAATGTGATTTTAAAAAAATGATCTGTGTATGTACAAAGCTAAATTAGCATAAAGCAAAATGGCGAAAAACTATTTTCAAATGAGTTGAAAAATTTCTGTGAGAAAAAATGAAGTAACGGGTAATGACACATAAAAAACAACAATTAAGTGATAAGAGAATGCAGTGACAACACTATGTTACAGAACAATGTTTCTCAATATCACATAAACAGCATCATAACTAGAGATTGGAAACAGAGGCAGACAGCTGGAGATGCATTTCAGGAAGATGTTAATAAAATATGTTGTGTTTTAAAGGTGTAAAGTAAAATCCAGATTTTGCCCTTAGACACTGTAACCCCAGCTATGACACTGCACATAAATATCTTCTTTACAAAAGAACAGTCTTTTAAATATTCATTAATGGTATCTTTTGTCAGTCTTCATTCACTATGAGAGAATTGGCACTTCTATGTTTTGTACTGAAATAGAAGAAAAAAAAATAGTCATTATTAGAAATGAATTTTATAGCAAACAAACAAAACTATGAAAGCTCAGTATATTAATCACTGAAGAAGCATTTTTTTTCTATTTGTCTATTCGTTTTACTGATTATAGCCAATATTTATATGAATATTTCTATTGAATATCAAAATGATCTTTTTCAAAGACGTGTATTACATTTGCAGCAATTTGATTGACAGACAGAAAAAAAATGCCGTGAAGCATATTATGAAAACAAACTGTTGTATTTTAGTTATATTGTCATATGGTTCTGTAACCTTTTTAAAAGCATAATTGCTGTATATTGTGAAATTTAACATGGTATAATTGATTGAAGTTTTTTAAACTCTTCAATGTTGGAAGGGGGGGGGGTGGATATACTTAAATGTTATATTCTTTAAAGCCTTTGATTTTGGCATTATCTTAGGCACAAATTGAACTTTTCATCATTGTGCAACTATAAAAACACCAGTAGTTGCAACTTGTTTGGCCATGAGGAAACCAACTGTTTAATTCTGTGAAATAATCTCAGTCTATGATTGTTTTTAATTTTAGTTTAATGCCTGCTTCAGAATCAAACATGAATTCAGGATCTTGAAAATATTAAATTTTTGTTTTATAATTCTGTTTTTTTTTTTTTGTTTTTTTTTTTTTTAATGGAACAGAACTAGAAGCTGAATATATATATTGCGGAGTAGCAAATGAATTACTAAAGAATCAAAACTTAAATAACAGGACGACAGGACTTAAGCATTTTTTTTTAATTAAAAATGAATGTATATGTTTTTTAGTTATTTTCTCTGAGTCTTAATTTACACAGCTAAAACTTATTTCTTTAGCGTACCTGATCATTAAAAAAAGAAAATTATTTCTTTTAAGTTGCCAGGTAGCTTTTAAATGTAAAAAAATACTAAAACTTTTAAAGTTTGTTATTTTAAAATTATTAGACTCGCTTAAAAAATATATTTATACTCTTTTAAAATTTGCATTTAAAAATATTTAATTTTTATTAATTTTAAAACATAGAAAGATAGTACATGTTTTATGCACTGAGCATAGTCCCAACTGAGTCGTATGGGTTTAAAAATAATAATAAAAAAATTCTTGGCCAATTAGTGTCCAATTAAAATGATCTACTATCTAAACAAAACTTGTATTCTTTCAATAATAAAATATAAATATTTCATAAAAGTCAATAATTTAGAAACATTTTAAGAAAATAAATGAGCAAATTTTAAGAAATAGTAACTAAAAGATCAAAATAAAAGGTCATTTTATGTACAATCTGTGGAAAAAAAAGAAACACCCCATACATTTTAATTGATAAACAATCCTATAGATATATAAAAACTAAAATAGCCATGCTATCGAAAATTGTGTTTTCTTTTAATTTAATTTATAAATTAATAAAGCTTAGAGAGCCAGAAATACTGAAATTGTTACAAACTTTGAAATTTTCAAATACAAACAACCAATTTTGGCAGCATATTTAGATTATTCAATAAATTTTACCTTTGGATACCAAACAGGTGATTATTTTTTAGGAGTAGTTTAGGAATTATGCAGACCTAAAATTTGGAATTCTTAATATTAAATTCCTTTTTAATAGTTACAAAATAAACTTTATTGGGGTAGTTTTTTAAGCATAATTCAAAATTAAGTGTAAAAGTAAATATAGTTTTTAAAACAAAAAAAAATCATTTATAAACATTAATGTTTATCTTAAAATCGCATTTAATTTCATGTTGTTCCAAAAAAAAAAAAAAAAAAAAAAAATCCATTACAGTACGTTAATTTGGTGTGGGCTCCGATTATGGAAAATTCCCATCTTTGATTTACTCTTGGTAGAAAGTGCAAACTAGTGAATTTGTTTAAAAATATATAATTTTTGCTCAGTTTCTTTTTTAAGATATGGCAACAGGAAAAAAAAACTTTTAAACTATCTATTCGGGATTTCTAAATTGTATTCTTAACATACAATCATAATTTAATTAATATTAAACTATTAAGTGATAAAAGTGTATTAAATTTTACATCATTAGCTTTATTTTTTATTTATTTTTTGCTTTTTAGTGTTTAAAAAATTCCATTGTTTCACAGTCAGTTGGTATATTTTAGAGAGCTCGGTTTTGTCGCGTAATTAATTCCTTTGCTATTGTAACTCGTATGCAGTTGTAACTATAAAGAATATTTGACAATATATCACTTTCGCCCTTGTAATGAAAAAAGGCTATAAAATGAATACATTAATTTATAATTAAGTTCTAAAAATATTAAAATTTGTATTATCACACCTCTCACTTGTGTGCATAATTTTTATATTTCTAGCCTATCAGAAAGTGAGTGAAATATGGATTGCAAAATTCTATACATATAAAAACCGAGTTAAGGGGCCGCTTCACTGAAACTCCCCCGATCGCGAAACCCTATGTTAATCTATGGGAAAACTGCTAAGCACGATTACTCATTACCAAATATAGATATTAAAATACGATTTTCACCATCAGAAAGTAGACGTCAGATGCCAACGTTGTGCGTTTTTAAAAATGGTATTTTTAAATTTTAAGTATTTAAAAAAATCCCTATTAAGTTTGCAATTTGTACTTGATGAAAATTTATCATCTTCTTAAAAATACTTTTTACGTAGGATTTTTTAAAAACGCACAACGTTTGCATTTGACGCCTATTTTCTGATGGTGAAAATAGTATTTTAATAGTTATATTAGTTAATGAGTAATCGCGCTTCGCATTTTCCCCATAGATTAACATGGGATTTCCCGATCGGGGAGTTTCAGTGAAGCGGCCCAACTACTTCGCGAAGTGAGCTGTAATTTTGAATTCGCATATTTAAAGCTTCTAGACATCGATTTCTTAAAAAAAAAAAAAGTTACAGTAAAATTTCTTTTCGAATGCTAATTTAAAAGATTAATTATGACTGTACATTCATTTACTGCGTAGGATGTTAAAATTTTATAAAAATATACTTTGCCATTTTCATGAAATTGTACGCACAAGTTGCAAAATAACCATTCTGGATAAAAAGCCTTTTAAAATGGACATTTTCTATGCTATATGTGTATGTGGCAAAATCTGAAGTTACTTTTGCAATAACTTTTGTTCTTAAGAGAAATTTTAACTAGCATTTTCTTTAAAATATTACAGTCAACTAAATTTTAGTATGGATGGGTAGAAAAGAAATTCTATTTTTTAGTTGATCAAAAAACCACTTAAATAGACAGTATTGGTACCTTCCTGGAAAACAAAAGAAAAAACTGACTACGTCGTTTCTTTTGTCTGCGTTAAACATCTATTGCTTGGAATTCAAATCTCCAGTTTCTCCAATAGCTGCATTTGGTTGATCTAGTTGCCTTATCATTGACGGAACTGTTGCTATTCTTAACGTAGCAATATTTATTTTTTGCTTTTGGTAAATTGTGAAAATGTAACAGCTATAAATGGGCAGAACAATCACCGAAAACGATGCTTCTTTACATTTTATGCTGGTCTGACAATAGAAGCTTTAAATTTTAAGACAAATGTAAATAAATTTCCAGAACAAAAAAAGTAGTCATTCAATTGATAATTATATCTTTTTTCAATTTTAATTTATTTAAAAAAAAAAAAAAGCTTTCCATATTGATTGCAAATAAATAATAATATTGCAAAGATATGCTAACATCGCGTACTGTTCGTATGAAAACTATTTCTTACCTTTCTTTATTTAGCATTGCCGATGATCTAAAATCTGGAAAGCATTTCTGAAAAGAAAAAAGAGAAAACAAAAATTAGTTTTGCTACATTAAAAATGATTTCTCCACGCACAATAGTAATATGTATAGTTGTCCCCTTCCCCCTCAGAAAAAAAAAAAAAAAAAAAAAAAACTTTTATCGTAGAAAAAAAAAGTAGTCATTCAATTGATAATTATATCTTTTTTCAATTTTAATTTATTTAAAAAAAAAAAAAAGCTTTCCATATTGATGCAGTAACAAACTTTGAAATTTTCCTTACGAATACCTAATTTTGACACCTGAATATAAATGTTTACCTTCAAAATAGCCTAGACATAAGTTTGCACGAAGTTTCTATGGTTAGTTTCAAGGACATTATGTACTTTTTTTCAAAGAAAAAAAAATTCTAATTTAACAAATTACAACAACCATTGGGAAAATGCAGAGGGATAGCTGGGCAGTGTTTGGACTCTACCATAATCATTACTTCGTTCTATAAGACATTTAAAATTTTTATTAATTTTGTCCCTCCCCTAAAATACCCCCTCTTATAGCAGACCTATTCGCCCCACCCTACTATACGCAGAGGTCCCATTCCCTATCTACTGACTTCCCGTTTGGTATCCGAAGGTAGAATAAACGGAAATATCAAAATATGATGTCAACTTTAGGTGTTAGCATTGAAATTTTTAAAGTTTGGTACAATTTCTATTTGTAAACCATCCTCTAAGCAAAATTTAAGCATTGCTTTAACTCTAGCATTGAAAATTTTAAAGTTTGGTACAATTTCTATTTGTAAACCATCTCCTAAGCAAAATTTAAGCATTGCTTTAACTCTTATTTACATTGATGTCTGAGCTAAAGGTATTTTGAGGAAATTAAAGTTGAAGATCACGTTTTTTGCTTTATAAGACGATTTCTCATCCGACGTCCATTTTTGAATTCGACTTTTTTTCATATCTGATACTTTGCATCTATCCTTTTTGTAACTTTAACATTTTTGTAACGATTTTATGCATGTCTATTGCCTATTCAAAGAAAAATTCTTCTAAAGTTACAGAATTTCGTTAAAAACGCTTAAAAAAATAAAGTGACGACATCAAGAGGTCCATTCTCGACCGAAAACAACAACCATTTCCCCAATGGTTAATAATTTGGGGGTCGTCTCAAAAGTAAAAATCGTTATTTTAAGGTTCAGATTTATACAAATGTTATAAATACCTTTTTAATGGGAAATATCATTTGTGTTCGAAAAAAACTAATTAAGTCGTTTAAATACAAATAATTAAGATCGCTGCTACATTTATTTATTTTTATTTTTTTTATTTTTAGATCGAGTGGTGATTTTGGATATGCATATTAGTAATTTTTAGAAATAAATTTCTGCTACAAAATTCATTGGTTACAGTTCATATTTTTTTCAAATATTAATTTCATAATTTCTATTTCATATACAAAAATGTATGGGAGTCACATAATTATGTTTGGGATGATTATTACTAACATCACAAAAGAAATTCAGCGTGAAAAAAAAGTATTGCCGGAGATATGAATAAAAATATTAAAAATCAATTTAAAATTATGAGGTCAAAACTTTGCATTTTTATAATTCTTAAATTTCTGAATCGAGTAGCTTCCTGCTTGGAATCCAAAGTTAAAATTTACTCTAGTATCAAAAATATGAAGTCAAATTTAGGTTTCAGCCTTTAAAATTTTAAAGTTCGTTATTATTTCAATATAACGATGAACTTCTAAGTTTTTGTTGATGATGTTGTTAATATAAATTTAAAGAAATTCGCTATTGAATGACTATTTTCGTTTGTTGACTAAATGTATGATATATATATATATATATATAATTATAATATCTACGAATTTCAAAAAACATATCAAGTTCTTCTTAAATCTCGAAAGAGATAATTAATGATAATGTGAAGACGGAATACCACATAGCTAATATTTAACTAGTGCAATCATAATATTATCATAGCTTATGCTTCAATGGTAATTGGCCAAAAATACTTAAAACATTAAGAAAATTTAAAAGAGAGAGTGAAAGATAAAAAAATATATGTATAATTTGGAGTTGCTATCATTTGAATAAAAATGGATTAAGAAATGAAATATGAACCATATACAATGGAAAACTTGACAACAAGAGAAGAAATATGGAAAAAACACATGTAGATATAATCGTCAGCCTGGATGTACCCACATGTGTTTTTAAAAATAATTCATTATTTCATAATTCTACTGGCATATATGCTAAGATCAGTAGAATCACCCAGGTATAATGAATTATTACCAGAATACAATGAGAAATAATAAAATGTGAAACAAAATCCGCAAAGAATAGACCAAATATTCCACTAACAGTAATCATCCCTAAAACCTAATACAACACAATACTAAATTATTACCAGATAACAATTTAAATTTTAAAATTGGAAAAATCCTTAAAGAATAGATAAAATTTTAAAATTGGAAATAAATAAACTGGAAAGAGTAGATAAAATATTTTACTTACAATTATTATCCAAAAATCTTAACAATCACAATGTTTTCATGATCCCAACACGTCCACATGGCGATAATCATGAAATATCTCATACGTGATTATGATAGTGAAGTTGAGAGAAATTATTAGAAAGTTAAGTTCAGAGTACATTTTTTGAAATAACACCTTAATTATTACACCATAATACAATTTTATTTAAACACACACTAATTTATTTTTGTGATATACACTTAAAAACAAATTTATATTTGTTAAAATACAAATTTTCCATTTAATTTTAATCTTTAAAAGTAAAATTAATACACAAGCGTTAAGCGCCCTCTATATATAATTTAAAATTACTATTAACAATATTATTAGCATTTATATGACATGTAAAGCTACCCTCTATTGGAATTATTCAAAATTAAGTTTGAGTTATATATTAATTATATTAGATTTAATATGATATATAAATATTAGAAAATATTATTATCATTATAGTTTTACATTAAAATCGTACAAACTCCTATTATATCAATAAATTTACACATAATTAATTTTATCTTACATAGTATTTCATAGATTCTTAACTACAGTATATATTATGTAAAAGAGATATTTCTTTTAATACAAAGTGCTTGTGCTGCCATCTATGTTAAACTACTTATATATATTATAGAATTTATAAAAAAATTAATCTTTTTAAATACTGCTACAAATAATTAAATGAATTCTGATTTAATACAAATTTCTACCTTCTATCTACCTATATATCGAATAGTATTTACCAAAAGTAGTTAAGATATCATACATGTATTTATTAGTTAATGAATTATAACATCCTAATAGAAGAAAAAAAAAAAAATTATATATATATATATATATAGAAAAATTGAAAAAGATAGAGATTGATTTAAATAAAAATAAAAATAAACTATATATATATTTATATATTACATATAGTGATGTTTGTGATTTATGGTCAACAATGTCATCCATGTATAATTTTATGTGTTTTTGTATAAGTGATTTTTACATTATTTTTGACATTGTTACGGTATTTTTATATTTTATAGACATTTTTAACGTATCAATATAAACACTTAATAAAAAATGATCGACTAAACGCGCAATCACAGTAACTGTATAAAGTGTAATAATGTAAAAACAACTTAAGAATTGTTCTTATATGTTATAATTTATAAGTATTAAAAACTGAACACCAGTATCACTTAAAAAATAGGTGATCGGCAACGCACAATCACAGACAATATAAAGTGTATATAATGTTCAATCATTTAATTATTGTCCTAATATGTTTTAATTTTATTGATGTATGTTTAATTGTAAATTGCTATATCATTTGCTATATGTTATCTCACACTAAAGCAATAATATTACATACCATGTTTATATTTATATGATGTAATAATTGTTATTTAAAAGAGTTTATGATTGAATTTATCAAAAAAATAGGATACCCATTTTTTTGTGCCTGATCACGAATAAATCTAATATTTTTGTTTTTATTATTATCTGAGCATAGGTATTTTATACGATGAAGATAATTTATAATTATATTTTTATAAACTGATTTATGTAAACAAGAAGCAAAATTGGTAAAAATATTTACTTTAAATGGAAAATCAATTCTTTTATCATAAATATCAAAACTTAAGTTATAATTATCATTAATTTTAATTTTTAAGTCAAGAAAATTTATATTATTATTAATCAAATCATTTTCACTTAATTTAAGCTGATTAGGATAAAAATTGAGTGGTGATGTGCAATTATTATCATTGAAATAAAAAATGATAATGTCATCAATATAGCGATAAAATGCATAATCATTGTTCGGACCAATATTTCTTTCATAATAATATAAATAAAGGTCAGACAATATACTAGAAGCGGTCCCACCCTGCGGAATTCCCTGGCATTGTTTATAAATAATATTGTCATATGTGATGTAATTATTATGCAATGTAAAATTTAGTAAAGTTTTAAAATAATTAACGGAAACATGATCTTTTAATTTTAATTGAGATTTAAATTCTTTAAATAATATACACATTGTTTTATGTAAGTCTTTTATATCAATGTTATTAAATAAATCATTAAAATCCAATGTTTTTATGAATTTTACCGGATTGATATTATGTATTTTATTAATAAGTTGAAAACTGTTTTTTAGGCAATGTTGGTTATTATGTTTTATCGTTATATCATAAATCTGCTTTAAAATATTAAGTAGTAAATTGCTTGCATTATTATTATATGTGTTACACCCGATGGTAACTGTGCAAAATTTAATTGGATTTTTATGAAATTTTGGAATTATAACAAGATAAGGATAATTTAAATTATTACATTTGATTTTTAGTAATTTATGATAATTTAATAATTTTCTATTATTAATTTCAATATTTAATTTAGTTTTATTAAAAATATTACTTGTGTTAATTGCATTGTGAATTAACACCTTATAGTACTCTTTACAGATGATAGCATAATTATTTGGAGATTTATCTACATAAGTAATTATAAATTTGTTTTGTAATTCTGATATATGTTTATTTACATTTTTAAAAGCTGCATGTGTAATATTTTGATAATTTTTTATAATTTCATTTTTTAATTTATCTATAACAGAAATTCTCCATTCACTAAAATACTCGATTGGTTTATTGTAATCAATAGCAATTTTATATATAAATAAATCAATATCTTAAATAAACTGCAATATTATAGATTTGATATTACACCTATATGGAAGGCGAAATTTTGTTCCATTATGCATTAATTTTTGTAAAATAGGTTGTTCTATAATATTAAGATCACCAGTAATGATATGACCATGTGTTGTATTTATGTACTTTTGAAATTTTTGGTCATTACAATAACAAGGGTAATTATTTGAAGAGACCATTTGTTTTGCAAAAGAATTGTAATTAAAAATTTTGCGTCCAAGTGTGCGATTATATTTATATGCCTTGTGAATGGTAAAATTTTTTATTGGAAAATTATTTGTAGTGTTGTTTATGATATTGTGTAAATTGATATTATTAAATACATGATTGGAAAAATTTATAATTAGTTGTGTATTATTAGTTTTATATTTAGGTTTATTAGAAAGACATATATTTAATAGATTTGCTCTATAATGAAGAATATCAAAAAAGATATCACAAAAATGTGGAGAATATTTATTCTTATTAAATACCTTGAAATATTGGTTTAGATATTTCTTTTTAATACTAAAAACATGTTTTCTGATAGCAAGCCAACAATAATCATTAAAAAATTTTGCCTCATGATCATCAAGCTCCTGTTGTATCACAATATCATCAATGTATTTTTTGTTATTATGTTTACCTCTACCATGTCTTGAAGTTTTTATTATGTTTGAAATATTTAATCCTGAATAAAGATTTTTATAATTTTCATATTTAGTTAAAGCTGAAAATACAGGATGTGATTTTTTGTATACTAATTGATTTAATCCATAAGGATAGGTAGTATTATAATGTCTTATATATTTAGATTCTAGAAAAAGTCGTTCAGTAAAATTTTTTTGTATTTTAAGTATTTTAATAGTAATATTTTGAAAATCATGATTTTTGAAATGAGTATATTCAATATTATGAGTGGTTTGAAATTTAGATTTTTTAAATTTATCAATATGAGAACGATGTAAATTTAGCCGCTTATGTAATTTTTGACAAGACTGTCCAATATATTCCATATTACACGAATTGCATTTCAATGAATAGATTACATTGTATGCTTTGCAAAATTTTACCAAATTAAGATTGTGATTATTTGAAATCTGGGACTTATCAGCTAAAGGACATGTAAGGCAACGCTTAGATTCACATTCTCGAAAACATAGTACAGGCTTGGGACAATAGAATAGGTTATCTGATAACGATCCAGGAAGATCCCTAATAATCTTCCTGTACCGAGCATTAGTCCTGGATCCACCAAGGCCTAAATTGCCAGTATCTAACATTTTGCTTATAACTGCCATATTATTTGAAAGCAATAAAAATTGCAAGAGATACATATAAAAAATATAATTATAACATATATTAATAAATTTTGTTTAAAAACAACCTTATTTTTATAAAGTACTTGAATAACCATAAAAGAAAAAATAATAATAAGATTAATAATTGTTTTATACTTGATTAAATATAATAAAACTATTTACATATATACAAAAAGTCCCATTAAGCAATCTAACATCAAAAGACAACAATATAAAATCCCCTAGCAGTCACAATTCAATACAAAATTAATGTTGGCAAAAAAAAAAAAAAAAAAAAAAAAAAGAAGAACCTGAATAAGATGTTATAAAGATGCATTTGAGAATTCAATAGATGAACAATTGATACCAAGAAATAATAGTAATTTTATATAATTATTATTATTATATTATTACCAAATACAACATTAAAAGCGCAATGCAGCTATAATAACTATGTATTTATATATATATTTGCCTGACTGAACAATTCCCCTCGCTTTTCATTAAGGTGGCAGATCACTCAGATTCTGTATTCCCCTTTCCCATGTTAAACCAATGGCATTAAAGTTCCTCGGTTTCTCTTAAATATCTCATCAAATAATTAAGATTCTCAATCGGGCGACCGTTTTTCTCCGGTCACAAGCATTTGCAACAACTTTGGTCACCATATTATGCGCATTGAATTCTCTGGAGCTTATACCAAAATTTAGTTTAAAAGGTTAATTTTTTACAAAATGGCGGTCATTTGAACAAAAAGATAACTTTTTCGCCTTTTTTTTTCTTTTTTAACCTAAAAATATTTAATCAATGAAAATTATACTTTTCTGTGGTATTAGCTCCAGCAAAAAAGACTAGCTTTCTTTTAAATAATTAAAAAAAAAAAAAAAAAAAAAAAAAAAAAAAAAAAAAAAAAGAAAGAAATCGGACGAATAGTTCTCGAGAAAAATGGTCGCTCACTTTTGGAAAAACAGGGTTTCGAGAAAATCAATTTTAAAATTTTACAATAGCGTTAAGTTCAACGAGCGGATGCAAAAAATACTGTATGAATTGAGAAAGAAATCGCTTTAGGGCAACAATCTACACACTTGAGGAACGCAAAAAATGAAAAAACAAAAAAATAAAATCGAAAATTTTGACTTAAAGAAGTAGAATTCCTTTAAGGAAGTTTACCCCTTTAATGTTAATGATGTCAGGAATCTTCTTTATTTACTTTTAGTAATGTTGGGTGTGTGGTATTTCTCTATTTTAAAATAGATTTGAGTTACCCCAATTTACAGAAATGAAGGCATTGAAAAAAATAAAAAATAAATAAAGAGTGCTTCAACACCTGCATTTAAAACAGTCCATATAAGGCCTTCATTTGATAGATTCATTATTTAAAGATAAAACAATGGCTTATTTAATCCCTATATCGATTTTTTGGTTATTGAAAACGGTGTCAATCTGGCACCGTAGTTTCCTTCAGTTTTCTCTTTTACTTTTTTTTTTTTTTTTTTAATAAGTTAAATAAACATATTTTAAACCAGAAATTTCATTTAATAAATGAAGTCAAATAATTACCACACAGAAATAAAACACATTTTATTAAATACATTTTCTGGTTCAAAATATATTTATTGGGCTCGAAAAGAAGCGCATAGTTGGCAGCTATGTGGTCCAAATATATATATATAAATATTTTAAAAGTAAGTTTTACGTTCTACGCGAATTATTGCGAAAATTACTATTTTATTTTAACGGTATACAGTGAAAAATATAAATGCCATGTAAATAATAATGCAGAAATGCGTACGCATTCGTGTAAACATTTCAAAGGAAATTTGGAACAGAGGTCTCCGACGCACCGGGGTTGATGCGATTTTTTTTTGTGCCATTTTGGCTAGAAAACCCCGTTTTCGGGTACATATTAGGCCTAGCTTGCGAAAACAGCATGTTAGTTTTATTTTATTATGAAACAATTTATTTTATTATAAAAAACACACACACAGTTTTATTATAAAATACTCACAATTTTTATTACAAACACACGCAAATTATTTTATCACACAATGATTAATTTATTATAAAATACTCAATATTTAATTTAATATAAAACACACGCAATCTGCTCTATTACCGGGTTTACATACACGTTGAAAGTAAACTCTCGCCAAAATCGCCGGATTATCCAAACATAAAATCGCCATTTTGACATCAAAGACCCTGTACGTCTGCGACACCAGTACCGAAAAGCGAAAAGTTACTGACTATTATAGAGAGAGCTTCAAGATATTAAATTTAAAATACCAATAGCAGGAGAAAAAGAATATAAGAGAAAATAAAGTAGTTTAATGCATAAGTAACATTAAGATTTTTCTATTTATTTTCATTTGATTGTAAGAAATGATATGGAATGAGGAACTTAAGAATTTAAAAATATTGCTCAAAAAATGAACTTTAGTTAAAAGAAAAAAATGAAAAGCTAATTGACTATCACAAATTTCTGGGACAACAATAAAAAATAAACAGTGATATAAAATAACATAAAAAGATCTATCTATGTACAAGTTTCACAAAATTTATCAAGTTAACCATCACTTACTGCGAAAGCTGCTTGCCACATGGGTAAGGGTCTTTGGACCTCTCCAAGTACACAAGCCATGCGCCCTAAAGCTGCGAGGCCCATCACCTAGAAAATTAATACGCATGTATATTTATATTATTATTCTAAACAGCCAGAAAACAGACATTTCCAGAAAAAATCATTTTTTTCTAGTAGCCAAAATTGAATTGAATCCAACAGTTAAAACAGAAATAATCAGATCTGACTATTTTAGAATGAGCTATGATTTTCTTTCATTTAAACATTTATTTCAATCAGTAATAGATGGCAGCACCATATCACTTTCAATTTCCATTGATTCAATTCTATCGTTGTTTAAAGTAACTAGAAGAATACCACATCTACACACAATAAAGCTGGTTTCCCTATTTTTTAATTATTATTTTTAATTCAGTAAAAAAAAAAGAGAAAAAAAATATGTCATAGTTTCAAAAAATTAAAGCTTTATTTTCATAGACTGTACAACCATCATTGCTTATGACTTATGAGATAAAATCTTGTAACAAAATGAAATGAATATAAAAATGCAAAGTCTAAAGAACGAATTATTTTTCACGTAAAAATGGTTTTATTCTTTCTTAGATTGTATAACTAAAAGAGCCAGTTCAAAAGATTTTTTAATTTCCCAGCAGATGACCGATTAACAGCAAATGGACAGAAATGTTTAGTGCTGCCATCTTTTGTTGAGCATATAAAATACTTTTTGAGATCTTATTAAATGAGTAATTTCTCACATTTAGTAAATTATGGAATCCTTATTCTAAAACCAAATAAATCTTGGTTTATTCCTGTGTAAAAAGCACTATCTAAACAAATTAATTAAAGAATATATATTTTTTATTTCAAGAAGGTATGAACACCATGAAAATCAAAATATCTGTATCAGATCAAATTATTGTTACAGTTGCGTTTGTTTTAGATTTTTCTTACACCTATATCCACAACGTCAATGTCAACATCCCTTTATAGTAAAAAAAAAAAAAAAAGTTTTTTTTTTTTTTTTTTTTTTTTTTTTTTTTTTTTTTTTACAGAAAATACTAAGTTTTATAAAATTTAAAATACGAGTATCTTAACTCAGCATGTTTTTGTCGTAAAGAAATTTTTTTTAGGGTTTCGTTCATCTCACGAAACCCTATTGCTCCTGCTCCGTTGTCTGTCTGTCACAGAGCCATTCTCGAAAACTATGTAACTTACAGAGTTGAAACTTCGTGTATAAATCAGAATATCAGCTGTAAAGAGCTGAAAATATTAAAAATTGAAAAATTCGTATTATTTTAATAAATAGAGATAAAAAACCAAAATTCTAATAGCCTTTTTCTATTAAATTTAAACATTTTTCGTTATAGCAGATGCCAAAAATTTAAAATCCACGATGAAATTCTTTCTGCAATAATTAATTTTCTATCAGACGATTTTCACGTAAAAAATGAAAATGAAATAAAAAGTTTCACCAATTGAAAAAAAGATAAACATGAAATAAAATTGATTGACGTCATAGTGGTAAATAAAACGGAAAATGTCTAAGATTTCTCAATAATACAAGGAGTATGAGTATGTGGATGTACACAAAGCAGATTAATATCACGTCATTAGAGAATTAAAAAGAAAATCTGACGTACCTATTGGAAGTTTAACGAATTTTTCAGATGTTTGAGAATAATACAAAGCGAGTATCAATATAAATAATAGAGAATAGTAAATATATGAGTTTGAGGAATGTATTGAATCATGATAAAAATCCGATTATGGAAATATTCGCATATTTTAACATTTTGAAGGCGTCCAACATGTTTAATTTTGAAATTATATATTTTTTAAATATCGCATTTAGTCCGTATGACGGATATTATTATGACAGAATATAATAGCTGGTTTCGCCCGCTATCTGGCTGGTTTAGATTTTCGAAAAAACGGAAAAATAGACCGGTAAATTTTTACTTTATAAAAAACATGACTTTTTTTGTTGTTGTTGCTAAATTATATTTATTTGAATTTATTAAAGAAAGGATAAAGTGTTTTGAAAGGAATATTAAACGAAAACCTTTGTGCGAACTTCGATCACACTTACCCACTTGTTTACTTGTTACACTTTTGCAAAAACCATTTTTTTTACGTTTAGTATATCTTCAGAGCGCCCACCCACCAAAAAAATGTTTGATACTTTTTTATTAGCCACATGACAGCGGGTAATCACGAAAGATTTCATCATTTGTAGAAAACTTTTTAATTTTGTTATTAATATTGTTGTAGTATTTAAGCGCACGTAGTTAGATTACATGTCTATTAAATTGGTGCTTTATTTATTTGTGAAGTTTTAATTTCGTTTGGCAATTTAGTTACGGAATATTACACGGAAACAATCAAATACCGAAGTATATACATTGTTTTAAGTGCAAATGGGTAAATCTACCGTAATCGAGTTGCACGTTAATTTTTTTAATTGATTAAAAAAAAATTCCTACTTGAAGATTAATTCAAAAATCCATAAAACATTTGTAAATTGAGACACAGTTTTAAAAGAAATTGCATTTAAAGGTACATTTTTTTTCTCTATTTGGCGGTGTAAAATTTGAAATTGAGTAATGTTTGTGATTTTGAAAATTTGCGATAAAAAGAAATTGTTTGTTCAGGTCATTGCTACCGTCGATATGACGTCACTGTTACTCACGAACATATTTTTGCTTTATAATATAGATAACTATTTTGACGTAAGTGGCTTTTAATATGATGGAGAAAAGCATTCAAACTTTTTTTTTTTTTTTTTTTTTTTTCCGTTCCCCAATTAGAAGTATACTTTTACACTAACAGTTTCAAAATTATCTACAGGACGACTATATATAAACGCATAGTTTTCTTAAACATCTGAGGAAAACATTGAAACATTTATTTGACACAAGAAACAGGAAACAAAGTTAGGAAATTGTGGCCAGGTGTAAGAATGATGCTAATTTCTCTATTTTACAGTTATTGCAAAAGATTTTATTTCCTTTTCACAATCTCTGTTCACTTCTAGCCATCATTAAGGTAGGAAATATTTCAGAAACAGATATTTCCAGAAACATCCTCATATTGCGTAAAAAATATAAAATTCTGTAGTTTTAGGTTAGTAAAATTAATTATTTTCGGTATCTACGTCGAAATATATATATTTTTTCATCTTAGTTAAAGAATCTCTCTCTCTCTCTCTCTCTCTCTCTCTCTCTCTCTCTCTCTCTCTCTCTCTCTCTCTCTCTCTCTCTCCCCCCTCCGCCTCTCCCCTCAAGGTGTCTTTGCAAGTTTTTGTATTAAAAAAAGTAATAATCTATATTAAAAAAGAATGTATCTCTCTCTCTCTCTCTCTGTGTGTGTGTGTGTGTCTTTTGGCGATGACTAGGGAAATCTATCGCACGTAGAGATCTGCAAATTTGGATAAGGGTGGACGAAGACAGGTCATGAGATAATTGAGGCTCAGATTTTTAATTTTTTCATAATTACACGACTTTATTTTTATTAATATAAGATTTAGCTCCAATTAAGTATAATTAGAACGAACCGTTTAAGAAATGGCCCACAATTTGCTCTAAAAAAATAGCCATTTCAATGGACCATCTATTGCTTTAACGGTAATCTAAAGAGAGCAGCAGCTGAACTAAAATCAAGAAACTGAAAGCAAAATAATAATAGGTTGCAGAAAGAAATATTTGATTGATACCGAATTTATCTGATGCATAAAGGCACGCTAGAGACATTATGCTTATTTTAAAATGCGAATAAAATAGGGTCTGCTATCACGCAGTTTAAGCTCCATTTCCGTAGCCAAAGTAGAATATTTTCTCCTGATGAATATTGCAAAATATGTATCTTATAGAGGTTTGCTTGAAAAATGTGCTTTATCCGTGAATAGGGAGATATATATATATTATCAAAATATGAGAAATTTGAAGAAATTGTTTTCGTTGTTTATGTTAGATAATATAGAATCGAAAATGAAAAAATACTTCATTTTTATACTCATTTTGTATTTTGCAGTAGTTGAAAATAAAGAAAAGGAAAGGATGAGAAGAGATAGTTATTACTAACGCATTTGAAGTTAGTGTTGCCAAAAAAGGTTAAATTAGTTTTTATTTTCAACAAGTTTAGCCCAACTTGTTAACAAATTTTTATTTGTCCCTGGAACTTTTTTAGCCTTTTCTATAATTTCCTATTTTAAGCCTTTATTTTAAATGTTCAATTGAATTTTTCTAGTTTAGTTTAGTTTTTCTGGCACCTTTTTACTTTCTTCTATCTTTTTACAATAAAAAAAAGTATTGGATTCGTGAAAATTTTCGACTTTCGGTTATGACTTCCGGTATTGTACGTTTTAGAAGATCCTGAACCAGATTTGACTGTTTTTAGAAAATGTCTGTCCGTGAGTCTGTGCCTGTCTGTCTCTGACACAAATTTTGTGGGCGCTCTATTTCAAGACTTAATGCACGGAATTTAATCAAACTTCATATTCAGTTTAACCTTGGCATAAATTCGTGTTGATTATACTTTGGTGTAAATCGCCCAACAGGTGACACTGCTATGCTGCCTTTTTCACTATTTCCGCAATAGCTATATCTCGAGATACTAATGTACGGAATTTCATCATACTTCCTATTCTGTTAGAACTTAGGATAAATTAACAATCATTAGGTTTTTGTGTAAATCGCCCAACAGGTGGTGCTGCTAGGCTCACGATTTCCGCCACAGCTCTATATCAAAGACAAATACACGGAATTTCTCCAAACTTCATATATGTTAGATCTTGACATAAATAGACCCTTATTAGGTTTGGGTGCATACTGCCAGGGGTCGGAAAAACAAATTTTTTATTGTAGCGAACTACAACTACAACTACTTTATCAAAAATGTAGTTAACTACAACTACTTGTTTTAAAAAGTAGCGACTACAAACTACTTTTCAAAAGTAATCACTACTTCGCTACTTTCAGGTCAAAGGGTTCAATTTAAACTCGAAATTGAAAACACGGATGAAAATAATAAAACGACCCTCTGGGATACAATTAAATAAATGTGACATAACCGAGGGCATTAAAAAATTAAGAACGATAACATGCAAGAAAACTTTTTGTGTTTGTCTGAAAAATGTTAGTTTATACACACAGTACAAATTTCATAGGAAAATTCAGAGAGATAGTATAAACTAGAAAATTACAGAAAAACAACTCTAAATGCAAACATTAAATAAATCTGTAAATAAAACTGTTCCAGATAATAAGAAACCCAACGTTACACAAACATCTAATAACGAGTAAAAAGACAAGTGTGGCCAACGTGAAAGTTAATTCCTTTGGTGGGTTAGTTAGTACTTGATTTTAGTAGCAAATGTAAATGGGAACAAGTGGGTAAGTGTGATCGAAGATCGCTCGAAGGGTTTCGTTTAATATTCCTTTCAAAACACTTTATTCTTTCTTTAATAAATTCAAATAAATATCATTTAGCAACAAAAACAAAAAAAAGGTCATGTTTTTTTATAAAGTAAAAATTTACCGGTCTCTTTTTTCGAATACTTAATTCTCTAATTAATGTTAATTAATTTCTATTTAATTCCTTTTAATTCTCTAATGACGTCATAATAAGCTGAATTCTGTATTTACACATACTCATACTCCTTGTATTATTGAGAAATGTTTGAAAATTTCCGTTTTATTACCAATATGACGTCATATTAATCTATTTTTCAATTGGTGAATCTTTTTATTTCAATTTCATTTTTCACGTGGAAATCGTCTGATAGAAAATTAATTATTGTAGAAAGAATTTCATTGTGGATTTTAAATTTTTGGCATCTGCTATAATGAAAAATGTTTAAATTTAATAGGAAAAGGCTGTTAGAATTTTGGTTATTTTATTAAAATAATACGAATTTTTCAAATTTTAATATTTTGAGCTCTTCACAGCTGGTATTCATCGATATACACAAAGTTTCAACTCTATAAGTTATATAGTTTTTGAGAATGGCTCTGTGACGGACAGACAACGGAGCGGGAGTAATAGGGTTTCGTGAGATGAACGAAACCCTAAAAATGTATGACTTCATGGGATGCGTTGCTATACACTGCAACTGAGATTCGCAAATTGTTGAGCAGAACAACTTTTGCTCAAAAGAAGCAAGTTTCGGCCGCGTGATTTGCAGAATGGCATATCCCCCCCCCCCCCTGAAGTAGTGTTAAAAGTAGCGTCGGTTTTCGCTACAAACTACTGATTTTTTGCACCCCGCTTACTCGCTGCACTACATTGTTCAAAATGTAGCGCGCTACACTACAAACTACTGTAAAATGTAGCGACTACTGTAGTTTCGCTACTTGTAGCGCGCTACTTTCGACCCCTGATATCGCCCAACAGGTGTCGCTGCTATGTTCTGCTTTTCACGATTTCTGCGATAGCTATATCTCAAGAACGAATAGATTGTCATATAATTTTGGCTACAGGCGATTTGATTTATGTAGAAGAAAGTTTTTGTGATGGCCACAACATATTAGTTATTTATAATTAACACCTAATGTACTGGATTTAGCCTCTCTAATCTTTGGCTTTTAGCAAGATGTTGAAATGTGAGTAGAAAACACTGAATTGTGGTGCTTCAGCCGAGTTTTATTCATTCTAAAGATATGTTTAAACAAATTTTTGTGAATTATCAAACCTATTATTGGTATTATAAATAACTCTCCTGTTTAGTGCATTTCTTACTTTTGCTATTTGTATAAGGAGTAACACCAATTTGACTAGTCCAAAATTTCGATTTTTTTTTTTTTTTTTTTTTTTTTTTGTATTTCTTAAATGATTTTTTTTTTACTTTTACTGTCTGAGAGGGACTGCTCAGACTAGGAATTAAGTCTGTACAGCAAAAATGTTTCTCCCGGGTCCCCTTTATTGAATTAATTAAAAAAGAAAATTACAAACCCACCGGTAAGCGCGGAAGAGGGCAGGGTGGTGAAAAATAGATAAACACTGGGCAGAGGATGATAAAAACAATGACGTAATACAACGGCAAGTGACGGCCCGACAGTTTCTTGTATTAGAAGATGATGCACTATGAACAGTTTTCAAAAGATAGGGACACTGGTTTGAAGTAAACGCATATAAACTTAAAATACTTTAGCATAGCAACACAAAGATGAATATGACTAAAACTCAGAGGACAAGGAGTATATGATAGAGAACAAACACAAAGTACAATATATATAAAATCTGTTGCATAATAGATAATAACAGATACTATTTATAGAAATGCGAACGAGTTTTCTGTAATGAAATATATTTGAAGAAAGCTACATACATTTTGGAGCGCTTTTGGAGCACTAACTATTAATGGTTGCTCCAGGAAGACCAAACCCTTCGAAGCGGGGATCTGTAAGTCGGACAGAAGTGTTGGATTCAGAGTGCTGTAGGAGCCACATTTTGGAAGTTAGAACATCGAGACAATTACGACAGCATATCTCAGTATCTGGTACTGAACAATTATCAGCTTTGTGATTACCAGTGCAACGAGCGCATGAAAGGCTAAATTTACACTAATGCGCCATGTGACCTAGCCGCTGGCAATGGAAGCATCTAGTAATGGTGATGTATTTCCGGCAGCGATTAACGCCGGAACATAAACTTCGTGATATGAGGTTTGATGCATCAACAGCCTGCAGCTGAATTACCAAATGGGACTTATACTCTTCGCTGCTATCCGCCAAGACATTAATAAATTTACCTTATAATTAGTGGGGAGCTAACTTGACCCCTCAGAGCTGGGGTAACGATCTTGTCAAGATATTCCTGCACAGCAACCTCATCACCATCAACCATGCGAAGAGGATACTTTTGGGACACCAAAGATTATGATCCGATAAGTTTTGGGTTGTTTTTCAACTATGGAGCACGGAGCACATCATGCAAAGAATGCAGATTACTCTTAAAAGGATCATCAAGCCTTCTCTGTTTTTGCAGCAAAGTCAGAACTCACCATTTTCAAAAGATGAACTATCAATTTCATGTGGAAGAGTGGCCATATTGAGCATGTTAAGATTTTTTCGAATTTCTGTCGATGTTGATTCCGGATCCGTTGGACGAAGTAATAAGACTGGCAAAAAGGCACTGTTGGAGGGTCTACGTGTTGGTAATTTTTCCGGTTGTGAGTCAGGAAAAATTTTTCTCTATTTTAATAGCTATGTCATCTTTTAATAGTTATAAATCAATATCGAAAGTGAAAGGGTAATTTAGGAGCTATAGGAAATAGAGCGTGCCTCGTCGAGTAAACAGTAATGAAAATTTCAAGCGCGTTTTTTACAGAACAACATTCTTAAAATCGGTGGACACTACCTTCGCCAATTTTCCATCAACTAACTTGATCTTTTCAAAAATTAATATTTTTCACACATATTAATACATATTTTTCTAGAGAAACACGTTGTTTTTTTTTTTTTTTTTTTTTTGGAAGAAAAAAAATTGTAATTGAAAACCTAACTTTTACGTTGAATCGACACCCATAAAAATGCATATTTTTTAAAGATGGTGCATATTTTGCTAGAAAACTAAGTCTATGTCACATTATTCTAGGTCAAGTCTGCGATGAGTTTATGTACCCATCGTCTTTTTTTTTTTTTAAGCGTCTTTAGCAGTGGAAGCCGCTATTTTTTAATATTTTCAACTAAACAAAAATATGGTTTTCTACTTTAAGGGGTTATAGGACTTTTAAACCTGCATAAATTTAATATTTGAAAAACTATATACTATATTAAAGAGTAATCATTTCTGAACACTTTAAAACAAAATGTATAACACTCTTAACAGTTGTTAAATAAGGAATATTTTCAAAGACAGAACTTTAAAGTCATTTTTCTCAAAATGTCGATTTTTTTAATGAAATTTTCAGGATATAGAATGTATGGTAGGTTCTATAAAGTGAACCTAAATTTTCATCTTTATTTTTTGTTGAAAACATTTTTTGGTGTTATATTGCTAAACATTTAAAAATTTTGTATTTCTCTAGAAAAATTTCTTTAGGAAAGGAAAGACTTTTTATGTATACCTATATGTTTTCTCTCAGACTGTTAAAAATAATCTATCAGTCGAAATATTGCTTTTATCAGGATTGATAATTGTCCAAGTATTTGAAAATGCATGTTTAGAAAACAAAAATAAATAAAATAAATCTACCAGTCGTCGGATAAACAATTGGGATAGTAACTCGTCCGTGATAATTGCGTATAGCTTCTTTCTAAATTTAGACAATATATATATTTTTAATTTTTGTGAATGAGTTTTGGTAGATTTTTGTACACTATCGTTCTTTTATAAATCCCGAAAATCCCGATATTTATTATAGAGTAATCCCGGGATTTTCGGGAATAAAAATCATGCAGGATCTCGGATTGATAATTTCTAGCTGGTGGTTCTATTTCGATTTTATTGAAATCTAAAATGTTTGTCTGCCTGTTTGTTTTCTTGTCTGTTTCTGACTTTATAGGCTTTATTTTTCGCAAAAGTTGACGAATCGCCATATGTATTTAATATGGCGTTAAGATATACAGTATAACTTTATGTTTTAAAGTAGTCATCGTATCGTGTGTAGTTATTTGAAAGGACATGTCAAAATTTTTATTAAGACATCCTGTACTGGGCGTCAAATAAGCGATATTGACACTAGCGGAATTTAAACTTATGAATTGCCAGGATGAATCCAATGGTATCTCGATTATCAAACTTTTTTCATTCATTTGGTCTTTAAACTGGAACTAATATACAGTCAGATACACTTAAAAAAAAAACTCTTTTGGGTATGTCATAGACGGGCAATAAAACAGAGGAAGAATATCGAGAACTATTTAGATGCTAAATGATGTTTACTTTTTCCTTTCTTAAAAAAAAAAAAAGAAAAAAAAAAGCTGAGAAACAATGTTTATAAAGTTTGTATGGCTTTGGCAATGGTGTATTTACGAAATTTCTGCAATGTTAGCGTTTGCAGGTAATGCAGAAGTTTATCTGTGAAGGTAAAAATTTGACTTACCCTTGTTAGTTGTGGGGGTGGATTTGTGTGTTTGGCAACCCACTCAGGTACATGAGTGAGGTGTTCGCAGAATTCTTTCACCGAGTGCGTCTCGTTGGAAGGTTGGTTAGAGTCGACCATACATAACTCTATCACAGATACCACCTGAGAGAGAGAAAAGGGAAAAACACAGATGAAAAATGAGCAAAAAATAAATAAATACTCAAATATTAGCTTAACCTTGAAAAGTCGCAGAAAGTTAATATTTACTGAATGAAAGACCATAGAATAAACGTTAAAATAATACATTCTCTTTTGAGACTAATGGCCTTAGGTAGAGTCCGACCGAAAGTTCGTTTTACTTACCCATCATACGTAGGGTAAGTCCTGTAATCGTTCTGAAAATCGAAAAAAAAATTTGACGGGTTTTCACGTTTCAGACACTGGAGATTCCGAAAAACATATTTTTAGAAAAAAAAAAATTGCCGTCCGTCTGTGTGTCTGTAAACGCTCTATCTCTCGAAAAAAATGAGATAGAGACTTGCAATTTGGTATGTACTTAGTATGTAATAATGGGAAGAAGCCTATTTCATTTCAATAACCTCGATTAACCGGAACTATTTTTTTCGGACTCTCGAAATATTCGTTCTGATAACAGGTGTATAAAAATTTTCGAAATTGTTTATTTTAAGAAATGAATGTAAAAGACAATAAAAAAAAACAAATTTTGCATACAGCATGAAGTCGATCGGATAATTAGTTGCCGAGATATTTGGAATCCTATTTCCCACACTCTTCGATTTTTCATGACCCATGTATTTCATCCAAATTTCACTTCAAAGACATATTTTAATTGGAAATTTGACGCTTAATTAGATGCAATAAACCGCTAGTTAATAGGATTATTATTTTTGGAGTTATAAGCATGTTTCTTTCAAGCAATTCAGTAATCGAGCCTTTAAACTTTGTGACGTCATCAAGCCACGATTTTATTCGAATTGCAATGCATTTTATAAGTAGTTTACACATTTTTATTTTAATATTTTACATTATGCATATCCATGATGGGTAAGTATTACGGTGGCCCCCAATGACTAGTTTGTTTTCGTTTTTGTTTTCACTTTCGTTTTCGTTTTCAGAGAGTTTCGGCCCAAAATCTGAGTTTCGAAGAACATTCGGTTTCGGTGAAAAATCAGTCAAACATTCGGTGCATACCGAAACTTTAGATATATTTCATAAAGGCGTTAGAAAAAACCATAACAACCCTTAATGTATATTTTTCATGCATGCTATGATTATTTGACGATTTGATCAGTAGTGATGGCAGTGAAGCACTTAATAATAACGATAACTATTCATTCTTTGAAATAATAATTAAAAAAAGGTAATAAACAAGATGTGTATGACTAAAATATATCGATGGAAACTGCACTGGATCTGAATGCCAAACAATTTGTAAGTATCTATTATTATTATTATTATTAGTATTATTATTATTTAACCTTGATCATTCTTTTGACATTTCCATTTGTTATTGCAAAAAGAAAGACTAATTTTCTATTCAAAGAATTTTTATATTTCTAGACAGAAAATTAAAAATTTAAATTTATTTTTCTGCTCACGCTTCTTAAGCGATGTTAACAAAATATTTTAAATATATATACTTACTATTATATATTTTTTAAATGTTAACCTTTTGAGAACATGTGTTAAGCATTCTTTCTTAAAGGGACCAGAAAGGTTTAAAATGGTGAAAAAATTTAATTTTTATTATTATTACTTTTATAATGTTTAAACTTTTAACAATGTCGTACAGCTTGTCCGATAGGAAAATTCATAAAATTACGAGCCGGTGAGCCGAGTAGACCGGCGGTTATACCTGCGAAGGAAAAATATTAAACTGAATTGACTCGATACACTGTTTCTCAACAGTTTTGCCTCAGAAATTTTTGATCAAGTTAACAGATTCACATGTTTCTTTTTTTATTATTATCATTTAATAAATAAAATTAAGTTCTTTACAAACAAACAAACAAAAAATTTCGAGTTATAACAAAAAATATCATTATTATTATTTTTTTTATAGATTTTGATTTTTTTGTAATTTTATTATTTTTTAAAAAACTGTTGTTTATTTTTCAGGTGTAATTGCTAGACAACGCAATAAGCTGTCTAAAAAAGGAATAACGACTCAAAAAATATGGAACCGGGACTTCAAAATCGTGGCAAAACTCTTTTTGCAAGATTAATTTTGTGTACAATATATTAAAACTTTTTTTTTTTTTACAATTTAACAAGTATTTTGTATTTCTACAAAACATAAATAAATAAATCCAGAAAAAGTAATAGTTTAAATTAATTACAGGCTTTCTAATCCACGATCAAACTTCAGTCAACTTTCGACATTTCAAACCTTGTTAATCAGTGAGATCTCAGATTCCGCTCGCTAATGTTAAAACTATGGGTGCGTGATGCATTCATATTTTTAAAATATCTCTTTAGAAAATTAATATTTTTAACTTCTGTTATCTGTGTACTGTTTTTAAAGGATGTCTCTTTTTTTTCTTTGTTCTCAAAATATTTTCTTAAATATAAAATATTAATTTATAACTTTATGCGCTAAATTCTTAGCGAAACTGAATAAGATTTTTAAACTTCAAATAAAGTTAAACATATATTTTAGAAATATTTTGACAACTTAAAAAAAAAAAAAAAAAAAAAAAAAAAAAAAAAAAAAAAAAGACATTTTTTAAGAAAAGTACACAGAAAAAAGGTTAAAATATTAATTTCCTGAGTAGATATCCTGAATCCACAAAAATACGAATGCATCACGTAGGGACGAGGGGATTTGATTTCTTACTGACTGACAGGCGTAACATGCAGCAAGCGCTTATTTTCATCAGAGTTATTGTTAATCCTGCTATCTCAAAGTACAGGTTAACAATAACTGTTCAGAAAAGAAGCGCTTGGTAAATTTTAAGATCATTACCGTCCTTTAAGAAGGGTTGGCTGCTAGCCAATATTTAAACCACTCGTCCTGAAAAGGTTAAAGTCTTAGAGAAACTGTTGGGCTTATTTGAGTAAAACTATATTACATCAACTTGCCGTTTTGAAAATTTGGATAATTAGATGAAAAAGAAAGATCATTTAAAAAGTATATACAAGAAACAAATAACATATATTATTTTCTAAAGCGAAATTAAAAAAAAAAAAAAAAAAAAAAAAAAAAACGAATTCATTACATTTCTATAAGTTTAACACTGAAAAATTGAAAATGAGTCTCAATGAAAATAAGGGTTATCGAAATTAGACTTCAGCAATTCAAAAGAAGGCTGTGTTAGGAGATGTATTAGATCATGGGATTTGATCATCAGGCACTTCAGATCATGCACTCAAAATGATTTTTTTTTTTAATTTATTTTTAATGCGTTTTTTGTTTGTCCAAAAATTCGCGGATAGTCAACTAGTTTTGTATGTGAAACTAAATTTGCATAATGAAAAGAAACTATGAGAATCCTTAACACATTCAGAGGCCCTGGTCGGGCTCTGTAACGGATTTTTTATTTTATTTATTTATTTATTTGGGGGGGGGGGTTGAGGGGTTGGGGGGGAAGCTTTTTTCAAATCAACCTAACCTATCTTCGCTTACTCGTTTTTCCAAAAATATTGGAAGCTATAATTATTACCCACTACATACAGTTTAGTTAATATTCAATATAAAAATACATTATTTAATATAATTCAGGAAATCATTTCTCACATTTAACAGTAATCATAAAAGGAATTATATTTATTGGTATTCATTACGAAACCCCTGAATTCTAAATATATGTATTTTCAATTTTAAAGTAAAGGGGAAAAAATACATGAAAACCCAGATTCTGCTTATTTGTGAGCCCTGAGTCGTCGCCTTGTGCCCGGGCCACGTTATTCCGCCTGTAATGACGTAATGTTTCACCATAGTTTTTCAGGTACAGCTAAATCAAAAGAGGAAATTAACTTCTGCCGAAGTGACGTATACGAATTTATCTCTTTGCATCACTAGCAACTGAATGACTCTATACTAATTTCGACACTTCATCTAACCCCTGTTTCCTGAAAATCTTCACTGCGAAATAATATTGTGCGCAATCTAAGCAGGAACAGAGGCGTTAGCAGCGGCGGTCTCCTCTAAAGAGGTTTTTGTGAAATTAATTCTTCGTTTGGATTTCCGTTCCCATTAAATGGAAGCATTGTCGAACCCAAAAAATTTTTTCCCGTAAAAAGAAAGAGAAATTCGTTTTATCTTCCTCGTAAATGAGGATGTGGGGTTTCGAGAGGCCCCATCCTGCCTGTTCTCTGACGACTCTGGAGATATTTGGTAATATAAGGTAGATAACGTGTTATGAGATATATGACGCAGAGTTTGATGTCCGAAAATATCAACTATTATTTACAACCCCTGGGCAAATTTATAGGGATATTAAGATAATTTTAAAAATCATAAACTTTATAAAACACTAAATATTAATAAACCTTATAATGTGTATTTATGGTCCAAACTGTCTTGCTCATTTTTATTTAAAAAATATTACATTAAAAAATTAAATATTACAATTTTCTAATAATCATAATTATTAGGAAATAACAGCTCGAATAGATACAATTTTAACAAAGCTAATTCTTTAAAACTTTTCCTGTTTCTATCTAACATTTTTTTTTCTTTTTATGTTAAAATTATTAAAAGGTTTATAATTCCTGTTTTTTTAATATGAATTTATTAATAATTTTACAATTAGAAATACGTTTTATAATAAGAAAAATGTGCTTAGATTAGGTTTAGGTCTATTCAATGTAATTCATTAAAATAGAAACATTTCAATCGGATGCTTTTTTGAGGAAGATATATATTACAGTTTACCACGTGGATTTAACATTACCATCTTCAAACTTTCACCCTTTCTAACATATCCTCTCCCCTCTTTCATATACAGATATAAGGGAATAAAATGCATAAACGATGTACACTTTGTTGATCTGATTTGATCCAAGATTCTCAAATAAAAGTGTCAAAAGTGGGTGTTACTATTTGAAAAATTAAAGTTGGTACAGTTTTTAATATAATAGATGACTCCCGAAGAATAATTTATGCATAAGATTTAATAATAGTCATTATTCCCATAGTCGATTGATACCTATATCTTTCTATTCGATTATTTGCTACAAAATTAATGGGGGTTTTCCCCGCCCATGACTGTACATTTATTCATCTAAATAAAAGGGTGTTATCTAATGGCAAACTCATACCAAACCAATGCATGCATTAACCTAGATCAGCTGTTCATTCATTCGAGATTTTTCTGATTATTTTAACGTCCGCTCTGAAGAAAAAAGAGCGACTCTTCTGTGATAATGTTGTAAGCAGGTGATTAAGTAAAAAAAAGAAAAGAAACTGTGGTTTTCCATAACGGAATAGTATGTTTATGACACCTAAAGATGTCAGAATAGCTGAAAACTATGACAGAAACAGCCAGGAAGCAAAACGAATTTCACTTCCGATTCGCAATTAATCTAATTAATTACAATTAGGGAAAAAAAGTTATTATACACGTACGAAAACATACATTGATTTACACGTGACGTGTATATATGAATCTCAAAAGAATGGACTGCCTTGTTAAATCTACCATGTTGCTGTTTGAAGACTTCAAATGAAAGTCCTTTTCAGTTCAAATGAAAAAGAGAGTTTCTTTTGGAAGAAGAGTGCATTTTTCCTCATAGAAAAATGTACTTTGAGTAATGTACAGGGTGTCTCAAAAATATAGAGGTACAAACTTAAAGAGCAGGTAGTGTACACTACAACAAGCAATTTTTTAATATAAAACCAGGGTAGCATTCCATTTATTAAGTCAAAAATACAAGGCGTCACACTCCACTCCAAATCCAGACATTTGTGCATAACTGTACTGTACCAATAATGAAGATATTTCAACGAGACTTGCATTGTTTCATGTGAAACGCGATGACAATGCGAAAAGGGCCAGTAGAACATAATAATTCCATTGGTGGTTCTGTATATGACGAACAACATTCTGAAACATGATGTATCTAAAGTTACGGAAGACGTAACTTGGCAGTGGACATTATACTAGAGAGAAGTATACGTCCGCGAGAAGAAATAGGTCTTTACTGAATTTGAAAGAAAATGCACTTTAAATCTGATTTTTTTCATATTTTTCCATTGAAAAGCGATTGACTGATTAAACAAAATTTATTTAGCTTAATGTATAGTCATTTTTATGATAAATACCTGTAATATTAAAGATGCATGTATTTCTTCGCGCAAAAAATTTCTGGCGAGATGTTGGCGCTTGAAACAAATCGACTTATAACCCTATGACCCCTCACTGTTAAGAGTGATTGATGTGTTACAGAAAATTCTCCGGTCATTACAGGAGATCATAGATTTTTTTATGTTCAATCAAATGTTTCATTTTTGAAACTATTGAAGATAGGGTAAAAACTTTGATGAATTTGAATTTTTCGGAAAATTTCACCTGAAGTACATACCAAGCATGTTGATAAAATATATAAAATAACAAGAATTTTCTTTTCTGTAAAAAAAAAAAAAATAAATAGGTTCTTTATTACGAGCATATTATTAGATTATAGAGATTGATTAAAATAATTTCTGCAGTGTAATCCAAAACGTGAATATGATTGTATTTATTTTAGAATAGAATAAGTAAAAAAAAAGTTTTCCATCCTATTTCTATAGATTTTTTAAAAGTGATATTATAATGTTTGGAATGAAATTTGTAACGAGATTTAATTAGATTATTTATAAAATTTACTTTTACTTTAAATATGAGCATATTTGAGTTCTGTTAAGTTGAGATACTTTAATAAGAATTTGGGGTGCATTAAAATCTAAATAAACACTGAACACGATTTTTTTTATTTCAAAAATAAGGACAGAAGAAAGATTTTTATGCATGTTCTGTGTATTTTACAATCAATTTAATGAACCTAATGCATTCCAAAATGATGAGAACCGAAAAAACAACCACAACGTTATTTCTAAATATTTTTCTACATTAAATCATGAATATTTTTTTAATTAAAGCACGAAGTGTATTTTCAAAAATAAAAAGGTACAGATGCGCGCTCTAAAAACACCAGCTCTGAAAAAGGCTCAGTGCCTGGGCTAGCATTTTTTAGCAGATGTTTAGCGCTAAATTCTTCTTAGGAGTAATTAGTTCATAGTTTTCTCGATAAAAACATCACTGATTGTTTACTGTAAAAAATATATATTTTACTTCTTCCTTCGAAATGAAGAATCGAAAATATTGCTTTTGTAATATCAGTTTTTTAATGTTGAGGAGAATATTTTAAAGATATTTTTAGAACTTCTCCCGTAATTCAAAACATGAAATGTGATTATGTGAATAATGATATGATGCATAATAATGATTATGTATGCAACAGAAAAGGTATTGCTGCTTAAAATATTTAATTCATGTTTGTTAGCAAATAAATGTATCAAATTAGCAAGTGCTCTAACTTTGCAATCAAAAGACGTTTTCCATTTTTCTAGTAAGGCACAAGACCTTTCAGAAAATACTGTCAAAGTTGGCGTTTTGAACCGAATTCTTAATGTGGCAGCACGATAAAGAATAAAAACTGTTAAAAATACCTTATTAACAGCAAATATTATAGAAAAACCTTACGTAACTATTACAGAAAAGTATTACAGAGAAGTATTACAAAAAATCTCATTAAATACTGCTAATTTATGTCACAATAGATTTGACTTAATTTTTAAAATTGCATTTTTGAACATAAAATAAATGCAGTTTAAAAAGTTATTCTCACTGTTAAGGTGGTTCTCAAATGATCTGCTCAATATCGCGAAACTTTGACACATTTTCTGGTTCATTTTTAAAGACAAAGGCATCCCTGACGATTCATTTCGATTTGGAATCGAAATGAGTTTCCAGTTTTTGATAAATAAATTTCTTATTGAGTTATGAGTGATTAGTGTCACGTGACGACCGGTTTTTCTCCTTTATCGTGCTGCCACATCAAGAATTCGTTTCAAAATGCAAAAGGATCAAGGTCCATAAGCCATGTTTTTGGCCCATGAAATAGACTAAAACTCAGTTTTGTTATACTGACTTAATTATTTCACCCTTTAATGTTAGAAGGTTTATCCTGTACGATTTTAACAATAGTTTTTGCATTTTGTTCGGATTTATATGACTTACACAAGCTCAAAGTTCGTATTATTCTTATTAATCGAATTTTAGTCTTATTTCATGGGCCAAAAACACGGCTTATGGACCCTGGTCTTTTGACAGTATTTTATGAAAGATCTTGTGCCTTACCAGAAAATTGGAAAATGTCTTTTGATTACAAAGTTTCTTAATAAGAGCACTTGCTAATTTGATACATTTATTTGCGAACAAAAATGAATTAAAAAAATTGTCATAAAGTAACCAGTTTGGAATTTATAACAGCCTTATTACAACATTATAAAAATTAAATGCTCCTCAAAATATTTAAATATTCAACTCCCTCCCTCCCCTCCCCCACTTAAAAATGGTGCACATAAAATTCTGCTTAAAATAGCATGTATTCATGTTAGGCTGTATATAACCGATTAAATAGTACATTTAAAGTTTTAAAAGAATGCGAAAAAAAATTCTGCAGAATATATACATGCTAAATCCCAAAAGTGATTTCCTACTCACCAAATCAATGATAATCCCCCGATATGGTAATCCTACTAAGGTGAAACTGCGTAAAGAGGCTAGCTAGCCTTTCTCTCCACTGCCAAGTAAGATGTGCCCCAACTTTAGTTTAGCACTGCTTGAGTGCGGATAGTGGGCTCTTCTATCACTTCTTGTGATATCGTTGAATTATATACCAGGGAATTATATACCAGGACAAGTCTTCTGCAAATTTCGTTAAAATATCTTCATTCTTTTTAAAGTTATGAACAAAAATCCGATTTCGGATTTCAGTGAGACGTCCTGTATTTTGTCTGAATTATGTAAACTACATGGTGTAATTCTTATTATTTCCAAGTTTTTAATTTTTACAAGATTTTTAAACAGTTTATACCAGAAAAAATATATAATTCATGTGTAATACAATATATTTCTTCCTTCTTTCAATTTATATTTCTTTAGCGTTCTCAAGCGCATTTCTAGGTGAATCATAGCCATTAGAATTTTGGCTATTTTTCTTTAAGAGAGACGTAGATGGGTGAAAACAATTTTACTTGAGCCTTTTATGTCCACAAATTTACAAGTTTTCTTTAGCATTATATGTAAGGAGCAATAACATTTTGTTAGTGTCAACTCTTACAAATTAATAATAACTATTTAGTTTAAGGGGTTACATCTGGTAATGCCGTAGGAAAAATGTTTTTTTGTTTGTTTGTTTTTTTAATAAGAAATTAATTTTTTTCTTCAACTTTATTTTTATTTCAAAAAAAGTTAATTTTGATATATTATTAAAAAATTAAATATAGTTAGATAGTTATTGCAGCTCTTCTCATGGGTCTTTTTTTTTTTGTGTGTGTGTGTGTCTTGAGGTGACCATTGTAGCTTAAATTTAGCTTATCTGAAATTTAAAAATATATATATCGGTTATTAATTAAAAAGGTTTATTTTAGTGATTGAACAAAAAAAAAAAATTATGAAAAATTGATTTTTTTTTTTTTTTTTTTTTTTTTTTTTTTTTTTTTAAATGGCGGATGTTTGAAGAGAAAATTAAATTTTTTTTCTTAAAAAACGACAGTTTTTTGAAGGAAAAAATAAACATTCGTTTAGTCTTTACATAATTATGTAAGAAAGAGCTGACCAAATTAGAAGTGAATCGATCTGTATTTTTTTAATCATCGTGGTCCCTGATTTAAAAGATGCACTTTTGAAAAAAAAAATCCCTGACGGCTTGGCCTACAGGCACAGGTAGATTTCGAAGACGCAGACCGTGGGGAGCCTGTTTGTTGGGAATTGTGGAAGAAATGACCTTTCTGCCGTGATGCCGCAGTTGGGACAGCCCACTTCGAAATGTAACTTGTTTGCTGGCGGAGCCGGCAAAGAATTTTTTGTTTTTAATTTTTTTTTGCTATAAGGGTTGGACCTGTAAAAAACTTGTCAATGTAAAAGTTCTAGATAATATTAAAAGGATTTATAATAAATCTAAGAGGATTTGATATCTTGTCAATTGACGAAGTTATGAATTTTTTTCTTCTAAAACCCCCCTTTCCCTCTCACCCCTTGGGGCTCTTTTTAATGATATCAAAAATCTGTCATACATAAATTTTCGGCCCTGTTCCTAGAAGTAATAATAACTTTAAATGGATTCGATGCATATCATAATTAAGAAGTTTTGGGATTTTTCTGTTTTCACAAAAAGCTACCCCCCCCCCCTCCCTTGGTTCGATTTTGCCCATTCACGAACTTGACCCAGATTTTATGCCTCTTGATTTTATGTATCAGTTTGGAAGATATTTGTGCAGAATTATTGAAGTTATCGTGTTCATAAAAAGTGACAAAGATAGATAGATAAAGTTTTGAACTAAGGGTGGTTTTGGGTTGTGGGAGTCATGATCGGAAAAGATCTGCAAAATTTTTTCAAAAATTTCAACTTAGGGGAGAATGTAATAGGTAGTATTTCTTACGAAACCTACCCAAAAAAGAGTTACAAAAATTAAACAGAAATTAATAAATTAAATTAAGTATGCATTATATATAAACAAGAAACATTTTATTAAATAAATTTTCTGTTTTGAAACAAGTTTATTTGACGCGAAAAAATAGTAAAAAATTGGCAGCTTTGAATTTGCCCTAATAAGGCGCTTCAGAAATTTTACGACGTCGCTGAAAAATATTTTGCTCTTAATATTTGAAATAATATTGTGGGCCACTAAAATATCTTCAGCGGGCCACCCGTGATCCACGGGACACGGGCTGGCGACCCCTATACTATAATGCGTTTAGCAATCTAAGTATAGACAGCTAATATTTTGGTTTAATCTTGACGAATATTAAATCAATAGTAATCAATTCTTTGTATGGTCTTGAGTACATTTATGTATTAGTATGCACATGTTAAAAAAGAGGAGTGTCCCAGGATAGAAAATATATTTTGAAACAATCGGGCTGGGTGAAACCAATTTTAGATGAGCTGATTTTAACTTTAAAATTGAATTGTTTCATGCTTCTGCAGTTTTCCTAGTGATTACATATATACTAGCGTCCGTCAGGCCGAAATGTCGGAGCATTGAGTAAGATAAGATTAAGAGATAACATTTTAAAAATATTTTTTTTTCATGTTTACTGTTTAGCGTTATGAAAATAAGTTTGCAATAACAGCTGTTGGATCTTCATTAAGTATTTATTTACTCATCAGTTGCCTCAGGTAATGCTGAAATGCTAATCGATCAACAAGTGCCTCCATTCTTCTAATTTGTCCAAGTCTATCCTTTGCAAAAATCACTTCAATAAGAACATTTTTTAAACGACGAATTCTACTAAAAGCGACATAAGTTGCTCCAAACGACCCTTTGGACCAATGTTCACTGCAATTTTTGACAAATTTAAACCTTGGGATTTGTGTATGGCGAATGCGTATGCAACTGTTAGATGCAACTGAGTTCCTGAACATGTGAAATTATTTACTTTCCAAGATTTAGAAATAGGTGGTGCCAGGGAAAAGTGTTTCAGTAAGACATGGACTATGGCAATATTTAAGTTCAACCACTACAATCTGTAACATGCCTGGAGGCCACAGTCATGCGTCATAGACAAAATTGTTTACCATACCAAATGCACCATGTATTATAAATGCTCCCCCAGTTTATAAGATTGATATGTAATGTAACTATGCGTTCAACTGATGAGAAAAATTCTATCTTAAGTCCAGATGCGTGATTTTCTTAATTATTGTGGTCTGCTAATATCCCCGCCACTGGCTATCTTGATTATATGAATTATTATTTTTTTAATTGTAATCTCCAGCTTGCTTTATCGTGGAAAAAGGTGTATGTCATCTTAATTTTTTTCAAGTTTAGCTAGTGGTAGTATAGCTTTGGAGCTTATAGCTGTAGAACTGAACCTGGGTCCATTGAGTTAGCCGAAGAAAACTTCAAAGCACCGTCTCTAGACTTACATGTTCGAAGAGCCAAGTATTGTTCAATATGATATCAGGATAAGCTCTGCGGCACGTATTGCAGCACATATAGATGATCTAAAATACCTTTCTATCAAACTTGATAGCTACATTCAGCTGAGTTGTCGTTAGATATCATTACTCATCACATTTCGCCAAATGTTCGGACGATTATCCAACTTCTTGTTGTGCGTCTTCTCCCCTGAGAATCACATTGCTCAGCTCCCCTCATCTCCGTTTGCTTTTTTTTTTTTAACTGACATCCTTGTAGCTTCTAAATTTTTGCGTTATATACGTATAAAAATATTTACATTATTAAAAAATACATTGAATCTAGTTCAGCTTCACTTATTTTATAGGGGTCATTTTCATTTACTTACATATTTACTATTACACATTTCCTTTCTGCTAATTTTTAATTATCAATTTAACATAGAAAAATTGGTACTTAAAGACTATCTTCAGTCACATTTCCTTGGCGACATAGTTCTGTTCTTTTGTTTTTTGTTTTTTTTTCTTATAAATATAATAATATAATGGGTAACACCATAGAAGAATAATAATAATCCGAACCTATTTAAAATGCTTGTTAATCCCCCTTTTTAATGCTGAATTGTCTAGACTAAATAAAATTAAACATATTCAGAGTGCGTTTACAATAAACTTGAAGACAGAGTTCGATTTAAAAATTACTAATAAATCCATGTACTTAATATTTTTCAAAGAAAGAAATGTTTATTTAAAAATGTATATATGTTATATGTAAAAATGTTTCAAGTTTTATTCCGCGTGTTTTAAGATTAAATGTTTCGGGGCTATAATTTCGGAAGATTAAAAATTAAAATACTTCTGCCAGTGAAAATGACGTTTTAAACCTGCATTTTTATTCATAAAACTGCATCATATTACAATGATTGTGTCTCAGTTTATGCGATTTTTACTGCCTTTACATTTCGTCCGGACCGAGACCGAGATTAAGACCCTTTTTAAGAAATATTGTCTCCGAGCAAATTTTCTTCAAATAAGTTTTTCGTGATAAAAAAATGGCAACTATAAAACTTCCGTAAAATATGTTGAAAAAAAATCTGAGAATCTGAATTCTGAGAAAAAAATCATTAATAAAATTGCTAAATTAGTAAATCATTATTAAAGATGGTAAATTAGTAAATAGTTAGTAAAATCGGTAAATCATTTTGTAACGGTGATCCCTTAAATTATTAAATATTTCAGATTATTACGGATTTTCTAGTTCGTTACATGTAAAATTCTACAGGATTTTGGAGTCGATGTTTAGGTTGATGAATGTTTTGGATTTTCAATCACCGGCGAAATCTTGGCACGATCGACTGCCATGCCCACTTTAGTGGCAACGTGGGTAATGGAAATTATCGTACTAACAAATGAATATTATTGGATGGGTCACAAAATTATTTCATTAGATTTAGATTTTGTAATTGTACATATTTCTGAATTCTTGCTCAACCGAATGCGCTTACTTAAATTTTCATACTCTGTATCAGATTAATAAAATGCACTCTAAATTATTATTATTTTTTCTTTTTACGTGAGAAATAAAAGTTTTATTAAATGAAGTAACGTTATGATGGAACATACTTGTTGTATTGACAGAACATGAACGTGGACAACAAAAAAAATATATATATTTGAATAAAAGGTGAAAATATATTAAAATTATATAACACTAGATGGTACCCGTCAAAACTTGACGAAAAAAATTACAATAGCAGTATTAGTAAAATAAGCTTCTTTATTACATAAGTAGGTGTGCTTATGAAACAATCTTTCAAATATTTTATTTAAAAAAAAATTTCCCCCCAGTGAATTACGTTATTATTTCCGATGCAAACTCCAAACAAACAATCCGTAAACAAAATGGAAATCAGTTTGACATTACCGCCCTATTCCGGGGCCTCCGAGATGTCGCTGTGTGTCCTTAACCGCTGTGTGTCGCTGTGGTGAAGGACACACAGCGACATCTCGCCTATTCCCCACTGCAAGAAAGAAAATTTCCTGAACCTATGAAGTATCATAGATATAGCATATCCCTACGTTCATCTCATATTCAGTCAATAAAAGAACATATTAAATAAGGCACACATCCCCCTCCCCCCCCCCCTGTGATAATACAACCGAATGAGCTCCTATGCGCATGTGCATTGCTTCTCCCCAAACGCACCGTCGAAATTCGAAGTTAAAAAAAAGTTTTAAAATGTTTTGAACAAAATTTTTAAAATGTCTTCTTTAATCATTGTTCGTTTTAAATCCATATCTTCTGAAACGCATGTATTGTTTTAAGCTAATCAATTTTTATGTAAAGATGAAGAATTTTTTTACAATAATAAATCAATCTGCAGATAAAGGAGATTTTTAATGTTTTCAAGTGTAATTTATTTGTTGGTTTCTTCATTCCTTTACATAATCAGGATGATTATTCCTTTCCCATAATTAAGAGAAATAATGTAAATAAATAAATATCCAAGATTATTTTTGATTCTGTTTTCATTAATATATTGTAAATTTTATTGTTAAAAGTTACTGATAAATCATACTTTAGTAAATGGGGCTTTTCTTAATTATTTTATTATTATTATTATTATTATTATTATTTTGAGATTTAATGGCAACATTCTTCCGTTTGTTTATTGGGCGCTACAGTTTGGCGAATTATTTGAGGTACTTTTCGGTTAGTAGGGCGCCAATGAAGTATATATATATATATATATATATATATATATATATATATATATATATACAAATATATTTAATGTATACAGTTTTGTTTTTCTAGTATTATTGAATTTATGTGGTTTATACATTTTGGTTGGCTTTTGTGATAATGATTCTGCAAGTAATTTTCCATTGGAGTTTGTTATTATGTGTATATATATATTTATATAATATATATATATATATATATATATATATATATATATATATATATATATATATATATATATATATATATATATATATATACTTTATTGGCGCCGGCTAACCAAAAAGTACCTAATTTGCATATAGTTTTTTTTTTCTTCATCGGACGACGGGATAATGCACGGAATTTCGACGGGATAATGAATATTTTTTATGGTACCAGAATATTTTTCTGTATTTTATAGTTATATTAAGAAATACATATTTTTATGATTTGCTGAATCACTTATTTGTTTACTTTTTCATGCATTATATTATTGAAGGTTGTTAGTTCTCTTATTCGTTTAAATATACCCTACTTATATAAAAAAAAAAATAGCGTGTATTCTCTGTGGTGTTTCGCATAAACGTTGTAAAATTCAGGTTATTAGATTTTATCCAACTTTGCTGTCATAATAGCTGATGAAGTAGCCATTTTCGGCGATTTTTTTGTTACCTGTAAAATGTTTGTTTTTGGTATAGCCCGAACTAAGAAAAAATTGAGTATACCTTTCCATTATACGGACACCATTGCCGCCAAGCATATATTTACATGTATGGCATGGTGTCGGTATAACGGAAAAGAACCAAAATTTGCGATCGATCAAATAATTGAATTTCGTTAAACATTAAATTTTCTGGTACTTTTCTATTATCCGGTCGACCACTTTTCATAACAAAAAATTATCGCCAAACTGTAAAATTAAACGCCAAAATTACAGTCCGATTTACTTGATGTCAGAAGCATTATACGTGTTTGTTACGTCATCAAGTGGTTTTTAATTCGAGATTTGCGTCTATTTTTCATTATGTTTTACTGATTTATTAGTTATTTCATTAATTAAAATAACAATCGTGTCCTTAAATTCATGTATTTTATTTATTTATTTATTTTGATATTCCAATGGCAACGTTCTCCCGTTTATTTGGCGTTACAGTTTGGCGATAGTTTTTTGTTATGAAAAGTGTTCGACGGGATAATAGAGAAGTACCAATTTTCTTATTTTTAATCTGAGAAAGAAACAATAATCATGGATTTAATTAATTTTGCAATATGCAGTGCAACCAAAATAATTTTGATTAAATCAGTACAGATATCGCAGACGCACCTGGGTTATTATTTGGCGCCTAAATGACGATTTTTGCTTTGTATGGCAACCTGGTGTTTTATAATAAATATGAATATGTGTGTAAATAAATAAAATAAAATAGGTACTTTTATGTTAGCTGGACGTCAAGGATAACTCTCCAAATCTTGTTTCAATTGGAATCATTTAAATTGCAACATTTTACGTGAGATTTGTTATTCATATTGATATGTTTACGTTTAGATATTTTATTATGATTATATTCTAGCTAATTAAGTTTTTTTTTTTTTTTTTTTTTTTTTTTTTTTTTAAAAAGATTTTATACTACAATGTTAAAATATTACCTAGTTGATATTAGTTAATGTCAAAAGATTGGCGAACCACAGAGTTCAGGGAAAAAACTCTATGCCCTCAAAAGTGGGAGTTGTCAACTTTATGACGTCATAAGCAGAAGTAAATGTTTAATTGAAAATTACAGCTAATTAATTAAATTTTCGAGCAAATGAATGCACGATAACAAATCTGTGTCCTAATATCTTTCATTTAAAAAAAGAATGGTGTAATTTGATGCAGTAGTTTGTTCTAACGGATTGTCGAAAGAAATCGCTTAGCGTTTTAAATATATAGATATGAACTTCTATGGACTTTTTGGCCAACGTATCGAGACGCTTGGGTTGACGAATGTTTTTGATTTTCAATCCCCGGCGAGATCCTGGCACTATTGACTTCCAGTCCCATTTTGGTGTCAATGCGAGTAATATTTTGGGAGCTATCGTGTTGACAGAAGTGTAAGTTTTGATGGGAAGTCGAAGCTGTGAACCGACAACAATATTTGCTATTATTAAAAAAAATCTGCATTTTAAAAAGAGAACAATACTATTTTGAAAAGTTCATCTAAAATTGGTTTTACCCAGACCGCATCAAAATATTTCTTTTCCCTGAGGCACTCTTCTTCTTCAACATGTGCACTAATTCACAAATGTACTCAAGAACACACAAAGAATGGATTACTATTGATATGACGTTCATCAGAATGAAACCACAATAGTAGCTACCTATACTTTGATTGTTAAATGCATTAGTATGTCATTTGCAGACTCGTTAATGGCACTGAAGTACATGCCTTTTAAACTATGAGAACGAGACTAAATTACAGTTCCCGTTGTTAGAGTCTGATTCTAAGAACTGCAGCAGCATATGCTTTTCGAATGAATTATTTCTCGCGTTGTAATAGTTTCACTGAATTCTCCCAAAAAAACCACAAATTGTTTTTAATGAAGACGACTGGAGACTTACAAAATTTACTTTTTCATTTTTTAAGTTATTGTTTGAAATTAAAAAATGCTGAAGTTGTTTTTATTGATTTTTTATATGGTGAAGTTGTTTATATTGTTTGATAAATTGCTATTTCTTAAGAAAATTCTCATATAGAAAGAAAAGTACCAGAAAGAATGCTCATTTGTTTGTTCGCAGCTTCCAACATTGTAATGTAGCACAGAAGTGCATTTTATACATTCTATTCTTAGCGTTTTATGTGCGAAAGGTGTCTTTTCCTACTATATCGATGCCTCTCTACATCTCCGAATATTTTTTCGTACCTAATACACTGAAAAAAAAGACAAATATTTTTTATTCGATCCTATCTTTTTTAAGGTTTACGAAAATATAATATAACATCTGCCGAGTGACCAACGATTCCGAAAAATGTTTCTTTATGGTCACATTTTTATGCATGCAGTTTGTTATAAATCGTTAATACATACTACACCCTACACCGCATTTTTTCGTGTACGCCGTGCCCTCGTGAAACGCGTACATCCAAATTTTTAATGAGTCAGTTTTTTTTTTTTGTGGGGGGGGGGGGGGGGGGGGGTGGATCAACCAAAAAAAAAAAAAAAAAAAAAAAAGAGAAAACATTTACAACACATTGTATTCTATTAAAATCTAACAGTTGTTATTACAATTATAAAGGATACAGAAAATATTGCTTCGTTGTTTAATAAATTTTAATATAAATTTTCTGTCCAGCGAATTCACGTTGTTTATACAAACAGAGTCCAGTGTAGATAACACCAAATCCCCAATATGCATCACTGATCACTCGCACCCCCACTCAATTTTTAAAATAAATTTTGGAACAAAACCCGTGCGGCATATTCTAAAATATACGGTATTGTCAAACAATACCATATCCCAAGTAACTTAATATGCTTCGTTTAATTTTCAAAACTGGAATAGTAATAAAAGGAACAGAGATGCTAAAAACAAAAAAGAAAATAATTTAAGAAGTATAAGGAGTTAGAAACGCTCCAAATACGTTCTTGAGTGCAAAAAAAAAAAAGATGAAACACGTTTTTCACATGTGCTTTTATAGATTATATGATAATACGCTTTGTTTGTTTTGGAGCAAAAAGATTTTAAAGTGTTTTATAACTTTTCGCACGATGTTGAGCAGTAAAGCGTAAGCGGCAACTAGTTAAGTATGAATGTTACTCGCAACTAAAAAGCCTATTTAAGTATTTATAATAGGGAGCATAAAAAAATGACAAACATATAAATAAATATAACTTAGTTAGGAAAACATTTATTGTAACAAACCTTACATTATTTTGTTTAAGAAATTATAATTTACTAAATTACGAGGTGTGGCAATTAAATAACGAGACTAGTGTGAGAAATGATATTTATTCCAAATAAATTTATTTTTAAATTTTATCCCCTTCAATATACATTACTCCCCTATCTAGACAGAGATGCACATCTTCCATTGTTTAAAATAATGCCGCAACTCATCAGCTGTCAGCCTCTTCAACAACTCTGCCGTGTTTGCTGTTACTTATTCAAAAGACTGAAATCGAAACTTTCAAAAATCGCCAAGGAATTGAAGGAAACGTTAAGAAAATTAACGAAATTGTGCGGCAAGACTGATGTCTGAGCATTCGGATCATCGCTACAAAGATTCCTAATCAAGCTGAGAGAAAAAGTAAGGAAGGAAACACCGATGCCGAATCAATTCCCCTCCCCACCACAATGCTCAATCTTTGAAGCAGTTTTTAGCGAATAAGCACATTCCTGTGCTTTATCATCCTCCGTATTTACCAGATCTGGCATCGTATGACTTCTACCTGTTTCCAAAAGTGAAAAGTGCATTGAAGGGAACACATTTTTAGTCTGTTGAACAAGTAAAAACAAAACGGCAGAGTTGCTGAAGAGGCTGACAACTGGTGAGCTGCAGCATTGTTTTGAACAACGGAAGACACTTATGCAGCTGTGTATAGATAGAGGAGGAATGTATGTTGAAGGGGATAACAATTAAATATAAATTTATTTGGAATATATATCATTCCTCACACCAGTCTCGTTATTTAATTGCCACACCTCTTATATAATCTTTTATTTTATAATCATTTCAGGAAATACATTCTTGTACTCAATCTTTCCACAACAATAAAAAATGTTCTTCTAGCCTGTACCAGGAAGAAAGACGGTAGTTTCCCTATTCCTTGTTTTAAGAATTCAGCTAATTTTATTCAAACACAATGATGCTAAAATGCGTGGAACCCGATTATAAAGGATTCCCAGTTTTCGTCAATATTGAATTTGAATGGAAATTTCAAAAAATTGGTCAGCTATCTCCAAGTTGGCTTCATTTACGGCAACCTATTTTTGTCGCCAAATTTGGTGATATTTCGTTAAATATCATCCAGTTTGCCGAGAACTTGACGCTGGCGGATTTTACGTAGTTTTAAGCATATGAGAGTTGGCAGTTGGAACAATAATTACAACAATGAAAGAAAATTTGCGAGAAACCACGTTCAATAAAACCCATAAATTAAACCCATTTACGGAGGAATCATTTCTATCCTTGTTGTCTTGTTTCAAAATGTCAGCTACCCTAGAATTTAAAACAGTTATATCTCTGACATTTTTAAAGATAGAAGCGAAGTAAAAAATCTTTCGGAATCCTTGTATCAAGACCAAACACTTGAGGGAAAAAACTTTTTAGATATCTAAATTTTGAAGATCTTTTTGAATTTGAAATCTTTACGCGGCCTACATTTTGAAACCAGATGGAGGATGAAACTGGTCAATGAACTCGGTTTAGACCTTGATAAGTCCTGCACACATGCTCAGTCACATCCGAATTGTTACATAAATATCGCATGTTAAAAGTCAGATAGATAGATAGATACACTCTTAAAAAAATTATGGTGAGTTGAACCAACATATTGTGCTGCTGTAGTTGCAACCATAAGATAGTGAAACCTCGTTCCAACATTTAGAGCTCCGTTTGAACCGTAGCTCTAAATGTTGGAACGAGGTTTCGCCATCTTATGAGTTGCAGCTATTGCAGCACCAAAAGTTGGTTCAACCTGCACACATGCTCAGTTACATCCGAATTGGTACATAAATATCGCATGTCAAATCAGATCGATAGATGGACAGATAGATAGATACACTGTTAAAAATACTATGGTGGGTTGAACCAACATATGGTGCTGCAGTAATTGCAACCATAAGATGGTGAAATCTCGTTCCAACATTTGGAGCTCCGATTGAATCCAAATGTTGGAACGAGGTTTCACCATCTTATGGTTTACAGCTACTGCAGCTATAAAAGTTGGTTAAACCTGCCACAAAATTTTCAGCAGTATAGGTATATAGATATAATCAACATTTGAACGGGGGTGGTTTTGGGACCTGGAGGCCATGATCGGTTAAAATGTACCAGAATTTTCCGGAATTGCTTTCCTCCGGACGGAAGCAATAGGTAGCTTCTTTTTTGTAATAGAAGCTACCCAAAAGACTCAAAAGGTAATGGGGCATATTGACCTATAAATCCATAACAATGAGCTTCCATTCCATAATACTGCACCGGAACTCTCTTTAGAAATAATTTGTTTTACTGAGAATTTGCTAAATTTTAAGAACTGAAGTCTAAGAAATATAAAGGTCATTAAAGTGTTGAATTCCGTGATCTGATCCCGAAAAAGTTTTACTGTTTGGCACATTTTTGGGGGACTCATTTGAAATAACCAATATCTTTCAAATTTTTTTACGAACAGTCCATCGAAAGACTAAAGCATTAAGTTTGCATTTCTAATCTTTGCAATAATTTTCGGGCTGTATTTTGGATGAAAAGTTGCAAATTGTGTCACACGATGTCGATCGTTTATATTAGCATGCAAAATGGTCTTGCATCGTGATATAGCTTCGGTATAAATACTTTTATCCTATTCAAAGCTTTTCATCAATCGATTAGGGATACTTCTGTTCTCAGACTATAGTCTCTTTTTCTTTGCAAGTTAGAACAGCCTAAGCCTAATACAGCGTTTGCTTAAAAATTGGAGTCTGTTTCGGATTTCTATAGTCGTAACATTTTGAGTGTAATTAAATATTTATAACAAAAATATTATTTTTACGAAAATAAAAGTACTGCAAGCTGTCATTAAGTTTGCTTTTATGTAGTATGTTTCAATATTAAAAGCAAAGCGGCAACTACAATATTTATTTATTTTTTAAATTGGTTTTTATATAAAATGGAGTTTTTTCGAATTTTGTTGCTCTCTACTATAATAGCTCGTAAATCATCAACTCCTTTTAAAAAAGAGTGTCTTTTATCATATGTACGATTTTTTGTTAAACTTAATAAAATGCTGTCAATTAATTTAAAGATGTGTGAAATTTAGAAGAAAATAAGCTTAGTTTAGAAAATTAACTTCCACTTGGTAAAGAAATATTCAAAATTGACTATTGTTTGTTTATTAATACCCTTTTCTATATTTCATTAATTATTTTATAGAAAAAGGGTTTTGTTTATAAAGATGATTAGAAATGAAACCTTCTCCGTACTTATTTATTTAGTTATTTCTGAATGGTAAACTCGCGTATTTGCATCACAGTGTGAGGAAGTCAGTACTAAGTTTAATTACAGAAGAAATGTGTGTCAGAGTGTCATTCACTCATAAAACACATAATCTTACACAACGGTCACCAGATTCAATCCTTACGGAAATTTCAATCATTTCGTATCTTGTTTGGTTATCTGAAAAGTGAAACTGTTTACTTTTTTCTTTCGTTTTAGTGACAGAGTCCTATTTTTTCCCCTATGGACTTTTTTTTTGTCTCCATAAATTCATAGCTCACTTTTAGCTGTCAAACACGATTGCTATTTTTTGAAAAGTATAACGATTGTGGTAACGACCTGCGCGTTCGCTTTTACTTTTCTAGTGATGGGCATAACGATTATTTTGATTATTCGAATGAATCATTCGGGCATGTGCAGAAGCTCATCTGTCAAACTTAAAAAAAAAAAAAAATATTCAATTACTACCAGAAATTTTGAAAAAAAAAAAAAAAAAAGTTTCTGCAGAAACTTTTTTTTTTTTTTTTTTTTTTTTCAAAATTTCTGGTAGTAATTGAATAATTTTTTTTTTTTAAAGTTTGACAGATATGCTTCTGCACATGCCCGAATGATTCATTCGAATAATCAAAATAATCGTTATGCCCATCACTAACTTTTACTGTTCCTACACGACTTCAAAAAATCGCATAATTTTAATTTTTACATCGCCAAATGTGAAAAAAAATGCTATTTTTGACTACGCCGCGCCGTTTAAATTGTCGGATGAACTTGGAAATATATATTTCCTGAAAAGCACAGACAATTAATTGTTACTTTAAGTACATAAACAACTTTTAATTTACCCTTGAAAAAAAAAAAAACATTTTATTGAATCAACTTTTTAAAACATTATATTTTTCTTAACAAAAAGTTACAGTATTTTTATTTATTTATGTATTTATTTTTCGTTAGAAGCCATGAAGGCTCAGCTTTTTTTTTAATAATGACGTTTTACATTCTAGCTTACGACAATAATAGTAATAACAACAATAATAAGATATTATTGCATTTTTATAGTGTTTTATGAGAGAAAAATTGGCCACAGTTTAAATTTTTTATATCCGTGTAGTCTAGTGTATATGTATAACGCGAGCTTTTGAAACACGAGAATTGATAAAAATTTACTGGTGCGCGTTATACGCCAGGTATAACAATGATATTTTACAAAACTAGGGGGCTCTGTCCCCTGCTCGCTGCGCTCACCAACCCCCGTTCTGATTTCACAGCCTCTTAAAACCTGGTAATGTATCATGTTTTAAAAAGATGATGGTGATGATATCACGAACGGCGACTTTCTTCTGTAATCAGGTTATAATGCCTTTTCATTTAACTGGTTTATAATGTTTTTTCATTTAATTCGTCTTTTTTATTTTTAATATTCATGTGTAAACACAATTTTTATGACGTAATTTTCTTTATTTCCTGCTTTCAACACGTGATCATTTAATTATTATTTTAAACTTTCATCATTGTTTTTAATAGTCTCGCGCAAATACATTTTTTATTTGAGATAAAACACAATCCTTTGCTTTTATTTAGAAATTGGCAACAATATAAAGAAATGACTTTTTCAATAAAAGATTTTTTACTCAATTTTTAAGGATTTTTTGAGTTTTTACTGTCCGACCGTGATAATTTTTTGAATTTCTGAAAACTTGTTATATTTCGCGTCTGGTGGTATGATTTTCGAATCCGTAGGATGGCTAGAAAAAAAGTAATAGCTCCTCAAAGAAGTCCCTAGTAAAAAAGCCATGAGAATAACCCGGAATATCTACGCAGAATTTGATTGGTCCATTTCGTTTTTGTCTCAGTTCCAGATTACTTTTTTTAAATATTTTTAATATAGAAGGATAAGCATAAGAATTGAGATTTCTATATTAATGAACACGATAAGCAGGCGTGATTATTTGAATGAACGAGAGAGAGCACGATTCAAACGTTTTATAGGGATTTCAAGTACGTATGTCCTGATTTCGAATTTGCTTATCTTTTTTATGTTTGTGCTAGTTATTATACTTTTAAATGCTCTTTATTGTAGATTTATTTCCCAGAGAGGAGGTGAGCGTCATACGACGAATATGCCGAAAAATAGAAAAATACAATAGCAAACCGTAGTTGCGCGTTATACGCAGAAGTATGTGGTATTTATATCCCCCTCCCCACCTACACACAAACACACCTTCAAGAGGTAGCTGAAAAGAATCTTCTATCAACATCATATAAAAGAAAAGTGTTATTCATATGAAAAATACTTTTTTTAAGTAAATAATTTTAAACAGAGTTTGATTCGCGCTGTCAAACGTTTTATAGGGAATACAAGCAGATTGGCTTGGTATTAGTGTACGCCCTCTTTTCGAATTTGCTTATCTTGTTTATGTTTGTGCTAGTTATTATACTTTTAAATGCTCTTTATTGTAGATTTGTTTCAAAAAAGAAGGTGAGCCTAATACGACGAATACGCCTAAAAATAAAAAAGTCCTTCCGGCCTGTACCGGGAGGAAAAGGTAGCTTTCCTATATCTTAGTTTTAAAATTTTAGCTAATGTTACACGAAAACAGCAACTTAAAATGCAAATAAAACGTTTACAAAAGATTCGTTAATACAGAATTTGAATAAGAAATTCGCCAAATTATTGAGAAATAGCCAAATTGGCTTCATTTATGAAAACTTATTTTGGTCGCCAAATTTGGCGATATTTCGCCAAATGTCGCCAAGTTTGGCGAGAATTTGGCGCTAACGGATATGAATATATAGTTTTATGCGTTTGATTGGGAAAATTATTACAACAATGAAAATTTTTGTAATGTGCTGTCTTGTTTCAAAATGTCAGCCACCCTAGAATTTCAAACTGCTCTATCTCAGCCGTTTTTTAAGAGAGAGGTAAAACAAAAAATGCTCTGGAATCCTCGTTTCAAGGCCTAACACTGAATTAAAAAATAAATTTGAATTTTTAACTTTTTTGTATATTTATTTTAGTTTTAAATTTTTAAATGGCCGCCATCTTGAAACAAAATGGCGGACCAAGCTGGCCAACGAACTCGGTCGAGACATTGGTGAGCTTAATACACACAATTAGTTTCATCAAAATTGATTTATAAATACGAGCGTTATCGTATGACATAGGTCAGATATATATATATATGGAGATATATATATATATATATATATATAAATCAACATTTGAACGGAGGGTGGTTTTGGGGTCTGGGGGTCATGATCGGTGAAAATGTATCGAAATTTTCCGGAACTGCTTTCCTCCGAACGGCTGCAATAGGTAGCTTTATACTTTTTTGTATTGAAAGCTACCTAAAACTACAATCGCAAATCGTAGGTGCGCGTTATACGCCAAAGTATGAGGTATTTATATTTCCTCATTCCAGCTGCAAGAGGTAGTTGAATAGAGACTTCTACCAACAAGGTATCAAAAAGTAAAAAAAAAAAAAATCTTATTCATAGGAAAAATACTTTTTTTTTTAAGTAAACACATTAAACAGAGCTTGATTATTTTTGGCACGAAAGATGTAACAAAAGGTAATAATAATGTCATTCCGATAACTTGAATGCTAATGGTTTTTCCCGCGATAAAATTTATCTTACGAAATTTTTGTTCATAGCATTTATTCTTCTCTTCCACGAATCATTGGACATTTTTAGTTAACTCAGGATATAGTAGTAATGGTGGTATAGAATTGAGAAAATGTCTTTCGAAATTAAAAATGCAACCTTTATCTAAAAAGTTATCGACCCGGATGATATAATGAAATCACAGTGAAAACAAATCTCTCGAGGACAACAGACGCCCTTGTCCTCTAAAATACTGTCGTGTTAGCGTGAAAAATTCTCTAAGCAATTAGCACGCGACGGAACTTAAAAGATGGATTATTTATTGTTTAGCTGAAGACGGGATGAACAATGTAAGAGGGACATGATCGTAGTAAAGCAAACGTAATCAAAGTATCATATTGTTCAAAAATAATTCTCTTTCACTGTCACGGACGTGTGATTTTGCTCAAATAATGAGCTTTTTAGAATAATTAAACAGCATGTTATTATTCTCAAATTGTGCAGTTATTACACTATCACGAATGAAGACCTCAAAATTTTACAATTTACCGCTTGTTGCCTTGTTATTTCACATGCAACAGTCAAGGTTTTTTTTTTTAAATAAAAAATGCATGAAAGCCTTTGAAAATGGAACCTGTCAAAAACAGTATCTTGCCTAAAACGAAACATTTTATGATCCAAGAGAAAAGCTTACAATATACAGTAAAACCTCTAAATAACGGACACCTCGGGAGCGCAGAAATTGTCCGCTATTCGGAGGTGTCCGCTATTGGGAAAGCTTCAGAGATTTACAAAATCGCTAAAAAATGCTTAACGTTTCATTAATTGGCTTTTATATGTCCGAGAACTTCTATTATATGATTAATCAGAAATTAAAATTACTTTTAAGCAATAAAACTGAAATGAAATTGTACATACATTTTTCCACTGTTTATTATATGCTTAAGGAAAAAATCTGTTACAAATTTTGCTTTTGCTTGCGATTACATGTAGTTAGTTTTTCTATGCGACGTTTTAATTCAATCAGTAGTTTTAATCCTTCTGAATCATCTTTTTTTGGAAAAAGAAAAACATATGTGTTGCTCACTGTGTTTGGCCGCTTCTTGGAAATTCTCGATATTGCAGAAAACATCCCCTGGTTTCAGTATCTGATTCATATCACTAATAGAGTCAGCTTTTGTCGAAAATTCTGAAGGAATATAATCGCCTACATCAACTGATTCTTTTTCAGTTGGTCATCATCAATGTTGATGGACATTTCGGCATTTCTTCACTCCTTAATTCACTTATTGCAATAGTTCTTCATTTCTATCGGAAATAAGTGTTTCATTTTCTTTTAATATAAAGCCTGCTTTTCTGAAATATTGTCGTACGCATTCCGATAATATGTTTTTTTTTTTTTTTTTTTTTTTGCAGCTGAAGAAGTCCGAATTTGAAAGCATCGGGAACATTAACTAATTTTAGGCTGTTCTCAACTGTATTCATAGAATAAAACTTCAAAAGAATATTGCTTAATAAAAGCTTTCTCTACCAAGCTTTACAATTGTGTATAACGCCTTGATTAAGAAGCTAGACTACGGAAGTTTTCTTTCTTGGGGGAGGGGGGAATGTTTTGGATAAGAAGTTGCACTGTCCAAACACAAGAGAACTGTTCTTTGTTTTTTCATCCTATTATCAAAGGAAGTTAACAATTTAATTACTAAAAAATGGTTATCCAACTCTTTAGCTCTATAACACCAAACTTTTTAAATTGGATGTTCTTTGAGAAACACATGGGTTTCAGAGATTTTTGAACTATAAGAGGAATTTAAAATTTCCCTAATACATTGCAACATAATAAAATAGTGATTCGCTCTTTTGTCATTTTTTCGCCGATACAGCCATCCTTTTTAAAGCAACAAAATCTTATTTGAAAAAAATCTGAAAAAGAGTCCGCTTTCCTCGGCATTAAACATGTTTCTCTCCTCATAACCTTCACAAATTGATTGCAGTTATTCATGCCAATCCGCCACTTTTTTCAGAGCTACAGATTTTGGCTTTTCCACATATCGTTTTGAAAGAGATGTACCGAAACAGGAACTTTTCCAGCCATCCACCCAAACCCTTAAAATCATGTAATCCGAGTTCTTTGGCGACTTTTAAAGCCTTTTCCTGAATCAAAAGCCCACTGATAGGAATTTTTTTGAACGAAGTGAAGTAAACGAATTCAGAAATATAGAATTAATTTCAATGGAATCAGTATACCTCAATTTCACATTTTTGTTGTTCTCGTTAGAGTTAATAATCCAGAAATTCTTTATTTCGTAAAATCTCTCCCACTTGTGTTTTACCTATTTTAAAACATTCGGCAAGTATCCGTAAAATCTATTTCTGTTTTTCAGATTCACTTACATTTACAATTTCAAATTCTTCTTTTAAAGTTAATCGCTCTCGTTTTGAGGTCTTTCTCGAAACATTAATCACAAACAAGACACTAAATTCAGAATACACAAAACTCAATATATTCAGAAAACGATAAAAATTATTTGACATATTTTGAAGCTTTGAATATTGTATATCAATTAAATCTGAAGAATCAAACAGTAATAGATTCAAAATACATACGATATTGGGGGATTCCCCAGGCCATTGTGGATTTTCCGGAGACCACCCCCTAGATATATATGTGGTACAAAAAAATTTGTCACACATTGCCTTGCTAAATTTCGAGGCTTTTTTTTTTCCATTTTCTTTCTCGTTAAAAAATCATTTTTCATCCTTGATCGCCAAAACTACTGTCCGCTATTCGGAATGTCCGCTATTCAGAGGTTAAACATACAAAAATATAGATTTTGGGAGTGGGAATTTGAAAAGTGTCCGTTAAATAGGGGTGTCCGCTATTCGGGAGTGTCCGTTATGGAGGTTTTACTGTATTTATAACAAATGGTGTCCGTGATAAGACGGAAGCCTCTCTAAAACGGAATTATTTTGCAGTCTCTTCCGATTCCGTCTTAGCAAGTTTTACTGCAATATTATATTTTTACAAGCCTTCTTCCCTTGCCCCTTATTTTGTTAATACACTCATGTAAATATATGGGGTATATAGCATGCAGAGATAGTGCACCCTCGCGCCACCCCTGCTGCGGCTCTGATAGCATGCTTACATGAACAATTAAATAAGATTAAAAACAACTATAAATATTATTTTTACACGCAAGAAAGATCAAAGATATCTAACATTCCAATAATTTGAATGCTAGTGTTTTTCTCGCAATAACATTATCTCGCATAACTTTTGTACATTGCATTTATTCTTATCAGTATGAGTCACTTGTATGAGTCATTGTAATATTTCAGTTATCGCAAAATAAAGTGATAGAGTTGGGAAAGTGTCTATTGAAACAAACAGTTATCGACCCCAATGACTTAATGAAAATCACTTTGAAATTAAATCTTCCGAGGACAACAGACGTCCTTGGCCTCTAATATGTTGAGCATTAGTAGTATGAAAATATCTCTAAGCAATTAGCACGCGACCAAACTTAAAGACAGATTATTAAGCTCTGGAGAAAGGGTGAACAACGTAAGAAGAACACAGTCGTTGTAAAGAAAACGCAATCTTAGGTTTCATATCTAACATTGCTCAAAAATACTTTCGTTATGTTGGGATATAGGCTTTTCGGCTGTTATATCCGTTCTCAAAAAACCATTTTCATGTTAAACAAACATGTTTTATAGAGAAACGTGATAAATTAACATATCATTAACATTAAAATTAAAATTAATATTATTTTATTACTCTTGCATGTGCAATTTCAATTATGCAGCTGAGAACATTTAATTGAGAATTGATAGCATCCGAAAAACCGATATTCCAGTTTGAAAAAAAAAACTGATTAGTACACTATAAAAACTACTCGTAAACGTTTCCGAAAATCAGTTGCATCAAAAGAAATTTTGTTTTTATAAATGCGCCTCTAAATATTGAAAGTATATTCGTTTCTGAGGTTTTTACTTACCCATCATACGTAGTATAGGGCAAGTCTTGTAATCGTTTTGAAAATCGAAAAAAAAAAAAAATTGACGGATTTTCACGTTTCAGACACTAGAGATTCCGAAAAAGATATTTTTAGAAAAAAAAAAAAGAAATGCCGTCCGTCTGTCTCTGTGTGTGTCTGTAAGCGCTCTATCTTCCAACAAATTGAGATAGAGACTTGAAATTTGGTATGTACTTCTTAGTATGTAATAATGGGAAGAAGCTTATTGAATTTCAATAATCTCGATTATCCGGAACTATTTTTTTTCGGACTCTCGAAATATTCGTTCTGATAAAAGGTATATAAAATTTTTCGAACTTGTTTATTTTAAGGAGTGCATATAAAAGACAATAAAAAAAAACATAAATTTTGCATACAGAATGAAGTCGATCGGTTAATGAGTTGCCGAGATATTTGTAATCCTATTTTTCATGACCCTGTATTTCATTCAAATTTCAATTCAAAGATATATTTTAATTGTAAATGAGAAACTTAATCCGACGCAGTAACCGTTAGTTAATATGATTATGAATTTTGGAGTTATAAGGATGTTTCTTTTACGCAATTCAGTAATAGAGCATTTAAAGTTTATGACGTCATCAAGCCACGATTTTATTCGAATTGCAATGCATTTTATAAATAGTTTACACATGTTTTAATTTCATATTTTATACTATGCATATCCATGATGGGTAAGTATTACGGTGGCCCCCAACGACTATTTTAAGATAGAGAACGCTTTTCGGAATCACGGATAATTCGGAAGAGGTTATTGTATATTTTCATTCTTGGTTATTTTATATTTTCGTAGATTAAGAACTATTTCTCGTTTTTCTGCTGTATATTTTCGGTTATCTGACACACGATTATTTGATACATTCAGTTATCTGAATACCCCCCCCCCCCCCTCACGATTTAAAGACACTTTTTACTACATGTAATAATGTCTATGATTTTATTTCATCAGCTTTGAATTTCTCATGTTTTCAAAATATTTTACATGAGAAAATTATAGACTGGGAGAAACATTGGGAAAAACATTTGAACCTAAAGATTCACAAAATGATTTTCCGATAAAAGTAATGTAGTTGCATACATATGCAATCCAAATTCACTGAGTAATTTAAAAAAAATAATAAATAAACCAAATATTTTTATTAAGTTGATTTTAAAATCTCGCAGTGAAATTTTTCATTTCTGCTTTATTTTTACTTATAATGCTTTATTATAAATTTGTAGTTTTTCTTTCTTTTTTTTTAAATTACTTATATGTATTTGATTATTGCGAGCAATTATTTGTTTGCAATATTTTTATTTCACACTTAAAAAAATCAACATTTAATATGTACGTTTGACAATCAATTTAAGTTATCTAACATAACTGTGGTCTTTCTTATGACTGCCGGATTATCAGGATACTATTGTAGTTTAAGAGAACTTGCTTAGTAGTAAAAGTTTGAATGGAAAACATATCAACTTACTTCTTTACCCATATGATCGCTCACACATGCTAAACTTTGTTCTCTACTGTGTTCATCTGTGGCTAAAATAAAAGAAATAAACCGCTGTAAGAAATAAATTTATCTCACAGAAAAATAACACTAAGCATAAAAGAAAGAAATACACTATAGCATTTAACATAATTTTTATTTACAGTATTTTATTCTAAAATTATTTTTATTATAATTGCTAATTTCAATGTATAAGGAAAATGAAAAGTCCTTTATCACATCTCCTGTATCGCCTGCTCTCAGACTGGAAAATATAATATGAAGATTCAATATAGTAGTAATTCTTCAAATCTGTATCATAAAGCAAAAACATGTCAGTGAGAACCAAAGCCATTAAATAATAAGCCCAGTCAGATAGTGTTAAATTTGTTAGCGACGCACTAGCGCCAAACCTCTGCTGCGGAAGGAGGACAAAACAGAAGAGAGTCGCAGAGAAACGATACGATTTATTTATATCGATATTTTATACGATTTTTATCGATGTTTTGTTTTTGCACTTCCTTTAAAAGCTTGCTAATTATTGGGATCTTTTACATTAAAGCTAAAACTATGATGAAAAAAAAATGTGGAAATTTACTGGATTAACATTTCTATATAAATATAGCGGTGGCGAAGAAGTTGATTTATTTATTAAAAGTTAAATAAAAAGTGATGGAAATTTACATCACTATGCAATTAACACTTTCCGGCACAGACAAATTATGTTCGTAAAATGTGAAATTACTGACTGACACCGGAATTTACAAACGACTTTCTTAGAAAATATGAACTCCTTATTTTAAGCTTTAATTTTAGAAGCAAAATTTTATTAAAATATTCTTGGTGCCGAATGCAGCACTCCCAACCACTAGATGGCGCTATTTTCAACTTGCGAAAAGTTTCCCATTTATCTGACTGGGCTTATTATTTAATGGCTTTGGTGAGAACCGCCGGCGAAATATTGGCGGTGTCAACATCTGACCAATAAAATTCGTCTTTACGCAATTCTTTTTTTTTTTTTTTTTTTTTTTTACTTCTAAGCATCTTACCATTTTAAGTTTTACACCGTGGAAAAGGCGAAAAAAATGTTCTTTCAAATGCAATTTGTTTGAAAACTGTATCTCGATTCACTGTTTTTTTTATAGTTTTAAAAATGAGCTTGAAGCATGAATTTTTCTTTTAATTTATCTCTATCGAGTGCAGCCCGATTATGAAAGATTAACACATGTGCACTTCAAACAATATAAATAGTTCAGGATTTGTTTCAAGCTAATATTCTATAACGAAATTAATTATTCATCAATAAATACAATAATGTAAATAAAACACAAATTTAACAGACATGTACTAATCGAAGTACGCGCTTAAATCAGTGAAATTATAAGAATGAAAAAGGATGCTGTAAGTAGCGATCTTTAAAGATTTATCCGGCTATTAATTCTTGGCAAGCGGCTAATACGAAAGTCTTGCTTTTAATAAACTTCAAGACTTTATTTGAATACATTATTGCTATTTTTAATATAAAAATCCTTTTTGGGATCGTCAGTGGGCAATCTAATTATATATATATATATATATATATATATATATATACATATAATGTAAAAAATCTATTGGAGTTTTAAATTTTAAAAAATGGTTTTCACCTATGTTTTGTAACCCGGAAAAGCCGGGTTGGATTGGATCCCCTAGTACTGGGATTCCCAAACTTTTAGACTGGCGTATCAGTAAATCGAAATTTATACTTTTGCTGTAACCATTAGAAAACTAAATTAATGCTAACAGGTCTGATTTACAGCAGAGCATTTGGCGCAAGTGTCCGGGACCCATTGTGTTAAAGAGGCCACAAGACTCGAAAATAGGTCTAATAAAATATTTAATATACACATATAAAGTGTCCCAGAGGGCCCCACATCGTCAGTGATGAGAATAGGCTATTTTTGATGAAAAGGAGATTACTGATTAAAAATTCTAGAAAATAAGACAGTGAAATCTCCTACATGTCATTATTACTATTCATCTACATTACTCATCAATTCAAGATTCACCTTTTTTTATTCTCACCAACAAAACTATATAAAAATAAAGTTAAAAAAAATGGTTCGGCTGTTAGTTCAGTGATCGATTTATTCCTAACGAGCAGGGAAGACCGAGCTATGCTCGGTCAAAATTAGCTTTGAGTTCAAATATCATGACGCATGACCAAAATGACCCACTAATAAATTTTTCTCGAACATGTGACCTAGCCCAATAGTCTTCTCGTGCCCTAAAACCATAGGTGGCAAAATTTAGTCTAAATAGTCTGAGCCGTTTTTAAGATATAATAGCTTGACCCATAATGACCCATGACCAAAATGACCCACTAATCGAAATTTCTCGAACATGTGACCTAGCCTAATAGTCTTTTTGTTCCCTAAACCTGTAGGGTGCTAAATTTATTTCAAATCCTCTGAACCGATTTTAAGATAAAATAGCTTGACCCATAATGACCCATGACCAAAATGACCCACTAATTGAATTTTCTCGAACATGTGACCTAGCGCAACAATCTTCTCGTGCCCGAAAACCATAGGATACAAAATTTAGTGTAAATAGTCTGAGCCGTTTTTAAGATAAAATAACTTGACTCATAATGGCCCATGACCAAGATGACCCACTAATCGAATTTTATCGAACACGTAACCTAGCCCAACAGTCTTCTCGTGCCCGAAAACCATAGGATGCAAGAATTAGTGTAATTAGTCTGAGCCGTTTTTAAGATAAAATAGCTTGACACATAATGATCCATGACCAAAATGACCCACTAATCGAATTTTCTCGAACACGTGACCCAGCCCAACAGTCTTTTCGTGCCCGAAAACCATAGGATGCAAAATTTAGTGTAAATAGTCTGAGCCCTTTTTTAGATAAAATTAGCTTAACCTACAGTGACCCAAAAATGACCCACTAATCGAATTTTCTCGGACATGTGACCTAGCCCAATGATTTTGTCGTGCCCGAACCTCGTAGGATACAAAATTTAATCAAAATCGTTAGAGACGTTTTTTAGATAAAATTAACTTGACCCGGGTTGACCCGAAAATGACCCACTAATCGAAAGTTCTCGAACATGTGACCCAGCCCAATAGTCTTCTCGTGCCCGAAAATGTTAAACTACAAAATTTAGCCAAAATCGTTTGAACCGTTTTTTAGATAGAATTAGCTTGACCCTGACCCTTGATGACCCAAAATGACCCACTAATCGAATTTTCTCGAACACGTGACCTAGCCCAATGGTTTTCTGGTGCCCCAAAACGGTAGGATACAAAATTTCGTGAAAATCGTTAGAGCCGTTTTTAAAATAAATTTTGCATATATACAACCACACACAAGATTTGCTCGTATTAGAATAAACGAGCAGGGAAGACCGAGCTATGCTCGGTCAAAATTAAATTTGAGTTCAAATATCATCCCCCAAGACCAAAATGACCCACTAATTGAATTTTCTCGAACATGTGACTTAGCCCAGCAGTCTTCTCGTGCCCGAAAACCATAGGATGCAAAATTTCGTGTAAATAGTCTGAGCCGTTTTTAAGATAAAATAGCTTGACCCATAATGACCCATGACCAAAATGACCCACTAATCGAAATTTCTCGAACATGTGACCTAGTCTATTAGTCTTCTTGTTCCCTAAACCTGTACGGTGCTAAATTTATTTCAAATCCTCTGAACCGTTTATAAGATAAAATAGCTTGACCCATAATGACCCATGACAAAAATGACCCACTAATTGAATTTTCTCGAACATGTGACCTAGCCCAACAGTCTTCTCGTGCTCGAAAACCATTGGATGCAAAATTTAGTGTAAATTGAGCCGCTTTTTAGATCTTGACCCGCAATGATCCAGAAATGACCCACTAATCAAATTTTCTCGAACATGTGAATGTGACCTAGCCCAATGATTTTCCCGTGCCCGAAACTCGTAGGATACAAAATTTAATCAAAATCGTTAGAGCCGTTAAGATGACATTAACTTGACCCGGGTTGACCCGAAAATGACCCACTAATCGAAAGTTCTCGAACATGTGACCTAGCCCAATGGTTTTCTGGTGCCCCAAAACGGTAGGATACAAAATTTCGTGAAAATCGTTTGAGCCGTTTATAAAATAAATTTTGCATATATATATATATACACTGCTCAAAACAATTAAAGGATAATTGAAGTTTTATATAAAATAAAGATATAAACGAAATTTTTTTTGCCGAAAATAGAAGAAGAGAATCACAAATGCAAATTTTTCTGGTTTTCAAACTGTGGAGTATGCAAATTTTGAGTTCGACGTCAAAAACGTCGCTTCAGCGGCAGCGAATGAAATTTGACTTTCAACTGGATAAAAGAGAATGAAGACAAGGATGATCGGCATTCAGTGATTGCTTTGTTTCGATGAGTACGATGTCTCAGTGAAGTCATTTGACAGATTCAGAAGCTTGGAGAATTGTTGGTAGGTTAGAAGGGGGCCAAACTCAAGCCGAAGTAGCGCAAGCCATTGGAGTGTCACAAAGTGTCATTTCCAGGATCTGGAACCGTTTTTTGGAGAGTGGATGTGCAGGCCGAAGACCAGGGCAAGGTCGTAGACGGGCAACAACGCCCAATGAAGATCGGTATTTAGCGTTAACAGCTCGGAAACACCGAAACATGAACGCTACTCTTCTCCAACAACACCTTCGCTCGGCTACAGGCACACCACGATTTCAACTCAGACTGTCCGAAACCGGCTCCATGCTGTAGGTCTGTATGCTCGTCGACCGATGGTATGTGTTAGATAAACATCAAGGCATCGTCGCGACCGCAGGGAGTGGGCAACCGAGCATGTCAACTGGAGGAGAAATGAATGGAGCAATATTCTGTTTTCTGACGAGTCCCGTTTTTCTGTGCATCCGGATAATAGGCGTATTTTCATCTGGAGGGACCGTGGCAGTAGGAATAATCCTGCGTTCGTGCACGAAAGTGTCAGATTTGGCGGTGGAGGAGTGTTGGTGTATGGTGGCATCTCCATTGACGGGCGCACTGACCTCTACATCATTCGAGATGGAGCTCTGACTGGTCGCCGATATAGGGATGAGATCTTCAGACCTATTGTAGTCCCTTACGCTGCAACAATCGGAGATAACTTCATTTTAACGGACGATAACTGCAGGCCACATCGTGCAAACCTGGTGGAGGATTTCCTTTTTGAGGAAGGAATCGTTCGAATGGAATGGCCAGCGTGTTCTCCAGACATGAATCCAATCGAGCACGTTTGGGACGCTCTAGGAAGACGAGTTTCTGGCCGCCAACAACCCCCACAAACTCTCAAAGAACTGGAAAGAGCTCTTCTGGAAGAGTGGGGCAGAATACCCCAACTCGTCATTAATAGCCTCATTGAGTCCATGCCTCAAAGGTGTTCAACGTTGCTGGCCGCCCGTGGAAACCATACCCCCTACTGAAAATGATTTTCTTTGAAGAAAACACCTTTTCTTATTCTTTTTTTCTCATATGCACAAATTGTGTTTTTTTCCTTTTGTACACAAATGCGCAATAAAATGCATTTTTTTCTGCCAAACATGTGTAATTTATTCTCATATAACCTACTATGTCTGTCGACCATGTATCAATCAGCTAAAAAGTTTCCCAGATACAAAATCCACCTAAAACTGCAATATCCTTTAATTGTTTTGAGCAGTGTATATAACCACACACAAGATTTGCTCGTATTAGAATATATGATAGATTTCGTTTTGTCACAGGCTAAGAAAGATCTTACATTTCATTTAAATCCATTAAGAATAGAAGACTCGCGTACCAGTATCGAAAAATTCGCTTACCAGTATCGAAAGATTTGCGTACCACAAATAGAAGCCTCGCGTACTAGTACTGGTACGCGTACCATAGTTCGGGAAACCCTGCCCTAGTATATTTAAATATTTAATTAAAATACAAGGCTCGTTCAATAAATAACTGGGAAGTTGACGGGATGGACTCTTACAACAATCAGATATTTAGGACATATTGTAGTACATTGAATGCGACAGAGAATGTTTTATCTATGATTTTTAAAGCAGTGGTTACTAACATATTTGTATACCGAACTAGCGTGGCCGCATGCGCATGAAATGAGCTCACTCGATGGCGGCGTATCAGTGAGTAACCATTGATTTAGAAGAAACTCTTTTGAGTTAAATTATGAACTTCTACAATAAACACTTCTTAAACAGAGACAATATGAGAAAATATTTTGTATTTCCAACAGATAACGTTCGAAACGTATAATATGATTTTCTACAAAAGTTTTTTTCATAAATCAAGGAAAGTAATAAAAAGAGTATCGACATAGCTTTATTTCGCTTTATTTCATATGAATAGTTCTCGAGAAATATAAAGAGGAATATCGTGATTTTTAAATCAAATGTGAACGATTCAGTCTTTCTGTGTATAATCTTTCTAATTTATGTTGTCATTTCTCACTAGTACGCGTTATCTACAATTGAGAGCTTATTTTTCCTGGAAAACAATCGTTTGTAGAATTAGAAATGAGGAATTAATCTTTATTGAGAAATTATAGTGCTTCTTTTCTTAGACAGACGAAAATCCTTTTATCACGAAAATGTAGAAAAACAAAACAAAAGTATGATGGAACTCGATAACGAACAAAGATCTTGCAGAAATGATGTTGTTAAAAAGCAAGAAAGAAATACCACGTATAGATTATGAAACACTTTCTAACATTACAAGAAATACAAGGTGTCTGAAAAGTCTTTCTCTGATTATAAAATTCATTCATATCCGCTATATAAAGGGTTTCCAAAATTCGACTGATAAATTAAGATGGGTGATAGAAGGCATCAAGAGGATGAAAACTTACCATTGAGCATGGGGTCGCAAACCACGTTTAGTGGGAGAAAATGGCAAAAATATTTATGAAGGGTGTGACGTCGAGTGGAAAAAAAAAAAAGAGCCAATAATAAATAGAAACAAGTGGGTAAGTGTGATCAAAGATCGCTCAAAGGGTTTCGTTTAATATTCCTTTCAAAACACTTTATCCTTTCTTTAATAAATTCAAACAAATTTCATTTAGCAACAACAACAAAAAAAAAGTCATGTTTTTTATAAAGTAAAAATTTACCGGTCTATTTTTTCGTTTTTTCGAATATCTAAACCAGCCAGATAGCGGGCCAAGCCCGCTATTATATGCTGTCATAATAATATCCGTCATACGGACTAAATGCAATATTTAAAAAAGTAATTTCAAAATTAAACAAATTGATGTATACCTTCAAAATGTTAAAATTTGCGAATATTTCCATAATCGGATTTTTATCACGATTCAATATGTTTCTCAAACTCATATATTTACCATTCTCTATTATTTATATTGATACTCGCTTTGTATCAACATCTCAAACATCTGAAAAATTAGTTAAACTTCCCATATGACGTCAGATTTTCTTTTTAATTCTCTAATGACGTGACATTAATCTGCTTTGTTTACTTACTCATACTCATACTCCTTGTATTATGGAGAAATCTTAGACATTTTCCGTTTTATTACGACTATGACGTCAATCAATTTTATTTCATATTTATCTTTTTTTCAATTGGTGAAACTTTTTATTTCATTTTCCTTTTTCACGTGGAAATCGTCTGATAGAAAATTAATTATTGTGGAAAGATTTTCATCGTGGATTTTTAATTTTTGGCATCTGCTATAATGAAAAAGTTTAAATTTAAAAGGAAAAGGCTGTTAGAATTTTGGTTTTTTATCTCTATTTATTAAAATAATACGAATTTTTCAAATTTTAATATTTTCAGCTCTTCACAGCTGATATTCTGATTTATACACTAAGTTTCAACTCTGTAAGTTACATAGTTTTCGTGAATGGCTCTGTGACAGACAGACAACGGAGCGGGAGCAATAGGGTTTCGTGAGATGAACGAAACCCTAAAAACATTTATTTGACGTAAAGCATGGTCACAATGCATTACAGTTCAACGTCAGAAAGGAGGCGACGAGACATTTTTTTAGGAATATGCTTTAACGCGTCCGGCAATCCGTCGTTCGTCGGTGTCGGCTGGTGCAATGATCTTCGTGGCCGCAACTTCGACCAATTTCTATAAAAATGTGTCGTCGTCTTCTTTCTGACGTTGAACTGCAATGCATTGTAATCATGCTTGACGTGATATAAATGTTTTTTCTACTTATTATTTGTCATTTTTGTTCCATTCGACGTCACACCACCCTTCCTAACTATTTTTGTGATTTTCTCCCACTAAACATGGTTTGCGACCCCATATTCTAGAGTAAGTTTTCATCCTCTATCATCCCTCTTAATTTGTCGGTCGAATTTTGGAACACCCTGTATAAGATAGACATCCGAAACTGGTGCCAAACTGTTGGAAAACTAACTAAGTTTTTTTTTTTTTATTTATTATTATTATTATTATTATTAACAGAGAAAAAAAAAAGAGTCAACTTTAGAAATTATTGGTGGGTTTGAGCCCACAAGCCCATACAACTTTATGCCTATGTGCCGCAGGTTTTCGTAATATGGCTGTAGTGTAGCAGTGTCAGTGACCAGGAAATCGGAAATGTTCACAAATCAGGAAAAAAGCTCAGTGTATCCTCTCCCTCTGGTTATCACGAGACACTTTCGCCATCTCTAATTCACGTGAGGCCGTACGTACTGATTTCTTGGGACTTCGCACAAAAGTCTGCCTTACTTCTATCACCCTTTCAGCTGAGATTGATGGTCGGTCAGTTCTCGGTACGTTGTCCAATTTCCTGGACACTGACACTGCTACACTACAGTCACGTTACGGAAACCTGCAAAAAGAAAAAAAAAACTTGGTTAGTTTTCCAACAGCTAGGCACCAATTTCACATATATATCTTATATATAGCGGATAAGAATACATTTTGTAATCCGGGAAAGACTTTTCGGACACCCTGTTACACTGCAAAAAAAATTGCTGATTTTACAGTATAATACTAGCATCCCAGCTGCCAACATTATACCGTAAAATTAACAGTAATAAACAGTAAAATAAGCAGTAATACGCTGCCACGCATGCGCGGTAGCGTATCACTGCTTTTTTATGGCCTCAAAAATATGTTACAAAAGGGTCTTTTTATTAAAAAAAAAAAAAAAAATGTCCGTGCTTGGTTGTTGCAACCGCTGTAAAAAAAAAAAATAATAATAAAAAATAAATTAAAATAAATTGGTCATTTTCACGACAGCAGAATCAGGTAGATGTCCTCACCAGGGCCTAAAGTAGCTTCTTTTCACAGGGGGCAAACATGGATTTTGGTGCCCCCCTCCCTCCTCTGCAAAGTAAATTTACAAAGAGAATTTAACTAAGTTTCTAATAAATGACCTATTTTAAAATTAAAAAATATGCAATCATAATTATGTATAATAGTGAACTATGTAATCAGTTTTGTCAAATATTTATAAAACCTGCGAAGCCGGAATCAAAATGAACCAGAAAAAAATCCGCTTTATATTTTTCGTCTTAGCAAATAGATTTGCAGGTATTCTTTCTGTTGGGACCATGTAAATTTTTCATTTTGGACAAGATTCTGCTATATAGAGATTTCATTTTCACAGACTTTACCGTAGTTGTAGTATTGGGCAGGCATTTAAAATCATAGGGATATGAATAACAATGTCTTAAGAACTGAAAAACCAGAATTTTCTGTAGGTGTAACATTGGCACCCTCTCCGCCTTCCGTTCTGGCTAGAGTTGCACAGACGAGAAAAAAAACGGTTTAAACCTGGGAATAAACCATTGACTAGAAATATAATACTTATAGACTACTAGAAATATAATAATTTATATTACTAGTCAATGGAATAAACCGGGTTTTTGGGAATGTACTTGGTTTTACGGTAATAAACCAGGTATTTTGGGAATAAACCGGGTCTATTGGAAATAAACCTGGGAATAAACCGGTTTTTTTTTGTAAACCCTACTTCTGGCACCCGGGGCACATGCACCCTCTACCTCCCCCCCCCCTTTAGTTTCCTGGTCCTTATATCTTGTTATTCGAACAATAGATTATTTTTGTATCATGCATTACTATATTATTCCCATAGATCCACAATTACCTAATGTTTTGCGATGTTTATGTTGCAAAATCTTCGAAACCATTTACGATCGAGCATAATTAGTTTTCTTGTAAATAAGAAGCAATCATTTTGCATATATTCCAACTTATGCGTAAAATGTACTCGAGAGAGGTACCATGTTATACAAGAATTGGTCACTCTCAGGAGACCACAATCAGGTACAGATGTCCTTATCCTCGTTATTCGGACAGTTATTTATTTTTGCATCATGCATTACTATATGATACCCATAGACCCATCAATAACCTAATTTTTTTAATGTTTATGTTGCAAAACTTCCGAAACCATTTACGATCGAGCATAATTAGTTTTCTTGTAAATAAGAAGCAATCATTTTGCATATATTCCAACTTATGCGTAAAATATACTCGAGAGAGGTACCATATGTTATACAAGAATTGGTCACTTTCAAGAGTTCAGAATCAGGTAGATGTCCTTAGCTTCGTTATTCGAATACGAACAAAAAGTTGTTTTTGCATCATGCATGCTATATGATACCCATATACATCAATCAATAACCTAATTTTTGTGATGTTTATGTTGCAAAACTTCCGAAACCATTTACGATCGATCATAATTAGTTTTCTAGTAAATAAGAAGCAATCATTTTGCATATATTCCAACTTATGCGTAAAATATACTTGAGAGAGGTACCATATGTATACAAAAATTGGTCACTTTCAAGAAACCAGAATCAGGTTACCTTACCTTCGTTATTCGAACAATAAGTTATTTTTGCATCATGCATTACTATACGATACCCATATATCAATCAATAACCTAATTTTTTTAATGTTTATGTTGCAAAACTTCCGAAACCATTTACGATAGAGCATAATTAGTTTTCTTGTAAATAAGAAGCAATCATTTCGATTATATTTGCATTAAATTCTAACTTACGTGTAAAATGTACTCGAGAGAGGTACCATGTTTATGACATAGATGAAATATTTAACAATTTTCGTGCGTCATTTAAAAGAAAAAAAATCCGGCAATCGAGGAAATTCGAGCGGTGACAAATGTTCAAGGTTCAACTCTATTCATTATTTACAAATGCCTGTCAATCTACTTTTGCCACAACAGTAGTGTGTATGCTAGAAAGCCATTTTTGACATTTTATAAATATAATAAAATTTCGTCCAGTTTAAAAACTTGAAATATCACTGAAAAACATTTCAATCCAGCATCGTAATGTATTCTAGTTATTTTGGATAGCTCTGGACAAGAATTATCCAAAAAGGTTGAAACGCACTTTAATTTTTTACATGTAGGAGATAAAGTAGTCAATGTACATCGCAAAAGTATTCAAAATAAAGTAGAAATAAGATTATGTTTATGAAATAATTGTACTATTTTTTTTAATCAGTTTTTAAATTTTTATACTAAAAGTTGAATTTTTTAATTTTAAAAGTTTAAAATTTTATATTAATTCTTTTCGTGTAGAGAAAACGTTGTACTGAGCAACTGAGCTCATCTATTTTCATATATATTATTTCTGTTGTCAACATCACTTTTTCTATAAATTTACGAAACGCACATCAACGAATGAGGTATCATTCGAAATGATTTTGAAGCGGCTTCTGACATAGTACACTCACATTTCGTTAAAACATGTTTTTTCATTAAAGATTGCTGTTAATTAAAAATTAAATCGGAATTGTTTTCATAAATGAACTGAAAGGTTTTGCTCAAATAAATGTCGCCCCAAAAATAAAATACTGCATTACAGGATGCTCAACAATGATTATAAAAAAACAAATACTACAAAAAAAGTAAAGTATGATTTCTCCGCCCGGTTAATTTAATATTTATTTTTAAAAAGCAAAATTGAAATTGAAATGTTTAGAAGAAAAAGAAACCATCGATCGATCGAAGTAGTGGTATTTCACATGTAGAACAAAAGGTATGCTTTGTTATATTAGATTAAATTGTATTTTAAATGCATTCATTTTTTTTCTTTGTTTCATGTTTTTCAAGAAGTGGATGACGTCATCTTATAATGCAGTTAAAATACGATTATTATTTTTTTTTTTCTCGCGCGTGCCTTTTGCTATCTTCAATTAGTTTTGACTGTAACTTTGATGGAATAAATGAGACTATATTCTGGTTTAACTCATGTTGTTTGCAGAAATTTTTATGCCTAATTTTTCTTTAGAAGTTTAAACCTACATCTAAGAAATACATTATCTCCTATAAATAAATACATTATCTCCGATAAATACGCTGCCGCGCATGAGCGGTAACGTATTACTGCTTATTTTACGGTTTATTACTGTTAGTTTTACGGTATAATACTGGCAGCTGGGATGCTAGTATTAAACTGTAAAATAACTTTTTTTTTTTTTTTTTTTTTTTTTTTGCAGTGTACATCACTGAAATACTCGCATTTCTTGCAACTAATTTGATAGTAAACAAGAACGAGGGATTTATCATGATTGAATTTGTAAAAATAAAGTATATACAGAAAAAAAAATTATAATATGTGTTTTTCAAATTTGTTATTTAAATACTCGGAACTGTTACCATCCGAGAAAGTACTAAACAAGAAAGTAAAATCATGTTTCAAGCATACATTATGAAACACTTGAAACACTTTCCACTATGAAATACTTGAAACACTTTCCAACACATCTAGAAAACTCTAACGAAGCTTTATCATTAAACTAGCTGTTACCCGTGACTTCGTTCACGTAACATTAAAAGAAAAATAAATGTACTAATCAAGCAAAATATTTCACTCCCGATAATTAAAAATGTAAATAATTAACTAACTCTTTATCACATTTCATAGAAGAAAATACGATATTTCTTTGTTATACGAACCTTGATATAAATCAGTTTAAAAAAGGATAAAATTTTGTGCCATATAACCGCGAAAAGGAAACTGCAACCAATGGAAAAAGGACGGCGAAATAAAATCGTGTAAACGACGAATTGGATAAAAAGAAATGTCAATTTTACCTGATAAACCATTTTACTTTTAACGACTTTGAGAAACGTTTTAACAGCCATCATTTAAAAATAATTCATTGGAAATAGTATATGCTTTTTCTTTAAATTCAATTCTTGTGAATAGGGAGGAATAATTCTACACCTAAATTCAGGGAGCTTCAACTGCAAAGCTTTTTGCAGCCCAAAATTACATGCAAACATAACATTTAAATTGCAAAGCTTTTTGCAACCCAAAATTATATGTAAACATTACTTTTGCATGTAATTTTCATTGCAAATTAACATTTATTACGGTTCAAAAATTAAAATTAATTTGGGTGCAAATTACATGCAAATGTTACGTTTGCATGTAATTTGGGGTTGCAAAAAGCTTTGCAATTGCAAGTGTTACGTTTGCATGTAACAGCAAATTTGTGTCCTTGGTTTAATCTATAGCTGAAACAAATCTTGATTTCTTGACAATATGCTGACAGGCGATTTTTGCTCTGCAGAATAAATTGATTCATAAAGTTTGAATATGTGGAAATATGTTTTTATTTTTCGGAAATTTTACTGTAATCAAGATTTTTTTTTCACCAACTATTCAAATTGAAAATAAAATAATTTTTTTCAGTTTTAATGAGAAAATGGCATAAAAATATATTAATCCGTTTTATTTCTCCTTTTTTATCCACAAAAATGGAGTAATTTAAGTACCATTTTTAGAGAAATTTCGTTAAAATTTACAAAAAAAATATTAATATCTCGGAATCTAATTCAAAATTTTAAATTCTCAGAGTTTATATGACATCCTCGAATCAATGATAACCGGTGTTAAGTAAATCGCGTTGCATTAAGAGGAGTAGTTGCGAAATACACACAATCAGATTTTAACTTCAGAGAATAAATAGAGATGAAATGTTCATGTTTGGCGTGATGCTGAAAATGCAACCCTACAGTCGGCCTAAACAACTGGCGGCTTGCTTTGAAAATCTTTCCCCGTCCAATGAATCCAGTCATTGTTCCACGTGCAGCCTCTCCATCCAATGAAGTCATCCCTTGGGCCTAATGATTTGAGCAATAACCGGCTTCATATTGCAAGACGATTTTACGGTTCATTACCTCTCTATTCTTTCACTGTACTCAGTGATTATTAATGTATGAAACTGATACACGCTCCATTTGAAACATATTTAAATAATCCTGTTTTATTATGACGTCACTTTGATCCCAGAGAAATCTCTTTTCAATGATATAATTCTTGTTAATTTTCTTTTCCTGGCAATAATGACGTGAATTTTAGCAGAAAACTCACATCTGTTTGTAACTGATATTCAAGCTTATTATTAATCAGTATCAAAAAAATATTTCAGTTATTCATCTTAAATATGACGTCCATTATGTATATACTTTTATTATACACTGATAGTCAGGCTCTTTGTAATATTACGAATATTTGAAAATACATGTTTTATTTATTACGTCATATTTGTTCAAGCCAAGAAGGATCCTTTTCATAGTTCCATGGTTCAAGCGAAATCTTTTTCTTAATAATATAATTATTGTTAATTTTTCTTTCTAATTACAACGCAGGTTTTGACAGAAAAAGATCTTTTTAATGTAACCGATATTCATACTTCATGTATAATAACAAATACTCCATATTGTTGTTTCAAATATCACAGAAATTCATCTTCTTTTGAGTTATTTTCATTTTTCACGTGAAAATCGCTCAATTGAAACTTAATTGTTGAGGAAAAATTATTTTTTCGCATTTTTATTTATTGGCAACGATCAAAGCCCTAGCAACGATAAATTTAAATGGTTAAATTGTATGGAAAAGTGTCCATTTATTCTGTAGGAAAATAATGAAATTTTTAATTTTTAAGAAAAATATTGAAATAAAATAAAGAAAAACCAGCCTATATTCATTTTAGGGTTATAATCAACTTACATGCAAAGATACAGGATAATTAAATGCTTCATTTTGACGCTGGCTTCAGCCTAACATTTGCACACAATCAGATTTATAATATTATTAGGATAGCTGTTACCCGTGACTTCGTTCACGTAACATTAAAACAAGAATAAATGCATTAATTTAGTAAAACATTTCACTTGATAATTAACAACATATATAATTAACCAAAGCTTTATCACATTTTATAGGAGACCATATGGTATTTCTTTGCTATAGGGGCCTTGACATAACCCAGTCTGAAAAAAGTGAAATTTCATGCCAAATAATATATACAATCGCGAAAATGAAACTGCAACTATAATGAAAAAAGGAGGACCAAATAAAATCGTGAAAATCGAGTCCTCTTCGTAAAACGAAAAACAACACTGGCAGAATTCTTCTATACAACAGTGCATTTTAGGTGGTATTTGGTGTACAATTTGTATATGTGTGCATTGCTAAATGGAAATTATTATATTGTTTATTTGCATAGACATATGTTATATATTTCTTACTACATTATCTTGTTTATGTATATATTAAATTAAGTGCTTCACGCTAAGTGGTGTAAATAGTGAACAAACTGCTTGTGGATTTTATACATTGATAGATATTTCACAAAGATATAACAATCTGATGCGATTCTAAAATGCAAATAAAGGTTGCTAGAAAGTACTTTAAATTCTGCCCAATTTAACCTCGATATTTTCTCTATCGCATCAAAAACACCATAAGCAAATAAATACCGACGACACAAATATGATGATCTAAATTTACATTTTTTTTTTTTTTTTTGGTATATATAGGATTTTTTTTATTTATTTCATGCGCTTGAAATTTTTTACGCTTTCTCTAGGGTTAGATGTCGAATAAATGTACTTTCTTGTTATTTTATTTTGCCATTTCTATTTATTCTATTTTCCATTCATTTCATTTATGGATATTGATTTAATTTACATATTCGTGTCAAAGAATATTCTTTAAAGTTATTATCAGGATTAGGATAGGATGCGATTAGGGTTAGGATTAGGAATAAAAATTGAACGACAATGGCATGACCTATTCAGGTTTAAAGTATGAACCAGGAAGTCTATTTACACCATGAAGCAATAAGAAAATTATAAAATTATCGGCTGATATTTTTTAATATGTTTTACAGTCATAGTTGGCATCAAAGGTGAGCGGGGAAATGATCATCTAAAATACCATTAAGTGTTTACCACGCAAAAAACAAATCTGGTTACAACAATGTATTTAATTTTGCGCCAAATTTCACTTGATAAAAAAAAAAGAAAGCAATTTGACTATGGACCTAATTACAGATCCCTAACCTTCCTATTCTCGGAAATGTTCTACCTATATGTAAAAAAAGAAAAAAATCTACTATATAGAACGTGCTTTCACGTTTATAATGTTATGAATTGGCACGATCGGCTTGTTCAAGTTTACACAATTCGGCTGGAAGAAAAGATTCATTACTTTTTGATTTCTTCTTCGCTTTTGCATTACGCGAATTTGTTGGTAAAATCGATTTTCTTTTCGATAACATTGTTGTTTTTTAAGTTTAAAAAATATTGTAATTTTACTTAAACATTGCTTTAAAATCCCTGCAATTTTTCTTATCCTAGAAGACTTTACAAAAAACTATTATGAAAAAACTTTAAAAAAAGCTATATTTAAAAAAGACAACAAAGTTTTTCCTATTTTAAAACTAAAAGAAATGTAAAATTAAATTCCGGTTCGAAACTGCGATTTACAAATGTGTTTCGATTGTGGGATAATGATAGAGGAAAAATGCTGTTACTTCGACACAATCATATTTAATCTTTAGCTTTTATGAGAAAAGCAAGTTTCTTTTAAAAAATATAGTTATTTTTATTAAGATTTTCTGATTTTCGATACGGATAATTTTGCGATGCATATCATTGACATTTGCTATCCATTTTTTTTTTTTTTTTTTTTTTTTTTACTTTTTAAAATTTAAATTAAAAATATGGTATCTTTATGTTAGCCGTGTGCAGACGATAAATCGCCAACCTATCCCATCATTCGTATTGAATTCATTAAAAATATAAATCTTTCACTCATTTCATTTAAAACTCAGAAACTTCATTTTTCACGTGGAAAATTTTCACTTGAAAATAAATTGTTGATTAAAAATTATTACTCAAGGGTTTTATTTTATATTGGCAACGATAAAGTATTAGCAACGGAGCAACGGTAAAATAAATTTAACCATTTTAAAAAAAGCTGCAAAACCGGGCCCTTTGGGCCAAACCATCCAAACCAACCAACCATTTTAAAATATACGAAAAAATGTCCATTTATTCTGTAGGAAAATAATGAAATTTTTAATTTTTAAGAAAAATATTGAAATAAAATAAAGAAAAACCAGCCTATATTCATTTTAGGGTTATAATCAAATTACATGCAAAGATACAGGATAATTAAATGCTTCATTTTGACGCTCGCTTCAGCCTAACATTTGCACACAATCAGATTTATAATATTATTAGGATTAGGATAAGATGAAAGGAGATAATGTAAAGTAAACAGTTTAGAAAACGCATAACTCAATTAAAAATCCAGTTTCAGCAATTGCCGTCCATAATCAGAAAAGTAGTCAAATTTTTTGTGCAACCCTGCATATGATCTATAAATTTGCATCACTACATACTAAAAAAAAAAAAAAAATATTAGTTTAATACTTTATCTACTGGTTAATCGAAGCTCTAAGATTTTTTTTTTTTTTAAATCAAATAAAGCAAAATGGCGGTCTCTGAAAGTTTACTTATGAATTTTAAGAAAGGGGGGGGGGAGCACTTGTTTATATATATATATATATATATATATATATATATATATATATATATATAAAAGTATTGATAAAAAAATCACTCATGAAATTTTCGAGTATGAAATTATCTATTGGATCGACTTGAAATTTGCACAGAATAGTTCCAAAATAATGTACTTTAAAAAAAAGAAAAAAAAAAGTATGAAATTATCTATTGAATCGACTTGAAATTTACACAGAATAGTTCCAAAATAGTATATTTAAAAAAAAAGAAAAAAGAAAGAGTATGAAATTATCTATTGGATCGACTTGAAATTTGCACAGAATAGTTTCAAAATATTATACATAAAAAAAAAAAAAATCCGATTCTGTGAAAATATGACTTTCTCTAACTCCTTAATTTACCTAAATCCATCTTTTATCAGTACATTATGAATAATGAATTCTTAAATTTTAAAAATACCTTGGAATAAATTATGCATCACTACATACCAAAAAAATATTATTAGTTTAATACTTTATCTAGTGCTTAATCGAAGCTCTAAGATTTTTTTTTTTTTAAATCAAATAAAGCAAAATGGCGGTCTCTGAAAGTTTACTTATGAATTTTAAGAAGGGGGGGGGGGAAGCACTTGTTTATATATATATATATATATATAAAAGTATTGATAAAAAAATCACTCATGAAATTTTCGAGTATGAAATTATCTATTGGATCGACTTGAAATTTGCACAGAATAGTTCCAAAATAATGTACTTAAAAAAAAAGAAAAAAAAAAAGAGTATGAAATTATCTATTGGATCGACTTGAAATTTGCACAGAATAGTTCCAAAATAGTATACTTAAAAAAAAAAAAAGAAAAAAGAAAAAAAAAAGAGTATGAAATTATCTATTGGATCGACTTGAAATTTGCACAGAATAGTTCCAAAATAGTATACTTAAAAAAAAAAAAGAGTATGAAATTATCTATTGGCTCGACTTGAAATTTGCACAGAATAGTTCCAAAATAGTATACTTAAAAAAAAAAAAAGAAAAAAGAAAAAAAAAAGAGTATGAAATTATCTATTGGATCGACTTGAAATTTGCACAGAATAGTTCCAAAATAGTATACTTAAAAAAAAAAAAAGAAAAAAGAAAAAAAAAAGAGTATGAAATTATCTATTGGATCGACTTGAAATTTGCACAGAATAGTTCCAAAATAGTATACTTAAAAAAAAAAAAGAGTATGAAATTATCTATTGGCTCGACTTGAAATTTGCACAGAATAGTTCCAAAATAGTATACTTTAAAAAAATGAAAAAAAAAAAAAAAGAGTATGAAATTATCTATTGGATCGACTTGAAATTTGCACAGAATAGTTTCAAAATATTATACATTAAAAAAAAAAATTCGATTCTGTGAAAATATGACTTTCTCTAACTCTTAATTTACCTAAATCCATCTTTTACCAGTACATTATGAATAATGAATTCTTAAATTTTAAAAATACCTTGGAATAAATTATACATTTCAATTAAATTATATACAGTTATTATACAGTTTTTTTTTTTTTTTTTTTTTAAGATTATTAGCTTGTGTAAACGAGTTCTTAAATTGTTATGTTTATTTCGGAGAGGTGGGATATAGGAACGATTCCTCAGCTAACTTGCGAAATTGGACGTTACAAAATATTTGTATAATAAATGCTGTATTGTATTGCGACAAAGTTTTCGTCTGAGAGCTGTGACAGAAAAAAAAATAATGACAGAAGATAAAATAATGTTTTTTTTTTTTTCTTTTTTCTTCTTGCAAGGCCAAATAACAGTAGGAAACTAATGGCTAAAATAACGAGTGAAAGCATATGTGTGCAGAAATAAAATATTATGTATTGCATTTTATTGTTTAACAGGATTAAACTTTCAGAGAGATAATTGTGTTTAATTGAGAAAAATTAAGAAGTAGTAAATTAAATAGAATCTGTTCTTTATTAAAGTATCTTGTTCGATTTTGAAATTAATTTTTAGAGCAGATTAAAAAAAAAAAAAAAAAAAAAAAAAAAAAAAAAAAAAAAGTCTAAAAGTTTTTTAACTGTAAAACAAACTTAAAAATGTTGTCAAAAAAGAATAAAAAAGGAGAGAGAGAGAGAGAATAAAAATCCTCGCTCAACAATTACGAAACTTTCTCAAGCATACACAAGATCATTTTTATTTGTTAAATGCACAAAAATTGCAGCAGTTTTAACACATTTCAACATAGTTAAAAAGTGTTTACGAAATCGCTTTGTCTGGCCGTCTGTTTATACGAACTATAACTCTTACTATGGCATGAAAATAAAGTATGTTGCATTCACAGTTCGTTTACAGGGACACTCAAACGAATCCCGTTGCATTATTGTTCATGGGGAAAACTCTTTTGTAATGTATTTTACTCATGTTAGGCTATTTCAAACATATTGAAATTGAAATACATTACTGAGGTACACTACAAGATGTTTAATGTAATATATGGCGTGCATAAAATTTATTGGTCATTTATAGGGACGCACAAAAGAGTTCGGTTACACTACTGTCTATGAGCGATAATTGCTGGAAGTGCGTTTTCAGCTTTAACCAATTTTTTGCATATTACTTGGTGTGTATAAATTCTATAGATCATATACAGGACTGTACAAAAGAATTCCAGAACCTTTCCGTTTATTGACGGAAATTCCTGAAAGGGAATTTTCAATTGTATTAAGCGGTTTCTAATTGAACTCAATGTTAGCATAATATGTAGTATATCAACAAATCGATAGATCATATACAGGGATTCACGAAAGAATTCGAATTATTTTTCGACTATAGATGGTAATTGCTGAGATTGGGGGTTTCTAAATATTTTATGCGTTTTCCAAATTGTTTACAGATTTTTAGATACAGATTTTTAGATATCATTCTGCACCACGGGAAGTTTTGTTACAGTATTCTGAATGTTTTGGAATGTGTTTCATAATCTATGCTTGACATACGATTTTCTTCTTTTTTTTATTTTATTTTAAATATTAAAATAATGAATTATTTTCGCTCCCCGATTTTCCCGGACTGTCCCAAAAATTGATTTCAAACACACTTTCATACTATTTTCGGAACGATCTTTTAACTTTATAGGAAAATGAGAAACGTCGATTTCGAATAAGAAAAATTGCAAATTTTAAACTTTTAGGAATGAGAATGACTTTGTGAATGTGTTAAAAGTCAGCAAGGTTTGCATCGGGGAATAGTCTTAAAATCACTTAACAGTGAAAGTGATCGGGCCATGCTAGATCGAACTTCCGGATTAGTTAGAAATTTCTACTCTTTGTAAAAAGTGAAGACGTTGACAACTGGCCTTATTGAACATGCTGAAAACGACGTACTCACACGCATCGAAAAACGTTTGAAACACCTAAAATGTAGCATGAAAAAACATCTTGCAGGCTTGTGTAATTTAATTGTCGTGTGTAGCATCAATGTTATTTCTTCCTTCCTTAAGTTCTTTTAGGGATGCGTGTTTGAGATATGGCTTCGTATATGCAATATATATCGATTATATCTCAAAGTCCGTATATCTTTTATGCACGTTTTTCTGTATTTCTCCGAGGATTAATAGCAAACACAAATAAACTTCTTTAAAGAATAGGGTGGATTTCTACTATCTTTATAAAATACAAATTCGTATTTCATTCCGACCGTTTATAAGACTGTTTCCACTGAACGGATTTAGTTAGGGAATTGTTTGGAGAAGGTTTTAGGATGTAACACATCGTTCTGCGTTGCTTAGTATAGAACAGAGCTATGGGGAAAGTTCTGTAATAAGGTTAATACGATTAGGAAATATTAGCGTTTTTTATAAAAAGGTCTACCAAACGGATTTTCATGGGGCTTATAGTGTTAGTTAGGTAATTGTTTGGGGAAAGTTTTAGTTTATTAAACATAGTTCTGAGTTGTTTAGTTGTAGATCTATGGGAGAAAGCCCTATAATAAGGTGAACACCATTATGAAAAGTTAGCTTTTTTAAAAGTTCTATCGAACGGAATATGATGGGAGTTGCACTGTTAATTACATGATTTATCAGGAATAGTTTTATTATATTACATATCATTCTACGCTGCTCATTTATAGAGCTATGGGGGAAAGTTCTATAATCAGGTGAACACGATTATGAAAGATATATGTACTATCTATTTGAAAAGCCGATCAGCGTAGCGGATGAAACCTGCTAGTTTAAATATAAACTCTTATGATCTTAAGAAACAAAGCATAACGATTTTAAACCTACAATTAAATACAAATTATTAACTAAAATCACCTGTAGCATCTTTAAAGCACTCAGGTGTATAGAAAAGGGAGAGCATATGGGGCTCAAGCCTCCCATTTTAAATGAAGACATTTTTTGAAGTCACATGAGCTGATTCCAAAGACGATTTCTATATTCAGTGTTTGATAATTTATCTTTGTGAAAACAGCTCAATATATAACGCAGCACTATAAATACAGATCATATTTTTAACGTGTAAATCTGCAAATCAGAGATCTGAATATCAGTTTTGCAAGTGGTATTTCTATTTTTAATTAATTTTGTTTAATATTTAAAGCTTTCAACCCGCAGTATTATTTCTTTTCTGTTACTATATTACTAAATAGTTTCAATAGATTTAACAATCTGCAAAACCTTTTTATTATTTCAAGGGGTACAGAGCACTCCTGAAATCCGCCTTGTTTCACTAATTTGACAATCGTAACTATCTTAAATCTTTTATCTAATATAATTAAAATATTATTTTAGTGATAATGGCATTGATAATTATTCTCATGAATATTTTATTACTTTTTGATAATCCTGATTGCTCAATTTAATTTATTTGAAAACAACTTGAGTCCCTGCCAGAATATGTTTTAATGCTAAACCACTGAGAACAGTCAAATAAATGTGACAAACACGATGATCTGTGACAGAATTTTTTTCTCAACAGTTTATTTTTAGATAAGTCTTTTATATCAAGGAAAGATCATTCTTACTTATGACGTTACCTCATGTCGAATTAATTACAGGAGGAAAAAAATCTTTTATTGTTGCTTTTGATCTAATTTGAGTTCAGTTAACTCTTCTTTCGAAAAAAGATGTCCACAACTCATTTTGATGTACACGGTGTAGCCAGGTGGTTTAATATTTTCCTGGTACGAAAAACTAAAAATAAATATCCCACTCTCACGTGATCAAATATTAAAATAAATATAGTTTTAAAATGCGTAAGAAATTTAACTGCATTCAATCTCAAAGTGGAGTTATTGATTTTATACTTATTCTTCACCGAATACATTTTCTTAAATGTAAGTTTTGAAATTAATTAGAAATTACATATTTAAAGGAAATAAGCACCCTCTGTGCCCTAATCTCGTTTACTGAAAGTAAAGTAATCTAATTTCAATGTAATGTAATCCCATTTTATGTAAAAACTGTTAAAGCAATTAGTTCAGTCTTTTTCTAATTTTACGAAAGAAAATGTACCTTTCTGGTTTTTTTTTTTTTTTTTTTATACCGCTAACCAGGCCCCTACCCGCCCGGCATGAATGCCTAGCTTAACGGGTTAGTACCTGGGTGCGGGGCGGAAATCGCCTGATCACAGCATGGCTGTGATCCACCTGACTATTGATTTGTTCACATCGCTGCTGTGCTTGCTCTCTTGTGATTTGCTACCGCTATCTTTGTTTGCCGGTTCAAGGTTTCTGTTTAACTTTGTTGAATTGACAGATTTAATAGGTCTCGTAATTTAGAACCTTGATCAGGTGACGAGACCCTCACCTGACTAGGCACCCCCAGAGGTGTACCTTTCTGGTTTGCCGTAACATAAATAAATAAACATGCAAAACTACGGAGAAAGTAGCTTGACGATAGAAAGGTACGGGGAAGAAGAAGCTATCGTCAAGCTACTTTCTCCGTAGTTTTGCATGTTTATTTATTTATGTTACGGCAAATGTTACTTTGCATTATTATCAAAAATAAATCTTTATTGTTGAGACATATTTAAAGAAAATCATGCTCGAAAATTATTTTGAAAATCAGTTAATTGAGTTATAGTTTTTAAAGATATTTTATTTCAAATTACATTTTTTCGTTCTATTCGACGGTATAAAAATTTAAGTTATGCGATATTTAGAAGTGGATATGTGTGCGATAAAAGCGACAGCGCAGGTCGTTGCCACCATCGTTAGGACGTCATCACATATGTTTTTACTTTATAATATAGATACTTTAGAGATTATATTTGCTTAAATAATGTGTTTAATATAAAGCCATGGTTATTAAGCTTCAAAGAAATTACAGCATCTTGCTATAGAAACTGAGTCGGTACTTGCGTTTTAATAATTTGTGAAACAATAAAAAAATATTGGGAAAACTGCTTTATTGGCAGATTTTATTTGAGAGTCAGACTGGTTAAGATTGATTACATTCTTCTTGATCTAACATTGATTACCTTCATGTTAATACTCCAATAATCACTTAATGCATTATCTTAATATTCATGTAAATTGTTTCCTTATTCATATGCTTACATACATCTTACTACACCTTACTCAAGTATCACAGTTTATATGCCCATCGTTGGCAATTTGTGGAAACCATTGGAAAATGATAGGATTGGGACTTGTAGTGTTGGCAAGTGGTAGGTGCTAATTTGGAGCATATCTGAGCCGGATTTTGGGCAGCGAACGTTTCGATCATTGTTGGGCCTTTCTTGGCAAAAGGTTCTTGGCTAATGGTACGGGAAGGCGGACATTTCCTACTGTGGGCCAACTTGAAACGCCAATTAGCCAATGGTGGCCCAACCATTGTGAGAATGTGTACTACTTGGGTTCAACATAGATACTTACATACAATAAATTTCAATACGTATAATATAAACCAATGGAAGTAGAAATGGTGACTAATGAGAAATTTCATAATTTTAAACCCACAACACAATAGTGGCTAGAATGCTTTTTCCATACCACCTGACGCGACCGGTGTTGCCCGGCAAGTGATAATAACCTTAAATACACCTAAAATCAGTGTTGAATGATTTTATATTTTTAAACGAAAATCTTTCCAAACGAACCGAAAGTTGGGGGATCCCACTGCCTTCGGTAGCGTACACCCTCGAATTTGTATGACTCAATATTTTTAAATGAAAATTTATCAAAATGAACCTAGAGTTGGGGACCCCACTGCCTTTGGCAGCGTACACTGTGCAACGTTGTTTTCGACCAAACCTCAAATTTGTATGATTTTATATCTTTAAATCGATTTTGTATGAATTTATATTTTTAAATGAAAATCTCTCCAAACAAAGCAAGGGGTACTCGATATAGTGATTGTCGATTTCATTTTTGATATTTAAATATATAAAACTTTTAATTATAACCAATTGTTCCCGAGGAAACCTAAATTATAAAAATAAGGACCCCCGCCTTCCCTTTTTAGGAAATGAAATAATACTCCCATTCTCCATCCGAAAATTTCCAAAACACAATTCTATTCAAAGCTGAAGCTCAATTCGAAAGTAAGTAGAAACACTGTTTTAGTTATAATGAATTCCGCAAAATTACTGAAAAAAAAGATAATTTATGGCGAATTCCTGGAAGGACTTTCAGATAATAATTTTTTTTTGAAATATGAAATATTATTATTATTTTTTTAAACAAAGACATCATTAGAGAGGAAAAGGTACCATCTATAAGTGGGTATTATATATATATGTTATTTTGTTCATGGAAAACGAATGCGAATTTTTAAAAATTACGGAAGAAACGAAAAAGGCGAAAACGGCATCCAAAATTTTTTTTTTCTTTTAAGGGGTGAATATTAATATATTTTTTAAACAAGCAACACCATTGAAATCGGGAAAGTACCCCGAAGAAGTGAGTATGTATTTTTTTGCATTTATTTCAGAAAAACGGATACGGACTTGTAACGATTCGAAATATTAATATTCGTAAATATTAATATTTTTTAAACAGATAACACCGTTAGAACGAAAAAGTACAATGGTTCAGTAGGTATTTTCTTTTTCTTGTTACTGTTTGTTAAGCCGATGCGGACTTGTAAAAGAAAAAAAAAACTGAGTTTTTATCCCTTTTTATTTCGTTTTACAGCTTGAACCGGAAAGCTTCGGAAATCACCATTCGGCGACAGCGCACGATTTTGCGATGTTCATTATGGTTTTTAATGTCTGGGTTAATTAACAAAAAATGAAAAATCGGAGCCTCAGGTGCATTAGGACTTCGGACTATTCTCGTCCAAATTTTCAGACTACGTAGGTAGATTTTCCTAACCAAAACCAACACACACACACAGAGAGACACGGACAAATATCTTTCTTTTATTAGAATAGATGACTCTACGTTTTCTTTGCGATCGAAAGCAATAAGCACGAACGACTGTAGGACTCGCGTGCGGTCATGTTATCTCAATGGTTAAAGAACAGCACGTTACGCTGTAGACCCAGGTTCGAGTCCTAATTTTTCACTCGTGTTGGGTTTATTGTATTACTTGTGTTTATCTGAAATAAATTGTTCTTCAATTGGAAATATTATTGGAATAGTGCTGACACAGGTAGACATACTTACAGCTTTATTCTAAGAATTCTAAAGGATTTAAAATACACAGGTAATATCGCACTTTACACTCTTACAAGTCATGTCAGCTTCAGCAGTTTTTTTTTTTTTTTTTTTTTTTTTTTTTTAAGATTAATAAATTAAAGTTCGATGACTGTGAGTGGGGGATCCTATAGACGCACACTCCATTATATACGTATGAATAACTGTTCTGTAATTTTATTTCACTTTAAATACAACCCCTCAATTACAACAGAAAACCAAACTCTCTCAGCTTCATAACAAAACCAAGCTTGGTCAAAATATTGAAAGAAAATGGCAGAATATTAAATCTTTACTATTAGTTTATAAAATAAGTGCCGTATTCACTTATTCATTCTTATTTATAAAAATAATGGAATGTTTCTACTTAACAGTTAACTTTATCTGTATTGTGTTTTTTGCTATCAGACATTATGTATTGAACACGACATTAATTTTTGACAATGATATTTGTAATACTGTGTATTTATATTACTACTATGTGTTACGTAGATAATATTGTACATTTTTATGTTTATTATCATTTTTCTTTCAATAAATTTCTATTCCGGACTTGACGGTTCGCCCGCCCATAAACCCTTAAATTGAACGTCTGGGTAGTTTTTTTTTTCCTGTATGCTTATTAAAAACGTATTTCGAGAACGGTATTGCTGTAATGATTTTCAAACAGCGCATATTTAGCGCACAGCATAAAAACAGAGCAAAATTTGGTAAAGATTCGTTTCTATAAAAGTTAGAGTACGAATTAACATATTTATACAGATAAAAATCTATGTTTAAATGATGTTCCTTATACAAAATTTACAATTTTGATCGATTTGCACGAAACATGATGTATACATACTTTTCAGAACACGAGTAAAATTACTGTCTACTTAAAAAATATATTCTCAGATCACTTTTTACCCCTTTTTCCAACAACCTGCAATCATTTATCTTTATACAAATCTTTTTTTTTTCCAATGCAATTGTTTCTTGCTGTTGCCTTAAAAAGACTGCGTATGGACAATATTTATTTTTATAGTAATGACTAAGACTCAACCGCTATATTTTCGCATGCGAAATTGACGTCATTCTGAGCAGATAAAACGCTTTTTTCGTACATAAAATTTAAAACCTTTACTATAAATGCATTAAAACGACATATTACCTTTATTTAAACGTATTTGAAGTTAAAATATATACTATATCTTTTGAATTTCAAGGGGGAAAATTATAATTTACTAAATATGTCACTTTCAATCAGACGCTTTCAGTGTGACTTCAGACTGGCTATTATAAACAAATGGTTGCTATGTTTTATTTCCTATTTCGTTTGTATACTACAGCCATATTTTAGAGTTATACCTTATATCTAAATGTTTTAATACTTTAGATGCAGTGGTAACATTTTCTAGGATTTATATTAAATAGGAAATTAAATTTAGCAACCGTTTTCTTAGAGTCAGTTCTTTCTTTTTTAAACAAAACTTCTAGACTGAAGGCGTCTAGAAAATGAAGTCACTTTCATGTAAATTTTCATTGTTGTATCGTTTTCATTGTAGATTTAATTTTTATGAATGGAAATGCAAGTTTCAATTGAGATATAATGCCATACGAAAAATAATTTCAATTTGGTTGTTTCAATTTTTTTTCAGAATTTCAATTTGCATTTTTTTTTCTTTTTTTTTTTGTATTATTAAGAAATTGTCTATTTATCTATAACACGCGCAAAAGAAATCAGGATTCTCATTTATAAAGAATTTTACTGTGATTGCGTTAAAGTAACGTTATTCTTTTTCGGATTTTCTTTTTAACGATTTATGGGTGCGAATACATAGAGCTTCGTTATTGTGTTTGCCGTATTATTGCATTTTTATTTATTTTACCCGGAAGCCTCAAATGGTTAACACGGGCAAATCAGGTTGGTTCTGTTAGTAAATAAAGAGAATAATTAGAAAACGTTGAAAAGGAAATAAACCAGTAAATTTAAATTTTAAAAGTTCTTCAAATACAACAAAAAAAAAACTTTTAAAAAATCAATTAAAAAAACAAAACAAAACAGACACATTCGTGAATTCTAAATTATTTTCAAACTCTCAGGCATATATGAAAAGTGATTCCAAAAATTTTCGATTACAAAGAAAAGAAATAAAAGAAAAGAAAACGCTATACTCAACATGCTTAAATGTTCAGTCATTCAGAAAAAAAATCATTAAAAAAATGTCAAAATGCATCAAAGTTAAAAACGTTATTAAGCCTGGAAACATTTTCAAGAATGTACATAATGTTTCGAAAAATTCTGTTTTAGAATTTGTTTTAACACACAATTTACAATATATAATCATCGTATTATCAATCTAGATTACCTAAATTACAGGTAGATGACGATATAAATGCAAATCCATGTTGTTTCTTCTTAGTGTACATTTTTTTAATCCCAAGTCTTTCAAGGATAGGCGCAGGACACAACCTTCTAGCTATAAAAAATACTTGGTAATAATTACAAGGCTGTGGTTGCAAAGGTGAAAGGTGATGCAATAAGAATTTAATGTTAATAGCTGTGCCCCAGATATTTTGCTTCAGAAAAATAAAAACAAATCAATGAATTCTAACAAAAGAGAAAGGAAAATGCACTAAAACTAAGCTTTATAATCCTTAATCATTAAAATTGAAAATCAATGATTGTTAAATTATATCCTTTACACTGATATGAATTTAAATGGAATTACTTCCAATAATATTAAAATTATTTACCGATTTCTTGTACCATTTTTCAATTGAAAAAAAAAATAGTTACGGCTTCATTTCATCTGATTTTGAATTTTTTTTTATCTGAATATACAGTCGTCCAAAAAAAAAGAGAGAGAGAGAGAGAGAGAGAGAGAGAGAGAGAGGGGGGGGGACGCCTCCATGCATTTTAATCTCCAAATTGTCACAGGAAAAAACACCAACAAAAGAAAAAAAAAAAAAAAAAAAAAACACCACTGAAATAGCCATTCGACTGAAAATTATGTCTTCTTTAAATTTACATTATAAATAAATAAGCATAAGGGATCGTCTTAATAGTAAAATTGTACGAAATTCTAAAATTTCCAATGCGCACACCTAATTTTGACTTCGGCAGGAGCCAAACGGGAAATAATTCGCTCAACTATTATGAAGGTTTGAAGTTTGGAACTCCTGGTGTTAGATTCCTTTGTAATCGTTGCAAAACAGATTGTAATGCAAGTAGTTTTTTAAACGTAACTCAAAAACTACTTAGCGGAATGAGCTGTCATTTTGGATTGGCATACTTGAAGCTACTAAAAACGATTTCTGTTAAAAAAAATTCATAATTACAATTCATATTCAGAAATGAATTTAAAAAATCATATTTTAGAAATAAATTTTAAATGTATTATTATAGTAATTATTGCTGTGGTATGTTCTGTTTATATAAAATGGTATATGTAACATTTATAATTCTTGTACATGGACACGTTAGTGGTACAGCTATTAAAGTTATTCTTGAACGAGGTTCATGTGTGATTTCAGAAATTGCTAAATATGCTTCTTTGTTTTAGCACTACAAGCCACAGACAAAAGGAAATTTTCACAGGTCTAACTGGACACTGGACTCTACACCTATCACCTTAAAATTAAGTAGGCAGTAGACACTCTAAGATGCATACATAGAAAACATCAAAGTTAAACGTAAGAGAAACCAAAATGTTACTGCTAGTGAATATACTAACCCTAAAATGGACTGACTATTTTAAAAATTGAATAACAAGCGAGCGGTGGCAGTTATTAAAGTGATTCTTGCGGGAGTATAATGTGTAAAGTCAGGAATTTCTCAAGTAATGCTTCCTTGTATCAGGGTCAAGGTCACACCGGGCGGAAGGCCTGCCTATCTGCTTAAGCTCAACTAGCCCCGCCCAGCAAGTTTGTTTACCTAATTATACTGAGCATTACTAAATTTTACTTTGTGATATTGAGCAATAATTATACTATGTAATGCTGAAATACAAATTCTGAAAATATAATTTACCAATCCTACCAATACTAAATACTACTATGTGATACTGAACAATAATACTACCATGTAATAATACTGTAAGATCTTAAGTAGATAATAATAATAACGGATAGAAGTAATTACTAAATGAACAATAATGAATGAATAATAATACTACAGTAAACAATGATAAATTATGCTAAAATACTAAATAACACTGTATGATGCCATTAAGAATAACTAAATTGTTAAAGTTAGAGTTTACGTACTGTGTAAAGGTCCTTATGCATATTAGAAGTCCATTTCATCCTCTGCCTGCTTTAAGTCCAATGGAGGCAGCATGAATAAGTATTGATTGCGTTCTAGCAGAAACATACAATCTGTTATTTTTTGAAGCAGTTTTGGTTGTTTCAGCACGTAAGCAAACCAGGCCGACAGATTCATTTGTGATCAGGGCCTGTTTACCGAATAGGCCCGTGAAGCTCGAGTTTACCCACTGAAACACAAAGGGGCCCCCAAATTTACTTTTAAAAACTAATTTTTAGGAAGAAAAAAAAAATCAGTCAGGGTAAAAAATGTATTTTTTTTCTTAATTATAGCTATTAAATTTAAATTTTACCTCAGACTATTACTGACACATTTGTACTCTATTTTTTTTTCTGTTGATATAATACATGGTATAAAAACAGTGATTAAATGCAACTTAGTCTCATTTTTCTTATGTTTTACATTTTAATTTCAAACGTTCTAAAAATAACAAAATTTAATCTGTATAATTATATTTTGTTTATATTTATAAAGAGTGGAGAAATAATATAAAATATGGAGAATAGCTTATTTAAATAAAGGGGAAAGCAATTAGCATTCAGGTGATTCTGTTTATAAAATACAAGAAAAATTATGTTGCAGCCAAGCCTAAATTTACATCAAATATTTGTTGTCTCTGCATTGTTCTTAGCACTGGCAAATCCTGCAATTAGTAAAGCATAAAATATATTTCGAAGTTCAAATATTCGCACCTGTTTCATATTTGTAAATTCATTTACAAAATCAATTTGTTATGTATATAATAAAATATTTTTTTTTTACATGGATATAGGTAGTTAGTTAGTTTTAGTTTAATATTAAAAGTGTTGTTTACTCAAAATTGTGATGGTAAAATTTCAAATTGTTGAAGCATAATTGGCCGAGTAAAAAGGGGGCCCCCTGTGTGACGTCGGGCTTCCCCTACTTCTAAGTCTTAAGCGGGCCCTGTTTGTGATGGCTTTCTAATGTGATGGTGGGAAGTCAGGGTACAATCTAGGATATAATGTAAGGAGGTAACTCTTTTCCCACAAGTGCATCTATGTGACAATGCCTTGCGAAGTTATTGAGATATTGAGGAAACGGGGCCTGGTTTTTAGCAAAGATGTATCGAACGCACGCATAGATGACGCTGTGCTGCCTCAAGCTGTTAAAATGCTCAAACTAACGTATAAATATTAGCAATCTTGCACGAAGCGGGCCTTGCCCGAGTCCTGTACACGGACCGAGCTGCGCAGGGTCGGGTCGGCAAAATAATAACAAACTTTCAAACGGTGCGGGCCGGCAGAATAAAGACAGATTTTTTAAGGGGCTGGATGGGGCCGATAAAAAAATAACCAAAAAAACGGGCCAGTCGGGTCAATTAAGAGGACTGGCTGGCTCAGTATAACAAATGTAAAAGGGTCGAACAGAGCCAACAAAATATGAACAATTTTCAATGGACATTGCTGGACCGAGAATAAGTTATAAATGTGCTGCACGAGGAGTTGCTAGTTTCACAACATCAATACATATATTTAACATGTGTAGCGTAGAGATCTGAACCGGACAGTTACATCGTATCTGAGCCGGGCTTGATTTTTGAGCAGACTCGGGTCGGGCCATGAACTGCAAAATATAAACGGACCGAACCGATTTGAGGCCGAACTTTTAGTTTTTACACCGAGCCGGGTCGGGCCAATCTAGCTTTCGTTTGGGCCAGGCCGGTTCGGTCCTAGAAATTTAGGCCCGTGCAAACTTCTAGCAAAGAGGAATCAGAGTTCACTTAGCTTTTTTCCACTACTCTACCGTTGACAAAAAAAAAAAAAAAAAAAAAAGCATTTTTACAGTTTAATTCAGTGCAGCGACATCGGTCGGTGACATTTGTTACTAAAATAAGAAAAAATACTAATAACATTCCTGACTTCACACATTACTCTCCTGCAGGATTAACCTTAATAGCTCTCTCTGTTTGCTTGCTGTTCCATTAAAAAAAAAAAAAAAAAAAAAAAAAAAAAAAATCATTTTCGGACACTCGGTATCTTTAAATTTGTTGTCCAAATTGTATTTCTTAATGTACTGCAAATAAAAGTATATCGCAACCATTTTATTTACTGTAGAATTTAAGAATCGAGTTTCTTTTAAATAATCGAAAACTTCCGTGAATTTAAAATTAGTTAACTGCAAATAATACAATAGGCTACATTAAACTGGTATTATGTAACAATACTCTTGCAATCAAAAATTGAACAGCATTTTTGTGAGCGATGATACACATTAGTTATGCACCTAAGTGTTCAAAATGATATTTCTCGTGTATTTCTTTTAGAATAAATAGTTATTATCTCATTTAACAAGGCATCTTAATAATACTTTACAAAACAAGGAAATAACTGCAATCTCAAAAGATGATTTGAAAACCACAAGAAATTTTACAAATTGAAACTTTAATGAAATATTTTGTAACAAACTGGTTCTCTGAACTAAACTTCATCTCTTTTTTTTAAAAAGATGCACTTACTTAAAAGTTAAATTCCAGTAATTTGCTTTTTTAAATATCATTCTAAATGTTTTAAGTTTTTCCTTTATCAGCATGTCTAGGCTGCCTTATTATTCATAAGGTTTTAGCTGCAATTTTCGCAAGTAATTTTTCTAATAATTTTAAACTCATAAACAGGAAACAAAAAGTATTTCAGCGAAAACATGCTGACCTCCATACATTGAAAATTGAGGTGCATTTCGTATCATCGAAGTATGACGAAGTCATCATTAACTTGTATGATTCGTTTGAATGATTTAGGTATCAAGTTATACAGTAAAACTATCATTCGTCAATCTTTTAACCGACAGTTTTAGGTAGCTTTCATTACAAAAAGCTACCTATTGCAGCCGTTCGGAGGAAAGCAATTCCAATAAATTTTGGTATATTTTCACCGATCATGACCTCCAAACCCGCAAACCACCCTCCGTTCAAACGTTCATTTATGCTGTAGCTCTCTTATTTATGAATCGATACGAATGTGACTGATTATGTGTACAGAACATACCAAGGTCTCGACCAAGTTCGTTGGCCAGCTTCATGCGCCATCTTGTTTGAAAATGGCGGCAAGTTAATTTTTTTATTTATTTTTTTTAAATTCAAAAAGATGTATAAAAAATTATACATTGAAAAAGTTGTTTCCGTTAAGTGTTAGATCGTGATACAAGGATTCCGAAACATTTTTTGTTTTGGCTTTATCTTAAAAAATGGCAGAAATATGGCAGTTTGAAATTCTAGGGTGGCTGACATTTTGAAACAATCTGATTTTTATTATGCTGTATTTCTCGTGCTGAAATTCGCATTCAAATTCGGTATTAACGAAAACCTGGATTGAATTTTCTATAATCGAGTTCCAAGCAATTTAGCTTCGGGAGTTTGTGTAAAATGAGTTGAATTTTTAAAAACATAGACTATGAAAGCTACCTTTTCCTCCTGGTACAGGCCGGAAGGACTTTTTATTATCGACCAGTCACTGGAAATAGCACGTGTACAAATAAATAAATAAATAAATAAATCGTTTCGTCGCTACGTGTCTGTTTCTTTTTTTCTGTAGAAAATTAAAACGAAGAAAAATGACAGTATTTTCCAAATCATAATCCATGTACATTTGTAAAAAAAAAAAAAAAAAAAAAAAATTATACTCCCTCCTCCCCGCTAACTCTGCCGAAAATTATGCTGTAAAAATATGACTGGTACCAATCGATTAATAACAAAACCTACTAATTAATGCTATATTTAAATTATACTCCGGGAGTAGTCCACATATTAAATTTGTAAAAAACTTTAAACTTTTCAATACAGTTAACATCTGATTTTTACTATCATATTTGGATTTTTCAGTAAATTTTACCTTCGAATACAAAATTAAATTAAAATAAAACAATTATTAATTAAAATAAATAATTTTATAAATATCTATATATATATATATTGTAACCTATAAAAAAATTAACAGAAATTGATTTCTAGAAACTTTAAATATCCGAATCCAAAATTACAGCTCATTCCAGCAATTAGATTTTGAGTAATGCTTAAAAAAATTAGCCTCATTTCAATCTGTTTCGCAGCGGTTAAAAATAAATTAAGATTACACTGCAAAAAAAAAAAAAAAAAAAAAAAAAAAAATGTTGTGCGCGGCAGTGTATTACTGCTTATTTAGCTGTTTATTACTGTTAATTTTACGGTATAATACTGGCAGCTGGGATGCCAGTATTATACTGTAAAATCGGTAATTTTTTTTTTTCAGTGTAGGCGTTCAAAACTTTAAACCTTCATAATTCCTAAACTACTTGAGCGAATGATTTCCCGTTTTATATCCGAAAGCATTATTCGACATAATGACATGATCACTATAAAGTGCAGCCCGATTACGGAAAATGAACCTGCTTGCAGTTAAAACAATGTAAATAGTTCAGTATTTGTTTCCGGATAATATTCCACAACGAAATTAAATCTTCACAAATAAATAAAGAAAGAAAGAAAGAAAGAAAATGCAACTTTAACAGATATATAATCAAATTAGCTCTTACGAGCCTTACATCAGTCATGCGAAAAAACGCCCAAGCTAATGTTAAGTCTATGAGAAGGTTCTTGGCAGATTTCTCGCTCGCATTTTAATATTTTTAAATGATGTTTTTTTGCATAGGATAGCTGAGGTCGATCGCTAACGTTGTTAGTTTATACTTTTTCGATTTTGGTTCCAGTTTTTTTTACATAAGGGTACTTTTACTTTCAGAACCGGTTCCAAAATTGAAAATGTCCGCTTATAAAAAACTGTAACCAAAATCAAAAAAGTAAAAACTAACAACGTTAGAGATCGACCTCAGCTATCCTATGCAAAAAAAAAAAAAAAAAAAAAAAAAAAAAATCATTTAAAAATATTAAAATGCGAGCGAGAAATATGCCAAGAACCTTCCTATAGACAACATTAGCTTGAGCGTTCCTTCGCGTGACTAGCGTAGGCTCTTAAATAATAATAATAATAATAATAAAAAGACTACTGTAATTAGATAAATCTTTGGCAATTTCTTTGTCTTATTAACCCCTGTCACGTGTCTAATACGTAAGTACCGTTTTTAGTAAATTTCAAAACTTTATTTGAATTACATATTAGATATTGTTCATATACATTTGCTTTTTGATTTCATTAGTGGATAATCTAAAAATATATACTATATTAAATGTAGAAGAATCTATTAGGGTTTTCAATTAAAAATGGCTATGTTCTGGGGCATTATGTTCTGAAATTCGAAACTCGGGTTAGATCCCCTGATTTTCGTAGATCAAATGTTTCTCAAATTTATTTAATAATGGCACAAATCTTCTAACATACTTTTAAAAATTTGAAAAAAAAAATGCTATGGAAGATGGAATTTTCGTTAATTTATAATTTGGGAAATAAATAAAAAAATCAATAAAATCTGTTTTTCAAGACAAACAAATTCACTTTGAATAAAATGTGGGATTTTATTTAAGATATACAGTAAATCCTCTGAATCCCAGACACCTCGGGACCGTGGAATTTGTCCGCTATTCAGACGTAAAAAATTACAAAAATATAGGTGTTGGGGATCGAAAAAGTGTTCGCTAAACAGAGGTGTCCGCCATTCGGGAGCGTCCATTATGGCGGTTTTACTGTATCATATTTTTCTTGTAATTACGTCATAATGATTTTTTAATTTTTAATCAAAAATGTATACATTCTGCATACCAAACAGCCATACCATAGGAAAGGAAGGTGGAGAAAGAGAGCATGGAGAAAGAGACAAGCACTCCAATTTTGGAAAAGGAACTACGAAAAACTACAAAAAAAGCTGCCAATTAAAAATATTAAAAATTTGCCGCATCTGCAGATTTTATTTACGCACTTTTAAGCGTTTATAAAAGGTTTATCCAAGCATAGCCACTTTTACAACAAAGCAGATTTTCTTTAATTATGTATTTTTTGGGTTTAGGAAAAGCACTAGAAATTCTTCGGAGTTATATTCATCTTTGATATATTTTCCTAAAAAGCAATTTTCTAAGGTATAAATGCAGGTTTTTGTTTGCTAAAAGCCAATACTTCTTATGCTTTTTAGGGATTCGTTCATCTCACGAAACCCAATTCGTACCGCTTCTTTGTCTGTTCGTCACAAAGCCCAGAAACTGTATAAGTTACAGACTTAAAAGTTTGTGTACTTACAGCTGAATACTTACTGTGACGCTAAAAATCATCAAATTTTGAAAATGTCTTCATTAACGCAAGATATATAATTAAAACCTTAAAAACCCACTCATTATGGATAAAAATATTATTTCTAAAGCGCAGAATTTATTTGATTTGTTGTTAATTTGTAAAATAGCGCGCATAATAATATTCTCTTTCAATTAAAAAATGTATTTACACGAATCTATCAAAAGACTATCAAAAACAGAAATAAAACTTTAAAAATATAATTAAATGATCACGAGTTAAGAAAATGAATGATCACGTAAATGATCAAATGAATGATCACGTGAAATTAAATGATCACGTGTAGTAGAAAAAAGAAATAAAATGCTAATAGACAATGATGTAATTAATAATGCAAATAGGGCTTGTTAATAAAGAAGGGGAGAGGGGGAGAAACTACTTTCCTTTTTTTTTAATATCGAATTTAGTCCACATGACAGATATTATTATGACAGAGTATAATAGCGGGCTTCGCCCGCTATCGGGCCGGTTCAGATATTCGGAAAAACAAAAAAATAGACCGGTAAATTTTTACTTTATAAAAAACGACTTTTTTTTTTTTTAATGAAATTTATTTGGATTTATTAAAGAAAGGATAAAGTGTTTTGAAAGGACTATTAAACGAAACCCTTTGTGCGATCTTCGATCACACTTACCCACTTGTTTATTATTATTATTATTATTATTTGTTTGACTAGAATCTCATTTTTATACCAAATAAACTAACATGAAAACTAATAAAAACACAGTAAGTTAAGCGTAAAGGCGATTTTGATACGGTCGCAGCGTTGGTTACGAAAAGATTATTTTCAAGTAATTTTTAATGCAAAACAGCGAATAAGAGGATAATATAATCGTAGCAAATTGGGAAAAGACAGTCTATGAATCACGACATGAGAAAATTGATTCACTGGATCGTAAATAAGAACGGCGAATTGTGTTACAGATATAAAATACCTAAATTATATTCAAAAGGTTTGTGGTATAAAATGTTTACGCTGAAAATGAAGAAAATAAAATTAATAAGCTGTTGGTTTTCGCACATAAAATTCAAAATAAATGAAGCACAATTTTTTACTTCGCTGCTTTCAATAATAGCATATCCGTGAAAACATAGGTAAGCTTTTTCAATGGTATACAAGTGATTTCAAAACAATGAATTTAAATAAATCAAGGATAGTTAGACTAATTTAAAGACACACCTAGATAATTGATTTGTATGCTGATTGTTTCAAAAGTTCAAAAACATTATTGATTTCATCACTAGATTATATAATACAATCAAGCCACATTTTGATTGTTGTTAATGTTGTGGTGACTGTTTAATATTGATCCAAAGTTTCTAATATGTTGAAGTGTAATTCTAAAAGAAATTCACGTTATAATAATATGCTATGCGAAATATTACGATGTCAAATAACTGCTAATATTTTTTCATTAAAGATAGTTTTTTGAAATAAAAGAAAAATCACAGGTCTTTATATATATAAATATACTCCCACATGTCCCTCCCTCCCTGGAGGAAAGACTTTTCGGACTTTTTCTACCTCGTTTCGGATATCCTGTATATATATTTTTTAAAAGCAGAACTTGAAAGTAGTATTTTTATGACCTGCTGAAATATATGCAATATAACATACTTATCTAAAGATAACTTTGCCAATATAACGTCGTTTATAATAAAATATAACGTCGTATAATAAAATATAACGTTATATAAATAAATATAACGTCGCTTTAACCTCGTTTATATGTTTGTTTTTTTCCCAAAAATATTTTATTTGCTTCAAGATAATTTTTAGTATATAACTTTAAAATAAAACAAATTTTAATACATTATTTTTTTATTTTCGTATTAATACTTTTAAAATCTAAAAATTCGCATTGATTTTGTTTACTTTTAAATTGTAATTTTTTTAGTTTATATATCGGTCGTCTTGGTGTATTAGATTCGACACTTCCTGCAAACAGCGCCGTCGTATAAAAAGTCGTGATTCAGAACTCTATTAACAAGTATAGTATTTCATTGAGAAGCTCAAAATTAGAATGGACATAAGTGATACAGTTTAGATGGACTCGGGCTCATGGGAAAATTTTATTTATCCACAAATTGAAGAAAAGAAAAAAAGGAACTTGCTATATCAAAAACAAGAAGGTAGTCTAAGTTTCTTACAGTGTTATACAATTAAAAAAAAAATCATTTTGAAAGGGAACTAAATTGTTATTGCTGAGATATGGTGTCTATGCACTCTTTCTGTTTGAAATCCTTTTCCAGAATTACTGGAAAACTCATGTCTCTCTGCCATAGTTGTACAGCGATATTTTAAAAGAATAAGAATTGTGACTTTTATAGATTTCTGGAAATGATTGGGTACACTGTAAAAAATCTTCAGCTTTTGCTGCATAGTCACTCCACCGCTTTTATAGAATATCTCTATTTTGACCAATGAAAATGCTCCATAATATAGTAAAGTAACCGTTTTCTCTAAAAGCGGTGGAGTGTGTCTGCAGCAAAAGCTGAAGATTTTTAACAGTGTATAAATAAGAAATTTGCTATTTTAAACAGATTTTCAGGAACATGGAAATCATGAAACGTCGTCATGAGGGGTGTATGCCAGTATGTAGGATTAATACTTATTTCTATGTAAAAAAGATTTTTAAATAGGAAAATTAATATTGAAATTTTTTTAAATGTTATTAACAAGTTTCTACTGCGTATTTTTCGGTATAAGGCTCGTGCTCTGATGACGCAACATTTTTCGGGGTCGGACTTCGAAAAAAGAGCTCAAACTCATCTCTAATAAGAGACACTAGATATGACGTTGACAAAAACGTAACAGAAATATTACCCACAGCTACTGCAATAAAAAATTAAAATGTAATCCTCAAGAAACTTAGTACTAATTTCTAAAATAGTAATACGAAAATGTATAATTTATTAAAAATTGTTTAGAGCTAAAGCTAAAATGTTACGCTAAAGAGTATAAGCATGTGGTTATCTTTTAGTTTCGAAATATTTTTTTTCTTATTTCCAGGTTTTAGATACTTTTTTAACTTTTTATTATTTTGCGCGCCACTTATTCAAATGCTCAAATCTTTGTGTTAAAAATAAATACAAATATTCCAATTACTAAAGCAATCGTTTACAAAAATTGTATATATATTTTTTATATGTGTATTTTTCTAAACGCTGAAGCAAAATGATAAGAAAGCCATAAATATTTTGAAACCACGCCTCGTGACTGGTGGATATATTCGCATATCATTTAACAAAACATTTAAAAGAGATTCTGAGCTCATTCGTTTAGTTAGCAGAACTTTTTGATGATGGGGAGAGGGAAAATGCCTTTTGACTTCGGAAAGAGGCCAAATTGTAGCTTACATCGGAATATCAAAAATCGGAATATCGGAATATCTTCAAAGAATTGCTGATAAAATAAAACATTCAAAGACTGTCATTTATAATTTCTTACAGAATCCAATTATTTATGGTACTGCAAAATCTACAGGAAGGCTTAGAATTATTTCGAAACTATCCAAAAGTTTGAATGTTCGCACGGTCGCAAGCAAAAGAATAACAGCAGAGGAAATTGGAAGCCAGATAAAGACGCTATCATCCGTATGGACTATAAAGTAGGGGAATAAAAAGGTCGGAAGTTCTAAAATATGTAAAATCACGTCGGTGTCAGCGTTTAACATATGACCATAAAAAAGGCCTTACATTCAGTTTGCAGAGAAAAGCTTGAAGTAACAAACGAATTGATCTAAATTTATTTTCAGTGATGAAAAAAAGTTTAATTTCGATGGTCCAGATGGTATTCAGTCATATTGATAGGTGCTTCGAATGAAAAAAGACATATTTTCCACGCGTCAAATAAGTGGAGTTCGCAAATGGTTTAGGCTGGTTTTTCCTCAGGAGGCAAGCTTAGAATTGCTTTTCTAGAAGGACGACAAAAGAGACCATACCTATCTTCACATGTCTGAACGTCATTTGTTGAACAAGGGTGAAAAAATAGCTGGCCTTGATTATATTTTTCAACAAGTCAATGCCTCAATTCACTCTACAAAAGACACAAAGAAGTGGTTTGAAGATAATAGTATTCCCACACTTGATTGGTCGGCCAATAGTCCGAATCTAAATCCTATGGCGAGCATTTGGGGTGTTATCTACCGTAAAAATGGTCAAATGGCCCAATATAACTCGAAGGCAAAATTAAAATCTGCCATTTGTGAGGAATGATGTGTTTTCTCACCTCGACAAGTTCGAAACCTTGTAAACTCTGTGCCACAACGCTGCATGAAAATGATTGAACACACAAAAAAAAGTACAATTTAATGTAATATTTCTATAATTTAAAAAAATCTGGACAATTTTTATTATTTTGCCCATTTTGCATATCAAATGAAAATGCAATTTATTATACGGTAATAATAACAATTATTTTACGATGTTTTCTTTATGTTTATATTTGCGTATTTAGTTTAATAAAATAAATTTATGTGGTTTATATGTAGCTTAATATCATTATATTTATTATTTAGACAAAATTAGGTGATCGTTCCTATCATTTTGCATCCCAGCATATGTACATAATGTACGGTATGTACGGTACATAAATATACATAAAGCACCCATTTTTGAAAAAAATAATAATACGCAGCAGATTTCTTTTTTCTTCTTTCTTTCTTTTCCTTTTTTTAGTTTTACTGTTATGAACTATTTTTCAACAAAATCTTTCATCGTTGCGGAACACTTCATTCGTGTTTAAAGCTGGAACTGAAATGGGATCCAAATCAAAATTCTCCGCGATTTTTACTTCGTGTATTCAAACGTGATAAAAAAAAATATGCTACTGTCTTCTCTTAGCAGTTTCTGACCCACTCGGGCGTTTAGCTCCACCGTCTTCCCACTAAAATGGCCTATTTAGTTAAAAAAGATTATTTTTTGCCCTTTTGCAACCCGTGTTTCACTTTCACCTCTGGATGACAGAATACCTGGAGGTTCTCTCGGAATGTCTTTTCCTCAGACACTCTTGTTTTTGGCCTCAATTTGAGCTTTAGGGAAGTAAAAGTGAACGACCGTGAACTTTTTTGCTTTGGTTCAATCACGGGTGTAGTTTTAGAATGAAGGTTATTGCAGAGGATGTTTTAAATTATACGATTTGTAATACTAATGCAATTCGGGAGCAAGATGTAAGAAATAATGTTTCTGGTGAAGTGTTACGTTGAGCTTGTATACTTGTATGATTATGAAGAGGGTAATGTACATCTAATGGCGATTTTTTTTTACTTTCTCACGATTGACGCTTCTAATCAGCAAACTACCTACGGCTTAATTCTGAGTATTGCCGTTATATTTCGCTATAGAAGAAAGATGTTGGTCTTCATCGGAATGTACTATTTTATTTATTTATTTATTGTTGTTATCAACTATATAGACGCCACTTTTCAATTCCAAAGTCGTTGGTCTCGCTGAATAAGGTTCATTAGACAGGACCGCACTTCTCTTTAAAAAGACTCGTGTGCAATGCAAGTTTGAGAGCCAGCCCTAAATACAAAATACTTTCAATCTTATTGGGGTCTCTATAAATATAGAATGCGGGCCCGAGTAAAAAACTGCTTGGTATTATAAGTTCTATAAATAAGACTTTTAGTCTCGCTGGACAATGGCGTAGCATAAGGAATCTAGGGAGAAAATTGAACAAGGCGGAAATTTTTTAGGGGTGCCAAAATATTCTTGACATAAAAATATATATTCTTGCCTTGTGAGCGGCTCTGCTCATTAACATGTGATATTTAAATAATTGTTTTTTGTAATTATCAAACTTATCATAGTTGATCTACGAAGTATTTGAACAACAACGGTTAGGTTAACTTAAAGGTTAAAAAAAATGCATCATCAGATGTTTGATATAAATTAACCCTCTCGATCACGAACTTTTGTTTTTCACAAATCATTCTTTGAATTAGAATATTAAAAAGCTATTCAAGATTGTGGTAAAAAATGATTTATGCCATGAGGCCTGGATATTTAAAAAATATCACTCAAAATAAAATATAGTTGAAAACCGTTTTTGAAACACTGCATTTTTGCATTTAAATTAAGAGCCTCATTTGAAGCTCGCGTGAGCGAGAGTGTCAGTATGGTACAAAACGAATGATTTAAAAAAAAAAAAAGCTTTAATCTAAATTAACATGTACTACTTGGAATTTTAACAGAAAAAATTCTTAGTAATGTTTTGGTTTTTCCTATTTCTATTGTAGCAAAACGGTATTGGGCCAATATTTACTAGCTTAGCTGTATTGACTATACCTTAGCCAAGATATATTGGAATAAAATATTACTTCAACAATGGTATGTTTGCATTTTGCCAATATTGGTGCATTCTTGACAAGAAATATTTCGCCGTTTTATTGCCAATATTTTCAACATAAAGCAAAAATTTCTGAATATTGGCGTATTGTTGACAATATTTCCTATATCAAGTTAAAATTAAACCAATATTGTTATTTTATTGGAAGTACTTCCCACGAATTCAATATTGACGCAATATTTGACCGCAATATAACTAATATTGGTTATTTACAAGAATTCTTTCAAGAATAACTTTTTTGAAAAGTCGTTCCATTTTGTATTTTTATCATATATATTTTCTTATACACAAACATCATATCTGATAATAAATTTCAACTCTTTCACTTTTTACTTTGCAAATCGTGAATAATTAACATTGATTTCATAAATAACTTTTTTTTTTTTATGTATGAACAACAGATCTTTTATATATAATAAAATTTGCTTCTTTCTTACCGACAAATTCTTAAATCTGGGATTATTACTACTTTTCAATTTGTATTGCTATATCTTTATTTTAGGACATAGACGACAACTTTTTAAATTTTCGGGAAAATGTGAAGGGGGCGGGGGTACACAGTCGATGATGGTGAAGTAGAAGCCGATGAAGGAACACAATTCCCATTATTAATTTAAGGGGAACAACGCCCCTTCTGAAAAATTTCCAGAGGGAGAGCAACCCCCTTCCCCTTCCTGTTCAAAACATCAAACATAGATTAAAACAATTATCAAACATCAAACATAGATAAAATTTGTGTAAACATAGATCAAAAGATCAAACGCAGATTAAAACAATTATCAAACATCAAACATAGATTAAAATTATCAAAACATAGATTAAAACATCATCAGGGTTCCCAACATAGGGGTTTCAAAGCATAGATTAAAACATCAAAATGTCATGCCCAACGCTTACAGGCGTTTTATTTGCGTCTTCTTTAAATTCTTTATTGAGAGAGGTTTAATATCTCTTATATGAAAGAATAAGTTTCTTTATTTACACTTTCCCTGATTCCTTCCTGATAGATACTTCAACCGAAAAAGAAATAAGCAAATAGCACCGAATTTAGAACTTTTATATTTTTAAAAGCACGGTATTTTGCCTCAAATAAAACGAATAAAATAATTCAAATCAATACCATTGTGCTTCGTTTTCGTTTCGCTGAGTTTATAAATAGATTTCGCTGCGAGATTTAAAAACACGAATTTACTAATGTTTCAGGAAGGAAATAAAATTTTAATTTAAAAAAAATACCTTATAAAAATTGTAATAATAATAATACCTGCTGAGTATTTTTCCCCATACATTTTTCTTTTCTTTAGTTTCCTTTCTTTCTTTCTTTCTTTTTTTTTTTTTTTTTTAAATGAAAAGAAATTTATGTGCTATATTTTTAGATGATTTCATTTGAATTGCTACTTGCTTCTAAATAATAGAAAAATAACCTTTTACTAAACAAATCTCAAAAATTCAACAGTTATATATATATATATATATATATATATATATAAGTTGCTTTTTTATTATCAATAAGTTATATTTTAAACTGTGATTATTACAAATTTTTTAAGCATGTATTTAAAAAATTATTTTTTTAATAGAATAAAAAGAAAAAACTTTTCAGATCAATACTATTATTCTTAACTTTCGTTTCTTTGAGTTTGTAAACAGATTTCGTTGTAAGCTTCAAAAACAAGAAATCTATTCATAGTTTGAGGAAGAAAATGAAATTTACCTGTCCTCTAAGCATTTTTTCTATAGACAACTGTTTTGTAAAATGAAACTTACAAGCTGTTTTGCAGACGATTTCATCTGAACTGATTGTTTTAGATTGTTTTTGACATTCAGCTTTGTAAATTGTCAATAGTTAACATAATTATTTTTGATCAAAAAAGAAAATTGTTCTTCATTACATGAAAAGTTGCTTATTTGTTGGAAGTAAGTTATAGAGCAGTGATTATAAATAGTTTTCAAGCATATATTTAGAATTTAATGTTTTAAAAGAATTTTATTTTGCCCCAAATAAGAAGGGGATAAAATTAAAGCAATATTTTAAAATCAATCCTTTATTTTTATTTATCAGAGTTCACAAATAGATTTCTTTAAGAGTTATCAAATCACAGCTTCAGTAAGGAAAGTGAAAGTTATATGTAGTTTATGCAGCCAGTTTTATCTGAATTGACGCTTGGATTTTAACAATAGACAAAAGAAAGTTTTACTAAAGAAATCTTAGGAAAATAATTTAATAGTGACTCTCAAGCTTTTGACTTTTTGCTTATAAATCATCAATAATTAACATAATTATCTTCTTATCTAGGAGAAACGGTTCTTTATGCATCAAAAAGGTTATATTTTAAATTGTGATTACTGCTTTTGCAATTTTTAGAATTTTTATTCTTTTAAAAACATTATGTTTTGCCTCGAATAAAATATTTTGGTAAAATAAAACTTACATTCTATTTTTGAAGTTGATTTCCTTTGAATTGCTACTCGCTTTTTAACAATAGACAGAGCAAAAGTTTACCAAACAAGTATCAAGATAGTAATCTGATGGTAATCTGATAATAAATTTTAGGCTTTTAACTTTTTGCTTTGGAAAATGTCAATATTAGCATAATTTGTTTCGATCTACGAACAACAGTTTTTTTTTTATTATATAGGGTATATGTCCCAGTAATAAACACACTTAAGGAATTTCTCTAAAAACTATTTTTTAATTAATAGTTATAATTATTACATTCCAGATTTTTAAATATTATATTAATCTATTAACAATATTTAAACCAGTCCCATAGTTACATTTCTAAATGTGAATCAAAATTTAATTGTAAATAACAGAAATAAATCCAAACACCCAAAATTCCAGTAATGGACAACCTCTGTTCCAGTAATGGACACCCAACAAAAACCAATATAGATAATTGTTGTATGATGGTATTTAGATTCAGAACTTAATGAAAGTTTACTGATAAAACAAAATAGTCATTTTCAAATAAATTTAACAATTATCATAACAATAATGAATAAAATATTTATGAGCATAATTAATTGCTCAAATAAATTATTGTCATTATCACAAGATAAATATTTTAATTATTTTAGATAAGATATTTAAAATACTGAATTTTAGAGAATTACAGTTATCAAATTATTCAGACAATGGGAGGCAGGATTAAAAAAGTAGTAAAAAAAAATCAAAAAAAAAAAAAAAAATCAGAAAAAATGTCTTAGAGTATTATCAGTACATGGAATCGTATTTTTCGTTACAGTTCTCACGAGTTAAGTCTTCTAAAATAACTTGTTATATTACTTGTGGTAATTAGTAATACAAATATGAAAGAAATGAAACTGTAAGTTGAATTTTTTAAGTACTAAGTAAAATAATTTCAAAATAAAACTGCAGAACTGACATTTGAGGCCCCTGATCTGCAGATTTACTACTTTCATTACTTCTATAAATGTAATTATTATTTATAGTATTTTTTAAGCACAGAGTTGTTTTGTCTGATATGAATAATCAAACATTAAAGGCAAAGAGTAATAGATTTTTAAAACCGTACGACTCAAAATAATGTATTTATTTGAATGGGGAGGGCTTGAGCTCCACGATCACCTCCATTTCCTATACCGTTGAGCCTTTAACATTATTATCTGCTTTCTGATCGGTTTTATTGACTGTCAGATGATAAAATAACGCAAATCAGTGTTATGAAAAAAATTATCTGATTTAATTTAAAAAAAATTATTAACCCCCATGGAATTAATTAAGAGCAGCTATTTACGAAAATTTTATTCTTATTACATTCTAGTAAGTAAAATTAAAAACATTTATTTGATTACATAGCTTTTCATTTAAATCAAAAGATTTCATACATTACTGAAATTACACTTTTAGTATAGCCCGTCCATTATTGGGAATTGGCGAATTAAGCATTCCAGAAACAGACACTGGTCCTAAAATCGTTACTATCAAAACAAAGACATGCAAATTTTTCGAAGAAAATAAAGAAGATATAAATTAAGTGAACCCAGCTTTTGGCATGTTTATTAAGATTTTGACTAAAAAACACTGGGACTGTGAAACATTATTTTCTGCTTCCTGATTGGTTTAATTAAGAGTGTCAACAATAACCCAGATTATAAAACATGCAAGGGGGAGTTATGAAAAAATAATAAAAGCAAAATTTGTATTGGTTATATTTTTGTAAACCAAAATCTTTGAAGTGTGTCCATTACAGGAAGGGTGACCATTACTGGCACATCTACCCTATAAAAAGATTATTTTCCATTAACAGCAAGTTATATTTCCCTACGACTATTACTACTTTTTCAAGCATATATTTTAGAACTTTTATATTTTTTACACTCTTTTATTTAACTCAACTTGGTTTTTGTATGTAAAGATGGAATTTTGTAATCGTTTTTTCACTCACTTCACGATATGCTAGAATTATAAAAATTATGCTCACAGATGTGTTTCCGATAACAATACAGCATTTTAGAATTAATTAAAAGTTAGTAAATAAACTTTAAAGCATTTTTTTTTCGTTAGCCAGTCATAGGCGATAAATCTCCAGTTATTCTTTATGGTTACAATTGCATGCCAGTTACAACAACAATGGACTTAATTGTGCGCAAAACACCACGGTCGACAAAAAAAAAAAAAAAAAAAAAAAAAGGCCAACTAACTGTGAAACTGCAATTAAAAAATATTTTAAACACTAAAAAGTAGAAAATATAAATTAAAAAAAAGTGTGTATATATATATTAAAAATACGCTTTAATCAATTAATAGTTTCATATTAATTAAATTATGTTTATACGTTGAGATTTCAATTTAGAAATCTTAAATAGTTAGTTTAAATAACGTTTCTTTTTTTTTCTTTCCTTTTGTCATATCTTAAAAAAGAAACAGAGTAAAAATTATAATTTTTAATTAAATAAATTTCATTAGCTCGCGCTTTCTACCAAGCTTAAAAATAGACAGTATATTTTCCATAGTTGAGTTCGGTGCCTACGCCAAATTAATGAATTGTAACGAAAATTTTTGGGAAAAAACATGAATTGCAGTTATGAAAGTAGGCGGGATTTTCGTGATAAACGTTGAAAATGCTCATAAAAAAAATGTTTAAAAAAATTATTTTTATTTTTGTTAAAGAATGTTGTTTTGCCTGGAATGAAATGAAAATAAAAATTAAAGCGATACCATTGTTCTTTATTTTTCGTTTTTTTTTTCTTTTCTTTTTTTGAGTTTTTAAGTAGATTTTGTTGTCAACTTCAAAACACGAATCTATTCATAGCGTCAGGAAGTAAATGAAATTTAAATTCAAAACTTAACCTTACAGAGAAAAAAAAATGCTCAGCATTTTTCCATAGAATAATTTTTTCGTAAAATGAAACTAGCATGCTCTTTTTCATACAATTTCCTTTAAATTGCTACTTGCTTTTTAACAATAGACAAAAGAAAACTTTACTAAACAAATCCAAGGAAATAACATCGCATTTTTTTTCCCAACTGAAACACAAATACTTAATGCATATATTTCCATTGCTGCGTCTTTCCTCAGGAAAACAATAAATTCCTAAAAGCCTCAACAAGGTATCATTTATGCATGAATATCAAATTCCTATTCATTTTTTAGACATCATCTCTCGCTACCAACCTTTTTTATACGTGTCGCATTTTGCATAGTTCGTAATTATGCATTGTACGGTAAGCGACCATGGTGTGATTTTCTTGCCAGATAACCCACTTTCTTTATTATAGAGCGTGATGGCTGAGCCATGGACGCGAATTGAAAGTAAATACGGAATGAGAACTTTTCTATGCCTGTAAAGAGTAATTTAAACTGCATGACATACATACTTACAAGGGGGACCATTTTTGGTAAAACTCGCACCTACACATGAAAAAAAAAAAAAAAAAAAAAAAAAAAATGCTGATTTTGTGGTATAATACTGGCAGTCCAGCTGTAGTATTATACCGTAAAATTAACAGTAATAAACAGTAAAATAAGCAGTAATACACTGTAAAAAAAAAAAAAAAAAAAAAAAAAAACTGAAGTTAATAAAAAAATTTTAGCAAATTTGTATTCCACAGAATTTTTTTGTAACGGGTATTATAAACCGGAACCGTTGCTAGCTGTTTTCTAGTAATTCTTACCGATTTTCTTGTAACTGAGTAAGAATACAAATTTTTTTTAGTAACTGCAAGGATCAATGTGAGAAACTAAAATTTTTTTAGTAAATCGACCCATTTCTTTTCTTTTTATTATTATTATTATTTTTTTTCTTTTTTTTACATTGTACTCTGCCACGGATACCGTAAAATCAGCAATTATTATTATTATTATTATTATTATTATTTTGAAGTGTAGCATTGAGACCTGGTGAATTTTATAGCCCCATAGGCTAAAATTAGGGAACCGATGGAAGTTGTAGCAATTCATATGTAGCAAAAAAAAAAAAAAAAAAAAAAAAAGATTTGATCAAAAGAAAAAAAAAATCAAAGAGGGTTAAATATGGATACGAAAACTGCGCGTTAAATACCTGATATTTTTAACACTCAATATTCAAAATTTACTGAAATATTAAAATTGTTTTTTATTTCTTTTCAGAAAACATTTTTTATTCTTCACACACACACACATACAAAAAGAAAAGCACTTATTTTAATTAAATTTAATAAATACAGTAATCCCTCAACATTTGTGGTTTTAACATTCGCGTGTTTTGATTATTCGCGAATATGAAAATGCGGAAAAACGTAACATTCGCGAGAATCGGACTTCATTATTCACGATTTTTTTATTATTATTATCTCTTTCTTTTACATAATTTATAGTGGTTAAAGATTATTTCAGCTGTGTTTTCTTACTTAGTATCGATTTGCAAATTAAATTTCAGAGGTCAACTGAAAAAAGAGCGAGTGTTGTAGGAAAGTAAAATAATAACAACAGCAAAATACTCATTGCAATGGGGATATTAGAAATGGTAAGGTAACGGCATTTTCAATCTATTAATTTAAAATGTGCAGGTTCTCGTAGAGATGGAGCTGAAGCTGCACTATGCACTGTAAAAAAAAATTCCTGAAAAAAAAAACGGAAATTGTACTGGCAATCGAGACGCCAGTACTATTTCCGTATTTTAACGGAAAAAAAAATTCCGTAAATTCCAGGAAATTTTCCGTGATTTCTGAAACATCCGTTTTTAAATTTCCATTTTTTAACAGATATCTTCCGTATTTTTTAGATATTTTTATATCATTAAAATAAATTTTATAGGACCAAAAAATAAATAAAAATTCTCAAGGAACATCTTATAACACTTTTTATTTATTTCTTCTTTCATTTCTGTGCGAGTTTTCAGTAAATAACCAACACTTGCCACGGAGGGGGTTCGAACGCGGAAACTTCTGTGTAGTAAACTGGCGGGCTGTACCATTACGCTATGACTGGACACTGCGTTCTCTCAAATGTGGTTATTTATTTTAGATGCTTTTAGTAATGCAAAAACTTAAAAGTTCCATAGTTAGTAGATGGATCTTTTCAATATTTTATTTTCATAATTTTTAATATCTTGCTTTATTATTTGATGCTTTATAACAGATAAATTTGAACTTTTTATGTATTATATGCGTAAAACATTGTATTAAGACTAATGATTGCTTTTTTTTGCAATAGTACATATACTTTTTAAAATTATTTGTCTGTTGGTCTATATCAATTCCAGTAAAAACAATTATCTTAAGTAGACGTATTTATTACATGCTATTAAAGTAAATTTTCTTTATCTCTTATTTTAAAAACTTATGTGAATAAACAATTTTATAATAAATTAAATTATTATATTTAATCTTTGCTGAGAGCTTTTGTGAAAAAAATCGAAACAAAAAATAGATTTTTAGAGAACATTTTAAAATTAATGACCTTAGGATAGGTAAGTTTAAATTTGGACTTGATAATTTAGTTTAAATTAATTTAGTTTAATTTATAAAATTATAAACTAACGAAGTAAATTATAAACTTTATAAAATTATAAACTTCATTTTTATAAAAGTAAACAAAAAGTTATTAATTATTTTTTATAAATTTAAAGAAAAAGATATGAACTTTGTAAAATTATAATTTATAAAATAATAAATTGTAGTTTAATCCACAAATTTATAAGACAAATCAGCTTAGTTTAACAACTACGTACCGATAATTTGCAAAAATATTATTTTATGAAACCTTAAAAATATTTAAAGAAAAAAAATTTGATTTTTAGCGAAAATTCTGGAAATTAATGACCTTGGGATAGGTATGTTTAAATTTGGATTTATTAATTTAGTCTAAATTAATTTAGTTTAATTTATAAAATTATAAACTAACTAAATATAATATAAACTTTATAAAATTATAAACTTCATTTTTATAAAAGTAAAGAAAAAATCATTAATTATTTTTATAAATTTAAAGAAATAAATATAAACTTTCTAAAATTATAATTTATAAAATAATAAATTTTAGTTTTATTCACAAATTTATAAGACAAATCAGTTTTGTTCAATACCAATAATTTGCAAAGTTATTATTTTACGAAACCTTTAATAACCTAATATTGCCTCACATTAATAAAATTAAAATAAAATTTTTAAATGTCAGTGAAAAAATTCATAATTTGAAGAAAAAAAATAAAGAAAAAAAAAAGTAGATTTAAAAAAAATATTTTTCTGTAATTTATATAAATAAAGTAAATTTCTAAAGATTTCACTAAAAAATAAAAAATATCATTATTATTTTCACAAAAAATTACCGTCCAGACACTGGCCCGGTTAGAATGAGCTCCAGGATTGACCCGAGTCTAATGACAGAAAATAGGCCCACGGGTAGGACCGGTCCAAGCCTGGATCCTAGAAGACCCTGGACCCTAATAAATACAACAATCTTAATTCACATTTCAAGCAAGACGATATCTGTACGCAAACCTCTGAACGTTATTTACGGAAATGGGGAAATACGGAGATTGTACTGTTTTGAAAAAAATCCATCAAATTTACGGAAAACTTTCTGCATATCTACGGATTTGAAATCTCCTTTACGGAACTAATGTCATTTACGGAAATTGTACTGTTGTTTTGGAAAAATGAAACTTCTCCGTAAAATTTTACGGAAAATATCTTGTATTTTCATGGATTTTTTTTAGAGTGTGGGAAACAAAAGCATTTCTGAAGATTTAGTTGTATGGAAATAACGTATTTTAATATTGTATTGCATACTGGCCCACTAATACATCACGGCCGTAACCAGTCGGCAATGTCAGAGGGGACTTTGAATTTTTTTGATGAGGCTAATTCACAGCTTCCCCCCCCCCTATTTTAAGGATTTATAGATATAGACAAAAGTAGAAAGCAAGTCCCTGCTGCCATAAAACTTTTGATTATAAAGTTTTAAAATTATTAAATGTAATAAATGATGTTATTCGTATTGAAAGATTTTGAAGTCGAGAAGGGGTTCAAGAAGTTTCTAAGAGAGGCTCAGCCCACCCTTCCCCCGTCTGGTTACGGCCCTGTAATACATTATATCATCTCTTTGCGAATAGAGAAAGTCGAAATTACTTTATACAAAAACGGATGCTTTTTTAGCTATAATTATTTTTTGTCAGTTAATTTAAATTTTATTCAACAAATAAATTTCATATTTATGAATATGTGTGTACATTCACCTTCTACATATATGTTATGCATAACGTATTATTAATACATAAAACCTTTTGTTGTTTGAAATGCTGATACTCTAATCAAAATTTTATAGAACGTAATTCCCTTTTTTTTGTGCAGAGAGATAGACTCAATATTAGCGAGGTTTTCCTCGAACGTAACCCTCGAGAATGTTAAAAGATTACTGTTTTTTTTTTCCCCTTCAGGCTGAAACTTTTGTTATGCACTTTACATGAACTCTAATTTAACTTTCCTGTGTTTTATTCACTATCATATTTAAATTATTCAACATCATTATATTCTTTTCATGTAGAATCATAAGTACTTTGCCACTAACAAACCCTTATAATATCTTGCATTAACTGAGACTAAATTTATTTTAGATACCCTGTTATGCCGTATCATAATTGCGAGCAAATCGATATAAATGTAAATTTTCACCCATATATTTTAGTAACTAAAATGAGAAAGATTGAAAGGTTGTTTGGCCATTCTAATTTAAACTTGTTCGAAGATAATTGATTAGTTTGACCTCTACTTTTGATATCCCTCTTTACTGGCCTTTATTTGGAGCAAAGAGCGGAATAAACGGCTATTCGTTCTCTGTGACTTAACCTTCTAACGTTTTTTACGCATCATAAAAAAAAATATGATTAAAATAAAATTGTTTATTTAAATAATTTAATGTAATTTAAATATTTTTTACTTATGTATGAAAGTTTAAAAATTTATTTCAGGGGACGGACGGTGGAATTTAATTATTTTTTTCATTATTTATGTTATTCGAAGAATAAAATCTTCAAAGGATTGTTTTTATGCTATGAATTCAATAAATTTGGACAAAAAAAAATTACTGAAAATTACAAAAAGAATGTTAAAGCTATTAATTAGTTTTATTAATTTTTAAATGTTCCATGCGTTTTGACTCTCAAAATATTTTCTCCATATTTTTTATTTCTTAAAAGAACTTAAAAAAAGTGTACATTCTTTTTATTTATTTATTTATTTATTTTTAATCGTAAAGTTTTTATAAAGTTATTTAAATTATTATAAAGTCGTAAGTTATTTAAATCATAAAAACATAAAATTATTAGAATTGCTTCTATAATAATGAATAAAATAGACATTTTTTGCTTTTCCTGCCTTATTAAAGCTGTTGGTCAGTGATATGTCAAATTCCTCTTGCTAATGTTAAAACTATAAGCGGGGAATCAATATTTATTTTTAAAATATTGTCCCAGAAAATTAATATTTTTGACTTTTTAGGGTTTCTTTCATCTCACGAAACACTATTAGTCCCGCTTCGTTGTCTGTCCGCAACAAAGCCCATTCTCAGAAACTATATAACTTACATACTTGAAATTTTGTGTACTTATAGCTGAATATCTACTATGAAGCTCAAAATCATAAAATTTGAAAAAATCGTATTATTTTAATATAGAGAGATAAAAAACCAAAAATTTAACAGCCTTTTCCTATTCAATTAAAAAAAATTTCGTTATAGCAGTTGCCAACAATTAAAAATCCATAATATAATACTTTCTACAATAATTAATTTTCTATTGAAAGATTTCCACGTGAAAAATGGAAATGAAATAAAAAGTTTCACCAATTGAAAAAAAAAAGATTAATATGACATCATATTGGTAATAAAATGGAAATTTTCAAACATTTCTCAATAATACAAGGAGTATGAGTATGTGTAAATACAGAAAGCAGCTTAATATGACGTCATTAGAGAATTAAAAAGACATTTAATCTGACGTCATATTGGAAGTTTAACGGACTTTTTTCAAATGTTTGGAAATAATACAAAGAGTGTATCAATATGAGTAATAAAGATAGCAAGTAGATATGATGTCAGCAAGTGATTATAACGTCATATCAGTTTGAGGAACGTGTTGAATCTTGATAAAAACCCGATTATGGAAATATTGGCATATTTTAACATTTTGAAGGTCTCTATACAACATGTTTAATTTTGAAATGGATTTTTTTTTCGCAACTAGTCCACATGACAGATATTATTATGACAGAGTATAAGCGGGCCGGTTCAGATATTCGAAAAAACGAGAAAAATAGACAGGTAAATTTTTACTTCATAAAGAACATGACTTACCCATGTGTTTTTTAAATCTGATTACTCTTCTTAAAGAAGATTCCCCCCTTTTTTTTTCTAGTTGTCAAAATATATCTAAAATATATATTTCATTTTATTTGAAGTGCTAAAATCTTACTCACATCTCCTCAGCTTCTAACACATAAAATATTAAGTCAAGCATATATTTTATAAATATTTTGACAGAAGAGAAAAAAAAAATCATGCATCAAGCATAAATTATGAAATAATTTCCAACACTTCCAGATACTGCAACGGAATCATATTTCAGCAATTAACGTCTATAGCCGGAAAGATACTCGAATTCTTTTGTTCATCCCTGTATATAATCTATAGATCTGTATACTCACTAGACAGCATGCTAAAATTTAGCTTAGTTATAAACGCATAGCACAGTCGAAAATTCACCTTCAGCAATTTCCACCAATAGACGGAAATGAACTCGAATAATTTTGTACAGTATAATATATGCAGGTTTATCCACTCCTTACATTAAACAAGAATTTAATTCAGAAAAAGAAAACAAGAAAGAAAAATCATGCATCCGGCATAGATTATGAAACACTTTCGAACTCTAACAGATTAACCACACCATTATTAAGAAAATTATTTTTTTTCTAGAATGAAACGAAATATATAAATAAGCAATTTAAAAAAAAAAATACATAACTCAGTAAAAATCCATTTTCAGCAATTGCTGCCCATGTTCGAAGGCTTTCGTGCAGCCCTGTATATGATCTACAGAATTTGTAAACAACACGTAACTGCACTAAAAATTACATAAAAATACATACCACAGTAGAAAAGGTGATTCCAGCAATTACAGATCATAGTCAGTCCTTTAGCCGAATTCTTTTGTGCCTCTCTGTAAATGAACGATAAATCCTACGCACTCCATAATTTATTGGAAATACGTTGTAGTAAACCTTAGTTATCCTTTTAAATATCATTATGTTTCAAGTATCAGAACATGCTCAAAATGCACCGCAAACGATTTTTCCGCATAAATCATAATGTAAAGGAATTATTTTGGACGTCCCTGTAACTGAATTATAAATGCTACTAACTGTATACTCCAGTGAAAGCATACTGTATTCATCTCAGTATTGTACAATAATTTCATCTTGTTTGAAATATCGTAACATCAAGAAAATGCGCCGCAAATGATTTTTCTCCACAGACCATAATGTAACGGAATTCTTTTATTTGTCCCTGTAAATGTATTATTAATGGTACACACTTCATTTTCAATAGCGAACATTCTATAGTAAAATTCAATAAGGTGTAAAAATTTAATGACAATCCGAGTATATTTACGCGAGTTAGAGCACGGACAGACAGACAGACAAATCGAATTCATAAACAATTTTCAACTATGTTGGAAAGTGTTAAAAACGCATAACACAATTGAAAACCTACTTTCAGAAATTACCATCCATACACGGCAATGTATCCAGTTCTTTGCGTAGCCCTATATATGAATTTATTTATATTCTGCAAATAATCTCACAGCACACTAAATATAGTTCAGTTGGAAAATGCATAACTCAATTATAAAACACCCTTGATCAATTCACAGTCATACGCAGTAATGCTTATGAATTATTTTGTATAACCCTGTATATGATCTATAGAATTTATACATACCAGGTAATATGCAAAAATTTAATTAAAATAAAAATTAGTTGAATGTAAAAACGTATACACAAATGAAAACACACTTCCAGCCATTATTGCTCATAGAGAGTACTGTAACCGAATTCTTTTGTATATCCCTGTAAATGAACGATAAATGCTATGCACCCCCTGTTCTATGGTAAGCATCTTGTAGTGCACTACACTGATGGTGTTTGAAATAGTAATAACATCACTAAAATTCACTGTAATGGTTTCCCGCTATGGACCACAATGTAATGGAATAGAATACACACTTTATTTTCATTACCGAACATGTCATGGTAAACATCAATAAGGTATATCAGTTACATTGGAATCCAAATATATTTACGCAAGTTATAGTACGGACAGACAAACCGAATTCATAAACACTTTTCAACTAATATTGGAAAGTTTTAAAAAGGGACGAGAAGAAGAAGACACCTTCAAGAGAATACACAGTAAAACGAAGTTAAATATATTAATTTTCTGAGGCGATATTTTAAAAATACGAATGCATTCCACGCCCATAGGTTTCACATTAGCGAGGGGAATTTGAGATCTCGCTAACCAACGCCGTTATATATATTTTATTTCATTTTTTTTTTTACTGAAATATTTATTTCTTTGAAAAAAAAAATTGTATTTGGTTGAACAGAATAAATGCCTATAAAAATGTAGATGCACTCCGACAATCTAATTTTGTCTTTCTTTCGTGATGCATTAAAAGTTTCTTGAAAACTGTCATTATTATCCTGGCAGATGGAGGAAAAGTGACTCTGTTCTATTCAAGCTAACGCCCAGGACAAGCATGGGTGATAGCTCAGATTCAAAATGCGTTTTATTTATGTCTTTCGCGGAAATAACTCATTTTGATAGCAGCATTATAATGAAAAAAATGTCTTACGAACTCAACACAGTGGAAGAAGTAATTATCTTTCGTCTACTAAATAAAACTTTCCATAAATTATTCAAATAGTTTTTGGACTCTACAAAGGCTGTTCGCACATTTTTTAGACGAGTTTGTTTTGGTGTAAAAAAATGAAAATAAAAATCGTCTGCATAGAGAAATTATTTTTCACAGCTAATATGTTTTTGAAAGTATATATAAATTCTCGTCTGGCAACTGAAATTTCTGTTTACATGCCAAATGGCGCTTTTAAAGAACCGATGGATGTAAGGCGATATTTCTGTACTTTCTAAAGTGAATTATTCGTATTCTATTAAAAAACGCTTTGAAATGCACGGTTTTTCTATATCTAAAGCCACAGTAGGTAATATTATCAGTAAGACAAGGAAAATAAGCGAATGTCTGGCTTCAAGTGGAAAAATTGTTCCAAATATTTATACAAGAACAAAAAGGAATTTTTCGAATATTGCAAAGGTAAAATCATTTATGGTAAAAGAAAATGTTCGAAGTCAAAGAACTCGTTAACGTGCTCAGTGTCAACTGTCAACAAAATCATTAACACCGATTTGAATTTTATAAAGGCCAAAAAACACAATGTTCATCGTCTTTCTCCATGACATATCGTCGAACGTAGAACATGATGCAGAATTCTTTATGAGAAGTATTTATCCAGAGAAAAATTGACAAATATCACAGTAAGATGAAACTTGAATCTATTTAAATGATTGGAATAAAAAAATATCCATTTATTATTATCAAAAAGGAGAAAAAAGTCTTAAAACATGATATGTATCGCCAATGTATCTAAAGAAAGTTTTAGCAAAATATTTATAAGTGTTGCTGGCTTTGCATATAACGGCAAATTAAAAATTAAGAGAGTGGGGGGAAATATTAAGATCAACTACACATACTATATCAGAAACATATTTTACTCCCAATCATCAAACATGAAATACCATCTCTTTATCCCCATTGCCATCAATATATTGAACAGCATCAAGATAAAGCAAGCAGCCACGCATCACTATCCACTGTTAATTCCCTGGAAAAAATGGAACGAGAAACGAGTATCAGAGCTGATCCTTCACTGATACACCTGCTAAATTTCTTGATGTATCATCCATGAATTTTGCGCTTTTGGACTTTTAAAAAACGCGATATCCAAACGTCAACCTATAACCCTTCATGGACTTTGGAAAGCTATTCAAGAGGAATGAGCCAAAATACCTCTTCCAAATCTACAAAAAACATTATTGTCATGGAAATTACGGTGTAGAAAGGCAGTTCAGAATAATGTTCACCAAACTGAACATTTATGACGCAAATATTTTATGTAAAATAGTTTTGTAAGTATACCATAAAAATCATCTAAAAAATGCGCGAACACTCTGTGTAGCAATAGCACGAAAAATTGGACTTTTTTAAAATTAAATCTTTGGTTATTTAAAAAGGCACACTAAAGAAAAAATATATGTAGCGAATGTTATTAAGTAGTAGTTTACCCGAAATAATTCATTGTTTTGTTCTTTAATTTTCATAAATTCTTAAATAATCTTAAATGAAAATTATCCTTGTGATTTATCACTCGGTTATCTTCATAGTCTAAACTGAATGTCTGAAAATAGAATAAAGATGACTGCGTTTTTCGTATATCACTGCCTAAAATATTACAAATCATGCAAGGTACGACGAAAAAAGAAAAAAAATTTTTTTTTTTTTTTTTTCAAAAATGCATTAGTTAATCTGGTTTTTTATATATCTGGGTTCCAAGATCGTGCAAGAGAATTTAAAACCAGCGCTCAAAGCTACAAAATTCTATAAAGTGTGCCGTGTGCAAAAGGATCCAAACCAATGAAAAGCCGAGAAAAGCGCAAGAACACGGAAGGAAGAAAACTGCGTTATTCGGCTCCAAAGAAGCGCGGGAAGAAAGTTCTAGAAGTCTCCCGAAATATCTGGATCAAAATAGAATGTTTACATCGAATGTACTGAAACGGAAAAAAATTAAAAGTGACGCGACGGATCAAAAATTTGTAATGGAAAATAAAAGAAGGAAATAAATAATCATAATAATAATAAGACGCGTTGAAATCATTAGATTTTGAAAAGGAGAAACGAAATAAAAATATTTTAAGACAAAATATCCTAAATTAAATGAGAAAAAAATGAGAATAAATTTAAGATAGGTTAACACTTATATATTATATGTGTGTGTGTGTGTGTGTGTGTGTGTGTGTGCAAACTAAATACTGAAAAATAGACTTTAAATTATTTGTATATCCACATCCGTTTATCAATTTAAAAATATTTTTATTAAAAAAAAATATCCCAAAACACTTTATTTTATACTTTTTAAGTGGATGAAAATGAATTCGTGTCAGCCATTGAGCATATAGAACATGCAATAAATATTAAATAAAATTTTACCAACAAGAATTTTTTTACGTAATTCATTGGATATTCTTTAGCTGAAATTACAGCTTTTCTATGCTTTGATAAAAAATCATCGAAAGTATCTGTTTAAAAAATATTCCCGTTTTGTTTTGGAGTACTTTCACTAGGAACCTGAAAATCAGAAACAACAACAAATCAAGAAAATATCTCAACGGATTCCTTCATCATTGGATTTATTTAGTAACATGCAGGGCTGCTACTAGTGATTTTTTTTTTTTTTTCCTACCACTATTTCTAAACAAAAATAATCTGCTCGAAGAGTAGTAGAAATGTACCACGAAAATGATTGTTTAAAAATAGTGGTAGAAAAGTCATGAAAAAAAAAATAGCCGCTAAAGGCAGACCTGAATGTGACTTCTAATGTTCTTTGAAAATAATATAAGTTATTTATTTTTAATATGATGCTGAACACCAAGTAAGTTTTGAAATAAATAAGTAATCGTGTCTCTTAAAAAATATTGAAGTAAATTAGTCAGTATTTAGCAGGTGATTTATTGCACGTGGATTTTAAAAATTCAACTGTCTGATTTTTGAAAGAAAATTTAACCCATTAAAGATTTTATTTGAGAGATCTAAATGGTATGAAAAATGATTGATCATTTTCTTTCAACTTTATGAAACATTATGTTTTACTCAATAATACAGTGTTGACCCAAAAAGCGAATTTTATTTGAAATAACTAATTTTATCCACCAAGCAGTTTGAATTACACATTTAAGAATAGTATTTATTGAAAGACTAAAAACATTTTCTTATATTTTTAAAATGCCTGTTTTGGGTAATTATATGATGAAAAAGAAAAGTAGAAAATAAAACTGTCATATGTTGGCATATTTGTATACGTAACAACATGGTTAACACTAATAAATACTTTTTTTAAATTTTTAAATTACCTTTTTTATTTATTTTTTTTCAAATTTCTCTCTTGTGGTGGTTTCAAAAGGCACCTATCCTCCATGATTTTAGGACCAGTGGTTGAGGCAGGCCCAGGGTTCTCGCTGCCGATCGTTATTACGTCAAATCTTGACAAAATGTTTCATTTGGCAAGAAAACGAAAGTTTGAAACAATTAAATTGAGAGGATTTAAAAAGAAAAAAAAATCTGCAATACTCCCAATGATGTTATTGATCAATTGAAAGTTTTTTGTGTAACTTATTATTTCTAAGTTGATTTTTTTTTTCAGAATTCATTCCCATTTAAAAACAAATATACATATTTCTTTATTTTTTTATCATTTAAAATACCGAATACCGAGTTAACTCTGGTTGTGCCTCATAACACTATACAGAAGTAAATCGGAATACATTTATTTTCTCGACTTTTCAAAGCATTTATAATACATTTGTTTTATTAGTTTCTGTTACACTATAGCTCAAAAAAGATCAATAATTGCTGTAAAAACAATTACAAAAATTGGAACTTACATTGAAAAGGGAAAAGGGGGCTCCTCATTAAGGAGTTTAAAGAAAATTTTAGAATCATTGATTCAGTACGAATCTATTGCTGACATTATTATTTTTATTTGACTATAGTTTTTAGGGTTTCGTTCATCTGACGAAATCCTATTCGTCTCACTCCTCTGTCTGTCTGTCTGTTTGTCACAGAGTTCGTACTCGGAAACTGTATAAGTCAGAGACTTTAAATTTTGCATACTTAGCATACCTCCTGTCACACGACAAATCATAAAAATTTGAAAAAGCCTTCTATTATTTTAATTAAATTAATTAATTTAATGACATCCGACCATTTCTTCAATTTTCTTATATCTCAAAACATAATCTTAGTTTCAGTCTTTTTCGCGAAGGCTAGATGGCTGAGTGGGAGAGCGTTATTATTCTCCTAACCCAAAGGTTCCAGTTTCTGTTCTGGACGACGGAGGTTGAAATTTTTTATTTTCACATTTCATTGTCCGATGGATTTAATTAAAAGAACTTTCGTGTTTTTTTCTATTTTAATGGTTTCTTTTCCATCCCCCCCCCTTTTAGCTAAAATTAAATCATATAATTAAATTTGCTTTTCAGGTACACAAATCTATACTGTTACAATCGTCTGAAAAGCAGTTCTTAATTATTTTTAATTTGATTTAAAAGTATCTTCCTCTTGTTATTCTTTCAATATTAAACTTAATGGTGCTGTCATCTATGTTCTTATTGAAATAGTTTATTGATAAATTATAAGGATTTAATACTTATAAATTAATGATTTGGATTTAATTAATTAAAGGATAAAGTGTTTTGAAAAGAATATTAAACTGAACCCTTTGTGCGATCTTCAATCACACTTACCCACTTGTTCTTTGATGGTTAGCCAAACTACTAAGCTCAGTCAGAAGCCAGTGAGAACACTGGGCTGAGCATTAATATGTCTGTCCCTGTCAACTATTGATATGACAGTTATGTGATTTTTCTATGATTTGTCTCACAAATATCGCCATAACTCTATAACCAAATAAGAAGTTCGACATACGAAAATATACCTCTCAAAATTACCCAACAACGAAAATCTTTGAAATCCGTTCAATAAGAATTAAATTGCATGTTATTACGTACCATTTCCATCAGAGATCAACGCATACAGTAAATATAACAACAACCAAAAAAAAATCTGACTAATGAAAGCAATAGTAAATAATATGAGGAACCTTCCAGAATTCTAAACCAGAACACAACAATCCCTAGAGCAGGGACGGTGAACCTTTTTACATCCTCGTGCCATTTTACATCCTCGTGCCATTTATTTATTTATTTATTTATTTATTTATTTATTTCAGAAAAGATTTTACGTGACCATAACGTGCCAACAACCAAAAAATAATTTAGTGGATCACAATTATTGAAGTTAAATTACTTGAATTTTTGTTTATTGGGATTAAAAAATATGGTCGTAACATACCAATTTAGAGTAGTATATTTTAGAGAGTAAAAAAAAAAAAAAAAAAAAAAAAAAAAAGGAAATGTGATTTCTGTTATTGCATTTTCGATGCCAAATAATTAATATGGGGTTCGTACCTAGTTATTAGTTATGAGATGTAAGCTGATTTAAAGCCATCTGACAAGTGGTTTCTATTTAAATTTTTCGTATTATTCATTTTCGACAATAATGACTAGCAGGAATAGATAAAGAGTGGGAAATTGTCGATTTCATCATTGGCATTTTTACTTATAATGCTTGTTATTCTTCTTTTTGATATTCTCTAAATCCTCTCTTAATTTGATATAATATTGATCCCATATTGAAACAGATTGGAATTCAATTTGTTGCTTTCCAAATTTTTTATTTCATGGGGGGTGGGGGGGGGGGGAGAAAAGCTCAGCTTGTGTAAAATCAGAGTGTTTTGTTTAATTTCCTTCTATTTTGTTTAGAAATCTCAATCAACGCCGTGCCGAGAAACTTTCATCGCGTGCCAATTATGGCACGCGTGCTATAGTTTCGCCGTCCCTGCATTAGAGCAATGGTTTCTTTACATGATCGCTGATCTTTTATCATAATTATTTTCCTGGGACTGAAAGTAATAAATAACTCTTCTGCTTAAAAAAAAAAAAAGTTAACATAAATAATTTCTTCATTTTTTCATTAATTTTATTTCATTATCTGGTAGGAAAAAATCCTTTATTTTTGGTTTTTTAACAAATGGTATGCTTTCGATAGCAAAGCAGTGATGAAATCAGTTTTTTTCCCTCACACATTTTATTCAACTCAAAATAATATAGAAACATTAAATGAAACTTGCGGTGTTTTACTTATTGTTTATGCTTTTCTTTTTTATAATCATTTGCTTATGGAAAATTCTAATATGAATAAAAAGGGCAAAAGGATTATTAAATAAAGATAATCGAGCTTTGTTGTCTGTTTTTTTTTAAACTGCTTGTTTGAAATTCAACCTATATTTTACTTTCTCTCTCCATTTCGAAAACTATTTCGACACTCGCAGAATTTTTAATTCATTTGAATCATTTCGCTTTTTGGGAACACCGTGACCCGTTTAGGGAAAATCTCTTACAGTTTAAGGTGAGCATTGATGATCCTCTCGGGTTGCTGGATTAAATTTGCATGAAACTTTCACTGAATAAATAAATAAATAAAAGGCTAAAATAATTAATACTATGGTATTCAAAAATAGAAATATGCCGAATTTAAGACTCATGGTTTATAAATAAAAGTTGACATTCTTTACATGACGTTGCATCCCCAAGTAAAAACCATATCTCAATGGTTCAAAATTAACGGATCAAAATTAATTAATATTATAATTTTTTTTTCTAAGTTTCTTTTTAATGCATGGTAAAAGTAAAGGAAAAAAAAAGCATTTTGATTTTACTGCAAATGTTACTTTGTATTATTGTAGAAAACAAATACTTATTGTTGAATCACATGGTAGTAGATTTAAAGGTAATCCTTCGTATAATTCTTCTTCTTCTACTGCATGTTGGTCATTGGAATATATCTTGATATATTGTCATTGACTAATATTGTTTTTGCAATAAACAATAATTTTTAGTGGTAACGAATAAAAGAAAGTATGTTATATTTTTGTCTACACATATGAAACATATTTCAAGAGCACGTTTAAAAAAAAAAATCATTTAGAAAAAAAGTGGATTTATTCGGTTTTTGCAAGCACCGATTCAATTAAATCTTCAACAATATATTGCCCTTTAAGTTTTCATATCAGATGGAATGTCAAATTTTCAAAAAGTAGGAATATAATATAGGCGAACATTAATAAACGTTTCACTCGTTTTAAGGAAAATAAAAATTCACATAATTATTTTTAAGCGTTATTTTTAAAGATAATTATTATTTTTATTATTTTTAAGGTTTTTTATGAGTTTGAATATTTGCAAAATATTTTACAAATTTGAAAATAAATATTACAATGTCAATTAAAGTTGTTTTTATAAGCACCTGTCTATTCGTTTTCTTACAGGATTAAATTTTTGAAGTGCTTTTATTTCAGTTTGTTGTTTTTAATATTCTTGCGTTTTAATAAAATATTTATGGTATTGGAAATTTTCTAGTATTTATAATTTTCTACTATTCTTAAATTATATCAATTTTCAGAAATTTTAGAACTAGATAGAAAATGCATCGAAAACATAAGTATAATTACTTATTACTTTTCCTAATTTTTTTGCATATGGTAGTTATTTATATTATCTGTCTGAGAAACTTATACCATTAAATACAATTTTATTCTGAAAATTGTTGAGTATTTCGACTGATAAAATATAAATAACTGAAGAATTTTTTTTAATTAGATAAAAGTAGCATTTTAAATTATAAGATTGATTTAAAAAAGTCTATCAAAAATAATCCAGTATTTAAATTTTATACATTAAATTAAAATCAATTTAACATTTATTTAATACTAATTAACAAAAACAAAGTGTAAAATGTTAATAATTATTTTTAAACACTAGGTCCTCATACAAAAATATAAAGAGCCAGTTACAAATTAAGATAATTCATTTTTATTTATTTATTTATTTTATCATATAATAATATGCGATCGTGTTACAAAACACTATAACCACGGCATTTTTCTCAAAAATAATTAATCAATTATTTTTTCAAATCAAAAGAAAATATTTGTTGTTATTTGCCAATTTTGAGATTAGCAAACATTTATCCTTGTGAGATTAAATATTTTATCTGCCATAATCAGTGCAGTGTTTGAAGTACAACAAACCAGTGAAAAATTCTTATTTAACAGTTCAATTTCAATTATTGGGTTTGAAAGAGAAATAAATATACAGAATGTACCAGATTATGCTTAATTAATTTGGATATATTTTTTAAAAAATTGCGTAATTTTTTATTACGTATTTCAAATCTCCATGTATTTTAGAATCAAAATGCATAAATAACTTTTATGATTTTTTTTTTTTTTTTTTTTTTTTTTTTAAGTAAAGACTTAGATCCTAATAAAACATTTACATAAAAATCAATTTTAGATGTGATTCCATAAAAATAAGGTTATGAAAATAATCTTGATTAATTTGCTATTATAATCCTATTTATTTTGTAAAATATAAATCTAAAATATATAATAATAGTGAAAATATTCTACATTATAGAAATTACAGTAGAAATTAAGCTTAGTGTGTTAAATTTCGAAACATGGTACAGCAAAATCCAACTTCGCATTCTTTGCTCTAAATCCGTGTTTATTTATGATTTATTTAATTATTATTATTGTTATTATCGTTATTATTATTATTATTACTACTATTATTATTATTACTATTATTATTATTATTATTATTATCATTATTATCGTTATTATTATTATTATTATTATTATTATTATTATTATTATTACTATTTTGTCTTGTATTTAAAGGTTCGTGGGTTAGAAAAAAGACGAATTGTCAATTTCAGAAGGAGGGGTTGTTTTGGAGTACAGCTTGTAGTCAAGGGTCGATGTAGTTTTTTTTTTTTTCCCTTAGGGCCCATTTTGTGAAAAGTAAAGGTTACTTTTGTGAAATTTGTTATATTTTTCTTAAAAATAACATTTTGTAACGAAAGTTGAGATCCAGTTACTCAAATTCGAACCAAGCATTTATTAACAAAAACTTTTCTAAATTCTTTTGCTGAAGTTTTCTTCTCTGATGACTTGTTTGTTTACAAATTACACATTTTAAAATGTCACAAAATAATAAATAATTAATAAATAGTATATGTTTATGGAATAGAATTTTGTGAAAGTGCCTATTTTATTAAAAGTAATTTTGTGAAGTGGTACTGTTCTTGTTATAAAGAATTTTGTGAAGGGTCCCATTTTATCAAATTCATTTTTCTAAAGGGGCCCATTTTATTAAATTGATTTTTTGTGAAGGGCCTTGTTTTATTAAATAGATTTTTGTGAAGGGGTCCTAAATAGGCCCCAAATTTTGCCTGGATCGCCCGTTGGTAGCTAAAGCTGAATACTTTTGGATACGTTAAACGGTTTTTAAAAAAAAGAAGAAGAAGAAGAAAGAAAAAAAGCGATTTATGTTATTAGAAAAAACATGTGTCATTGGAAATCGCGAGATACATATATTTCGCTACTTTTCTGCTGTCCGTGGAAATCGCAGGATACAGAAATTTCATGCCAATCGATTTGCGATCCGGAGATACTGCTTTACATGTAAATTAACAAGCACTTTTCAAACAATAAATAAGTTCTTCAAATTTTCAGACGAGAATCCAAATTAAGATGATATTTAGAGGAAAAATGCGATTTTACCGAATAAGGCTTAAAAGTTTCGATCAAAAAATAATACTGGCATATTTTTTAATGTTAAAGAACTTATCTAGCTTGTGAATTTAACTCATTTATTCAAACAATGGATAAATACAATGAAATATTATTAAATAGCCCAATAAATAGTTCAAAAATATTCATTTGTTATTCTTTCGGCAAATCGTTATATAATCTTCGAAGTGAATTTATTTTTTCATAATGCTGATGTAGCCAATTTGAATTGCATTATTGTGAAATAGAAACTGTGCAAAATTTTAACTTTATAAGTTAGTTCACTTATTTGTCCTCATATCAAATAAGTTAAATAGCGATATAAAAAACAAAAGAAAATCCATCGCCCTAGCACTCTGTTTATTAAAACTGCTTATAAAAATACTTCTTAAATGATAGTGACTTGTTAACAAATTATTATGCAATTATCAAAACAAAGTGGGTATCATATGCCTAGACGAAACGGTACAAATTTATCTTTGTTTAACAATTTTCTATGTGAACACGCAGTATCCGATATAATTTATAAAACAGCTCGACACTTGCAATGTGAATACAGTATGCGATATAATATAGCTACACTTTCCATGGGAGTAGATGTAAGAGAAACGTAGTTTTGAACTAAATTATGGACAATTTATTATTATTTTAGCTCACAGGATATCAAAGCCTGTGAGCTAATGTGCCGCAGGTTCTTTTTGGTACGTACGTATAATGTATGTATGTACGCATGTACGTAACGCGATAACTCTTGATAGAAATATCCGATTTGCTTCAAATTTTGTATATAGGTTCATTCTGATAAGGCGCTTCTCTGATTAGTTTTGGAGGTTCAGTGGTTAAGTATAAAGGGGGAATGGGGGCTAATCCCCACTCCCCTTAATTTAGATAAATTGAGATTAAAAATTATTCGATTTGCTTCAAATTTTGTATTTAGGTTCATTGTGTTACGGCGCTTCCCTGATTATTATTATTATTATTATTTTATTTTTTTTTTTGGGGGGGGGGGTTCATTGGTTAAGTATAAAGGGGGATGGGGGCTAATTATCCCCCTTAATTTAAATAAATGGGATTTTCATGCAGAATTATCCGATTTTCTTCAAATTTTGTATATAGGTTCATTGTGATAAGGCACTTCCCTGATTAGATTTGAAGGTTTATTGGTTAAGTATAAAGGTGGGAGATGGGGGAGCTAATACCCCCCCCCTAATTTAGCTAAATGTTTTTTTTCATGCAGAATTATCCGATTTGCTTCATTTGTATAATATGCAATTAGTGTGAATAGTCTGTGAGCTCAATACCATCAGTTTAAATAGGCACTTTTCTTTTTATTTATTATTATTTAGCGTTAGTGCATTTTTATGTTGTTATGTGATGATATAAAGCTCGACACATACGATGTGAATCAGTATTGCAACTGAGCGAACTCAATCGGGCTGAATTTGAACTGAATCGGGCTCAATTATGAAATTTTGAGCGCGAAACGAACTAAATTAATTTTTCCCCGTGAGTTGAGTTTAAATTACAACGCAAATTCAGATCCATTTATGATTATTTTCTGTCGGATGAAAGTATTTTTGATTTTTTACAAGCGTTAATCGGAATTACTTTGAGGAATTTTCAGGGTAGTGCGATGAGGGGGAGGGGGGCATTTGTGGTAAGCAGGGTAGGTATAGTTGCACCCCTCCCCCCCCCACCCCTTCTCCCAATTATTTGATTTTTAAGAATGCATCAATCTTCACAGGTTGGACTCAAAAATGAATTATCAGAATTACATAAAAACTAAAATCGCTTCCCACATTTGACTAAATTAGAGACATCACTAAATAAACATTTTAAGCACAGAAATGAATAATTATCAATAATACTCACTAAAACTTTGCTATTGTAACATTCTCAAAGTGAGACACTTTATCATTAATGAGTACTTTGGCTAATAAAACAGCATCAATTGCTTCTCAGATGTGCACAACAAGATAAAAAAAAAATTTGCCCCATGAAAAAAAAACTGTCTGCCCTGAAATTCAGTAAACTTCTTCCCATTATTACGTACTAAGTACATCCAAATTTCAAGTCTCTATCTCAATTTGTTCGAGAGATGGAGCGTTTACAGACACACACACAGACAGACGGACGGCAAATTTTTTTTTCTAAAAATGTGTTTTTCGGAATCTCCAGTGTCTGAAACGTGTAAATCCGTCAAAATTTTTTTTAACGATTACAAGACTTACCCTATACTACGTATGATGGGTAAATAACAAAGGAAACAAAACAAAAACTATAATGTTAGACAACGAAGTACACTTTCATTACTGACATCTAACATGAATTTCTATTTTAAACTTATGAAGAACATATTCGTTCATAAATACGAAGTACTTGTTGAAGCATGCACGGTAATTTGCAATATTTCCTTAATTTTCATCCGGCAAAACTATTAATAGATTAAAAAGCAAACACTTGTCAGCTGCAAGGCATGATTTGTTCGACTCTTAAAAAAAATAACATGTAAAAAAAAGGTTGTATATAGATAAGAGTTATTTTAAAACGCGATAATCCCTTTCCAAAGTAAAAGAATTTACGCTGGTATTTATTTGTGATTTTATTTATAACACTTCTTCAGTACTGACAGCTGAATTTCACTCAGTACTTTGAGATAGCCCCGACATGTTTCCCCCTATAAAAAAATAAAAATAAAAATGGATTTTTAAGATTTCAGATATGTTTATATCAAAATATTTATTTTTTATTTTGTAATAGTCTTCTATGGATTACATATGTGTTATAGAAAATGTGATAAACCTTTTTTTTTTTTTCTTAATTTCAAGGATAAGATACAAGGTTCAAGTTTAAGGAGGGGGAGGGCGGTGACATCGGAAATAACTTTCCGTTTGATAATACTATGACGCAGTACTTCTTTTGATTTTGTTTTGAGTTTTCAGATTTCCTTGATAAATGTTGAGAAGTTGCTGGAAAATATCTCATACTTATACACTTTCTTTTGTTTATTCAATGCTTCGTAGTATAAATCAAAAACAAAAATATTCCAGACAATAAAACCAACCAAAAAGAAAAAATATTTAATAACAATAACAATAATAATAATAATAATAATAATAACAAATCTCCTCGAGATAAAAGTACTTTGTGTCAAAATGTTAAAATGCATTATGAAAAGCATTTTTATTTAAAGATTATAGTAAGTGACACTTGCTGTAATTATTAGCAGTTATTAAAGGAGGTTTTCTTATAAAAGAGTCATAATTGTTAAGTATTAATTTAAACAAAAAAGTGTGTATTAAAAGTTTAAGTGAGTTATTTTTCTTTAAATAAAGCATAAGAGACTAGAAACTTTTAAATTTTATATTTTAAAAGTATGTTTCAGATTGCTGTTCAGCGAAACTACTAAAAAAATATAAAATATCCATATCATATTGCAAATAAAAAAAGGTAAACTAAAATTTTATTAATATTATATACTTATTTTAAAGGTGAAAATCCGAATAAAAGAAAGTTTTTAATAAAAGACTATGTTTGCTGGCAAAGGGGAAAAAAATCGAAGAGCTCTGGTTCGAATAGAATTTTTTTATTAATTTATTTAACAAAAATAAAATAAAATAAAATATATGAAAAAGCTTTAATTTAAAATTATTAGACGATAAACAGCTTTAATAAAATATTTATTTTTGATTAAATATAGAAAGTTCAAAAAGCATTCTTAGACTGGAATTTAATATATTTAGAATAAAAAATTATGTAAAACAGTAAAATCTATGAAAATGAAACCTGGCTCTAATGGAATCTTGCCTAAAACGAAAAATTTCCATAGTCCATATGTTTCAACACCAAACAATTATACCCAGTGTTCGATTAAGGTTACCCCCCCCCCCCCTCCCCTCAAACAAAATAGCAGATAGAAATTTTTGGAGCGAGTATTTGTTAATTGTCATTAGATATTACGATACGGTTGCCAAGTTAATCAAAATATTTTTTTAGTTTTATGCAAATAATGGCAGAAAACTGCATTTTAAGGATTTTTTTTTTCTAAATTATGTTATTTACTAGCTGACCAGCCCTGCGATGCCCGGGCAAACTGTTATTGAAAAATATAACAGTGGAGTGGACTTATAAAAAAAAGACTGAATAATATTTATTTATACTAAAAACTTTAAAAAATTAAATTAAATAAGAATTAAAATTTCAAAAGTATAACAGTTACGTTTAAAAAATGAAACGGTCAGGGAAAATTATTACACTTACTTTTCCCTTTTTACTAAAAATCCCTTTTTAAAAATCATTGCTTTGTTTACATTTTAAATTTTATACTGCTAATTTTATTTTTTAAATTATAAATATTAAGTACTTACAAAAATCAATATTTCAAATGAAAATGTATAAAAATATATCTATTTAATTGTTAATGTTGACAAATTGTAATTGCAATTTATTAAGAAATCATTGTTTGTTTCGCTTTTATTCTTGTAGATGGCAGCACCAAACAGTTAAATGTAAAAAATACTGGCCTAAATCCTGTCAAAGCACACACAATTTTACAGAATAATCAATGATATGCGTTTCATTCAGGCGTTGCCATTAAACAATTAACAAATATTCGCGATTTTTGTTCCACGTACGATAGCGTAATATATATATAGATTTTGGAACCCTCATCAGCACTGGGCCCAAGGCCGCGGTCTAGTCGCCCTGTGCCTCAATCAGACCCTGATTTATACTTGATAAGTGGGAAACTTGTCTAAAATTGTATTGTTAGTAGTGATATTTTTATTTTTATTTCTATTGTAAAACAGAAATATATACGTGTTGCGAAGCTTTAATATATTTTTTTCTTTTTTTCAGATTATCTATTTATTTTTGTTAAAAGCAATTTAGATATTGTTATCAAAAAACATTACAATTCATGATTATTGTTTAAAAAAATGTATCTGAAGTGTATTATTATTATTATTATTATTATTATTATTATTATTATTATTATTATATTAATAATGATATTTTTTTATATCCATCATTACAGAAATAAAATACGTGCTGCGAAGATTTAATAAATCTAAATCTTTTTAGATAATGTATTTATTTTTGTTTAAAAATAATGTCTAATCAAAATATAAACTCCATTTTGTTCACTGATATTTATTCCAACATATTGATATTAAAATTAAAGTCCATCTACATGCTTTGAATTGATGCCATTGTTATTTTCACTGGAATCTTTAAGATATTTCCCGAGAATTCTTATTGAGCAATAAATAATCACCGAAAAATCCGAGATACCGGAACGGAACCATATGAAAGCAATTTCATGATTCATTGAACCTGTCAGTAAAATTGATTTCGCTGTCTAGAACTTTGAATTAATTACAAAAGTATTTACTTATAGTTTCTCAAGTAAGGAATTACCAGTCCTAAGTAGTACTATTCTTCTAAATCTACATATTTATTATTATTATTATTATTATTATTTAATTCACAGTCAAAAAGAAATTCTTTGGTATTTTTACAATTAGATCTTTAAGTAAAGGAAAAAGCTTTTTAAAGCTATATATTAAATTCATATAAATTATTTTCATCTATAATAGTAAACTGGAAGTTTGTCTGTCGGTGTGTAATCTCACGTGCGACGACGGAATGACCAACAGCTAAGAAATTTAGTACGAAGACACTCCGAGGGTAACAAGAATACCTCAAAGATATGTATTTAAAAAATCGATTTATATACAAAGTGATTCAAAATTCCATGTACAAACTTTCAGGGATAGTACAGCGTGCTACAATTTTTGTACAGGAAACTAAGTGTCGTAATCCACTTACTCACTCAAAAATACAGGGCGTCTCACTCCAATCCGAACATGAATGTTCAGGACTTAAAATAAATAAATAAATAACGATATATTAAATAAATTTTCAACACATTTGCATTTTTTTTTTTTTTTTTTTGCAATGCTGTGGTGGAAATGCACAGTATTTTGGCAAGGGAAACGGAATGTATTGTCAATTACAGTATAGGAAATAAGGAGAGTCTTGTTCAGCAGTATGTGAATGTGGATGATGGACACTTCTACAACTTTTCGTGATGTTATTACATATCACAGAAATAAAGATAAGTCTATAGCTAACGTCGTTAAAATATCTTCATTATTATTAAAGTCATCAACAAAAATCCGAGTTTCGACTGGAGTGAGAAAGAACACTATATTGTTGACAAAATAAATAGATTGCAACAGTAGTTTCCTATACAAAAATTTATTGCAGTATACTCTACTTTACGGCAGGTGTCACGCATACGTTCCCTATAAGGTGCGTGTGGTTATTTTTTAAGGTGCGTATTTTTATTTTTTAGTTCCAGAATATTAATATTCGTAATCTTTGCCTTGACTAATCGTAGAATTCTTGGATTAAATATGGAGAAAAATACTATACTGAATTGCTAGTATGAAAGATTTAAATGTCATGAAATGACGCCTAGCCTGAAGGTATTAAAATTTGTACGTGGAATTTCGAATCAACCTGCATATATTTTTATTGAACTTTGAAGATATTTTGGCATTTATCACTTATACAGTCTCCCACTGTCGTTAAGTACCGATATTTTTAATTTCCCCTCTTTTATATAATCGAAATGCTACACTGCAAAAAAAAGTGTTGATTTTACAGTATAATACTGGCACCCCAGATGCCAGTATTATACCGTAAAATTAACAGTAATAAACAGTAAAATAAGCAGTAATACGCTGCAGAGCATGCGCGACAGCGTATTACTGCTTATTTTACTGTTTATTACTGTTAATTTTACGGTATAATACTGGCAGCTGGGGTGCTAGTGTTATACTCTAAAATCAACACCTTTTTCTTGCAATGTATATATTACTAGTATTACTATTATTATTATTATTATTATTATTATTATTATTATTATTATTATTATTATTATTATCGCGGTGAAATTTGCTGCTTATTCAGAAGAGTTGGGTCCTTCGAATCTCACGTGAACGAAATTAGTGGTAACAGCCCAACAGCTAGTCTAAAATAAAGCAGTATCAAGCCTTCAGATCTTTATTGTATTACTCTGGTCTCTATATCATTGGGAAAATTAATACACTAAAACAACAAAGTTTTAGTTATTAACTTCAGGTAGTTTCATAAAAAATATATTAAAAATGTAAATACCTTTAGTAATTTATGTATTTGGTTAAAAAATACTACATTATGAGGCAATGCTTTTCATATATGATAGTGAACCAACAAGCGAACTTTTAAACAATCTATTCGGTTGTCCGGAAAATTCATGCCGTTTGAGAAAATTAATTCGACCCGGAAAATTTTGCCCGTTAATTATTGGAAATTAGCTATCGGAATTAATGTTGAATAATTAATTGATAGAATTTTCCGGTACGAATTAATTTTCCCAGACACCACGAATTTTCCGGACAACCCAATATTTTTATCGGATAGTTTTATTACAGAAATCCTTCAAATATGATTGGAAATTGACTTTTAGCCTATTCCGTAACACGCATTTTTTTTTAAAGTAATCTACAAATTCAAAGCGAAAAGCGCATTCTGTCAAACTCACATTCTCTTTTCCACACCAAAATCGTCTCATTGCGCATGGTTCAACGTTTTTTTGAAGGCTTCTCTCCTCAGAAACGAGAAACGTGTTTAGCCCTCACCTGTTTAGCCAGTTTAGCCTAGGGTGATTGAAAAGGATTGCGTAATATGGACATTGCATTAAAAGCTTTTTTTTTTTTTTTTTTTTTTTTTTTTTTTTTTTTTTTTTTAAGAATTTATGTTTTTACTACTAAATATGCATATTTTTTCGCAAAATTTTAAAGAGAGCTTGAATCCAGTTATATGTATAACCGATTGAAATTTCAGAGAATTAGGAAGATGAGAACTATTTTTTTTTATTATTGTCGTGTTAAAGGAGCCGACGCGAAAACAAACAAACAAACAAAAAAGCGAGAAGAAAACGTTTCTTTTACAACTAGATAAGAATATTTTTTCACGAAATTTTTACACGGGCTGTAAAACTGTTTTATTTATTTATAACCAATAAAGATTTCAAAGAGTTCGGACAAAAATAACTTTTTATTTTAAAACTATGAAATGACCGTACGTGAGAAAACAAGAAAATGAGCGCTTTTATCACTAAACGTAAATATTTTTCGCGAATTTTTCATTTTTAAATATAATTTCATACAAAATCGGGTTAAAGATATATAATAATAAAAACTTGATGTTTATTATTATTATTATTATTTATTTATTATCACGGGCCCGGGCAACGCCGGGCGGCCCAGCTAGTTATTAAAATAAACTCTTAAACGTCAAAAACGAAGTTATTGATTATTAGAAATTCATAGACTTTTCTACATTTTCAATTGCAGCATATGTCCAATAAACCTTTTAATGCTATACGAGAAATTTAAATACAATCTATTTATTCTTCGCATAACTATTCACTAAGGAGAAAATACTCTGACTTCTAAGGGTCATATTAAAAGAGATGGTTATATTTTTAACCTTGGATTCGGAAAGTTGAAAGAGATCCAAAAATGCGCATAACATTGATCAATCCATAAAATTTTGAAAATTGTTTCCGTCAACGATGTGTAATTTCCAAATTCGACTTTTGGCATCAGTGAATTGATCGAAAACAACATTTTTTTTGTAGGTTAATGTGGTTTTCAGAAGCGGAAGAGAGATAAACAAAAATTTCATTTTCAAAACTCATTCGAAAATAAGAGGGGGTAGTTAATATTAACTACTTACTGATCTGATAAAGCGATGGATTTGTAAACTAAAATGTTATTCCCTCCCCCACCCCCTTTTTTTTTCCTCTATAAATGCAATATTCATTAGTTATATTTTTCAGAATAACTTAATGAGAATTTTCTCCTTTGGAAAGAAGTTTTCTTTAATTTTTTATTTATTTATTTATTTATTTTTCTCTTTTCCAAAACAAATTTAGAAAAAAGGAAATAAAATGCAGTTTGCATGATGCATCTATTTTTAAGCATCAGTTTTTTTAAAAGATTGTTTATTGATTTAATTTAATTTTAATTTTATTTTATTTATTCTTTCTTTATTTATTTTGCATTTTTTAACGCAGACTGTGTGAGTCTAATAAATTTAATTTGTTAAATGGAACAACAAATAATATACCACGCATTATTAGTATTATTATTATTATTATTTTGCATTTTCATCACTCAAAGATTACAATTAAAAAATAATAATTATTATCATTTTTGTGCGTTATTATTAAACAAACCATTAAATATGATAAAATATTGCTTTTTAACCCTTAATTGCATAGTGATGTAAATTTCCATCACTGTTTTATCCATCACTTAACTTTTAATAAATAAATCAACTTCTTCGCCACCACTATATTTATATAGATATATTAATGCAGTAAATTTCCCGTGAACTATGTTGCTGAACAAAATTAAAAATCTATCTTAAAATTTCTGGTGTCTAATATTTAATATATGTATAAAAAAACACAATTGTAAAAGAAAAACTCATGCAAAGAAGGGTTAATTCTAAACATACATTAAAATTGATGAAACTATTTAAATTATATTAGGATTATTTTAAATGAAAAGTTTCGTACCCTTAATAAAACAAATTCGTCCATTTGAAATATTCTAATTCTGGAATCCTTAAGTATTATTTGAATATTTGCATTAAAATTAAGCGTGTTTCAAGCGTGCATTTTCAAGCAAATTAAATCTATTCACGTGAATTGCAAAATGAAAATGAATAAATCATCTTTCAAAGCATCTCCGCATAATATGTGATATCCGAGTTAGTAGTGACATTCAGGACTGGAGTAACATAAATAATATTGTGATAGTCAAACTAGAAAAAAAAAATTTTAAAAATTAATAATGTTCATAGCAATTTGGCTTAACTTGGCTGAAAAAGTCCTCAATTTAACAACATTTGGGAAATATAACCTGTTATATGGACAGAAAGATAACATTTTACGATAGTTCTATTGAATTTACACACCTAATAAATTTAAGGCAATTAAGTTCATTTTATTATTATTATTATTATTATTATTATTATTATTATTATTATTATTAATTTAAAGAGATGAAAACAATTTCCTGGACAATTTACAGTAGTCTTAAACAATAGCAAATAAGGGTAGATATAAATTTTCTTCAGCGAAATCTCCCCCCTACACTGTTAAAATAATCTTTGAGAAATAGTATAAAAACTATTGGCAATCATTTATGGTTTTTTTTTTTTTTTTTTTTTTTTTTTAACTACCGAGATGGGAGAAATCGAGATTCCGTTAAAGTTAGTTAAAGATACATTAAACACCTAGGCTGGTTCGCTTGTTGGTGTTGAGGTAATTTTTAGGGTTCCGTACTTAAAAAGTGAAAACGGAACGATTATAAGATCACTCGTGTCTGTCCGTCTGTCACAGTCGTTTTTCTCTAAAACTATGTAACGTGGAAAGTTCAAACTTGGCTGAGTTATAAAAGCTATTGACCCACATAGTTATAGATTAATAGCCATTCACAGATATTTTTAGGAAAAAATTAGAGGTCGCAAAAATATATTCAAATACTCAAAAGTATATTTGTTTTAATTTTAGGCATTATATTTTTAGAGATATCGTCGAAAATGTACTGCAAAAATATGTCCCCCTATTTTCGAATTTACTGAAACTAAAATTATGAAAAAATCAGGGGGAGTAGGGGTTTATTTAAACCTTGCAGGAAAACTATAGCGATTAACCCTAGGTCACATAGTTTTTGAGAAAAATGCATTTTTCTGTTACACATAAACTTTATTTTGAGGGCGCTCAGCGAGGGAGCTGAGGGACGCTTGAGGTACCTATCGACGCGGAATCATCCAAGGATTGTTGATAATGATTTTCGAAAGAAACTGTCCATAATTAGCCGAGATGTTAATTAAAAACTTATCTAGAAAAATGCGGCATAGACTAAGGCGGCGTTCCTTGCTACTTTGCGACCTCCTTTCGAAGCGTGCTTGGCACAATGCAAAGTTTAAACTTTGTGCAGGGTCTTTGTTTCAGGTAAGGTGAATCATAGTGATAAATAGTCAAAGTTTTTCATTCCAGTTGAATTCAATTAGTGAAGGAAATTATTGAAAAATAATTCATAGAATAATCCCAAGTTTTTTACAGTGTTATTATTATTTTAGAAACGATTTTTTGTAATATTGCAGTTAGTAATTAATAAATTTATTGTATGGAACCTTTTGTAAACGAGTAAGACTCGCACTTGACCTATTGTTCAACGAGGGGCTAAACAAACCGAGAATTTCTGGTAAAAGCGTTTAATAAATTCATACGACCACCCAAACCAGAATTGAGAATCCACCCTTCCTAATTTTTAAAAAATGCATTTAAGGAGACTTTGTATTCTTTGAATTATTTTTTATTATTCTTTGAGTATGTTATAATACTTTTTTGACATAACATTAAATGATTTAATAAGAATAAATGCAATTCTTGTATTAATTTTTTTTTTAAATGAAGAAAAATTTTGAACCCAACTTCTACAATTTTGAACTTTTTGATATATGTTTTTTTGCATGCTTTTCTTACAAGTACAGTAGAGATCCGATTTCCACAAAGTTTATTATTTTTTAAAAATAAATAAGTGAAATGCTACGACATATGTAAAAATATAGCAAAAATGACTATTTTAACTATTCTAACTTTTTTATAAGAAAATAAACTATTTATATTACTAAAAATCCGTTACCTAATTTTGTGAAATGCACCGCGAGTCAATTGAAAAGTATATGTTGTTTTAGCATTTTGGTCACATTGATATACTAAAGAAACAGAAACGGAGGAAAATGAATTTTAAATTGCAACTCTGATCCATTTAAAAGGAAATAGATACAGTAAAAAAAAAAAAACAAAAAAAAAATATTTTTCACACATTTGTAATATATTCACATATTTATAACACAGTCGAACCTCGTTAACGCTAACACTCAAGGGGAAACTTTTTTTGCTCATGTTAAAAGTAGTTCGTGTTATCCGAACTTATTACATACAACTGGACGGGGCAATCGGAAACAGTTTATGCTAAAAGTAATTCGCGTTAAGCGTGTTCGTGTTAACTAGGTTTGACTGTATCACATATTAATAATCATCGGATCTTTACGTAAATTTGCTAAAATGCTATTAAGGATGTCAAAATACATTCTTAGCCATTAAAAAAATAATAATAATAATAATAGAAAAAAAGAAAGAACAGAAAAAAGAAGAACAAAAGAAGAAAATAAAAATTGATATTTTCGATATTTTTGGCCAAATGAAAAGGACCAAGTCTCCTTAACTTTGTGAAAATCTATAAGGATTCTGATTTCTTTTTGCATTTTTTCTGAAATTTTTCCAGTAAAAAGTGAATTGGGCTAAACTACACCATAATCGGACTGTGTGTAAATAAAACACAGCCTTCTGGACTTATAGTCTTCTTTAACTGTAATTTCGGGGGGGGGGGGGGGGGGGAATGTTTAAAAAATGTTTTCAGATATTATTTTTAACCAATTTGATTAACAAGTTCCTTAATTTCAAATGTAACGATTTAAAGGTTTTTTCTTTCTTTCTTTTTTTTTTCTTTGAAAACGTTAAATCTTGATCTGTTGAAACATATATATATCCTAGTAAATATTTTATGCATAAATTACAAATGAATAGAATAGAAAACGGCGATTAAACTTTTACAAATTTGAAAAATATTGTTTATTTACGGCTACAGTAAAATTATATATTAAAGAAAATTGAAGATAATCGCAGAATGCAAACAATGAAATTAATATTCACATTTTAAATAAATTTGCTCTAAGAGAATAATACTTTTTAGATTGTAGAAAATATGAATATATTTATATTAAAAACATTATTAAATTTTAAAAATATAGCCTATTTTTGTAGATTTTTTTAATGCATATATTTTTTTTTATTTTATCAAATGTAAATAAACTTGTTTTCTATTATATTTTTTTCTCCAGAAACCTTTTAGAAAAATAGTGCTTTATCAATCTAAGTTTATTTTTAAATTAATCATACTATATATTTTTTAATTTTCATTACTTATATCACCAATTTCAAAACAATAAGAAACTAAAAATATTTTCTCTACTTACAACACACTTGATATACTAATTGTAGAACATCATATACGGTAGGCACTTTACCAGCAGAGACTCCGCATGTGAAAAAAACTAAAAATGTAACTATCCATGTTGTAAACACCGTCGTCTCCATGCTTTTTATAAATTATTTTTAATTAGAATACTAAGCCGCAAAGAAGAGTTTTCTTTTCTTAGCTGAGAAGAATACTCTCTCACTCCGATAGGTAACACGAGAAAGTGGATGCTAACACCTTATAGCTATCGAATAGGATATGTTTTTACCGGTCTGCCGCACGCTTTGTTTTAAACTGACAGATCACAAAGAGTGTGCTTTAGCTTTGGCAGCATTTCGCTTTCCTTGGCGAGCTTTTCCCTTTTTGTTATGTTTCACGAGCAAAGCTTTTCTCTGTTCTTTAAATAATGCAAGGGAAGTACTTTTTCGTCGAATTAATTATAATAATCATCAGAGATGTTTCTAGGATTTTTTCCAAAGAGGGAAAATACTCCTTGGCTTATTTTCGAGGAATGAATTTAGAGTTATAAAAAGTAAAAAAAAAATAAAGACATGCATTAAAGTTGACAATGCCAAGAAAATGCTATGGTGAAGGAGGGGGGGGGGAAGGCGGATGCATGCGAGAGGTCACGGGTGCCTTTACCCCCCTTCTGAATAAAGAAAGTTTTGAAACTTTCTTTATGCAAACTTAAACAATGCACATTTTTTAAAATGCAAATACATATTAAAAGTGTTTCTAAAAAAGAAAAAAAAAACATTATTCCCTCTCAACAATGCAGATATTTTTAACACATACGATCTTTTAAAAAAGAAATGTGGGAAATTTGTAGACATTGCTCTTTAAAAGTAAAAAAAAAAAAACGAACAACATTTTTCATTTTTTTTTTTTTTTTTTTTTTTTTTTTATATATATATGATACAGCTTCAGTCGTACTCGCTGATGATTATCTTTTCGTGATTGTCGAATCCCGAAAATTGGCATAGAATGCCATTCTTGTCAGCATTTTCTCCTTATAAAGAAATGGGAAACTGTTCAATTTCTTAGTATCTATAAATAGATCTTGCACAATTTTATACATTTACGACTATATCCTTAAATTTTAAGAATTTATAAATGAAAATAACTTTATTCATGTCTCATAAAACAGCTAGTTAGGAGTTGCGGAAACACTTAAATAAAAACTGCTGATGTACTGTGTGGCTGAATTAAGAAAGACTCTGGAACCAGTCTTGGCCCAGTCCTGTTGCCAGGGTAATTGGTCAGTCGACTTTATTTTAGGGAAGTCAGGCATTTTCTTTTCATGCCAATTTTCTCCTGTTCAATCGGTCATTCCGAGAATTATCGCAGTCTTTTGTCCTTCCGCTCCTACGGTCGAAGTTTCCTCCCTACAAGTTTTGGAACCTTCGAAAACAGGAAACCAACTCAGGGTTTTTCTAATCGGAGCCACACAGTATAGATGCGATCATCCCTCCCTCCAAAAGGTATCGTTTTACGACGCTCGCTTTAATTGCTTTTTCCTCCCCAAAGGTTAAGTCGGGAGGAAATTTATATTATATTATTGGGGTAAATTGAGAATGGGGTTCTATTGCGAAGGGTGACCCGAGCGGTGTGATGCAGAATCCTTCAAGAAAGAGAGATATGACCTCCCCATATGTCTAAATGGAGAATTGTATACGCCTCTGGCGGGCTGGAGGACTATTTTAAATTTAACTTTTACTCCTAAACATATTCAACAATAAAATATGTACCGCAACTTTAGATGAGTTAGACCTAGGAGAGGACTAATTCGACCCAAATAAAAAATGTCCTGGGTCTATTGTGTCACTATCTAGTGCTGTTACCAGTATAGTATTGGTGGATCCCATCGATACTTTCGATACAGTAGATGCGGGACTGATTTTAAAACAATTTTTCTATTCTGGGTTCACGTAGCTCTCCCGGATTCAAGTAACCTCGGTTTACGGTATATACGGTACAAGTTCTGTCAAAAGAAATGACCACATTTAATGTTATTATTACTTTTAATATAATGTTTATAGTACAATATCAAAACTTCGTAATATGCATAAAATTATCATACACCTTACAAGCTTTTACAAAAATAGAAGAATCACCTTCAAAGGCTTACTTTATGTAAAAAAATAAAATAGGTTTCCTATAAAAATTGAAAGGTGGAAATAAATGCTCATACTTGATCTAACATTAGAGATTTTTGTTAAGCTTTAAAGACACGGACGGAGTGCTGAGTGCGCCACTGAGTGAGAGTCAAAACAGTTGTGAATTCCAAAAAAAATTACGTGATTAACATCTGCGTTTCATTTTCTCTCTTTGCAAAGATCCTTCAGGGTTCAACCAATGTTTAAAGTTGAATCTTTAATTATTTTTATTGGTAAGTCACCACTGGCATACGGACTGGCACCACTCGTGTATTTCTGTAATTAATTCAATATTTTTTTTTATTAAATTGTTTTTATAAATGTAATGCCTATTACTTTTATACCATTAATAAGAATTGCATTAAAGAACAAGTTGTAAATTGTACGTCAAACGTGACAAATGAGGTGCGTTCGTACCATAACTAGTTTCAGTGAAATGTATTATCGTCTGTTATTATGTTATGATTAATTTCCGTAATAAAATAAGTACATTTTAAGTTGACAACATTTTATCTTTTGTTGACATTTACTGAAAATTCCAAAGGGAAACTTAAGCCTAGCTTTAAGAATTTCAGAACTTGAAATCCATATTTAGACTCTTTTTTCATTTAATATCTATTTCTCCGGAAACATCTATCCAAAAAAACTGCCGGTAGATTATATGATTGCTCTAATTAAACAATTTTGGTATACTAATTCGATTTTTAAATTTAGTAATACGGAAATAATATGACTTCATCTTAAATAGGACGTAATCACTATGGCAACCTAGAATAATTCCCTATCATGGGATATCATTGAATTAATTTACGTATGATAGGATTTAATAGAATAAAGAAAACTTTTATTAATATTTTTTAAAGTTTTGATTCGATTTTCATAAAATTTGAAATGACTCGACAAAATTCTGCAACGATTATATATATTAAATTTCAAGCTATTCGGTTGGGTAGTTTTTGCGCTGTTATATGCAGACAGACGGACGGACCAGACGACGACTAGGTGCTGTGTATTTATATAATTACGAAAAATAGTGTCCAAAGTTGATATGTAAGGCTTTAAAAAGTGTTGGTGTAATGGAGTACGCTAATCGTGTTTTTATGTTACTACAAATCGTCTGTGTTACATTAATATTCTAATTAAATTAATCTTTTTTATGATTTTTTTTAATATAAATTAGTTTCACTAAACATGGTTCAATTTTTTTTTTATTAAATTGTTTTTTATAAATGTAATGCTTATTACTTTTATACCATTAATAAGCATTGCATTAAAGAACAAGTTGTAAATTGTAACGTCAAACGCGACGTACTTGCTCATACCATTTAATACCTATTAAATGGAAAATATATACGTAAATGTATGAGCATTTACATTTTATAAATGTAATGCCTATTACTTTTATACCATTAATAAGCATTGCATTAATTACATTAACAAAAACTTGAATGTTTCATACTTAGATGTATACATTGTTTTTATGCAGACAGACGGACGGACCAGACGACGACTAGGTGCTGCGTATTTATATAATTACGAAAAATAGTGTCCAAATGCTGCATGGAATGCATTTGAATGGCATTGCTTGGATTGCATTAATGTAATAAATGTGTATGTAATTTTACGTATATATTTACAGATAAATTTTAATGTTTAGTAGTAAGCTACTGGACATTTCATTAAACAAGGGTATCATAAAAAATTGCTTTGAGGATTTAAAATGACTTGGCGCATACTGTAAGCCATCCGTGTTTTTATGTAACTTACAATCCGTCCGTGTGTCTTTAAATGCTAATTATGATAATGTATAAATATTCTAAATTACTTTAACACTTTTGAAAATAGTTATTCAAAATTTCATTAAGAATAACGGTTTATTTTTGATAAATGGATCGATTTAAGCAATAAAATAGGCAACATTTTATTTAAAAATACAAAAGTATGAAAATACACATACACTGCAATAAAAAAGTGTTGATTTTACAGTATAATACTGGCATTCCAACTGCCAGTATTATACTGTAAAATCAACACTTTTTTTTTTTTTTTTTTTTTTTTTTTTTTTTTTTTTTTTTTTGCAGTGTGTGATTACATTTTTAAAGCGTATTTGTCATTATTAATGCGTGAAATACGATCTATGAGTAAAAATATATTTGACAATAATTATAACTTTTAATAAAAACCTATCATCTGATTGGCATATTTTATTTACATTTCAGTGTGGATTAGATGAATAAATACTTTTTTAATTGTTTGTTTTAAAGGATATGTTTTGTCTTCTCAGGTACGTAAATAACATAAAAACTGAAGATAAGGCAGATTTTTCTATTTCAATTGACATTACCTTAGTTTTTTCCCCGTCGACTGCAATGACATCAAAAATATATCTTTAAAAATAAAAATAAAATAAAATAAAATAAAATAAACATAATGATATTACAAGAATCATCACAAGATACATCACAGATTTTATTAAAATTTTTAACTCTATGCTCGTTAATTAGTTTGCATTAATAAAGAATTCTGATTCAACTAAAATTTAATACATATATTTTTTAACTGGGAAATGTAACCGAAATGTCCTATATGTATATATACACATATAGGTGAGACGTGAGAGTATGGGTAGGCGGGTCAAACCAGGTATCCTGTTTTTTAGCTGATGGGGGCTGCTCTGTTTACAGCACCCATCTTAACTACATGCTTTAGCGTCCTCTAAACACTGTGCCTTAATCACTGGTTGTTGAAGTGAGTTAATCTCTGTGTCCGCGCAGTGCTATTGGAAATAAATTCACCTCAAAAATGTGAATTTTTTGCCGTCTTTTCTTCTCTTTAAATAAATCTAGCTTGACGGATTGAGTTTGGTAAATAAACCACTGTTTTCAATAGCTTTCACACGATATTTTGATGCCAAGTAGAAGTGTGTACGTCTAGCTATCCAGGAGAACAACGATGTTGATTTTTGGTTGTCTATTGGGGTAAAACCAGGTATTCATGGTTTTGCATTGAATTCAGCAATTAATTGCTTCTTCACTCAACAGGTGGTGAAGAATGGATACAATATGAGTTGTAACTTTCCAACTGGACGAAAAATGTCCGGGCCAGGATTCGAACCTGGGATATCTTGGCTGAAGCTGCCATGCTCTGCCATCCTGGTCGAATCTGGATGACCTAATTCATCCAGTTAACCTTATTCATCATAGTATCTGGTCTGATATCTGAATCAGCTCAACAGAATAAACCGCAGGTAAATTGGAACTCCAGTAAACGCTGGATACGTGATTACACTAGATTAATTTTAACACAATTATTCAAATTGGTAAAGAAAACATATGAGTTGTAATTTTCCAACTGGACGTAAAATGTCCGGGCCAGGAATCGAACCTGGGATATCTTGGCTGAAGCTGCCATGCTCTGAGCATGTTCCTCCAGATTCTACCAGGATGGCTCAGCATGGCAGCTTCAGCCACGATATCCCAGCTTCAAATCCTGGTCCGGACATTTTTCGTCCAGTTAGAAAACTACAACTCATATGTTTTCTTTACCAATTTGAATAATTGTGTTAAAAGTAATCTAATAAATACAATGTTAAGTCTTATAAGAGTGGATCATGAGGAGTGAAGCGGATACCAGAAGCAAAAGCTGAGACAACATGACAACATTAAACTAGTCGTTGGGGGCCACCGTAATACTTACCCATCATGTATATGTATAATGTAAAATATTAAAATAAAAATGTGTAAACTACTTATAAAATGCATTGCAATTCCAATAAAATCGTGGCTTGATGACGTCATAAAAAGGCTCGATTACTGAATTGCTTGAAAGAGGTTTTTCCTTATAACTCCAAAAATAATACTCCTATTAACTAGCGGTTTATTGAATCTGATTAAGCGTCAAATTTCCAATTAAAATATATCTTTGAAGTGAAATTTGGATGAAATACAGGGTCATGGAAAATCGAAGAGTGTGGAAAATAGGATTACAAATATCTCGGCAACTCATTATCCGATCGACTTCATGTTTTATGCAAAATTTATGTTTTTTTATTGTTTTTTATATTTACTACTTAAAATAAACAATTTCGAAAATTTTTATATACCTTTCATCAGAACGAATATTTCGAGAGTCCGAAAAAAAATGTTACGGTTAATCGAGGTTATTGAAATGAAATAGGCTTCTTCCAATTATTACATACTGAGTACATACCAAATTGCAAGTCTCTATCTCAATTTGTTCGGGAGATAGAGCGTTTACAGACACACAGACACACACACAGACACACACACAGACACACACACACACAGACACACACACACAGACACACAGACGGACGGCAAATTTTTTTTTCTAAAAATATGTTTTTTGGAATCTCCAGTGTCTGAAACGTGTAAATCCGTCAAAAAAAATTTTTCGATTTTCAAAACGATTACAAGACTTACCCTATACTACGTATGATGGGTAAGTAAAATTGATTGAAAACCTGATTTTTAAAAAAAAGTTACTGACCTTTAAAAATGCATGTATGTTTTAAAGTTTGATTCAAAATTTATTACAATAAAGTTACTGGAAGCGTAACAACTTAATTTCTGATTAATACCCGATTTTACCTTACCACAAAATTCGAAGCTATTTCAGATGGTGCTAGAAAACGCCTGTTTCCAAAGTATATAAGAAATTTCCTGTGGCAACAGGTGTGGTTTTTCAATAGCCCAGATGTTCCCAAACACTTGTGTGGAGTGTTGTGTTCCAATTTTTCCGTCCTTCTAGATTTTTGTCAACAAAGGAAAACCGTTAGGTACCCGGTTTTACTCTACTTTCTCATATATATTATAACAATCCTGTTTCAACAAACGTGAATAATAGTTACTTTATCAATACGGAAATTCATTTCCATGACTGTAGTTTGTACTTTTTTATCACAAAGTTAACATCTCTGCCATCATTTCAAAGTGCCATCATTTCTTTAGGCTTTCGCTAATAAATAGTGTTGCCAATTGAACAGCTTTAGTAAAAAAAAAGATAGAAAGATAACTGTATGTATTTTCTTTTAATGGATGAATATATAGTACAAAGATAATTTCAGAGTTAAACTTTGGTTCGAAAGACGGTTTAATGCTACATTTAATTGCATTTATATTTCTTAGAATGAAAGTTTCTCAATATGTGAATTTTCACTGCGTATTATTTCTATGATTTCCACTCTTTGCAGTTATTTGATATCTACTTTTATAAGATTTACCATTTACCATTACAATTTCCATCATCTCATTGGATAATTTTCTACTTCATTGATTATTTTCTTATTCATCTTCCATTTTTCCATTTTTATTTTTCCCTATTTGTGCATGATGAGTTATATGACGACTTTATTATGGTTATGTATAGTCTTTACTCAAAATAGAAAGTTTTTTGCATTTCCAAAATCCTTTTGAATTGACTGTTTGTTTTTAGCATGATTCATCAATATGATTCATTCGAGGCGTGAATGAGAATTTTCTGAGGAAAATGGTTTGCATTCATAGGATAATGCTTTTTCATATCGTTAGAAGTTATATAATAATTATTTGCACTATCTATTAAAACGTACATTAATTTATTTTAAAACACATCAAAAAGCAGTGCACAAGTCCAAAACCTTAAATAAACAAGAACGAAAAATGATGCGTCAAGCATAGATTATGTAACACTTTCCAACGCTTCCGAAATAATTTTACAAATCATTACCGTTTAGTAAGCTGAAAGATAACATCTAAGTAAACAATTTGGAAAACGCATAACATATTTAAAAACATAATTTCAGGAATTTCCAACGTATACAATATTCGGAAAAATATCCGAATACTTTTATTCAGCCCTGTATATGATCTATAGATTTGTATATATTACATAGGATGCTAAATTTTAGTTTAGTTATGAAACGCGTAGCACAGTTTAAAATTCTCCTTCTGGAGTTTCTGTCAATAAACGGAAATGTGTTCGCGAACTTTTGTGCTGCCCTGAATATGATCTACAGAATTTATACACACCCAGTAATAGATAAAAAGTGAGTTCAATTTAAAATCGCGTTCAGCAACTTAAAACGCATTTCCAGGAATTACTGTTAACAGACAGTAGAGAATTCTTTTGTGTGTCCCTGTAAATGAACGATGACTGCTATAAACACAATATTCTGCAGTAAGCCTCTTCTAATGCACCTTCATGATATTATATAAATTTCAATGCGTTTAAAATAGTGAAACATTATTTAAATAAACCGCAGACGATTTTTCTCCATAGACGTAATGTAACGGAATTCTTTTGTGTGTCCCTGTAAAAAAACTATAAGTGCTACACACTTCAGTTGAAATAGGGAACATGCTATAGATAACGACAATAACATATAAAAATTGCAGGGCAATCCGAGCATATTTATGGGAGTTAGAGCACGGACAGACGGCAGACGGCAGACGGCCATACGGCAGACAAACCGAAGTCATAAACACTTTTCAACTAGGTTGGAAAGTGGAAATTGGGGAAATTGCACTTTCAGAACATTAATAAATATAAAATCTGAAAACGTCCAACGAGGGAAAGGGACACATGCCCTCCCAGCCCAGCCCCCCCCCCCCCTGTATTCATCACATAGGGTGGAATTATGCATTTTAATATGTCTGTTTAGTCTAAAAAAAAGTCTTCACGGCCTGTGCCGGGAGGAAAAGGAAGCTTTCCTATATCTTCGTCTTAAGATTTTGCTAATGTTACTCGAAAACAGCAAGCTAAAATGCGAAGAACCCGATTACAGAAGATTCGTTAATACTGACTTTGAATAGGAAATTCGCGAAATTAGTCAGTTATAGCCAACTCGGTTCATAAATGTACGAGTGCTATCGTATGAAATAGATCAGATATATGTATATATATATATATATATATATATATATTCATTTACATAACATAATCATTTTTACAACATAAATAATACACTCTTCATTCTACTCACACAATGTCACATCATACATTGCTAATTATTGTATTTAAATTTCATTTACTTCTTTTTGTTTTCTCACATCTCAAATATTATTTGCTTTGTCAAACTTTTTTTCTTTTGATTCTAGTTTCTCTTCCTTCATAATAGATGGCAGCACTAAACTTATAATTTTAACACAATTATTCAAATTGGTAAAGAAATCATATGAATTGTAATTTTCCAACTGGACGAAAAATGTCCGGGTCAGGATTCGAACATGGGATCTCTTGACTGAAGCTGCCACGCTCTACCAACTGAGCTATCCCGGTCGAATCTGCAGGGCATAATGCCCTCATACATGCCTGGATGAATTATGCCCTCTAGATTCGACCGGGATAGCTCATTTGGTAGAGCATGGCAGCTTTAGTCAAGAGATCCCAGGTTCGAATCTTGGCCCGGGCATTTTCCGTCCAGTTGGAAAATTACAATTCACTAGACTTATTATTTAACTTGTCTATAATTTCAGCTTTTACTTATATTTTTATCTGCTATATGGCAGCACTAAACAATTTATTCCCTATTATACTTTTTTCTTTCAAAGCAATGTTTGCATAGGTAGCAGCCATTTTGAGTTAATGATCACTAACTGTTTGTCAAGTACTTATAATCTTGTTCAATCTATAGTTACATTAGTCTTTTTTTTTTATGAGTCTTGCACATTTTTTCATGATCTAATTTATATTTAAATTGAATATTTGTTTATATTTCTATTTAATTTCTATTTAAGTTGAATATTTATTTATTTATTTATTTATTTTGTTATTTGAACTCATGTAGGTTATTGTCTTGTTTCATATATGGGACTTAATATTGTCGATTTTAGGCATAATGCTGACAATATTCGATGAAATAACATATATTTACTATGAATATTTTTATAAAGCCCTTCTGAAGATTCTATAAGATATTCATAGTTTTCCAATTTTTGATTTAATTCCTGCAGTGTCCATTCCATTGCTTTTTATATGTCTTATCCTTTGTTTTTCACATGTGTTTTCATTTTTAAATATACATACATATAAATCAATATTTGAACGCAGGGTGATTTTGGGGTCTGGGGGTCATGATCGGTAAAAATATACTAAAATTTTCCGGAATTGCTTTCCTCCGAACGGCTGCAATAGGTAGCTTTTTACTTTTTTTAATGAAAGCTACCTAGAAGGTAACTAACGCTCTTCTGCTGCTGCCGTAAGTGAATTTATTGTGACCGGGTTCTTTCTTGGCTTATACTAAAAAAAATATTGCACATAAAAACATGAAAAAGGGTTAAAAATAATTAATCATAATAATCACTCAAGCGTGCTGGTTGGGAGAGCATAATAATATATAGAAATCAACATTCTTGAATGAAATCTGGTAATTCATGATTTATGAAGGAATTGGAGAAATGCAGTAAATATCATTTCTTGTTACGAGATTCTGGTGTATTTCAGGTAAAATAATACTAACGATTTGTCTTTTTCTTGGTTTAATATACGAACACATAACACGCAGACAGACACATCAAACACTAAATAGATATTAAACATTAATTAAAATATTCTAGAATAAATTTTAGGAAGCGACATTTTGCTTCCATTTCGATCCGAGCACCTCATGATACAGAAATTAATTCTCTTCTGTCACAGAGGGGACTCCCCGGTAGACAGACAGTCGGCGCCAATCTCCGCCGCTCACGTGATTTGCAACACACTGCCCCACCATGAACATAGGGGTGTTCATCACTAAACATATATATATAACAATACAAATTAAATCAAATACAAGCATTAAATAATAATACAAGTTATACAAATTAAATCAAATACAAATATAGAATAATAATAAAATTATACATACTTCAAGGCTAATTTAAAAAAAGAGAGTTCAACACTAATTCAACTAAATAAAGAAATAAGAAAGTTTATATTAGAGTTCAATAATTAAAGTTCAAATTTTGTCTCAGTCCATTATAGTTCAAGATTGAAAAGCAGTTGTACAGGTCTGTTCAATATGGACTTTTCAGTCTTAATTTTACAGGCTCTCACCTTGCCATCTCTTCCAGGAAATATTTCTATAATTTTACCTAAACTCCAGAAATTTCTGGGTAATTTATCATCTTTAATTAAAACAACATCATTTATTTTAAATTGGGGAAGATTGGTTTTATTTAAACTTTGGTGGGCTGACCTCAAATTTAATAAGTATTCATTCTTCCATCTAGACCAAAACAGCCGCATCAATTTTTCCCGATAGTTAAAGGCTTTAAGCAATTCTTTCCTAGAAGAGAAATTAGAGTCAAGGTGAAGCCGTACGGGGGGGAGAGAAGATATTCTTCTCCCTATTAAAAAATGGGCAGGAGTTAATGGTAGGGGGTCCTGCCTTTCATCACTTATGTATGTCATGGGTCTGGAGTTCACCATTCCTTCAACCTCAATAAGTACTGTATGCAACTCATTAAGGGTCAGAGAAGATCTGCCCAATGTCTTTCGCAGCGCAGTTTTTACAGACCTTACCATTCTTTCATAAAATCCGCCCCACCAGGCGGCCCTTTCCACTATATACTTCCATTTTATGTTATTGGAAGCAAAAAATTCTTTCACCTCTGGATGAGTCACTATAGTCCATAGTCTCTTAAGTTCTATTTCAGCGCGTTTAAATGTTCGTGCGTTATCGGAATAAATAACAGAGCATAATCCACGACGAGCGATGAACCGTCTTAAGGCAAGTAAGAATGTTTGTGTTGACAAATTGTCAACAAGTTCCAGGTGGATATTTCTTGTTACAGCACACGTTATTAGCAATATATACTGTTTGCTGTCAGAATCTTTGACAAATAAAGGTCCTGCAAAATCGACTCCTATTACGCTATATGGAGCTGACTGTTCGACACGATCAGGTGGCAATGGAGCTATCGTCTGGTCTCCTGGAATTGATGAAAACCTTTTGCAAATAATGCATTTTTTCAGTTGATTTTTTATTGTTTGTCTAGCCTTTAGTAACCAGAATTTTTCTCTCACTTGTACGAGGGTGTGAGAAACCGCTGAATGAAATACTCTAACATGAGCATCCCAAATTATCAATTCGGAAAACTTCGTTTTGGACGGAAGAATTATCGGGTGTTTTTCATCCGTTGAAAAATCAGCTTTCCCAAGTCGACCAGAGACACGCAGGACGCCTTCGGAATCAAGGAATGGGTTCAAACAAAGCAAGTGCGAGTCTTTTGGAAGAGGTTTGGCATTTTTTAAACACTGTATTTCATTAGAAAAAAATTCACTTTGAACTAGCCTTATCCAATACAGCTCTGCTTCTCGAAGATTTTCTGGTGTAAGTGCACAGACTTTCTCGTGATTGCCCTTTAGCAATTTTATAAAATATATCACGTAAGCAGTGACTCTTAACAATTTTTTTAGGCTACTAAATTTTTCTATATCAATTATTTTTTCATTAACAATGATTGAATTAACTATTATTTCGCCTTTGCATTCATTTTTAATTTCTGGAATGAATGATTTGATTTTTAGCTTATTTTCTTTCGGCCAATCAATTTCGGGATTAATAAGCCACTCAGGACCATACCACCAGCGTCTTGAATTTATTAACTCTTTGGAAGAGAGCCCTCTAGTAAGCATGTCAGCCGGGTTATCCTTGCTATTGACATGACGCCAAGAACTAGGATCGGTCATTTCCTGAATTTCAGCTACGCGGTTAGAAACATACGGTTTCCATTTGGAGGCCGATCCCTTAATCCAGTGCAAAACTATAGTAGAATCGGACCACAAAATTATATTTTCAATATAACTGAAAAGATGTTTAATATGTTTTTTTAGAGTGGAAGCTAAAACATAAGGAGAACTGGTGAGGCCAAAACAATGTCGATTAAAATGATATAAGGTTGGTTCTTTATTTATGTCGCAGTCATCAAAATATATAAAACATAAATAATCTCTGTCACTCCTCGATACCTCTATTTGCAGGAAGGCTCGGGCCAAATCCCCACAAAAAGCAATTTTATGCTGCCTGAAATTCAGTATAACATCTACGAGATTAGGATTTAAATTTTCCCCAGAGAAAAGACATTCATTTAAACTTTTGTTACTACCGTGTCGACTGCTCGCATCATAAACAATTCTAGTTTTAGAGCTAGAAGATTTTTCTCTAAAACCGCTCTATGAGGCATTACGTAATCTACAGAACAATTATCATTACACTTTTGAATAATTCCCTCATTCAATTGTTCCTTCATAATTTCATTATATCTTAAAAATAAAGATTGATCATCTTTTAACCGTCTTTCCAAAACTGCAAATCTTTTTTCCGCGACTTGGTAATTGTTACATAAATTTTGTCTATCCGTATCGCATCGCCACAAAAGTGGTGCTACATACCTACCATTTTCGAAACATATTTCCTTCTCGAATTTATTTATGACCTCAAAATGTTCATCATCTTGTTTATCTTTTTGATTAAATAGAAACGATTCCATTTCCCATAAGTTTCTTAAGTCATTATCTATTGACGAGCATATTGCGTAAATTTATTGTAGGTGATCGTGTATTAGGATACGGAATTGTACTGGCATTTGATGCAGTACTTGTATTGCTCAGTTCAGCGTTAGCTTTAAACTTTTTTAATTTTCCTTTAATTTTAAATTTTGCTTCATTAATGGTATCGTCATACTCAATACTGTTTTGAATTTCTGCTTCAAAAAGAGTAGTATCAGATATTAACTCTTCAATTTTAGGATTTATTAACTTTAATTCATCTTGTTTTTCAATTAAATTGTTCAAATATTCCGAGAGTGTCTCAAAATCATTTTCACTTTCTAAATCTACACTTTCCATAAATGTTTCAATTTTTGTAATAAATTTCGTACAGGCAGTTTTAATTACCTTGCGCTTTGATTTTAATTTTTCGAGATTCATTTTTAAAAACAAATAAAAGGTACAGTACCTGATTTTGCCGGGATATAATCTTAATCCAGTAAGTCGTCTTCGAAAATGTTGAACTTAATCTTTATCATGAACTTTAATATTAAAGCTCCCGGGTTTGTTGTCACCATAAAAATAATTAATCATAATAATCACTCAAGCGTGCTGGTTGGGAGAGCATAATAATATATAGAAATCAACATTCTTGAATGAAATCTGGTAATTCATGATTTATGAAGGAATTGGAGAAATGCAGTAAATATCATTTCTTGTTACGAGATTCTGGTGTATTTCAGGTAAAATAATACTAACGATTTGTCTTTTTCTTGGTTTAATATACGAACACATAACACGCAGACAGACACATCAAACACTAAATAGATATTAAACATTAATTAAAATATTCTAGAATAAATTTTAGGAAGCGACATTTTGCTTCCATTTCGATCCGAGCACCTCATGATACAGAAATTAATTCTCTTCTGTCACAGAGGGGACTCCCCGGTAGACAGACAGTCGGCGCCAATCTCCGCCGCTCACGTGATTTGCAACAAGGGTAGTTTTATAGAGAAATGTGTGATAAACACGGTGAAATAAAAAGTTTTTAAACCGAAGAATTATTTTAAGCGCTTTTTAATGTTGAATTTGGTCAAGGTAATTCAGTTACACAAATTTTGAAGGTTCAGAAACTATGCATAGCAATTTAACAATATTTTGTAAGCATATATTTGACTAGATTGATGGGTGCAGTGTCCAATCACTTTTTTAAATTTTCTAATTTTTTAAAGTTTTTTTTTTTCAAATTTTTTATTCAAAATTTCGTTTTTGAATAGAGATGTATTTTACATTTCCGAAAAGACTCTTTTTTTTTTTTTTTACATACTGTTGCCAGATTTTAAAAAAGGTCCAAATGATATTTCCAAACACTTTTCAATTGAAAAATATATTTACACTTGAATAATAAAAGACAAATAAAACTTTAAAACAATTAAATTGTTACATGCAAAAAAGCATTAAATGGAGAAAATTACGTCATATTTAAAAATATATATTTAAAACGATTTTCCAATAGCATCTAAAAGATAATTCATGTTCTAGACGTTATTATAAAAGTCCGGGAGTCTGCGACATTTCTTACTTAACCATTTTATACAAGCAGATTTTCAAATGCGGTATAGATTCCTTACTTAATCAATCGCGAAAACAGCTGTCGCTACAGTTGTGGATGTGCCCTTGGGAACCGAAAAACCTCCCAGACAAAGAAAAATTAATGGCAACCCAATTACGGAGGATTACCACTGCTAGTGATAATATCACTCAATCTTCCGTAATCGGGTAATATGTTTGAAACAGAGTAAATTGGTGTGTTTTTAGAGCCTGTAGGGTCTGGACATTTGTTGGCAAACGTAGCTTGTAGAGGTCAAAGTACCCCAGTATTTGAAAAGAAAATTAACAGAATTCAGCTTCCATACACAAATCAAATAACCACAAATAGTGCAAGCCGGAACTTACCGAATTTGGTTCGGACGACGCAAGTGAGGGGTTAAATCTATTTTGAGAAAATCTATTTTAGTAAAGAGTTCATGGATAAATTACAAACGAGTTGGGCAGAAAAACGTTGTAATTTTTAATTTTTTATAAATTATAAAACAACGATTCATTTACGGCTATTAGTAAATTACATGCTAAAGAAAAGTATTGACAGAAGTGCGCACAATTCAAAGAATGAAATTGGTATTTTTCTTTTTGATAAAAGCTTTATTAGAGAATAACATTTTTCAAATCGTTTAAATATCCGTAACTATACAGTAAAAAACATTTTTGAACCTCAATTACATAGTAGATTTTCTGCAGAAAAACTTAATTTAAAAGCCTATATTTTTTATTGTATTAAATATAAATAAATTGTTTCTCTGTAAATTGTTTTTCCATGTGTCTTTCCAGACTTTTCTCACATAGTCCTGTTTTTGTGAAAAGCGTGAACGATTTTTTATACTTGTGAAAAATTGAATCATGATTTTGAGAATCTGAAAAAACGTTGAAACATGCGCAAAGAGACGAATTTCGTGGGGAAAAAAAAGAGTGTGAATTTGACAGAACGCGCTTTTCGCTTTAAATATATAGATATACGTTCTGGTCACTTGCGGAAGAGATCTACAAAATAATTTGTTCTTATACTATAATATTTTCTTTATTTTCATGGAGTCTTAAGAAGCTATGTTCCATTATCTTCTAACGAAATTCTCTGAAAAAGAATTGAAAAAGAATAACATTTTAATACGTTCTTAGACAGACTCTAGAATGTTTTATTGAAAAGAATTCCTACAATCGCGTTTTATATCTATTAATAATTATCATTAGTAAATATTAATTTATCAACTACTGACAATTTTTAAAACATTTTTATCTGATATTAATTAGATGAAATGTACGCGTTGTTCACGTGTGCCTCCTTTTTTACCTACAGTTTCCGCACTCACATCTGCGTTGCATCACTCCATTAGTATTCAATTTTCAAATGATAAACTTTTAGATTTTTTTTTTAAAGTCAATTATACTAAAAGTTTTTTTTTTCTTTTTAGTCCTAAATGACATGGAACCGACTACAAATAATGACAAAGACAGTTTATGGACTGGCGAAGAAGACATCGGTTAATTATCATTTGCTTTTCTTTGCTTTGGTTTTCTTTTTTCTTTTTTTCTAAAATCAAATTTATTTCAAATTTATTTTCAGAAATCTGCATAAAAATGTTATGGCGCTTGCCCAGACTGTGAAGCACACAATTGTGGGGGTCGGTGCAAGAGAGTACTAAGCCACATTTTTGAACTTCTGGAGATATTTCAATTTGAAAATTTGATCAAATACTCAAATCAAGATATATAACCTAAAGTTTTTTCGCCAATGTCTTAGTAACATTTGAGATATTCTGAGTAACAATATTGCATTACTTTAATGATATTACTATTAGTTTTTTGTAAATTAGCTATCTTCATTGGGGGCATAAACATCTGGGGCAAAAATGAAACCTGTGATATATCATGCCACCAAGTGACATTAGAAACAAATTATATGTAGGGTATTATAATTTACAATATTAAGCAACAGATTACATTATTAGATTAATTTCACCAAAAATGTGGCTTGACACTTTCTTGCCCCGACCCCCTCAATTACTCGAAATTGTCTCCATATTACCTGTTATAAACTAATTTTTGAATAAAATATTTAATAAAGTATATTGTTAAAATAAATAAATAAATATTAATTCATTAGGTATTTTTTTAATATCTTTAATAATATACACTCTACTTATATTTTTACGTAATAATGCAAAAACATTCATGGAGTAAACCTATTTTTAATTGAAACATGTTTATGTAGTTGTTTGAAATCGTTCTTTTACGAGTAACCTCATCAATAGGAATTTTTTTTAATTCCGTCCGTTTACTTTAAACGTTTAAACGGTTGTCTTAATCTACTCTAAAATAAAGTTTATTATTATTTAAAAAAATGAAACAAATTAAATAGTTTACTTCAAAGCTGCAATTATATTACGCAGTTGTGATAATTTGCGTGTAAATGAGAATTTAAGGGATTTTCCCTGGCAATTTGCTATTGGAACCCCCACCCTAGTGTAATTTCACTGGGATATTTTATGCAGAACTGTCCCTATCTTCACTTACACTTTTAAAAAAGGAATAAATAAAAATAGATAAACCAAATTAGCAAATTTCATTTAGACGTCAGCGGGGTTAAGATTAATAAACACTTTAATAGTTAAAAATAATAATAATAGTAATAATAATAATAATTTAAACTGCAGTGGATGCATGTAACATGTAAAATGGATGTATATAAGTATGTAATTATATGTATTATCCATCTTACATACATGTTGTATACTTACAAATACCTTATAGCATACACTTTAAAGACATGCAATGCATATAACAACATCTTTATACAACAAATGGAAGGATGGATTTTGTTAAGCATCGCATAGGCTAGTTTTGACCATTTTGCTATAGGAGCAGGGATGTCTTCAGGGAGGACTTTTGAAGGGAAAGTAACCCGAATTATCTTTCTCGCACATGGAAAACTCTGAAAACCTTGCAACTCTTCGCCCAGATTGCTCTGGCATCGAACCCGCGAACATCGGTCCAAGCTTCCCATTTTGTAGCCTGCATGCTAACCACTAAACTCAGTGAGCCTCTTTTACAACAAATCTATATAACAGTGGCTAATGAGGATCTTACATAATCCTAATACACAACACAACAATTACTACAACAATGATTTTTTTTTCAGGATCGGAGTGTTTTTATCATAAATGACACAAGTTTTTCTGACGACTGAAAGCCAGTAACAGCTCTGTCGCTTAAAAAATTTTAAAAAAAAAGAAGTAAAAGGGAAAAAAAACATTAATGAAGATACTGTCTCGATCTACCCAGTGAAAGATATGGATGCTTTAAATTTTTTTAACGATTAAATTCCTTTTGCAACGAATTTATTTCCAAAGGCTATAAAGTCCGTGGACGATAAAGGCTATTTCGACATTATTTCTTGCGTTGTAATTGAAACAGATCAATGTACCACCAGTAATTGTAAACACCGAAAATATTTCACAACTAATGATTTGTTTTGTTAGATAGAATTCTGGAATATTCCAGTCTTCGGATCGTTAAAATAGCAAAAGCACAAGGTATTTGAAATTGAGCCTCTAACAATGCAAAAATAAAAAATCAATACGGTATTAGAGAATGTAAATATTATCCTAGATGAGGGATAATTATAAAGCGCAATTAATGAGTGCATCAAAGAATACAATTACAAATTACTTTTATTATAATTTTGTTTTTAAATATTTATAGTAATATCTCATTTTAGTAGCAACAGAATAGTTATTATTTTCGTTTGTCGATAAAGCATTGTTACCAAACATTGTAGGACACTCGTTACGATTATGGAAGATTCCTCCATTTATATCTATAATTATTAAGTGGCAGTTATGAAGTGATCTATTAAGAAACGAAAAGACAACGTGATAAGAGCACAGGTGAAAATATGTATGTTAAAAAGCAGGCAGCTGTTTCGGAGCTTCTAAAGTTCCATCATAAGTGCAAGGGTTAAAAGGAGAAAAAATAAATGCATAAAAATATAGAGGGATGAAGAAATGCATCTCGCGGTATAATCCCCAACAAAACCATAAGACCGCGCATGCGCGGTTGCGTATTACTGCTTGCACGGCAGCGTATTACTGCTTATTTTACTGTTTAATACTGTTAATTTTACGGTATAATACTGGCAGCTGGGGTGCCAGTTTTATACTGTAAAATCAACAATTATTTTTTGCAGTTGTATCCCAGCAGATGACTAATTTTGCGTCAGTAGTGCATGGATTTATTTTGCATTGCAATATTTACAAGACCAGAAAAACTGGCATCATAATGTAGTACAAATATTGTAAAAATATTAACATTTTATTATTAGCAAAGTCCTGATTCAGAATTAGGATGTTCAAGGTAAAATAATTAATGTGCATGAGAAAGTTTTCTTTTTTCCCCTAAAATATTTCAATTTAATCAAACAAAATCGTTCTATTCTAACTGTAAATTGTTGCATTGTTGAGGATAATGAGTTATGATGCTACGCACACTATAATTATCCTACATACACATTAAAGTTATTTTCTTCTTACGAAAGCATTAGTTACAAGTTTTGATTTATTTTTATGCATATTTTCAATTTTGATTAATTATACAAATAAATTACTATCGAGTTTAAAATAGAATTAAATGATGCAAAAAGTCACTGTAAGAAGTAAATTTATTTATTTATTACAATATACGAAATCCTTTTGTAACCTTGTTGTATTTTTAAAGTGTGTTTTGTACTATTTATGTATGCATATTTTCCTTCGTCGAAGGTTAAACAGTCCGTAATATTACGTGTATGAAAGAAAACGTTACTAAATGTAATAAAAAAAAACCGCCAACATAATACTAGGCATGCGAATACATGATGAACTCTTAATTCACATGCATGTTAAGTGTGGGCGCATGTTCGTAATCAGGAAATTAAATTCTTGAAACATTTCCTTCTAAATAATTATAATAATAATAACAACAATTTTCAATTCATTGCGTTTGAAAATATTCTGTTAATGATTATGATGAATAGCAAAATTATTCATGAACGAAATTATTCACAAATTATTTCACATTTCACAATGTAAAATTATTAATTTTCTTTTTCCTTTTTTATTTATTTATTTATTTTTTGGTTTCGTAATCATATTAAATTGAAACTTTTTACATCTGTAATTACAGAATTCTTACGTGACTATGATAATCTTCCTTCGTTGCATGTCATTTAATGACAATCAAATCAATGGACAAATACATCAAAACTTTCGAAATAGCATGTTTAAACACTATGTATACATCATGAAGTACATCTGATAACACTACAATGACATCTACAATGACATTTTAAATCTATTTACTGCCGAATCAAGCCGTCTTGTTATTGCCGACTATTGGGCAATTATAGTCTCGAAGACCTCTTTCCCATCCCTGAGTTTCTAAACCCGATTCTAACTTGCAAAGATTTTAAATTATTTTTTAAACATCAAGTTCTCAAGTAACCCATATTAGGATAAAATACAATTTAATAAACGATACATCAGTTTAATCGCCAGTCATTTCGAAAGAGGTTTTTCAGTAAGGTGTATAAAAAAAGTTACAAGGAAAAAAAATCCATGTTATATAAAATGCTATAAAAATTACTTTAAGTTTTCTAATTGAACGACAAGAAGGCTATGCCCTGTGCTAGCTACCCCCTTAGGCTCTAAAAACACGTTAATTTGCTCTGTTTTAAAAAAGAGTTTCCGATTACGAAAAATTGAATGATATTATCACGAACAGTGGCGATCTTCTGCAATCCGGTTGTCATTCATTTCCCTTTGTCTGAGGGAGTTTTCGGCGGCCAAGACCGCATCCACTGTTGTCGCGAAAGCTGACGGTTGTTTTCATGATTGATTAAGAAAGATCAATTACAAGGTTTAAAACTCAGCTCGTATAAAATGGTGAAGTATAAAATGACGCTGCCTCCAGAACTTTTATAATGTTTAGAAAAAAACTTTTCTGTTTGATGCTATAAGAAAATTGTTTTAAATATGGCAATTTTTAAATATATCGTTTTAAATAGGACGTACTTTTCACCATTTAATGTTTTTCGCACGTGATGATTTAATTATTTCAAAGTTTCTTTGTTTTCTAATATTCACGTGTAAATATATATTTCAATTAAAAATATAGTGTTTGCAAACGCTATAAGAAAATGGTTTTAATATTGTTTTAAATATTTTCACCATTAAATGCTTTTCGCACGTAATTGCTTAATTATTTAAAAAAAAAAATTTTTGTAATTCAAAATTCATGTGTAAATATATTTTTCAATTAAAAATTGCTTGTAATTATTATTATTTTGGCTTTTTCAAACCTCGCAACAGTAAGTGAAAAGGGTTGTTTCAAACTATGAATGAAACCTCTATTCAGATAATGAAATTTCGAATAAAAATTTGAGGGAAAAAAACTTAACAAATGTAAAAATGATTAGATACTACACACCACAATCAAGTCAAATATGTGCTGCAAAAGATGATTAAATTGGTATAACTTTTTTTTTTAGAACAAAGAGATAAAAATTATGTAACTTAACTATCTTCACCGATTTCAACATAAAATAGTGCTTAAAATAATTCTTCGATTTAAAAATTGTCTGGTTCAGCGTATTTTTCATACATTCTTCTATAAAACTACCATTTTTCATGTTACAGTCAAACCTCGTTAATACGAACACGCTTAACGCGAATTACTTTTAGCACGAACTGTTTCCGATTGCCCCGTTCAGTTTTATGTAATGTATTTAAGTTCGGATAACACGAACTACTTTTAACACGAACAAAAAAAGTTTCCCCTTGAGTGTTCGCGTTAACGAGGTTCGACTGTATATTTGCAATAGTTTTGCTTATTATGAGCCGAGAAAATGAAAAGTTCACAATAAATTCAATTACGGCAGCAGCAGAAACAGCGTTAGTTACATTTTTGGAATAATTTGGAACTTTTTTTTTTTTTTTTTTTTTTACAGATATCTAGAGAAATACTAAACAAATTCTTTTAGAATTTTAGGTATTTAAAGGATGTGTTTGACCTCATTTCTTTTAGCGAAGGTTTTTTTCACGAGGGCAAGTATAGGGGACCCACAACTAATTGTATAAAAAAATATTTTCTATCCCCCTGTAAAATAAAATGCTCGAAACGATCTGTAGCTGTAGCACGTGATTATGCGGTTCCTGTATAACATTTGTGTAAAAATAGTAATTCATGGAAATATACAGGTTTCTTTAAAAAATTCAAATAATTTCCGCATGTTTTTACATTTTTCTATCTATAATAGAAGAAAGTACTGTAATCGAAATTTTTTTCGATGGATTTAATTTTTTTTTTTTTTTTTTTTTTTTTTTTTTGGGGGGGGGGGGGGGGCGGGGTTCAGAGATTCCGAAAAACATGTTTTTACAGAATGTCCGTCTGTCTGCCCGCATTGTATCATCGAAAAGTGTATGAAGTTATGCATAGAATTGAACCAAATTTGATTTAGGTTTATTACTATGGCCAGCAGGTCCTTCTTGAATTTGGGGATATCCCGCCGAAAGGGGTTCAAAGGTATAAAATGCGCTATAAAAAAATCGCCGATAGCGGTTTTTGTTCCGTTTTCATTATTGTATCATCAAAAAGTGTATGAAGTTATGAATAGAATTGAACAAAACTTTATGTATATGTTTTGAACTATGGTCTCTAGGTCCCAGTTGAATTTGAGGATATTCCGCCGTAAGGGGGCACTGTGGTAGCCACTTAAAGATTTCAAATTCAAAAAGATGTACCAAAAAATTCGAAATCCTAAAAGTTTTTTCAGTTAAATGTTTGGTCTTGATCCAAGGATTCCGGATCATTTTTGTTTTGCCCCTATCTTAAAAAATGGCTGAGATATAGCAGTTTGAAATTTTAGGGTAGCTTACATTTTGATACAAGACAGCAGGATTCTCCGTAAGTGTTTTAGTGAACATGGTTTCGTCAAATTTTCTTTCATTGTTGTATCCAACTCTTATATGCTTAACTCTATATATTTATATTCGCCAACTTCAAATTCTTGCCAAGCTTGGTGACACTTGGCGAAATATCGCCAGATTTGGCAACAAAATAGGTTGCCATATATGAAACTAATTTGGCTATACCTGCTATTTTGCGATATTCTCATTCAAATTCATTATTGACAAGAACTGGGAATGAATCTTCTTTAATTGAATTCCACGCATTTTAGCTTCGTGTTTTCCAGTAAAATTAGCTAAAACCTTAAAACCAAGGAATAGGGAGGATCTTTTCCTGCCGGTACCGGCCAGAAGGACATTTCGTAGTTTAGTATACATCGGCTGTTCGCATACAGATAACCCGACGATTCTCAAGCAACTGACGTACAGCAGAATGGTGAAAAATATTGATTTTATTGGCGGTGTGATAGCGACTTTTGAAGTATTCACATGTATGAGATAGAAAAGAAAGTTTTGGGATTGGCATATCAGTTTGTTTATAGCATACAAGTTTTACAACCAAATGTAAGGCAACTTTCCTGAAACATGACAAAGAACAGTAGAAACAATGTACTGCAATCCTAATAATATTATAAATCCGATTGTGTGCAAATGTTAGGCTGAAGCCAGCTTAAAAATGGAGAAATTAATGGCCCTGTATCTTTGCATATAGGTGGATTATAGCCCGGAAATAAACATAGACTGGTTTTTGTTTATTTTATTCAAATACTTTTCATAATAATTCAAAATTTGATTATTTTCATAGAGAATCAATGGACATTTTTAGATAAAATTTAACCATTTTACTTTATCGTTGCTAGGGCTTTGATCGTTGCCAATAAATAAAAATGCGAAAAAATAATTTTTCCTCAACAATTAAGTTTCAATTGAGCGATTTTCAAGTGAAAAATGAAAATTATTCAAAAGAAGAATTTCTGTGATATTTGAAACAAGAATATGGAGTATTTGTTATTATACATGAAGTATGAATATCGGTTACATTAAAAAGATCTTTTTCTGTCAAAAACTGCGTTATAATTAGAAAGAAGAATTAACAATAATTATATTAAGAAAAATATTTCGTTTGAACCATGGAACTATGAAAAGAATCCTTCTTGGCTTGGACAAATATGACGTCATAAATAAAACATGTATTTTCAAATATTCGTAATATTACAATTTACAAAGAGCATGACTATCAGTGTATAATAAAAGTATATACATAATAATGGACGTCACATTTAAGATAAATAACTGAAATATTTTTTTTATACTGATTAATAATAAGCTTGAATATCAGTTACAAACAGATGTGAGTTTTCTGCTAAAATTCACTTTATTATTGCCAGGAAAAGAAAATTAACAAGAATTATAGCATTGAAAAGAAATTTCTCTGGGATCAAAGTGACGTCATAATAAAACGGAACTTTTTAAATATGTTTCAAATGGAGCGTGTATCAATTTCATACATTAATAATCACTGAGTACAGTGAAAGAATAGAGAGGTAATGAACCGTAAAATCGGCTAGCAATATGAAGCCGGTTATCGCTCCAATCATTAGGCCCAAGGGCTGATTTCATTTTATGGAGAGAGGCTGCACATGGAACAATGACTGGATTCATTGGACGGGGAGAGGTTTTCAAAGCAAGCCGCCAGTTGTTTGGGCCGACTGTAGGGTTGCAGTTTCAGCATCACGCCAAACATGAACATTTCATCTCTATTTATTCTCTGAACTCTGTGATTAATAATGCAAGCATCAGTAAGATCATTAGGAAAAGAAAATTGAACACAAGTCTATTAAAAGTTAAATCTGACTGTGTGTATTTCGCAACTACTCCTCTTAATGCAATGCGATTTACTTAACACCGGTTATCATTGATTCGAGGATGTCATATAAACTCTGAGAATTTAAAATTTTGAATTAGATTCCGAGATGTTAATATTTTTTTTGTAAATTTTAACGAAATTTCTCTAAAAATGGTACTTAAATTACTCCATTTTTGTGGATAAAAAAGGAGAAATAAAACGGATTAATATATTTTTATGCCATTTTCTCATTAAAACTGAAAAAAAATTATTTTATTTTCAATTTGAATAGTTGGTGAAAAAAAATCTTGATTACAGTAAAATTTCCGAAAAATAAAAACATATTTCCACATATTCAAACTTTATGAATCAATTTATTCTGCAGAGCAAAAATCGCCTGTCAGCATATTGTCAAGAAATCAAGATTTGTTTCAGCTATAAATTAAACCAAGGACACAAATTTGCTGTTACATGCAAACGTAACAATTACATGTAATTTGCACCCAAATTAATTTTAATTTGAACCGTAATAAATGTTAATTTGCAATGAAAATTACATGCAAAAGTAATGTTTACATATAATTTTGAGTTGCTAAAAGCTTTGAATTTAAGTGTTACGTTTGCATGTAATTTTGGGTTGCAAAAAGCTTTGCAATTGAAGCTCCCTGCTTTTAGGTGTAGAACTATTCATCCCTATTCACAAGAATTTAATTTAAAGAAAAAGCATATACTATTTCCAATGAATTATTTTTAAATGATGGCTGTTAAAACGTTTCTCAAAGTCGTTAAAAGTAAAATGGTTTATTAGGTAAAATTGACATTTCTTTTTACCCAATTCGTCGATTTACACGATTTTATTTGGCCGTCCTTTTTCCATTGGTTCCAGTTTCCTTTTCGCGGTTATTTGGCACAAACTTTTACCTTTTTTAAACTGATTTATGTCAAGGCCCTTATAACAAAGAAATATCGTATTTTCTTCTATGAAATGTGATAAAGAGTTAGTTAATTATTCACGTTTTTAATTATCGGGAGTGAAATATTTTGCTTGATTAGTACATTTATTTTTCTTTTAATGTTACGTGAACGAAGTCACGGGTAACAGCTAGTTAGATTATAAATATATTAAATAATCAACGAAACATGAGCGTTTGTATGAAATAAATTTTAACTGTTTGCATGCGTGCGCTATAAAAAAAAAAAAAAAAAAAGTATAATTTAGTGGACATTGAGAAACTCATATTAAAACATCAATCGAATATCGTGGAAATTCAAGAAGATATCGGTGATATATTAAGCTGAATTTCAGTTGCTTTCTAAAAGTATGCACTTCAAAAAAAAGTATTGATTTTACAGTATAATACTGGCACCCTAGCTGCCAGTATTACTGCTTATTACTGCTTATTTTACGGTATAATACTAGCAGCTGCACTCTAAAAAAAAACCTGTTGTTTTAACAGATATTCTACAGTACTTTTAACAGAATATCTCCATTTTATGCAAAGTACAGATTTTCTCTGTAATCCTGGGAAGATATCGTATATGCCCTCTGGCGGACAGTTTCAAAGTCACGCGGTTCTTCTTTTTCAACGTGTATTATAGGAAAAGTTGCTTCTCTACGATCGTAGTATTAGTATCTCTACTCTAGGCTAGTCTTGTGTGTATGTTTACCTCGTCCTCGTGGTCGGCGCCATAACTAAGAATATTATGTAGTAATATTTTGGTAAGTCTGTTTTCATAATATGTTCGTTAATTTGTTTTGTTATATCCACCTTAATCTGTATAAAGTTCATTATTTTTTAATACATTTTATTTCGTAAAGTTATAATATTTTTAAAGAATTAAATTTGCGTTGATATTTTCGTTGTAGAAAATGATAGTTGTGAAATTAGGGAAATATGTTTCTGCATCTTTATTATTTAAGCTTTTATGAAATATGGCATATTTTTATATTTTTAGTTCTTTTTAATTAGTGCGAATGCTTCGTGACAATGCGAATCGTCAAAAATTTCGATTGTTTAATAATAATAATTTATAATATTTGAACTTTAACTTATTCAAAGTTTAATTCATTTATTTTTCGAGTTATTTAAACCATTTTTTTTCCCGTATCCTAGTACTTTGATCTGTATAATTTTTCATTTAATGATACTATTCAACTGCAGATAATTTTGTATGCGAAATCTTAATTTATTAAATTTTTGTTGTACAAATTGCTTGAATTTTAAAGTATTATTAAATTTGTTCAAGACATTTTATTTCTATGAACTTTAATATAAGATAATTTTGATTAAATAAATCTATTTAAATGTTTGACATTTTAAATGTACATAATAATATACATGAGAGATTTTGAAAATGTTTATTTATATTTGAAAATGAAAGATTTAGAAAGAAAAATACGTAAATAATGTTACTTGATTTAAATAAGAATGAAATTATGGAGCATCAAATTAGATATAATGTAAGATGCAAAGGATTCTGAAAAATTTATTGTCCTTCTGTTTAAATGAAAATATATTTAGAGAATTTAATAAAAATAAAAAATAAAAAAATATGCAACATGTAGATCATATAAAAATATTTTTTAATAGTGCTGCGGAAATGTATTTTTCTAATTTTGTACAGAAAATATATAAACCAGGGGTCGATGAAGGTTTTTTTTTTTTTTATCTTGGGGTCCATTTTGTGAAGTAAAGGTTATTTTTGTGAAATTTATTATATTTTTGTGAAAAATAACATTTTGTAACGAAAGTTGAAATCCAGTTACTCAAATTCGAACCAAGCATTTATTAACAAAAACTTTTTTAAATCCTTTTGCTCATGTTTTCCTCTCTGGTGCACTTGTTTGTTTACAAATTACACATTTTAAAAGTCACAAAATAATAAATAATTAATAAATAGTAAGATTTTATGAAATAGAATTTTGTGAAGGGGCCCATTTTATTAAATAGATTTTTGTGAAGGGGTGCAAAAACTTTACGAAATAAAATTATGCAGAAAAATTGAACTTGCTTAAGATTGTGGTGGATTTAATAAAACTTAAACAATTGAGCATATTTATGACAGACTTAACATTTTAAAAAACAAACAGAAAAGAAAGAAAATCACAATTATTTCAGCGTTTTTATAAACAGGGTACATTTTAAATTAAGTAATTAAAAAAGTTTTATTTTGACAGTAACGTCAATCAAAAATTTCCAATCATGTCATAAACAAACTCGCAGAGTGATGAAATATTTTAATTTTTAATGAAACTAAACAGATTATTTCTTTTAACGTTTAATCTTATTTTCTGTTTACTTCTTAAGAATACGAATGTTTTTGTAATAAACTAATTGTGTAAATATTAACCTCATAATAAATATTTAATTAAATGAAATTGTTGAACACATTAAACTTTAAAATAAAAAAAGCATATCCACTGTTTCAGAAAATAATCTCTTTTAAAATATTCGTATTCTTCACGCCATTATAAATTAAAAAAATTAAACAGAAAATACAAAGATTAAAAATTTAAATAAATACATAATTTGATTAGTTTCATTAAAAATTAAAATAACAGGTCTCCCCTGTCTATACTACAGATAAATTTTGTACAAGATAACAGGTTTTCCCTGTCTATACTACAGATAAATTTTGTACAAGATAACAGGTTTCCCCTGTCTATACTACAGATAAATTCTGTACAAAATAACAGGTTTCCTCTGTCTATACTACGGAGAAATTCTGTTGCATACAGGGAAAGTCTGTATCAATTTAACAGATTTTCTCTGTACAAACTACAGGGAAAATCTGGTAGCATAGCTGACAGATTTTCTCTGTTAAATCTACAAGTTTTTTTTTTAGAGTGTGGGATGCCAGTATTATACTGTAAAATCAACACTTTTTTTTTTCCCCAGTGCAGCTGGTTTAAATATCTCAGTTATGTTTGAATATATCTCAGACACGAAATCCCTAAAAGTAGCAGAGTCCATAGGTAATTGCCTATTCTGTCTATTTGGTAATTCGGCACTAACTTTAGTAGCTCACTATTTTAATGCAAATGGATAAAAAAAAAAGGAAAAATAAAACCAGCATGAAGACTCGAAGGAAAGCAATTTTCACTATGAGTTGAGCTCAAATTTGCATACTGTCTCTATAGATCAAGGAAATTTGTATCTCTCTGCAGCTTCACTACACTTAACTTGGATATTTAAATCTGAGTAGCATTTTGTCAAGATGAAAATTATTTTAAAATACAGCTAACCTGTGTATTCCTATTCCAATTTTCTACAATCATCATAAGTCTTTCGGATTCGAAAGAAAGAGGTTTTTATTTTGATGTTACTGTTTCCGAAAAAGAATGTCGCTTATTTTCTTTTTTGCATGCCCCATACACTCTTAAAAAGTAAAAACTAATAAAAATAACTTAGAGAAACTGAAGTCGAAAATGTATTTTAAAGCTGTTGAAGCTAGAAGGTGATAGAGTTGAAGAAAATTATGTTTCAAATTATACTACTTACACTTGAGCATCCGGAATTTACGTCTGAAGCAGCCTTGAACTGAAATCACTCATAAATGCTTTAAAAGTAAAAGTAAAAGTAAAATAATTAAATGACTTCTATACAAATAAAAAATAGTTTTCGATGTTCTTGACAGTTAGCATTATAAGTATTTTAACTCAGCTTTATACATGCAAAAAAATTGTATTTTAACTCAGCTTTACATGCAAAAAAATTGTATTATCAATTTTTCAAAAAAAAAAAAAAAAAAAAAACTTGGGGCACGGTGGTTTGAGTTTAAGAATCTCTATACTAAAAAAAAAAAAAAAAAAAAGAAGGCTGTTTATTTATTTATTACTTTCTTCTATCTTTACAAAAAGAAAGTATTGGATTCATGAAAATTTCGACTTTCGGTTTTCGACGAATTTATAAGTTTTAGAAGGTCCTGAACACGATTTGACTGTTTATAGAAAATGTCTGTCTGTGAGTCTGTGACTCTGTCTGTCTGTCTGTCTGTCTGCCCGTCTGTCTGTATGTGACAAAAATTTTGTGGGCACTCTATCTCAAGAACTAATGCACGGAATTTAATAAAACTTAAGATTTAGTTAGTCCCTGATATAAATTGATGCTGATTAGTTTTTGATGTAAATCACCCAACAGGTGGCGCTGTTATGCTACATTTTTCAAGATTTTCCTGATAGCTATATCTCAAGAACTAATGCACATAATTTAATCAAAGTTCAGATTCTATTAGACCTTGACATGAATAGACGCTGGTTACGTTTTAGTGTAAACAGTCCAACAGGTGGTTCAGCTATGCTGCTTTTTTCATGATTTTCACGATAGCCATGTCTCAAGAACTAATGCCCAGAATTTCATCAAACTTCAGATTCAGTTAGACGTTGACATAAGTTGCTAATTAGGTTTTGGTGTAAATCTCCCAATAAATGGCACACTGCTATGCTGCATTTTTCTCGTTTTACACGATGTTAGCGATAGTCATCCCTCAAGAACTAATGTACGGAATTTAATAAAACTTTAGATTCAGTTTGACTTTGGCATAAATTGGTGCTAATCCGTTTTTGGTGCATGTGAAACTTGTATGAGATAGAAGAAAGTTTTAGGATTGGCACATCCGACTAGTTTTTTTTTTATTTTTTTTAATCTGTGTGTAGAAGTCTTGAACAATTATCCAGTAGTAATTGTTAATGTTTAATAAATATTAGCAAAACCCGCAGATTTGCTCGCGTAATTGTTGAAACATACCATGTAGTATTCGTGGGTCTATTTTTATTAGAGAAAATTATACTGCTACACTGCAAAAAATAATTGTTGATTTTACAGTATAAAACTGGCACATTACTAATTAAGCTACATTTTGAGTGAACCCTATTCTTGTACTGCATTAGGCGAATACGAGACTTAAATGAATGAGAATAGCTAAAATTAATTCCAAGTAAATAGTAATTTAGAATGTATTTTGAAGGTTTTCCGCTCATTTCAGTTTTCATTTGAAATTTAGAAATTTTTAGAAACTTTACTAAGGGAGTAATTTATATTTTAAAAGTCGGCATAATGCCGAATTCCAAACTTCTAATTAAGCAAACTGCTATAACAACTATATCACAGAAATCGGAATCTTAGAACTTTTTTGTTCCTGCACACATTAAAATTTCTAAATTTTTAAAAACTGTTCTGTGGACGAATTTATGCCTCTTACGTAACAGCCATGTAAAGTTTCAAGTTTCAGTCACTAACAATTTCAGATAAATCATAGTTTAGAAGGTTTTTAGAACATTTCCCGCTCATTTTACCCTTTTAAATTTTGAATTTTTTTAGGAACCGCTCTTAGCGAGCACTGAATCTTAATAATAGCCATCATGCCAAATTTCAAGTTTCTAGACCAGCAACATCACCAAAATAGCAATTTTAGAACTGTTTTTTCTTCTGCACCTTTTCTAATTTTGAATTTTGTAAAAACTGTTCTGTGCGAGCATTTACGTCTAAAAAAATAAACAGACATGTCAAATTTTAAGTTTCTATCCCTAACAATTCTGAATAAACCATAATTTAGAAGTTTTCCGCTTACTTTAAATTTCGAATTTTTAATAAACTTTTTATACCGAGCGTCTGCATCTTAAAAGTTACCACTATACTAAATTTCAAGTTTCTAACTCGAATAAATCCAATTAAATCCATATTTTAGAACGTTTTTCGCTCGTGTCACCATTTTAAATTTCTATTTTTTAGAAACCCCCAGCATTTGCATTTTAAAAGCAACTATCATGTTAAATACCAAGCCCCTATACCAACTGTATCACATAAATCGCAATTTTAGAACTTTTTTTGCTCCTGCACCCTTTTAAAATTTCTCATTTTTAGAAAACTGTTCTGGACGAGCATTTACGTCTCCAGAAAAACAGACATGCCAAATTTCAAATTTCTAGCCTTAACAGCTTCAAATAAATCGTAATTAAGAAAGTTTTTAGAATACTTTTCGCGCTTTCACACTTTTAAATTGCAATATTTTAAAAACTGTTCTGTGCGATCATTTTTGTCTTAAAAGTAACAGTCATGTCAAATTTCAAGTTCCTATTTTTACAATTCCAATAAAATCGTAATTTAGAATTTAACTTTCCGCTCATTTCAACCTTTTAAATTTCGAATTTCTTTACAAACCATTGTTAGCGAGCATTTGTAACTTAAAAGTAACCGCCATGCCAAATTTCAAGTTTCTAGTTCTTTCAGTATCACAAAAATAGCAATTTAGAACGTTTATTTCTCCTTCACACTCTTAAATTTCGATTAAAAAAAAACCTGTTCTGTATGCACATCTGCGTCTTAAAAAGTAGCAACCATGTTAAAATTCAAGTTTCTGTCCTTAACAATTCCATAAAAATCGTAATTTAGAACGTTTTCAGAACACGTTTCCCTCACATCACCCTTTTAAATTTCGAATTTTTTAGAAACGGTTCTTAGAGAGCATTTACATCTTATATGTAACTACCTTGCCAAATTTCAAGTTTCTAACTCCTTCAGTATGACAAAAATCGTAATTTTAGAACGTGTTTGTTCCTGCAACCCTCCTGGTGTTTTGACACCAACATCAAATATAGCCTATGTTAGAGCAGGGATTGTCACCATCAATTTGCCACCGTCACTTTTGAAATCTGTTCGGTAGTTCCAGAGATTCCATAGAAAATGTAATCTAGAATGTTTTTAGAACGCTTTTCGCTCATTTCACCCTTTTAAATTTCGAATTTTTTAGAAACTGTTCTTAGAGAGCATTTACACCTTATAAGTAACTACCATGCCAAATTTCAAATTTCTAGCACCTTCATTATCACAAAAATTACAATTTTAGAACGTTTTTCATTACCGCACCCTCCTGGGGGTAGTGGCACCGACAAATTACAACCTATGTTAGAGCAGGAATTGTCTCCATCAATTTGCCACCATCACTTTTGAAATCGGTTCGGTAGTTCCAGAGATTACCCCCCTACAAACAAACAAACAAGCTTTCCTTCTTATTTTAACTTAATCATACTGATTGATGAAGCAATCATACGAGTTGATTTCTACCAGGGCCAGGGTCCAAGGATAGAAACATCCTTTTACGTTCTAAATAGAAATCTCATATCCAACGAGCAGATGATTTTGATCATTTGTTGCACATAAGTTCATTGTCGAGGCATGATGTATTGTTAGTGCCATACTTCATCAGAAGGCGCAGGGGCAAAACATTTTTTTACATTTTTGATTGAAATCGCATATCAACGGACATCAAATTTTGTACACAAGTTCAATGTCAATGCAATATTTATGTATCTTTAGAACAATGTTACATCTATTTTTCATGTTTTATTTATTTTTATGATTAACCTCTCATCTTTAATTCTTGTGATGAATTTTTATAAGATGTTACGTGGAAAACAAAATTATTTATTGTTTGAAAGAGCTGTAGAAAAAAGTTGAAATATTGACCGTTGAATAAACTGTTAGTTTTTTCCCTTTTTTTAAGGCTTAAGAGATTAAAATTTCGTGTGCATTAAGTTAATAATTGGCGAATTTTTTTTAACCCCAGGTGTTAAAATAACATATTTTTGAAGTAACAGACCGTACCTCATCAGATGAAGCCGCCAAAGGCAAAAATACTCTTTTACTTTTTTGATTGAAATTAAAACCAATTTTGTTCAATTTTTGCATTTAAGTTCATATTGATGAAAATTCATATTCAATTTTGGATTAAAAATGTGTTACTGCTTTTTTTTGTTTTTTTTTTTAGTTATATTTCTTTTTAATGTGCTTAATTCTTAAAAATTAATATATATATAAATGTAAATATATAAATTTAAAAATGAGAATAAATTTATGAGAAATGACATAAAGAATTACTTGGCGCATGCACGTTTTTATTTTTTTTGTTTATCTGCTTGCAAGAAACGCAGCCCTCTTTCTAGATCTGTTGTAAAACATCCATATTTTGCAATTTTTGTCATCAAATTTGACATTGAAATAAATACCGTACCTTAAAAAATAGGCATCCATTCATGATTTAAGACCTTAAAAAATACTAAACAATTCACGTTTCACTATCTTATTTACAAAATAATTCACGTGCCAGAGATCACGTGAATTATTTTATTTCTAGGAAGATTGCAATACGATTACACAACTACTCTGAGCTTCGCTCTGATCGCGTGAATATAGGTGACAGTGTCATGAGGTCATGACTTCATTATGCAACTCCAGAGAAATTAAGCTATCCATGAGCGCAGATAGAAAGAAATCTAGGAAGGAGCAAGATTTTGGAACGGACCTGCCTGTAGTCCTCAACCCAGACGGCGCTTTTTAAAATAGAGAATCAATTACATTAAAATCTAACTGTCTGTTTGTATTTCACAATTACGCCTCCCAGAATATGGAACGAAGCTTGGGGAAAATTAACACCAGTTATCCAGATGGATCAGAAGATGTTCTATAAGCTCTCAAAATTTTACGAGAAATATTTTTAACTTTATTTTAAGGGGACACGGTACCTTTGAAACTTTTTTTTCCAATTTTGAATAATACCGTAATATATGTGGTGGCACAATACTTAATACTAAAAATTAAATAAAATTAAAAAAAAAATTGTAGAGCAGCTTATTTTACTAAAATTTAATTTTTTTTTAATTTACTTTTTTAAAATCCTTACTACTTTTATAAATATGAATATTTTTGCTTCGATTTTTTTTCCACATTCACTAAAATATAGTACATAAAATTATGCATGGATTTTTAGATGTATAAGATTTTACATTTAATATGATTTTTTTTTCTCTCGTGTATATTAAAAAATGAAAGAAATTCCACAAACTCTCAATTTAAATATTTAAAAAAGAATAACTATAAACTTGAATGTTAAATCCATGCACAAAAATATTAAATGCACCATTTAATTTTTTTTATTTACTTTTTTAAAATCCTTACTACATGATATAATATGAATATTTTTGCTTCGATTTTTTTCCACATTCACTAAAATATAGTACATAAAATTGTGCATGGATTTTTGGAGAACACATTAAAAAAAAATTTAAACCTCTATCTAAATTTGCAAAAAAGCCTTAGTATTTATCGAACAAGCAAGTTATAAAAATATGAACATGGAGAAAAATCAGTTTAAAGTTTTAATTTGCAAAAATAACATAAAATTTTACAAAACACATAAATTTAAGTATATATAAACACTTGCAAATAATTTCATTATATATAATAAGTTAGGTAATGTTTTAAAAGCATTATTCACCAAAAAATTAAAAATGAGAAAATTGTTTCATTTGTCGCTATTTGTATAAAATTTTACTTACTAATAATATATATCCTGCGAGAACTTAAATAAGTTTCATATACATTTCGTATAAAAATTAAAAAACATCCAGGTCTCTATTTAAGCCCCTCATTTTTCATTTTTTAGGCATCTCTGTGTCTGCGAGCAAGCTTAATTTTTTTCCGTGCTAATTCATACACTGTATACTTTTTAAACTATTTTTTTTCAATTTTGAATAATATTGAAAAATCTGTGGTGGCATTATATATAATACTAAAAAGCAAATATATATATTTAAAAAAATCTTGTAAAACAACCTATTTTACTAAAATTAATATTTTAAAAAAAAATTTTAACTTTTTAAAAATTACTATTTTTTAAATATGAATATTTTTACTTCGATTTTTTTTCCACATTCACTAGAATATACTACATAAAATCTTTAATAACTTCTTTATTTTTAAAGATACAGCTTTGAAATTTTAGCAGTATATTTTTAAAAGGTCTAGCTATAATTTAAGCCGATAATAATAATAATAATAATAAATCGATAATTTGACCAATTTCAAGGTACTGTGTCCCCTTAAAAGTTTCTCTAAAGATGGCAACTAAATTACGCTGTAAATTAAAATCTGGAAAATTTTCCTATAGGAAACGGAATGTTGCTCTTATCGGTCAGGAAATTTTTCTGTGCCTACACTAAATGTAATCCAAAAAGGTAATTTTTTTTCTTTCTCTCAGGAAAGTTTTCCTTATCGATTCTGAAACTAATGTTTCTGGTCAGAATAATACCTGAGACTCCGTAGAAAACCCGGTGAATTTTGCTTTTTGCTTTTCAAAAAGTAATCCCGTATTATCTTTCTGACTCAGAAAATTTTCCGTCCTTCGCGTCTGTATCGCGCCATTTACGGAATTTACGGACTACAAAGACGGAACTTTCCACAAAAAACGTAAACATTCCGGCAACTCTGCTGCCCGTCCTTTTTCCATAAATCGACGGATTTTTTTTTTTTTTTTTTACAGTGTGTCAGGTACGTAACACAACTTTATTAATTAAAATATATATATGTATTGGCTCAAACAAAAAGAAATTTCATAAGAATCTAGTTGAAGTGATATATAATGTACACTGTAAAAAAAAAATTCGGAAAAGTTTCCGGTAGGAATAGGATTTCCAGTTGCCCGTATAGGACAGGAAACTTTTCCAAACCAACACGGAAAAAAAAAACGAAAAAAAACGAAAGTTTTTTCTTTCCGTCAGGAAACTTTTCCTGTTTGATTCAGAAACTAATCTTTAGACACAGAATAAATTCCTGGGTCTTACGGAAATCTTTCCATTCACATAAAGAAACGTTTTGGTAGAACGGTAGAATAGACAGAAAGTATTCCGTTTTAAAAAGGAAAACTTTCCATTCACACTAAGAAATGTCTTGGTAGAACGGTAGAATAGACAGAAAGTATTCCGTTTTAAAAAGGAAACTTTTCCGAATCAGTCAGTATCAGTCAATCATGAAAAAATTAAAAATTCCTGTGTAGAATAGAAACTTTTTCTTTGCTTTACGGAATTTTTTTTCATTATGATCGGAAAATTTTCTGCATTGTAAAGAAACTTTTGTTTTAAAGAGTAGGAACATTAACAGACTTTACATGTAACATTACATGTAATGCATTTTATGATAACAAAATACTTAAAATGTATGTATGTATTCAAAATAGTTCTTAATAATATTTAACTGAGATAAAAGGAAATCAAAACAGTGTCCAAAAGCAATATTTTCATCTGTTATTGGTCCTACTCTTTATAACAAAAGTTTCTTTACAATACAGAATCAGCTTGAAATTTTATTTATTTGTTACAAGTATACTGATACGTTTAGCTCATGGGTATTTACATTTTTTTTAAATAAGTATTTTATACAAGGAATGCTAGAGAAGTATCTTTATAAACAAGAAGTAATTCTCGTAAAAGAAAAGTGTATAAATAAATAAAAAGTACACAATGAAATGGATTTTATGTTCATAAAATACATAATATACTTTTATTTTCTTTAGAATATGTGTATATGTTTCGTATGGGAAAAAAAAAAAACTTAATATATTTTAAGCGGTATAAAAGAAAATCCAAATAGTGTCCAAAACAAACCTTTTCATCTGTTGTCTGTATAGCAAAGTGGACTGTACAGAGATGCCAGCTTATTAGTGCCAGAATATACATAGGTGTAGCCAGTGGTGAAGTGTGTGTGGGAGATAATTGCCCCAGGCACTAAATATTTAGGTGATGCCAAAAAACTGTTAAATAAGATATTAAAAACGGAACAAAATATTTTCAATTTGGACTGTATATTTAAAACCCACACTTATGTCATTGGGTGTAGCACAAGTGTATGACATGTTGCATGCGTATGAAGTGTATGCAACTAACATTGAAGTTTTATTGGTACTGGAAAGACTTTCTATTGCTGTATATCCAAAACAAAGGACATACAAAACATTTTTTAATCACAATAGTGACCGCCCTTAAAAAACTAGAACTTCTTTTAATTTACGCCTTAAAAAAAAAAAAAAAAAAAAAAAAAAAAACAAGCTTATGGGGTCGTCTTCGTTCTTAAGTTGCACAGAACTCCAAACTTTTCAATATGTACATCTAACTTTGACATTATATTTGCCTCTTTCGGTAACTTTTTCTCAAAGATACCAAAAGGGAAGTCACTTGGTCAAAATGTTTAAGAATTATGAAGTTTAAAGTTTGGAACTCCTAATGTTAAACAGCTGGTGGAGTTTTTTTTATATAATTCAATACTTGACGGAATAATGTTATATTCGCATATTTTATTTGAAGCTTTTCGAAATATATTTCGGTTAAAAAATTATAGATTATGATTTATTTTATGGTTTAATTTATAAAATAATGTATTTTTAAATTAATTAAAAAAATTAATTTTAATAGAAATAGATTTCTAAAAACTTCAAATATGCAAATCAAAAATCACAGCTGATTCCGCTAAGTAGTTTTTAAGTTATGCTTAAAACACTAACCACATTACAGTCTGATTTGCAACGATTACAGATTAGGAGTTACAAACTTTAAATTTTCATAATTTCAAAACTACTTGACTGAGTGAATTCCAGTTTGTTATCATAGGGCAACATTTACTGAAAAAAACAAACATGATGCCCCAATTAGATGTATCTTTTGAATTTGCTACAATTTCGGCATGAATATGACCCTCTAAGCTTATTTTTTTCAACATTAAATTAAAAAAAAACAGTTTCCAGAAGAATAACTTTGTTTTTTACTGTGACAGTTTGGAGATTAAATGTTCTTTTTTGTCCCCAAATACATCCTGTGCATATGATATTTCAAATTTGTCACTTTTTATACCCAATTTGTGTCACAGAGACACTTTCCAAATAGGAGCATTGCTGCACCTAACTATTATAAGCCAATTTAGGTGCTTTTCTGCTCTATTACACACACACACACACACACACAAAAAAAAAAAAAAAAAAATCCAGAAACTATTTTATAAATTTTGAAAATTTATATAGAGCAGCATTGAAACTTTAATTTTTTATCTTTTATGTGGAAGGTAATTTTTTTCTCCTGTCTAAAT